>OX244261.1:32851834-34063435 GCA_945867215.1 Epinotia demarniana | reverse complement strand
AGGTAGCACTGACATGGCGCCTTGAGACACTCTTGTTTTGTTTTCTGAGTAATTATACGAGTCAGACGGTCATGATACGCACCTAAAGCAGTAAAATAAAGGCTACCTCAGGAACCTTGTAGCCCAAGCCGAAGGCGAGGCGAGAGCTCTGAAGCGTTCTTTTTCTTTTCTTAGAAGACGTAAAATGTGTGTGGGGGGTGACCCCCTTACACTAATTTACGTCTTCTTTTTGCTCTCAAGTGAGATTGTTAATCTCTGTTAGTGTAGTTAAAACAAAGTCGCTTCCTGCTGTCTGTCCATATGTGTGCTTAAATCTTTAGAACTACGCAACGGATTTTGATGCGGTTTTTTATAATAGATAGAGTGATTCAAGAGGAAGGTTTACATGTATGACATAGTATCCGTGCAAAGCCGGGGCGGGTCGCTAACTGAAAATAAATAATAAAACAATCAACGCAAGCAGCTTTATTAGACAACTAGCTTTCTCCCGCGACTTGGTCTGCGTGGGCCCAGGATAAAAACTATCCCTTATTTTAATCCAGGCTATGAACTATCTTCGTGCAAAATTTCATCCAAATAAGTGTGGTTGAGTAACAAACATCCAAACAAAAGTCCGAGAGCGTACCCTGAAGGGACGCTACACACGTTCGTCCCTACGCAGAGCTCGGCCTGCCGCCTCGCGTGCCATGCCTTTGGCCCTCAGGTTCCCTTGTAACACATTCAGGAGTAGAGTATTCGAGAGCGCACTCGAAGAGACGCTTCGGGCCTTTGGCCCTCAGATTCGCTTGTAAGATGCTTAGGAGTAATAAAGTGTCCGCGTGGGCCTGCCTTTCGAGCCTTTAGCCCTCTGGCTTGCGTTGCTTGCGAGAGCCTGCTCTGAAGCGACGCTTCGGCCCTCGCCCCTACGCTACGCAGAGCTCAGCCTGCCGCCTCGCGTGCTATGCCGCTCTCCTTCGGGCCTTCGGCCGTCAGATTCGCTTTTAAGACACTTAGGAGTAATAAAGTGTCCACGTGGGCCCGCCCTTCGGGCCTTTGGCCCTCTGGCTTGCGTGGAGAGCATTCCCTGAAGGTACGCTTCGTACCTTAAGCCCTCGGGTTCACTTGTAATACACTTGGAAGTAGTAAAATATCCGCGTGGGCTCGTCCTTCGGGTCTTCGGCATTCGGGCTCGTGTGAAGAGCACGCTCTGGAGGGACGCACGCACACGTTCAGATTCGCTTGTCCGTGAACTCAGGAGTAAAGTATCCGAGAGCGCGCTTTGGAGGGACGCTTCGGGCCTTCGGGCCTACGTGGAGCCCGGTCTGCGGCCTCGCGAGCCTCGCCGCTCACGGTTCTGTTCGAACTTGTTGCCTGAAAAACTGCAAGGACTTGCAGTTCCATAGCACAGAATATATATCAGTCGACAAACCATAAATATCTATATGCATCTCCAGAGAAAAAATTGTGTTTACCTAAAGCTGTTGCTAGAAAGGTTAATGTAAGAAATCACCACGTCCAAATGTCTCCAATGGCCATGTCGACAATTTGGGTCCTAGTTGTCGGGCTGTATTTTGGCGAAAGCTCGCGGCTCACAGACAACGCATTTATGAATTTAAAATGGCTTTTTATTGAAACATAATGACAAAATAAATTATGCTCACCTGGCTGATAACTTGCTCCTAGGTGTAATTGATTATTTACACACCTATGTAATGAAACTCAAGACATTTGCATCCCTGCATATGGGCTGAATACACTGTTGTGTTTAATCTTATTGACATTTGTATTATTTATATAAGTATCTACTGTATTCCGGCAAATAAATGATATTGATTGATTGATTTATTTGAAATAACTCATTTAACCGATTATAAAAACTAATCTACGCGTACTAATATACAGTTAAACACAAAATTTATTAATTCGACTACAGTACCTTTCATTTGGGAACACCAAAAATTAACTTTCAAAGTATTTCAAACATACACAGCATGCTGGTTGCCGCGGACTTGCGTTACGGAATTGGCCATAATATGTAATTATTATTGAACTAAAACAAATTGCATATTTTTGGCAAGCTAATAAAATGCTTGATATTTTTTATAATGACTTTAATCATGCTAAAGTATCTCTTTCTCGAATTATGATGTTAAGTAAGCAAACGTCTAAGGTAAAATAATCCATTATTTCAAACGGTTTGTTGTACGTTTTACATTTGAAGAAAACAATTATAGTACGTTTAATATGCTTTCAAATGACACCTCACACGAAGCAATAGAACCCGAGATTTGAACAAAAATCGATGACCGTCGGCCGCCATCTTTGTTTATTTAATCGTATGGCATATATTATTTTGGCCTTTAAAGTTTGCCACTCTTTAGTAGCACCCAGGGGACACGTGAAGGGTTGGGGTGGGTAGCTCCTGCGGACGCGAGTGACAGTTGTCCCCACTTTGTCAAGTGAATGGGCAACTCGCCTGTTAGAAGTTCTTAAGCCGCCCGAAGGCCTCTAACTCGGCTTAACGACTACTGTCATAGACAGCAGCCAGGATCAACTGCTTAACGTTCCTTCCAAAGCACGGAAACGCGCATTTATATTAACCACTCAAACATCAGGCGGTCATCCATCCAAAGACTGACCGCCATCTTTGTGACGTCACAACTATGCCTGGCCCCTTTCCCTTAACTAAAACCGGTAGATTCGTACTCTGGAGAGAACAAAGAACACATACCAGTGTTAGGTATATAGAAGATGTGTCCACGACTTTTATCAATATTGCCCAATTTCCGCCGTACTATATATTTTTTCACGTGAGCTCCACTTAACACTCGAGTACAGTCAAGTGTAAAAATATAGGTGCATAGTGCATACAACTTACTCATAAATATGAACCATAACTCTTATGTGAGTGGATTAAGGTTTTGGTACTTATTTATGAGAGGATATTATCGATACATATTTTTGCAATATGTACAACATTAATGAAATATTGATTTAGTTTATTACTAACTATATAAACTATTCGTAATCATTACAATCATCACAGCTTGTCAGTGGAGTGTTTCTATAAAATTGTATGTTTAAGGCCTGCACATTGGCGTGGCCAGCGGTGGCGGACAATAGAAAATTTGACAGCGGTGGACAAGTTTACTATTGTCCGCCGGGGCCAGGCCGCGCCAGTGTGATGCAGGCATAATACTGGAGTCATTAATAATTGTTTTTTTTATTACTACCATAGAGATTAGGTATTTGTAATCTTACAATCATCATCATATGGAGGTTTTTGTACAGTAAAACATAACAATAGCTAAACTCGGTAAAAGATAACATTTTTCAAGTGAGCTGATCCATTCAATAATGGAGTACTACACATTAATTAAGTATTGATTTAGTTAGCTTACTATAACTACATAACATATAAAGGCTATATTCGTAATTTTATTAGACGCGCAATGCCTCTCTCCTTAACCACTACAACATCAAAGTTCAAGACTTGATTACAAATTAAACACATTCATTTTCAAAGTAAACTTTTAACGCGCATTGTCGTATTACATTTTCCAAATGCAAATGAACTGTCGATGTCCGGTTGTCAGCACAGAGGGGACGCCCCCGCGTAGGAAACAAGCAACGGCGTGCTGTGATTGGTTATGACGTTCTCGCCGTCGGCGCACTAGACTCGCGCGCTGATCGTCGTGAGTTCAAATTTGAAAAATAATTGATAAGTGAATAAAACGAGGAGCTATTGATGAATTACTTAGATTTTTTATCAATAGATTACTATGATAAAGCTGGATTATATGCGTCGACTTGAATTTTTTTGAGATTTATTTTTAAATAATTAGGAGGATTTCAACATTAAACTGTTCGTATAAAATTAAGCTATTGATAAATATGTTATTAATTCAAACTCTGGTTAACTTTGATAGTTTTTAATAGTATTCAGTAATCCAAACCCACTTGTATAATCTTTTATAGGAAATATAAACATTTTATTTGGGTCGGATTATACCGACGTTATCACTTGACGAAAGTTTTAGAAAATTAAATGGGAGATTATAATACTAAAATGCGATACTCCATTGAAGAAAAATACCACTTGTATAATTTATCCTTGGATTTACAAGGGTCGCTAAGAAAACGCTATATAATACCTAAAGCAACGTCAAAATTCACTAGAATTTTTAACTTCTAGTAGTACTCATTATAGTCTAAACGTTAACAAAAACATCGCGACCTTGTGAGTTATCGAAGGTGCATTCATTTCGCGTACCGTACTATAAGGTAAGTTCGTTTAATCATCAATTATTAAAAGAACACGTACACTCTGCCGCGCACTATCACTTTCTCGCTATATATATCGCTGCTCCTCTAGCCTCCGCTGCGCTCGCGGCCCGCCTAGTCGCGCGCCGTGGGCCTAGGGCAGGGGTCGGCCAACTTTTTGACAAAGAGCCAGATCCCGGAAAAATTTCGATTTTTCGGAAGCTCAAAGAGCCACAGTACCAAATTTTAGGGAAAACAATAATTTCGGGTGTTTCTGCAAAGTGGATATGCTGTGTTTGGGTTCGATAAAAATAATTATATTTGCCTCGCGCTATTTAAGATTTTTTTTGGGGAACCTAAAGAGCCGCAACAAACCTTTCAAAGAGCCGCATGCGGCTTGCGAGCCGCTGTTTACCGACCCCTGGCCTAGGGGCTGCCGCTAACAGTTGCCACTTGCGTGCTCTTGCCCCATGTATTTGGTGATAGAAGCAGTAGCGGATGACGCATGACTGCTGGGCGGGCGCTGGTCGATCCGGATCCGGATGTGCAGCGGCCTCTGCCCGTCAATTTCCGCCGCCGGCCGCCAGTCCCCGCGACTGGTGCGCTCCTGGTGCGTGGCGCTGCCGTCGTCGCTGGTGGTCCACCGCGGCCGCCACTCGCCACGCGTCGCCGCGTCACGTCACCAGCGAGCGCCAGGTCGCTGACCCTTCCCTCCTCCCTCCAGCCGGGCGACGACCCTCCTCGTCTCAATAAGCCCCTCCATTAGGAACTCAAATAGCCTTCCGCCATCCCGCTCTTATCACATCGGGGTCACCAATGTGGGAAGGTACGTGCCCTTGGTGGTGTGTACGACAGAGAAACGACGGCAGTTATTTAAATGATTTTTAATACAGTTGCTCAAAAAGTGGTACTTTTTGTGGCTGCGTAGCGTAGGAGAAGCTCAATTTCTCGAACTAGTGCTTTTTACTTTTTAGTTCCATGTGTGTGATTTGATTGGTGCAAATCTAGTTGGCCGCGCGCCACTAGAATTCTGCTCTGTGATTGGTTGAAAAAAATCTAGATGGCCACGCGCCCCAAGAATACTACTGTATACTGCTCTGTGACTGGTTGAAATATTGAAGCTGCGCGCTTCACTCGCACTGATATGGAAGTGAAGTTGTAAATTTCGTAAAGTTTTTTTCGCAATTGTATTAAAAAACGTCGTTCGCTCGCTTTCAGCTCGTGGCAAGATACCTCGGTACTAGTGGAAAAAAGACATTCTTTTCACACTAGTTGTAAAATGTACTATTTTCTACTCCTGTACTTTTAACTGTCATTTACATAATCCCGAACACTAATATAAAGACATACAAAATAAGTCTGCAGAAAAGTCTATACTCTATTCCCCATAACAGTACGGCACAACCGTGCTGTTTTGTCGCCAAAACGATACGCTTAGCAGCCATACGCTTCTAAACCTGGGTAGTATTACGTGATCAACACTAATTTAACAACAAAATACATTAGGTACTACCAACTTACCAAACCACTGAATGTTTTTACTTCAAATAAATTAAAGGCATTGCTGCCAACTTAAGAAAAACCTTATTCTTAATATGACAGTACTGGCAAGTTGAATTAAGAACAAAACAGAAACACCTGCGATCTGGGGTATTCACGAATTCACCGCCCTAGTTACGTAATTTACTAACAAGCTTTTATTTAGTTTCACCTGTCCCGTTGTATGTAATCAAATCTTGCAAGTTAAATTTGGATGGCAATTCAATATTATTGTACCATCGAGCTGATCTGATGATGAAGACAGAAGGTGGCCATGGGAATTCAGAGGCTCTAATATAAGTTTTACCGAAACAAAACATTACGATCGCGTTTGCGTTTTACCCTCAATTTGTATGGGATTTGACAGCTAAACGCGTACGCGGTCGTAACGTTTTGTTTCGGTAAAACTTATACTAGAGCCTCACTACTTAACCGACGTAACCCCGTTAAGTTTGGGCTCGTTGGAATCGTCTCAATGAATAATTTATGATGGTATACAGAAAAGTACAGTCGGCAATGAAAGCTTGTACCAAAAATGTTTTTTTTTGCCAGTAACTTATTTATGATTTCATTCGAACTAGTTTTTGGAGAGGAACAAATGTTTGTATGGGAGAAACTACCATTAAATAACATAAATAAAATATGGAAGATTGACCTCACTGGCGGCAGCGCAAAACGCTCCATACTGATAGACACACAAGTATGACGTCACAACTGACATTTGTACTAATCGTTGTATGGAAAATCAGATAAATTGTTTGCAATTTTGTTTCTATAAAAGCGTAAGGATTCTATTGATAGCTTTAAATTTACTAGACAATAAAAATAAACATTTTGTCTAAACTTTCAAGGTTCATCTTTTTATGATTTTAGAATAATATTTTAAAATTTATTATGACAATTTGATGGATTACTATCCATTTAGCATCACTACGTTATAAATTTGAAGATGCGGCATCATGCCTATTGCGGTGCTAACCTGTCAACCATGCGGAGCAGCAAGTCAGTGTGCTCAGGCTTCCAGACGGTCTCGGGCTCGCAGTTGGCGAGCCGGCAGCGCAGCGCCAGCGCCGGGAGCTGCGCCTCCGGGACCGCAGGAATGTCGCGCAAGCTGCGCCCCAATACAGGGTTAGCCAAATGGGTCACTCAACAAATCAGGAACCTCCAAATAGTAGATTTGTGTCTTAAGGAAGCAAAGTTGTATATTGACGGCGAGGGCGTTATATTGAATTTTGAGAGTGACAAAATTACTTGGATTTTTTTATGCTTCATTTCAGCATCAATTACTGTCATTTTAATAGAATAATAATTTAGGGAAAAATGGGTGCCGAATAATGTACGGTTCAATAATCGGCGTACACCATATCTCTGTTTCTTTTTAACTCGTGCACAAAGAGAGAGAGAACGATGGATAAACGCGGATTATCGGCCATTGAACTTTTTCAGGTTATTAGCTATGGAGTTGCCGAGTTTGCAAAAAGAGGCCATTGTAGTTTCTGTACGAATGATTTCCTGTAGGTTATATGGTTCTATATGGAGATTATTTATTTATTTATTTAAACGTTATTGCACAAATAATAAGTACAAATGGCGGACTTAATGCCTTAAGGCATTCTCTACCTGTCAACCACAGGGCTAAACAGAAAAGCTTGGTACAGGCAGCTGACCAAGAAAACACAAATGGAAAGGATAAGGTAGCTAATGAAATACATTTCCTAATATAATAAATAAGTACATTATGACTTATGCCAGATGATTTCGTGGTTAAATCTCGGGTTTGCGAATTTAGGGCAGTTTTTAAAAGGTGGTCGATGGATTGTGACATGGTTATCTTTTATACATTTATACTATGTCAGTATAGATAATGCACATGCTTACTCGTCAGTGCTGACCCTGATGGTATAGCCGTAGTCGATGCACGTGACGCTGTAAGGCAGCTCCGTTCCGTCTATACCGTCCACGCGGCCGCGTTGCCACGAGTTCTCGTATTTAACGGCGTACATTTTCCCTGTAGGAAAATCACGAAGGTTAAGGTAAGTTATAAAGCAAATACTAATATGTATACCTAGACGACTCATCCCTGAAACTAAAATACTGGCTATAGCCACGTACAGATATGAGAGCGCGGCGGACTGCCAAGGAAGGTCAAAAATACATCCGCATCCGGCATTTATCCAGACGGGCCGAAATCACGCGGCGGACTTCAGGCAGGCCGCCGCCATCGCTTGTTTGGACCATATATTTAGATGGCGTTACTAGTCTATGATAGCAGCATAGATTAACAACGCCATCTACTTCTAGCCAGTATTTTAGTTTCAGGGTTGAACCGTCTAGCTATAGATATTAGGTATTATTGATTTTTTCAAGATTGTGGTAATAAAAATTCGTTTTGGACACTTAGATTTTTCTAGAATTTTAGTACAGTCAGGTGTAAAAATATGGGTGCATAGAACTTAATCATAAATATGTCCCATAACTCTTATGTCGGCGGATTAAGGTTTTGGTACTTATTTATAACAGGATTTTATCGATACAATTTTTGCACTTGACTGTAAGTCAAAAAGATACATACGAAGAACTATAGAAATCAAACCATTTCCGGGTGGGAATTAGTATGACCTATCTATCACCTATTATTTCTCATAGAACTCCTAGACTAATGATCATATTCGTATTTTTGCTCATACGTGCCGCATGGCCCTCCCATTGCCATGTAAGTTTTTTTCAGTGTTGTACCGCGTCTACATTATGACTTATGACCCCAAATGTTAGTACATACCGACAGTGACGTCACGCGACACGCCTCCAAGAGACTCGGCGAGCTGGCTCTCAATCTCGGCGAGAAGAGCGTCGTCGCGCGCGCGCCGCACGTAGAAGTGATGCGGATCCACCATGTGGGTGATGTGGGCTAGCTCCTGAACGCCTGCGGAACAATAGTACATTACCACAGAGGCCGGGAAGGAACGGGTTGCCGGCCGAGTACATATAGACGGCCGAGCGTAGCGAGGTCGGATAGTTATGAGGCTGGCAACCCGTTTTCACGCCGAGGTATACATAGTGCTTTTCTCAAACATGAAATGATATAAATAAAAAAACCCCAAGAAATCAAACTGCTTTCAAATATCAGTTAAAAAAATACTTTTGACCAAACAGAGCGCAGGGATACCTTATGGTTATTTGGTTGCTGATTTCAGAATTTCGTTTTGTGCTAATAGGTAATACCATACAGAGCACATGTATTTTATTATAACCATTATTTATTTTGCTACCTTGTATTTAAGTATTTTATTTCGTGATATTGATGTTACTCACCTACATACACTACACTTCACACAAGTTGGCACGAAGTACCTTTATAAGATTGAATTTCGCCTGGCATGAATGGAAGAATGCTATAAAGTCCAATCTAAGTCCGCCTTTTGTACGATAAGTAGTTCTTTTGTGCAATAAAGATTAAATAAATAAATAAATATATTTTTTTCAGTACAGTTTTGATTTAGTTATTTTTATTTTTTGTATGTTGTGATACTGAACTTACGTGTCTCGGGCTCAGGCAGAATATCAGTGCCTCTCTCGAAAGAGCGAAGCGTACAACTGAGCCATGAACCCTTTTGTTTTGCTGCAACGTACACAGCAATTGTGTCGATTTTTTTTGGTATGTTTATTCTGTTCCATATTGTGTATCGAATATTTGTTATAATTTTGTTTTTGTACGATGTTGTTTCTGTTTCTGTGTGATTGTAGCAAACAAATAAACGTTAATAAAAACGTAAATTCCATGCTTCGGCCACGGTATGAATTTGCATGAAAAATATACATCATATTTGTAGTTGTACTAAGTTTAGTACGGATAATTAAATCTATATCCGAAACAAACACTTAGAAAATGAGCTGGTCATAAATATATTGCCACTAATGACATGTTTTTCTTACCTTCCTTTAATTGGTTCAAAACTGGTTCAATGGTGCCTATCATTTCTGGACCTATAATAGAAATACATTTAAAAATGAATTTTGTAGCAGTAACGTCAGCTTACGAAATATATAAATTACAAATTACATAAAAAATGTAATGCTCCGAGATGGATTCGAACCTGCGACCACAAGCATATGCAGCCCGTCGGTTCTAACCAACTGAGCTATCGTAACCATATGCCGTCTCGGTTACCAAATCTTGTGATCAGTTCCCTCTTATAACACCTTATTGGAATAAAATTGATACATACAACAATATTCCTGGCGTAAACTCTGTCAAACACAGTATACCAGTCGAGCAATGAGAAGATTCGTATTTTTTCCATTATCTTTTAAAGCTATGTTACGCATTGCCATACAATCCACCGTCGAACAATTTCGTTCGGCGGACCAAGCGATTAAACGTCGGCCGAATTCAACGTTGGTATGGTAACATAATACAGTTTATCAATCTACGACTTCATTAACAGTTTCAGTGCCAGGAACCCGCTAAGTGAGCGCTCTACATGGATAATACAAGACGACGCACGAGCTATATCGCACGCGAGATATCCTACCAGACTATTTTTGAGTGTTCTGGTTAGGAAGAGACGGATAGTCCTATAGTGGAAGCCCCACAAGCCCAATTTCATAAGAAAACCGCAAATCGATGTACAGTTTAGCCGTTTGGCACACGCATACTAGAGGTCAAAACAATTTTTTTGACCCGCAGTTCCTAATAAAATAGGTATTCAAGTAGAACTGTGTCCCTTGGTGATATTGAAAAATTAAAAAAAAAACTTAATGCAATCCTTTTCAAAATTGCTTTTTTGAGGTTACATATGAGGATATCACATATCATTTGTAGTATATTGAATTTTAAAAAAATCAGCCATATCGTGTCTGGAGGAGCCCAAACTTGGTATGTTTCGAAAATTATTTTTGTTTCAATTAAAAAAGTATGGCTAAAATGTAATGATGTGGTATATTTTTAGAATCGCCTCGAAAAGCCCTTTCATATGATACTACACACAATAGGTTTCTGAATATATATTTTTTTCCCATACAAAAAGAAGAATGTTTCGGCACTCCCCCCCCATAAGGGATTTTTTTTTAGGAACTGCGGGTCACAAAAATTGTTTTGCCCTATAGTATGTGTGTGCCAAACGGCTAAACTGTACATCGATTTGCGGTTTTTTTAAGCGTAGGGCTACCACATGCCTAGCTGCTCGTAGGCACTTTCCCCTACACACGGTTTTCGCACGTTATCGGCTTCGAGCGTAGCGGTACGACGTTGGCAGTGAACGTGTTAGGGTGACTATCCATAGGCATGCGAGGTTGCAAGGCGGGGAGCGAGGAAAAAAACCACCAGTAGCGAGGCTAGCCGCGCCCGCGCATAGCTTCCTTGCTGAACTTTTGTGGATTGGATTTAATTTTTTTATTTATTTGCAACCAAGTACACAAATGCATGCAACTTAATGATATGATACCCGGATAGGTCGCAGCAAAAGAGGAATTTTAATTAAAACAATATTAGTCCGCACTTAGGAACGGATACAGTTAGCATCAGAAGTAACTGCGGAATCTAAAACGTCAAAAGCTTATTCCCATTCAATAGCAACTTTTGACGTCTTTGTTTGCGCATTTTTTTTAATATAAGGACGGCGCAAACAAGCGTACGGCCCGCCTGATGATAAGCAGACACCGCAGCCTAAAGGAGTGACATGGGCGTTGCCGACCCTTGATATGTTTGAGGAGGGTGTGTAATGATCGGTATAAAAATAAATAATATAATTTCATTGGATTTAACCATTTTTGATATAATTTCAAAGGGTAGAATCATTCATTGTACATAATAAACGTTTGGTTATAATATCAAAATATTTTTTATTTATATAGTATGTCTATCATTCGGTCTAACGCTTATTTCTTATAACCACCATAGAGTATAATTCTTATTTGATATACATCTCATATATGAGACTTTAGTAAGTAGTTTCATTCAAATACAATTGTAAGATTGTTCATGAATTAATGAAAATAAATAAAAATAATATTGTATAATGATCAAGCGGAATACTTTTTTCCGTTCAAACCTAACGTAAACCTAACCCAACCGCCAGCGTGTCGACGTCACCCCGCTTCGCGGAGTGCCTATTTCCGCTCTAAGGGGCGCAAGCGAACCCTAACCTAACCCACTAATGGTACAATTATTGCGAGTCTCTTTTTTACTGAGGGAGGCACCGCCCCCCGAGCCCCCATCTTCTGCCTGCCCTGGCTTGATTATATCAACTCTACATTAGACGGAATGAGCATTATATCCAATGTTCAATATAGCAAGTATGCATTATACTTAATGTACCTATGTTATATAAAATGATATTTATGTCATATGAAGATATATTAAGTGTAGTTATTGAACTTGAGAATTATATCAGATGAGCGTTATTGCGAGTAAATATCATATCAAAAATATTTATAGCCATCGTTACGCACCCGTTTGAGGATTCACCGTGTTGACAGCTGAAGGAAAAAATGCCAACGCATCCTCGGAAGCTCTGGCGACCTAGCTCACCTCCAGGAACACAACACTACTACAGAGCTACTTTTGATGCAGACTGAACTCACGCTTGAGGTAAAGGGGGTATGTGTAGGTAGGTGGTAGGTAATTGTACAGTTGATCGACTTACTGGATCCGTGCGAAGTCCCATTGTGTGCTGCGGCCCCGCCCTTGTGTGCTGTGGTCGATGTCGGCTCTGCCTTGGGCTTATTGAACCTAACATCTGTACGAGAAAATTTGCGAGGTTCGTCAATGTGCATTATGGGACTTACAAACGTAGCAATTACCTACTCTTTTTTAACTCAGCTGATTGTCACGTCAAAACAATGGCGTTCAATTTAAACAATCCCATTATGCGGACGGCGCGCGTAAAAAAAGGGTTATCGCCACATAAAATGGTAATAGTGTAGTTTTCTTTTACTTGAAATAATATTATATTGGGTTAGACTTAGAACTGTGACTCCAACAGACACGAAACTGTGCCAGAAAAGTAGGCCACATACAAATCGTAATATATTACATACCTACCTAACAGCATTTGAAGCATTATTCTAATGACATTCTAGGCTCTACACCTCTACTTCTGGATATCGGATTACCTGCCTATTTATTCTAGTTTAAGGCAGGTCGGTGTAGGTACCACGACGAGCGAAGCGAGGAAGATTGTTAGGAAGAACCGCGACCTTACAGCGCGCGAGCCGAGCAAGCCCTGGCCCCGGTGGGCGGTCGCTAAATAGTGTGAATTCCAAGGTGGCCTCCTGCCTGCGGGGGTAAGATGGCTGCCACTTTATCACTTATCGTTGTGGATAAGACATCCGTCACTCTCGCACTCTCATACCTGTCAGAACGTGACTGACGTCTTATCGACAGCGATAAGTGATAAAATGGCAACCATCTTAGGCCAGCTGATGGAGACGTCAAGAAAAGGCTTCCATTGAGTTATATGATATAGAGCTGACCTCCTCTAGTATAAGTTTCAGCATGGTATACTACTCTTATGGAATTACCTTCATATAGTCGGGGAGGCAGTCCGGGGTAGGTGCTGGCGGGCAGGGCGGTTGCCAAATAGTACTGCGGACGTAGCATGGTGGACATTTTATCACTTATCGCTGACGACACGACATCCGTCACGTTTGGACAAGTATGCCAGTGTGAGAGTAACGTGGTAACTGATAAAATGACAATAATGCTACGCCAACTGAATTCCAAGGTGTAAAGCCGTCAAGAAAAATGTTCTAGGTGGTCAGATTGTAAGTAGTAGGAAATAATAAAACGTCTGCTAGACGGTCGCGAAGCCCCTACGACCAAGCGACTTCGGTCCGGACCGACCGTGTAGACAGTTGTTTGAGCAAAATTTGCAGCAAAATTTCGAACGTAAACGGTCGGTCAACGATCGTGCAACGGTCACTCATGTGAGTAGCGCGCACTCACCGCGGGGCAGAGTGGGCGGGAACACCGGCGCGCGCGGCGGCGCGTCGCGCGGCGAGCTCGCGGCGCGCAGCGTGTACCGCGCCTGCGCGTTGCCCACCAGCTGCACGTAGTCGCTCACCAGCAGGCACAGCTCCTCGCCCACGCACACCCTGCCGACACCCAATAGCATCAGACCATACACATACACATACACGACCCCCCTTCCAGACGCACGACTTCGACGGACGAGTTTTTCTCAGATAAAGTATGTAAGTCTAAGAACGCGTTCAGGATGGCGGGAACCGCGCGGTTCCAAAATCGCGCGACTCCTGGAGTTTGAGTTTAGTTTAGGTGTCGCGGTGTCGAAGGGATCTCCTTGATCCATTGCGAGCGAGCGCGTGGCCTGCTGGAATGTGACGTCGTAACCGCGCGGTATCCGCGACGACGCCACTGAATGCTCTCGTCGAGATCCATAGTAATGAAATGCCCGCGCGATTGTACTTTCTCGCGGTTATGTCTTAACGCTTTGGAACATTTTCATGTAAATATGGAACCGCGCGGGAAACGCGATTTTGGAACAGCGCGGTTCCCGCCAGTCTGAACTCTGCCTAATAGCGGGGCTCACACACCCATGCATATATGAATTACAAAAATCTTAACATATGATTGATATGAGAAAGAGATACATTGACGTAGGTCAGGAGATATTGAGATGAAAAACAGGTCACCCTATAGTGCGTTTTTTTTAGCATTAGAAAGAAAGCACGAGGTCTTTTATATAAGACACTTTATGCCACACAACTGTCAAAGTATCTCAAACAGCCTTAAAAAAAGACTTACATAATTGTTGTAAATTATAGAAGTGTTTTCATTATTTATATCTAAATAAAACTTACAACAATATGTTTATTTTGAAAGTACTTATATTTTGACTCGTTATTTAAAATTTCGTTATTCAGTTCTGGAAAGGTTGCATAATAAAAAACCTAAAGAAGAAGAGGTTTGAAACGATCGGTTCGCTGTCGACATGGTCAAAATTGTCAATCGTATCAGGTTCTTTTTCTTGTTTTCTTGGTAATCAACAAATTTTAAATCAAAGGAAAAAATTGAAAAATTTAATGCTCCGAGCCGGATTCAAACCGGCGAGCCTGCGTGGCGGCGAGGCCTAGCGGCGTTACTGCTTATTAGGCGCCGTAGGTTCAGCGAAGTTAAGCGAACAGTGTTTTTGAAACTATATAATGCGTCTGTTTATAATAATATGATTTAAAAAAATACAAATAGTAATCTTGAGGCTTTTCTGCAGGGAGATCAGTGTTTAGAAACACGATTAAGCAATTTTCGCTCTATAGAAAAAAAATCACGAATATAGGTCTAAAAGGGTCTAAAATACACTTAAAATATTTGTTACAAATTATGCACAAAAGCTAAAAATATTAAAACGGCATCTAAAAATCGGCAATATCATGTTTGTGAGAACTCAGTGTTTACTTTTTTATTTATTTAAACGGCCAAAAAATTAAAATTAAAAAACATGATTTCCGCGTTTCCGAGCACGCACTTCCATCTCGCTCACGCTTATGCTCAGTGAGAGGGAGAGAAGACCATGAACCTACGGCGCCTTAATCGACAAATTGTTGAATTAGAGATTACGAGACTGTAATACGAGTATGTATTTGTTAATTAATATTAAGATTTTATTTTTCGCTGTGTGTGGTGACGTGCGGACTGCGATAGACCAACCAGAAGTACAGGTCGACACACGTAAAAAGAGCCCTGGCGGCCATATAAAATGTATGGCCGCCAGGGTTCTTTTTACATGTGTCGACCTGTACCTAGGCCCAAGTGGCTTGCAAAAAAGACCCAATCTTAAATTTAAGAGACAGAAACAGAGTCCATTAACTACAAATGAGAAACGTATGGTGGTCAGTCAACATTTACAAGTTGGTGTGTGATCTTTGCAGCAAGGATGAATTTCCGGGTCTAAATCTACCTTAGATTTAGTAAAAAAACGGCTGGAGCTGCGGGAACATCGCCGGCCACCGTCTACAAAACAACTTATATAGGCTTCTCGTTCTGTTAAGGACTTCGTAACATCTAATATTTGTCCCAAGCAGAAAAGGTTGACGACGACTGCTTGTTTGTTTACCGTATTTCTAATCCTAAAAAAAACGTACTATAAGTCAGCTACATTTTTGATAAAATGTTTCAAAAGAAACAAACAAATCGACCTAGTCCCAAACTAAGCAAAGCTTGTACTACGGGTACTACATGAGATACAGTATCAACTCCATTTTCTGGTTAAGTTACAATTGATGAACCATAATAACAACTTATGTGTATAGTTTCTAACAAACGACATATTTAGGTACATACTTTAGCGACTCCTTGTCAGATTCCTCTTTGGTCAGACACCAGGGACCATCAACTATGTTCTTTGCTTCCTCGAGGAGCGCCGCCCAATTTGTCTGTAAGTAAACATTAATTTGACTGCTTTGTTCAAGCACCTATTAAAAAAAAAAAAACATTTTATTAAATTACTACCTATTGTATAAATGCAAGAGAGATACCGCTATACTAACTCGGGTATTGTGGACAGGGTATAGTTTCAAAAATGTTTAATGTTTTAAAATAAGCTTTATACATATGCCAGCTTTATACACACATTTTGAGAGAGTGCACTAGCAACCATTTAAAAGAACCTGCCGTGATCTCAGTGACTCACAAGCCCAAATCACCTCACCTCAGACCCGCATCGAACAGCCAGAAATAAGGGTAAATAAATGTCGCGTTAGAACCGGTAAAATATTTTAAACTAGCATGATGAATTTAAATATAAAATTTATTGCTTCAATATCCTGCCACTAGTTCCAATGAGAGTTGAATGTTTTGAGATGGCTACTTTTATTTCCACCAAACATTACTAAGTACTATCTCAACTCAACAGACAAGGCTTTCGATAAAAATAAAAAGACTTAAATCGGTTCCTCCGATTGGGAGCTATGATAGCACATACTGACCACACGGATGAAACATGTTAAACATATAAGTATAACACCCCTTTTTGCGAGTTAAAACGGGTTACGTTCTCTATCACCTAGGTGTTATGGAAGTCAGTAAAAGTAGTAAAAAGTACCGTTTGGTTCGGAGAGTCCAGAGCCGCCTTCAGTGCGTCCATCGCCTGCTTGGACTGTTTGATGGCGGCGGCCACCTGCTCCCTGGCGCGGAGCAGCGAGGCGCGCTCGATGCCGCGCAGCCGAGACACGTTCGCCATCACCTGGGATGGAAGTCAATAGGGTATACTTTCGCAAGAAGTTGCATCAAACCGTCACGTTTATCACGTTTGGGCGAACGGTGTTCGGGCGAGCCGTTCGTCCGGATCGAGCCACTTGTGGCTGCCACTGGCTCTTGGATACATTTTGTATAGCATCGGCGCGCACCGAGCGGTTAGTGGCCGCGTCCGAGCCACAAGCTGGGGGTGGCTCGCTACTAGTGGCTTCATGTGCGGCAAAACGGTCGCGTTTCACAACCGTAACCTGTGTTCGTTAAAATCTTAATGTATGGAAAGTTCGACGAGTTTTAATAGAATGACAGATGCTGGCAACATACTTAACGTTGATCCGTTCATAATCATAAGTTTGTGCAACCCGCTTTACTTGTCTTAGCAACACAAAACAACATGTAATATTTTGAACAGGCGATACAAGAAACATAGCTAAGAATCATCTCGGCAGACAAGTATTTCGATTACCTACCAGCAAAAAAACCTTTTTGATTTAATTTACGGAGTTAATGGGGTGCTTCATCCTTGATTGAACAAACTATTTGTGAGCACGAACAGCTTGTAAAACAGATGTTTTGTCGAGGGGATAACTATCACTTGATTAGTACATAATTTAAAAGAGCACCTCCTTCCGGTGTGCCTGCACCGTGGCCTGCAGCTTGGAGAAGTGCTGCTCGATGGTGGCTGTCACTTGTCTCAGCTCCGGCGACCCGCGCTCGGTGTCCATGTTGAGCAGTAGGTGCCCGATATCCTAAAAATAATATTGAACGTTAGAAATTATTCTTTTGATATCCATTGTAACATTTAGAAAATTCCTATATTCAGAATGGTGAGACTCTGGTCTTCAGACTAAGGCTGACTCAATCAAGAACTCAACAATTTTAAAGAAAAAAAACAAACATCATTCTAGTCCTGAGATAATTTTGGTACCTGCTTATTGCTTATATTTATATCTAAGGAATCCTAGTGTGTGTATTTAATTGACCAACATTTCGAAACAAACAGCGAGTTAATTTTCGTGATAATCACAATCAGATTATAGGGTGGTATAACAAACGGATTTTTGGTGAGGGGGAGGGATTTTTACGGCTTTTTTTAAGCAACACTAACTTAATAAACTTAAAAGACAGTGGAACTCACCACAGCAGTTTTGGTTAGCCTCCGGAACGTAGCGTCGACTTGAGGAAATACTTCACGTAAATCTGATAAATACTTTTCAGTCTGCAATAACGAATAAAACAGGCCTTTTACAGCTTTGAATAAAGTGAGATGGCAAGTGACCTTGAGGTAAGTTTTAATAGCACTTTACTACAGAGGCCGGGAAGTAAGAGCTTCGCTCGCTACGCTCGGCCGTCTATTTGTACTCGGCCGGCAACCCCTTTTCACGCCGAGGTATGTATAGTGCTTTTCTCAAACATGCAACGAAATAAACTAACAAAACTCCAAGTAATCAAACTTTAATTTTCATGGCTGAACGCCGTGATAAATAATTAAATAAATAAAAATAAATAAATATAAGGGGACAATCCTACACAAATCGACCTAGTCCCATAGTAAGCTCAGTAAGGCTTGTGTTATGGGTACTAGACGACGATATATATAATAGATATTTTTTATTTATTTTAGAACCCAGGACCTCTTGCTTCGTTGGCAGGATCACTACCAACTAGGCTAAAGAACATCCTGAACACAACGTCAATATTTCATTGCATGTTTGAGAAAAAAAATATTTAAGCATGTAGTCCATAAGCCCACTCCCGATACACCTACGTCTCATATAATACGATAAAAAGCATGGCAGCAGGTCGAGAAAGTTCTGCTGAGCAAGAATCAGAAGATAATCGCACCTAAAAATGGCTGAAAGTTTGTAAATCCTTCACTCCTGACTGACTTAGGTTTACTCTCTCTACGGGGTCCATATTGGCTGCCATAAAATTCGTTATCCTATTTTTTATATACTAACGTATTATAGTCGTAATCATAGCTAATCCTATTTTTTTTTCGTCCTAACTATTTTGTTCCTACATTTCTGTAACTATCATCGGAAGTCATAATGATCAGTTATCCTAAAATTTTTCGTCATAATTTCATTACAAGGAACTTGTTTGAAGTCATAATTTTGTTAATCATAATGACATGCATCATAATTTTGTTAGTCCTAATATAATAACTATAAGAACATACTTCAACTGCTAATTTTGTTTTTCCTAATGAATAAACGCTTTCGCTAAGCAAATAAAGAAATCGGTCCCCGTAGGGTCGCGGTACAACTAACACTCCTCCTCGCTTCGCTCGTCGTCGTATCTACACGGACCTGCCCTGCCCATGAAAAACAGATTTAGTACTAAAAAATTGAGACTAATGTCATTATGAATTTAAATAAAACGGACAAGTGAGTGTTATGATGACAAAAATTATGAAAATAAATAGGTTAGGATATGAGAAATTTATGGTTATTGTCATTATGACTTCGAGTGGTTATGACTTACGATTGTTAGGAATAAGAATTATTAGGAGTTACGATTATTATGGCGGAAAATTTTATGAAGAACATTTTCGGTCTTCCAATAATAGGACTTAAAAAATTAGGTGAACAATAGCGCCCCCCTCTCTACGATTAAAGGGCTAAATAATGCCACATAAATAAATGCCAAGTAAATTAAATACCCATACAAATTTTGACCGGAAGTGAAGGAATTTAATTCGCCCGTGCTCGCCGCGAGCACGCTGTCTCGCCCGCGCATGTTCATGTGCAACAATTTGGCTCGTGAGCAGCTCTCCGCGCGGGGCGAGCATGCCTTAGGCTGAGCCGCTCCTTAATATAGTGCATGTGAAAGTGTGTCTGTCCATACCTCTTCACACTTAAACGGCTGAACCAATATAGATGAAATTTGGTATAGAGATAATGAGTCCTGGGGAAGGACATAATTTTTATCCTGGAAACCATCCCCTAAGGGGGTACCACGCGGCCAGAGTCACGGGCAGAAGTTCCGTATAACCATAGCAACTTACTATTTCAGCAATTGGCACCACATCATGGTTCTTGCAAGACTTCTCCGAGCCCACCATTAGACAATCCATGCATATAGACTTGGCACAACCTTTGCAGTAGTACTCCAGCAACTTCTGGCTGTGAACCTTGCAGTTATTGGGTGTCACCTGCAGCTCAATATTCTGGAGAACATGGTTCTTGAAGACCACAAAGTTGTTGTGTGACTTGTTGAAGCAGTCCTCACAGATGACAGTGGCACATTGTTGGCACATTTTTGTTGTTTCACCGTGACATTCTAAGCACTGGTCTGTAATATTAATAACACATTTTATCTATACTAATATTATAAAGAGTATAAGTCTGTGAGATAGTAGCTTTGTATGTATGGGGTGTTCTATGGAATAACTTATCCAATTTCAATAACTGTTTCACCGGTGTATATGATGGAATTTCTTAATGGAAATAGACTGCTTAATTTCCCGAGTTTGCCTGTAGGCAGCTAGTTTTTTTTTTTTTTTTTAAGTTATAGGAGGCAAGGCTAGTAAATTTATACATTGGTCATGTTAGAAATACTAATGTTATCATTTTCTTAACCAGTTTAATCAGGTTAAAAAGAAGGTGTGATCAGTCATACTTAGTTTTTTAACCTGATTAAACAAACTTTTTTTTATTGTCATATCTCATCCTTACCCAAACAAGTCATACATTTATGAACAGAGGCATGAACTTAAATCCCTTGCAACCCAGGCATTTGCACTTCAGAAATATTGCAACAGTAATTTGGCAAGTAAAAGTAAAATGGTTAGACCTTTCTGATTGGTCTTCAATAGTGATGAGAAACTAATTTACCTTGAGTCTGGTCAGTGCTATCCAGGATAGCTTGCAAATCTATAAAATAGTCTTCAGCATTACTTTCCTCCTTTTCAGACTTTTCCTAAAAAAATACATATATTAATTTTAGTTTCCGTTTTAAAAGAAACAAAAACAAAAGAGAAACCATTTTAAAATATGAAGTGAATGAAATTAAGCTAGCAAGATATTATTTAAATAAATATTTCCATAAAAGAACATAAATTCTATTTTAACATGGCTACAACAATATAATATGCAAACACTTCATTATGGAGTATTTTGATGTATTGTAAATATGTAGTATTACACTACTTAGGTTATGGCTGCCTATGTGTTGGGCAGACACGGTAACATCTATGGCTAGAGCCACACTATAGGCCAGCATGCAAGCCCCAGACTGAGCACCTTCAAGAGTGACAGTGAAGAGTTCCGACAGCCACCACGAGGATACAATGAGGAAGAAGAAACATGTACTTTCCATACAGATATATTAACCTCTTGATGATCAGACTAGCAAGTACTCTATTTTCAATACTGCTGCAATACAATGTGTGTGGTATGTACATCCGAATCATGTAGCTTTTTACTGAACAGGATAATTTCCTAGTACATACCGTAATCAGCTCAAGCGCTAGCTCCCCAAGGGCGCTCACGTTCACAGGAAACAACTTGTACAGCTCGCTCTTGTCCTGAAGCACCTTCGCGATGTCCGTCGTCTTTATCTCCACCGCCCGGAGGCATATCTTGCACTCAACAGGTTCGCCGAACTTTACTATATTGCGGATGCAACATTCGCACATCGAGTGCCCACATTTTATAAAGAGGGGAATATTCGATCTCGGCTCCGAGGACAAACCTATTCATAACGAATACATTAATTCATATTATTTAAAAAGTGTATTTGGCTTGTTTTGACATGACTTACTTTTCAAACTGTATTGTTGACAACAGTTAGGACACGAGTTTTTGATTTGTTCATCCATTATGGAGCGGTCATGAGACGAGGTTGCGAAACGTTTTAATCTTTACTCGAAAAATACCAATATCTTTCTCATATTTATACCCTCCACTTGTTAGAAAGTTAAGTTAATAGCCGAGATGGTTTTGAAGAAAAACATGCAATGCAAGAAATCAAGAAAAACCATAAACAAACTTTCCGAATTGTCAGAATTCTCATGGGGTGTATACATGTCATGATTTGTCAGCCCCAACTTATCAGAAGCTGACTAATTGCTATCGTCTGGCCGTATGTACTGACACATTGGGGAAAAGTCGCATTTGCCAATTTTTAAGTGCGAGTCGGACTCGTGCACGAGGGTTCCGTACTATTATCTATAAAAACGGCAAAAAAAACACGTTTGTTGTATGGGAGCCCCCTTCAATATTTATTTTATTCTGTTTTTAAGTATTTGTTGTTATAGTGGTGTCGCGAATGCTGGGCATCGCGATGACGTTTGAACACCATCCACAACTGGCAACACTAACCGGAAGGTAGAACCTCTATGGTGAGTGAACTATTATATCTATGACTCTACTCTATGGTAGATGAGCTTTGTCAATCACTCAGTGCTTCCGTTGCGGGAGCCAGTTAACCGTTGAACGTAACCGCCTCAAGATGTGATAGTAGAGTGAATTGTGCCTGTGAGGTTGCCGATGCTCATTCCATGGAGAAGGAAGCCGCGCCAGCTGGCTTCCTGCAAGCTAAGTGTCTCAACTTTCTAAGATTTCATATAGTTTTAGCTTCAATTACACTCTGACTTACTGTAACGTATAACTCGCTACCCAGGTGAAACTACCCCCTTTGGCCACCACTAGGGTGTCGTGTGTGGTAACGCTCTATGTTGTACTCGGTGATATTATAGATATTGACCCCCCTAGTTTGACCCTGACACTCTCACTCTCAAGGGAGGAGTGAGGAACCACCATGCTCTCGCGGGAACTCGTGGAGACCGTGTTGTGTTGTGGCTAGAAGGGCATCCAATTTTCTCCCGTGAAAGCGGGGAAAGATACCCCACCGTACCGGTGCTGGTGACGGCGCTGCTGCGCGCAGGACTGGCTTAGGTACTGCATTTGGGTACGGTGGGATGTGGAGCGAGTATGGTTGGGTGACGTTCTGAAGCTGATACCTGTCCGGGCTCCCCGGAGGTGCGTAGGTATAGTGCCTTAAAGCCCGTGTATGCCGGGTGCGCCCGGGTGCTGGGTGGTAAGACGCTGTAGGGGTGGCATGTCACACTTCGGTGCCTCGTAGGTTGGTAGAGGACAACTCGAATATAACGGTGGCCTTAGAAGGCACCGGTATATTCGTGAAGGATCGCTTGATGGGAACTCGGAGGGCTTTATAATACCTAATAACAATACTGACTGACTTACTTAGCGAGCCCTAATAGGACGCCCTCTATATTAATGTACTCTTTGTGTCATGGCTGAAGCCCTGGCATCAGGTAGCTTGAGGCACTTGGTGACAGCGGTGAAGTCATGAAACACCTTTAACAACAACAGGTGGTACGAGGCAGCCTCGCAGGGATGCCTTTGACTGCGGCGACCTAGGGCGAGGGAGAAAGGCAGGAGAGAGAGAGAAAGAAGTGGGAGACCATAAGGAGACGAAGGTAGGGTTCATTCACCTACGTCTGTTTCCATCGCGGCGCGTGCCATATAGATTCTTTAATTTACTCTACCACTAGAGTTACACCCCATATAAGGCAGGCGTCGCGACAAGTGGCAACAGAAATACCACTATCATGGGCAATCCACATTAAGTGATTTTACCCCTATTTGTCAGGACAACATGTCGAAGTCATAATTGGGTGTAGCGTACAAGCGTAACAACTGCAACTACAATTTCATTCAGTGTGGCCAGTTAACAATAAGAAAGCGAAAATTGCCGCATTCAAAGCGTCCTGCGAAGCGGACTGCAAGATTGTTAAGAGGGCGCGTACCGCCAGGGAAAAATCAGAAATCACCCGCGCGCCCCGCACCTGCCGCGCTGATGCGTCTATTGCTGCCCCGCTCCTTCTCGCATAGTACATGCCCCGACAGCCAGATGAAACATGATGAATACCTATGAATAATAGGCATGATGACTCATGTTCAAATTGATAACGTAGTGATGCTAAATGTATAGTAAACCACCAAATTACCCTAATAAAGTATAAATAATAAAATATAATTAAAATCGTAAAAAAGATATGAACCTTGAAAGTTTAGTTTTTTTTTTTATTGTACAAGAGTAAATTTAAAGGTACCAATAGAATCCTTAGGCTTTTATAGAAACAAAATTGTACAACAATTATGTACTTAAAGGCAGTATTCCGCGAATGAAACAACAATTTAAGAACCTGATTTTCCATACGACGATACATGTAGGTACTTTGTATTAACAAATGTCGGCTGTGACGTTACGCCTGTCTGTCTTTCAGTATTAAGCGTTTTGCGCTGCCGCCAGCGAGCTTAATCTTTGTCTCAAATTTTTGGGTATTTATGTTCTTTAATTGTAGTTCCTCCAATACAAACATTTGTTCCTGTCCAAAAACTGGTTCAAATGACATCATAAAAAAATTTAGTCATCATCCCTATTATAAAAAGTGGGAAGCAAGACAAAATCTGTACCTATATTTGAAGATATTATTTTCGCTATTAAGTCAGAGTTTCGAAAGCTATAACTGAAATATGACCTTCCGTAGGGTTCCGTACCCAAAAGGTAAAAACGGGACCCTATTACTAAGACTTCTCAGCCCGTCTGTCTGTCTGTCACCAGGCTGTAACTCAAGAACCGTGACAGCTAGATAGTTGAAATTTTCACAGATGATGTATTTCTGTTGCCGCTATAACAACAAATACTAAAAAACAAAATAAAATAAATATTTAAGGGGTATGGTACGGAACCCTTCGTGCGCGAGTCTGACTCGCACTTGGCCGGTTTTTTATTTACTAAATCACGTAAGGGTTACAATGGCTAGTAATAACCTAAAGCAAAAAAAAGCCATAATCGAATTAAAACTTTTGTGAGACATGTCTAAAATACTACTAATAAAACCACGGTTAAATTCACGTATTAAATGTCACGACAGGCGACATGTTTTGAACTCTTCGGGAGTTCTTCTTCAAAACAATCATCGAAAACACTCATCCTGAAGAAGAACTCCCGAAGAGTTCGAAACATGTCGCCTGTCATGTCATTGAATACGTGAATTTAATTGTGAATTTATAAGTAGCATTAAAAAAACTGTTATATATTATGAAACCTTCGATCATGTATATGAAAGTCAGATTTTCAGGCCACAGTGTTGCGGCCAAATTTTTCAATTCTGATCTCGGATTCCTGCTTGGAGACAATGGAGACGCTCTGGCCCTTTAGTTATCAATTTTGAACATACTGGTAGGTACTAAAGAAAAACTGCTTAATTGTGTTCACTTTTTTAAATATAAAAATGACCAAGTTCGCAGGCAATAATTGTTGGAATCTGCACCCTCGATAACCCTAAAAGCGACACCCGTGATGACTTCAAAGAAAAACAATGTCAATAATGTCACTACGGGCAACATGTTTCGAAATCTTCGGGAGTTCTTTTTCAGGATGAATGCTTTCGCGGCGGTGTCGCTTGCATCACGACAAGATTCAAGCGAAACCGCCGCGAAAACACTCATCCTGATGAACCCCCGCAGAGTTCGAAACATGTCGCCCGTAGTGACATTTAATACGTGAGTTGAACCTTGTATTAGTATTATTTCAACATGTCTCACGAAAGTTTAAATTCGAAAAACAATGTCCGCCATCTTGGAATTCAAAATGGACATCATTTCTCGAAAAGCCTGAAAACGTATGTTGTTCTTTAAAAAAAAACGCGCATCGTAATTTACAAGAAATATTTCAAAAATGAAAATAATGCGACCACTTTTTGAATTATTTCCGACTTCGAATTCGTATTTAGAGACCGAGAGGACATCGATTTTGAAATTAACCGGATTTATTCTCAACTAGCGATCCGCCCTGGCTTCGCTCGGATACTATATTAAATTATATTATACATATAAACCTTCCTCTTGAATCACTCTATCTGTTAAAAAAAACCGCATCTAAATCCGTTGCGTAGTTTTAAAGATCTACGCATTCATAGGGGCAGACAGCGGGAAGCGACTTTGTTTTATTATACGAGTACTAGGTATGTTGTTGTAGTGATAGTGATAATCTTTCATAAAGTAAATACACGCTCGACAGAAAAAATGTTCGTGTAGTTTTGCATGTACTGCACAAATTATTCTAAGAAGCCGGTCGCCGGCCGATCGCTGCGTAATCTTATGGTTGTATTTTGAACTTTAAGGTCTACATGTTAAGGTCGACTTTTCAATATATTATTTCAAAATATACCAAAATATCTACTGGAATGTAATGACACATTCATTTACTGGACGAATATACTGGGTCACAATATTATTGAAATAATTATGTTCACCGTGCTGTCGTGAGAGCACAGAACGTAGTCCTCTCGTCTCAGCGGAGCGATTGCGATTGACTCCGCCCGCGAACGGCAACAGAAGATATACCAAACTGCACGAAACATGCGACGGGAGAAACAGTATCGCGCTAAATAAAAAAGACTTATACGCCAAATACGTTATACCTCGATAAGTCTGAAAAGGGACTACATAAAAAAACGCCGCTCGTCAAATCACTAGGCAATATCAAGAGCTATTATACACTAAATTTTTACGTAAATTATATGCACGGGAACGGCACACAATTGAAATTAGGTAAAAATAAGACATGTTTTGGCGATTGTTTTCTATCGAGGCAATTTTGGTTTTGTATGGTTTTTTTCAGACAAATAGATTTCAAATATGATGTAGTTTCTGTATGTTCATTTTCCTGGCATTCGCTTTAGTTTGTCATAGGTAAATATTCAATTTAAGAACTCCGATTTCGCGGAGCGCCCCCTCTTAATAACGGATGAGATAGGGCAAGACAGCACGCCAAACACACGGCCGCGACATACTCTCGATTTCTCTCGCACTATACCTCTTGTTCTAATAAGAGAGAGACGGATAGTGCGAGAAGAATCGAGAGAGTTCGCGCGCCGTCGCATGATAGCCGTGTAGCACACAAAAATCGAGAGTATGTCACGGCCGTCTCATGATAGACGTGCTGTCTCGCCCTATCTCATCGGTTAGTAATAATTTTGCAACCAATTTGCCCCGTGTGGTGTCGGGTTAGAATTTCACCACCCCCTTTCTTCCCGTGGGTGTCGTAAAAGTCGACTAAGGGACCAGGGTTGAAGTGTGTTGTGGGCGATGGGCTAGCAACCTTTCACTGCAATATCACATTTTGTCAATATTTTATACCCACATTTATTATTTGTATTTGTATTTGTATTTGCAGTCCGGACAACTCGTTTGACGGTTGGAACATGCATCCAGACGATAGCAATTAGTCAGATTCTGATAAATTGGGGCTGACAAATCACGTAATATGGATTGCCCATCACGGTTCATGAGATACAGCCTGGCACCAGACAGACGGATGGACAGCAGACACCTCTGGTAGTTAATCTAAAATCTGTACTATTTATTTTTAACCGACTTGATAAAAAGGAGATTTTCAATTCGGTCGTTTTTTATTTTATTGAACCATTGATAAATCAGTTGCAGAGTTGCGTGATCGGACACAGCACAGACCCATCAGCATGCAATATTCTATACGATGGGCTCATATTTCTCTCTGCGCTTACTGTACCAACTGAGTTGAAATAAAAAACTGGTCAAGTGCGTGTCGGGCAACGCGCAGTGTAGGGTTCCGTAGTAGCCTGTCTGTATTTGTTACATCGACACGCGCGAAGTAAATGGTGCAGTTGCACCAGCCGAATTTGTACGAAAGTTGGCCTTTTAAATTTTCAAGTAGGTACATTTTAAGTTGGTCGACTCGGTAACTAGTAATGTCTACTTAGCCGTAATAGTTTTACTTTTAAATTCGTTATACCTATAATCTACACTCTACAGCCACTTTTTTTCACATTCCTAGTAGCATCCATTAGCCGACAGACGGTGGGGACACATATGAACCTAACAAAAATTTGGGATTTAAAGCCCAATATTACACAAACGGACCACTAAGTTGAAAAATAGTTTTTAAAAACACATAATATTTTTTAACAAGCTATCCAACGATACCCCACACTATCATTTTGTCGGCGTGATTGATTTATTTTATATACCCACGCCGAATTACAGCTTCCTAGTAGTAAAGATCACCGAGCTAAGCTGCAGACAGACAGATGGACATGTCGAAACTATAAGGATTCCGTTTTTGCCATTTTCGATCCGGAACCCTAAAAATACGTTACAGACCGACACCTACCTACTTAACTTAATGACATCCTCTTTGTCGTTGGGGTTCACAACATGAAATAACTTCGAGTTGGAGTTACACATTAATGCTTGTTTCTTGGGTATTTAAACACTAGACAACATTGTTGCTCAGCAAATGTCCTGACAAATGGTTAAAACCTTTATTTCGCCGGGAGAACGAGAGATTAATCACAGTATAGTCATAAAGAAGCTAATTTGAAATTGATAAATATCCTGATAAAAAACATATTAAATACCTCCGATTGATACGCGTCTTCAAGTGAAAAAAATAATAATTTAAAAATGGAAAACTACCGCACAGATTTATGTCGACGATATATCAAAATAGTTGTTGTCGTAGCCTGCTACTGGTAAGTAGTTACTAAGTATAAGTACTAAGATACATTTAAATTAAAGGAAAAAAATTATAATGTTATGCTCGGAGCCAAGCGTTACGGCTTAATAATATATGTTAAATAATTAGTTAAAACTATTTGTTTTCTTAATGTTTAAGTTTTAATTTTAGATGATAATTAACATTAACTACATCATATTAAAACATTAAGTTAAATCTAAGAACCGGCCAAGTGCGTCTCGGGCCACGCGCAGTGTAGGGTTCCGTAGTTGCCTGTCTTAGTTATAAATAAATAAATAAATCGTTTATTTCCACTATAAGTTACAGATGGTACAAATATTTACTGACCTCCACACTAGGCAAAGCCTGTCCCGTGGAGGAAGTTAAGGATTAACAGGAGTTACATGTACATGTACGCCAAATAGCGACAACAGTAGCAAACAAAGACATAAAAAATGTTATAATTTTAGAACTTTAAGAAACTATTAGGTCTTATCTAAACGTATAATCTCTATAAAATCAACCAAAATCAGTTATCAAGCAAAAAAGAAAGAAAAAAGAAACTAAAAACTAGTGCAAATATGGTGTGTATATCTGTGTGGATTTATGTGTGTGAGTGTGTATGAGTATTTGTAAATGTGTATGTGTAAGTTTGTGTCCTGTTCAGTGTCTATATAAGATTAATCCATTAAAACCCTCGTCAATAACTTCTTTACCTCGACAATGGAGTGTTTCTCAAATTTATAAATAGTGGAAGCCCCACAAGCCCAATTTCATAAGAAAACCGCAAATCGATGTACAGTTTAGCCGTTTGGCACACGCATACTAGAGGTCAAAACAATTTTTTTGACCCGCAGTTCCTAAAAAAATTTCCCTTAGGGGGAGAGTGCCGAAACATTTTTCTTTTTGTATGGAAAAACTTTTTTTTTCAGAAACCTATCGTGTGTAGTATCATATGAAAGGGCTTTTTGAGGCAATTCTAAAAATATGCCATATCATTACATTGTAGCCATAGTATTTTAATTAAAACAAAAATAATTTTCGAAACATACCAAGTTTGGGCTCCTCCAGACACGATTTGGCAGATTTTTTTAAAATTGAATATACCACAAATGATACGTGATATCCTCATATCTAACCTCAAAAAAGTAATTTTGAAAATAATTGCATTAAAGTAGGTATTTTTATTTTTATTTTTCAATATTACCAAGTGTAACAATCAAATAAAAAAAAACAAAAAAAACTATATGATATTATTTCTAAATTGCTTTCTTGGGGTTAGATATAAAGATATAACGGATCGTTTGTGATACATTATATCTTGATATCCTTATCCTTATATATTACCTTGATATTTTGTGACAAAAACTAACCAAACTATACCAACTGATGAAAAAGCGCAGTCAAAGGGTTAAAGGATTTCCCGTTGGATATATGGATACTACGTATCATTTTATGATTAATATGTACCGTATCTGCAGTACAGTTCCATAAGTCACGCAAAATAGGTATTCAAGTAGAACTGTGTCCCTTGGTGATATTGAAAAATTAAAAAAAAATACTTAATGCAATCCTTTTCAAAATTGCTTTTTTGAGGTTAGATATGAGGATATCACGTATCATTTGTGGTATATTGAATTTTAAAAAATCAGACATCGTGTCTGGAGGAGCCCAAAAATGTATGTTTCGAAAATTATTTTTGTTTCAATTAAAAAAATATGGCTAAAATGTAATGATGTGGTATATTTTTAGAATCGCCTCGCAAAGCCCTTTCATATGATACTACACACGATAGGTTTTTTTTTTGTTTTTTTCCCATACAAAAAGAAAAATGTTTCGGCACTCCCCCCCTAAAGGAAATTTTTTTAGGAACTGCGGGTCAAAAAATTGTTTTGCCCTATAGTATGTGTGTGCCAAACGGCTAAACTGTACATCGATTTGCGGTTTTTTTAAGCGTAGGGCTACCACTAAAACTTTTACTAAACTGTTGTATAAATGTGGATACAAGAAATCAGGAAAACGATGTGCAAATGAAGTTTTCACTGCGATAGACGATATTTTAAAGATTCGTTTTTTGAGCAAGTCCTTGTAGTCGGATAAATTTAAAACAGATCAGGTGAGCCTCTTTATACAGTTCAGCGGTTGGATACCTAATCGGTTTTTTAAGTGCTACTTTTAGGACCGCTCTTTATGCCCTTTCTAATTTTAAAAGAACGGTGGAGGCTTATCCACCCCAGGCAAGAATACAATAATTTATTATTGATTGCCCCAGAGCAAGATAAACAATTTTCAACAGGCGATGGTCGGCTGACTCGCGGAGCATTTTAACAGTGTACCTAAGTGTATTAGCGTTCGTACACGTCCTGTACGCTTACCATGAGTTTGACAATGACGGCTTACGCTAACGAGTATCGAGTTTACTATCTGTGCATCCCGCTCGTACTGTCAAAGTGCAATAGAGATGCACAGATAGAAAACTCGATACTCGCTAGCGTAAGCCGTCATTGTCAAACTCATGGTAAGCGTACTGAAACAACCGCCACAGTTACATCGACGTGCGCTGCGGTTGCGGCGCGGCGGCCGAATTGGTGCGAAAATTGGCTTTTTCAAGTACACATTGTTGATTGACTATTACTCGGTAACTACTTATGCCTACTTTGTCCGTTATAGTTTTTTAACCCACACCATGGGTTTAACGAAATATAAAAAAAATACAGGGAGGTACCTACCCTAAAAAAATGGTTACTAAGCTAAGCCAAAGACGGACGGACGAACAGACGGACATGGCAAAACTATTATGGGTTTCTTGTTGACTACGAAACCTTAAAAAGGCCCTTGAGGCATTGTACCGAGGATGCTGGCGGCATTTCCTCGCTGAATTGCAGTGCTGATGCGTTGCGCGAGAAAGCGGCCAGCTCTTCGGTCCCACGCCCACGGACCGAGGGTCTCGACGCCAAGTTAATACTTATTATTTGATATTTTATCTTATTGTTTGTATCATAAATAAATATTATCTAGCCTTTGGGATCGTCATAGCCAATACAACTTGACTACGCGATCATCGCAAGTTCGCGCGAATTTTAATCGCGCGAACGTGCGATCAAACATATTGGACTCGAATAGGTGTCCTAATTGACAATCGCAAGTTCGCGCGATTGTCAATTACGACACCTATATTCGAGTCGAACATGTTTCGCGCGAACTTGCGATGATCGCGTAGTTGTGTTGTCGATCCTTTAGTGACGCTGACCCCTAAAATCTTGGGATCAAATCTAAATGGTCGTGCGGTCGCGCGCGCAAGTAGAGACAAACGCTAACAAAGTTAACTGCTGACCATCCGCACGTCTATCATGAGACGGCCGCGACGTTCTCTCGATTTTTCTCGCACTATCCGTCTCTCTCTTATTAGAATACGAGGTATAGTGCGAGAAAAATCGAGAGTATTATGTCGCGGCCGTCTCATGATAGACGTGCTGTATTTATATATAACCTTATTACAAATGTATATACATAAAGTGCACGGATGGTCACTTAAGGGGTCCCTATCCACATTAAGTGATTTTACCCCAATATGTCAGGACAACATGTCGAAGTCAGAATTGGGGCCGCGACATACTCTCGATTTCTCTCGCATATGCCTCTTGTTCTAAGTTTTCTAATAAAAGAGAGACGGATAGTGCGAGAAAAATCGAAAGAGCTCGCGCGCCATCGCATGCATGCGCATAGACGTGCTGTCTCGCCCTATCTCATCGGTTAGTAATAATCTTGCGGTCCGCTTCGCAGGATCGTTTAAATGCGGCAATTTTCACTTTCTTACTATTAACTGCTAAAACTGAATGAAATTAGACGTCGATCATGAGGTGGCCGTGACATACTCTCGATTTTTGTGTGGTGCACGGCTATTACACGACGGCGCGCGAGCTCTCTCAATTTTTCTCGCACTATCCGTCTCTCTCTTATTAGGACATGCGAGAGAAATCGAGAGTATGTCGTGGCTGTGTGATAGACGTGCTGTCTTACCCTATCTCATCGGTTAGTAACAATCTTGCAGTCCGTTTCGCAGGACCGTTTGAATGCGGCAATTTTCGCTTTCTAACTGTTAACTGGCCACACTGAATGAAATTGTAGTTGCAGTTGTTAGGTGTGTACGCTACACCCAATTCTGACTTCGACATGTTGTACTGACAAATTGGGGTTTAATCACATAATGTGGATAGCGCATTAATTCCCTTCCGTATCCGGCCGCCATTCGCTACAGGAATTACTTATCAATTTGATGACAACGTAATCCCTAAGCCAGGTGCATTGTGCTCAGATATCGAGTTATTAAACATCGGATCGGACACGTTTTTCTAATAAGTAGGTAATTACTTAACATTGTTTGCCATATCGGATCGCTGACACGGCTCGGCTTCAATAATGTTTTGAAAACAGGCCACAATACTACCTATGTGAAACAAACGGAATTTATGAGTTATTGTCTTCCTCGACGGACTGATTTGAGAGTCACTGCCATAGGTCACTACCACGTCCCTGCTATTATTTTGAAATAGATTCGTTACAATAAAATAACCTATTGAAAAAAAGTTCGCTGGGTTAGTAGTTAGTACCTACCTAACTCGTACTGTTGCTAATTCAGTGGGGCCCCATGGTTGGTAGAGAGAATGCCTCTTGGCATATATTATGCCCGATTGTTGTACTTATTTTCTTTGTGATAAGGTTTAATAAATACAATTGGTCGGCTGAGTATGGACACGTGCACGCCACGTAAAGACTCCTAAGTAAACGTCATAATGCCTGTACCAGACTGCGCTATTCGTTATTCGGCTTATGCGCATTGGACGCAGTGTGGACGGTTTATTCGTCTATGTTTACTTTATGCGCACGCATAACCCATTTATACGCGCGAATAGGGAATACGCCTATCCGCCGACTTGCCGGTTTCTGGTACACATTAAAGGAGGCAAATAAGCCGAATAGCGCGTCGCCCTTACTTCGTTCACACGCTCATTTGCTCGCTTGCTTCTAGAATTGTATTATGGTGGGTACACACCAAGCCAACGAACGGCTATGTATCTCACTCTAACAAATAGTAGTCACGTAAATGCTTCGCGTTCGTTCGTCGTTCGTTTGCTCAGTGTGTACACACCGTTAGATGCAGCCTTGCACCTGCACGGCTAGCATATGACGGCCGCGACATACTCTCGCGCGTCAAAAAGCGATACAGGGCGCGACATAGCGAATTCGTATCATGAGACGCTTCTTGTCTCGCGGTCAAATGTCAAAGCGAATTTCTTTTTGTCGCTGACATTTGGCCGCGGGAGACTCTCGAAACTCGTATCACAAGTGCACTTTAGAGCGACAAAATATATCGCTTTATTCGCGTCTCAACGTCAAAATGCGAGACACTGTCTTCGAGCTCTCAAGACGACGAGAAAAATTTGTGTTCTCTTCTCGAAGGAAATTAACAACATTAAACCCTTGCGTAAGTATAACTTTCTAGCTACTACTTACTACAAATTCTTTCCTAGACCTCCCTTAAGACACGCTTAACTTTAAACAAGTGCATATATTATAAATATTATAATAACACCAATTTCTTGGCGTTTTGTGACGAGAGTTCGTAGGTACATTTTGAACGTCTTTTTAATATTTGTAATTGATTGCCTGCAGGGTTGAATTGAGCACTGCCGAGGACGGAGGCAGCAATGCCGAAGAGCGGCCGAGCGAAGCGACGGACCAGATGCGGTCAGCCCTCCAAAGGCGCAATACTTTAATAGAGGAATATTTTAACTAAATTCGGAGTTTTATTAAAAGAGCCCATTATGGTTACAGAACAGATCACATATAAATTTTTCTCATATGCAGTTCAGTAAAATAATCGTTTTGTAAAACATTAATTTATAATAGCGTGTTTTTGTATAATCATCAATCATCACTAGTTCCAAAGAGCACAAGACAAACCCATGGCATAAACTATAGCCTATGCCAATCGAAGTCTAAGAAGGTAAGATTTTTTTGAAATCAGATAGTGTAGTTCTAGAAGCCTGCTAACTTTTTATCCGGAAGTAAATATTTCAATATAAATGAAAAATGCAATTTATATTTTTGTGTATTTTCTATTTTTGAAACCTAATACTAGGTATAGGTACAGATGTAGTGAATAATTAGTATCCATCCTATTTTCTCTGAAACGTTCGGATTTGTCATGCTACTTCAGTCAACCTCAGTACTTTTTGTATCGAGACTGACTGAAATAGCAAGACACGTTGGTACGTTTCCGTGAAAATACGATGGAAACTAATTATGCACTACATCTTTATATGAGTATTTTAAATACCAAATGTGACAGGTGGTCACAATCGTGTTATATAAAACTAGATTCCGCCTTAGCATTTATAATATTAGTAGAATGCCTACAGTGAATCTTCTAAAAACCTAATAAAAATTTGAGCACAACTAAGATTAACAACTTGTATATACGTTAGAAAATAAAAAAATAACAATTATTAAATCACTAGCTTCTGCCCGCGACTCCGTCCGCGTGGAACTTGTTTATATCGTAGCTCCATACAAAATTTCACCCCTTAAGGGGCTGATTTCCGGGATAAAAACTATCCTATGCTCTTCCTCGGGACTCAGCTTATCTCTATACCAAATTTCATCCAAATCGGTTCAGCGGTTTAAGCGTGAAGAGGTAACAGACAGACAGAGACACTTTCGCATCCATACTATAATATAATATTATAAATGCGAAAGTGTGTCTCTGTCTGTCTGTTACCTCTTCACGCTTAAACCGCTGAACTGATTTGGATGAAATTTGGTATAGAGATAAGCTGAGTCCCAAGGAACAGCATAGGATAGTTTTTATCCCGAAAATCAGCCCCTTAAGGGGTGAAATGGGGGGGGGGGGGGGTGAAAGTTTGTATGGAGCTACGATATAAACGAGGTCCACGCGGACGGAGTCGCGGGCAGAAGCTAGTTTATAATATTAGTATGGATATTGGTAGACTAGATTAATTATATGAGTATCACAATCATCATGTAATCATTCTTTTAAAAACCTAATAATAATGTGAGCACAATACTCTTATGTAAATAAGTATCACAATCATCTTTGATCCAAAACTAAAGAGGCTGCTAGACGGGCCATATTTTCACTGCAATATGTGGCCGGCAACTATTGCGGTGTCCCTGTCTAACACGTGAGTAAGAGAGGGACACCAATAATTGCCGGCCACACATTTCCGGAAAAGAATAGCCTGTCTAGAAGCTAAACTATAAACTATAAAACTTTTTATTTAAATATTCTTAAATTTAAAATCTGAAACCATTAAAAACGTAAATTATTTAACGCCCTGGGCCGCCGCCGTTTCAGCTTCAAGCGGAGCAAAAAATTTCTAGTCCTTTGCTCCGCAACTAGTTCCTGAAATTAAATAAGTGAAATTAGGTGCGGTGGCTAAACCAGACCCAGAGACCCTGCACGAGGATGTTAAATTAATTTTATTGTGTACCACAAAGAGCAAAAACTATAAATAAAACATATCAATTATCAAAAAATTGTAGATTATTAGGACTATATTATACATAACTCCATATCGCCCATATGACAAACTACACTTGTAAATACTAGTTAAAGCAATGACACGTAGTTTCAGTGTCCGAGAAGCAACCGGATGGCTCGCGGTATTTGAGCTCCCGTTGTCGAACACCCCGTGCAACCCGAACTGAGCCAACTTGGACTGGGGTAACCCTCTTGGACACTACCACTACGCGTTATTGCCCTGAATACTACTACACTTAGTAAAAACAGTAAACGATTCAAATCGAAGGCGTAACTCTGGATATCACCGTCGTAATATAAATGTTATGATAGGAATATATATAATGAGAACGGTACTCGGGGCACTCATACCTGCAGGTGCCGGATCTCCTGCATCTGCCCAGCGATGTATCGCTCTGTCGGTCTGCTCATCTCCAATGCGCGCGCTGCGCGGCGCCGGGCTCTCGGCCGCGGCGGGGCCGGCGTCTGCTGCGGCGGCGGGCTCCACGTCGGCGGTGGGGCCGGCGGCGGCGGCGGCGGCGGCGGCGGCGGCGGCGGCGGCGGCGGCGGCGGTGGCGGCGGCGGCGGCGGCGGCGGCGGCGGCGGCGGCGGCGGCGGCGGCGGCGGCGGCGGCGGCGGCGGCGGCGGCTGCGGCGGCGGCGGCGGCGGCGGCGGCGGCGGCGGCGGCTGCGGCGGCGGCGGCGGCGGCGGCGGTTGTGAGCGAGCCGCAGAGAGGCACGGCGAGGGACCTAAAGCTTCCAGCGCGGGGAGGGGCGCGGGGAGGGGCGCGGAGAGGGGCGGGGACGGGAGTGCGTAGCCCGCCTCCTCGACCTCGGTGTCGTCGGTGTCGGCAAATGGCAGTGCCTAAAACAAGATTGTGATATAATTTACAAAAATATAACGTTTAGACCTCATAAAACTCATTACACTCGTCGTAAAGCTGGCCTAATTAAAAACAAATGAAATGTAAACTTTTAATAGTCTACTCTACTTCATCTTCATTGCTAAAGCTTATTATTAAGCTTTCATCAAAAATTTCATACATGTGCACCAATATAAAAGATAATTAAATATCTATCAAAAAAATTGCAGATACCACCCGGGACCAAAGACCAGGGAACATCCTCGCTCAATGCATTAGTATTGCGATACAGTGGGGAAATGCTGCAAGCATCTTTAACACCATGATATAATATGATATGATATGTTGCTAATTACATTTAAAAAATAATTTATATGAATAACTATAACCACCAATACCTGTGCCATGGGGCACATAAGTAGTTTATTTATTTTATGTAGTTAACTCATATAATATTTTATGTACTCACAATGAAATCACCTAGCCCAGACTCTCCTTCCACCGACAAGCCCTGGGCACTTTCTCTGCCAATTATCGCCAATATTTTATTGGACACCTCCGACACCTCAGGGACCAACACATGGTTGCCCGTGACTCCACGGGCAATACGGACCTTAGCCCCCTCGTCCCGTGCCTTTTTTTTCAGGTCCCGCCATGTCTACAAACGTCACACAAAATATCAATAAACATACTTGAATATGTTACATTATAGATCACCTTCTAGGAACAGACCCACAGTACCCTTGGAATGCAACCAGGATTTTATGATGAAGCTATGCAACAATAATGTTTTGGAATTCACTTTTCAATGGTTAAATTAGCTGTAAAACCTCGGTGCTTTTAAAAATTTCTTAATACCATTATTGTTAATTGCAAGGGATAAAATTGAAAAAATAACATTTTCTTGCTTGCAGCAAATTTGATATGAAAATAAGATTCACAATTTAAAATTACTTACGTGTTTCCACTGGTCCACCGTTTTTGGTGGGCCATGCTCACTTAAAAGATCGCGTAAACGACCCCACTCGGCCTCCATTTTCTGATTCCCAAGTGGGCCGGTGAATTCGCCATTTGCGAAAAGTTTGTTGGTCGACATGTAATCGACCAACATTCTCAATTGAGCATTTGTGCTCCGTACACTGAAATAATATTTACATTTGATTACTTATAGAGAAGTTTATCCAAACTTGTGAAGTTATATTTTTCACGTAATATGTACAAGAAAAGTTTGATATTCTATGCTAAAGTGTTAAATATTAGCGTTACGGCAAAATAAAATGAAATGTATAATTTAAAACTCTTCAAAAACCAATAATAAAAATAAGTTAATATTCTTACACTTTCCTCTTTGACGACATGTTGATTTTGCCATTTTGAAGTTCATTCCCGCCAGTGTTTAAATTTAAAGCGCTATCTCTTTTACCTTAGTATTGGGAGAAAGAGACAAAGTTATCGTGATTAGGGACGTTCCATATCTAAGGCTTCCCATTCACTCTTTATTCGTATTTTTAATTCCGATTCAGTGCTGCCATAAAGCAATATGGCATCAGGGACTATTTTTTAGATAAATGGCAACACTCACTGTGTCGACCGCGATAGAGCTCTCTCGCATGGGCCGGTTTTCTCGATGTGCCAAGTTGTGATACGAAAATCGAGAAAACTGACAGCGCGACCGAGAAATTTCGGAACCGCGAGCGAGCTGTGTCGCGGCGCGAGAGTGTGTCGCGGCCGTCATATGCTAGGCGTGCTGGGCCTGGGATCCAAAAAATGTTTTCATACGATAAAAACAAAGATTAGCGATGTCTGGGTTGAAATAAAAAATAACATGGAAGAACGCAAACCACACACATATTTGGCATGTTCGGCATACCGGCACGGAATGTGGATGGGCATGTTTGATGTTCACGCACATAACAAATATGTTCGCAAATACACTCATCACGTAGCGAATAGCGCACAGCGCAGGGTGGTGCTGGCATCCGATGTTGAAACGGTGGGTACACACCAAGCCAACGAACGGCTATGTATCTCACTCTAACAAATAGCTGTCACGTAAATGCTTCGCGTTCGTTTGCTCAGTGTGTACCCACCTACGATTCTCACCGACCGGGCCGGGCTGGAGTGCACCTGCGCGTCTTTACATGTAATCCGTAATTTTAGCAAATTAACAAACATTATAAAACCACGTAAACATGGTGCAGCGGACGCAGGTTTAGTGAGGTTTAACCCGTAATACCTACATGTCATGTTTCAGGATGGTTTCAATAGCTACCGTTTTCGTGAACAAAGCCTTATTGAGCGGGCAGCAAGTGCGTTTGGAAGCGCCATTGTTTATTAGTTGGTTTCAATGCGTCGTATCGTTTTCGATATGTGCAGCTTTGAGTACCACTGGCGGCATGTATAAAATATTTACGTTTCCAAATGGCTCGCCATGGCAGATTCATATGCTTAAGAAGGTAAGGGTGCGGTTAAAACTATAGAAGTAAAGACATATTCGTGGCCAGCTAGCACGATAGGTTTTATCGTCATGTTTTATGGCGAAAATATACTGAAACGTCACGTAAAACGACGTGACGATAAAAACTGACGTGCTAGGGCCATTCATTCAATGTACGTCTTCTCTCTCTGTAATGTATATATGTTCATATTCATTTATATGATGACAAATGCCTACTAATTGTGTTATTTTTGTTTTAATTTTATTTTTAGCTCTCTCCGCTATCGGTCATTTTCACATTAATGATAGCCAACAGCAATCTATCACTACAATACGTGAGTTTGTCGTTTTACTACATTGCGAGATCACTGACGACGGTGTTCAACGTGATCTTCTGCTGGTTTATATTGAGGCAGGCTACCTCCGCCAGATGTGTGGCGTGCTGCGCTGCCATCATCTTCGGTTTCTGCCTTGGAGTCGACCAGGAAAATGTATTAGGTAGGTGTACCTTCTTCACAAAATGCCCAAGTCTTAAATGTCAGCTTCGGCAATAGGATGCCGCTTTAGGAAATAGTTATTTGTGCAACAAGAGAGCAAAGTTTGTTTTTGCTGGGAGTGCTATTTTTGAGTCCTGAGGAAGCGAAAGATTCTATAATTGAATCACGAGCGTAGCGAGTGATTCAAAGTTTGAATCTTGAGCGCAGCGAAGGACTCAAAAGCACGAGATGCAAATACTTTGCTCTCGAGTAACACATACAACTTTTCACCTCAGCAGTGAGAACATATTCACATCAAAAATATATCATAGTATCACGTACCTATTCGTCTCAAGATTATTCAGGAAGAGAACTTAATTAGGCGTTAGTTACTGCTTGTAAAACAAGCTCCTCAGCGCCGGCCGCGCCGTTATTCAATACTAGAAAGGCGAGACAAGGCGCAGAAACCAAAGGATATTTCACTATCTAAGCATATCTAAGTATACAAGTGTCGCGTGACACTAACACATCACTAAAAACTAACCGTGTTATTATTAAATTTCACAGATTTTACTCATATCTTCGAGATATTTAGGAAATATTTATCATTATCACAAGGGCACACATTAGCATATTACGTGTATCTCGCGTGCACATCAAAAACTAGCCGGTTGTTAAAAATGTTAATATAGGTACTGCCTTCGTCACGTCATCGTCACTGACTTCACTATATTTCCTAGTTAGATAGAGAATTGATTTATCCTAGTAGTTTTTATATTTGAATATCAATAACGCAAGAATGACGAAGAATATACATGATAAAATCTCAAACAAATTAACAGCGCGCAACTTTTTAAAAAGGGCGGGGCCCCGCGCTTGCGTTCGGAAATTGCATCTGTGGTATACGTTCATAGAGTTTAAGATTGTTTAAACTAGAATTATTAATAAGCTAGCAAAATAAAATTCATGTTTACCTATTTGTTATGAAAAACGGAGTTTATTCTGAGATCTTTTATTTAAATATTCTTCAATTTAAAATTCCTTTGTACCTATAATTACTTTGGAAATTTAAACTTGTTAATTGTTTTCGAACGTGTGTTATCCGCTTTTTGGGGGGTCTACTTTGAAATTCGATGGTCGAACTATGAATCAACCTATGTCTTCCATTTTCTTTTTTCGTATTGGAATGAAAGGGACAGTGCTAATAAAGTTCAAATATTCTGAACTTGTAATAGACCCCATACGACGAAATGTCAGTGCTCCACACCAAAATTAAAAAGCTACTTTTTCTCACGGAGTGAGCAAAATCGCATTTTGCACACTGTTTTCACGCAGCAAAATATGCTTGTTCGAGCTGCTGAGGTGAAAAATATATTCCGAGCCCATAGTTTGTTGCAGCATTTATTTATTTGATTATACTTATGATCGCTCCTCTGCTTGGCACGTACGTACGTTGACATTCTTTAAGGTTTCATCATCATCATCATCATCATCATCATCGTAACGTATCAGCCGAAAGACGTCCACTGCTGGACATAGGCCTCCCCGGAGAGTGCCAAAGTGACCGGTTCTGCGTCACCCGCATCCAGCGGACTCCCGCGACCTTTAAGGTCATTAGTCTACCTTGTCGGGGGCCTATCCACGCCGCGCCTTCCGGTACGTGGTCGGTGGTCGCTACTCGAGAACATTTCAGAGGACGATATCGGTTATCTTGGTTCTGCTGCGATCATGCAGAGAAACTCCCAACCCAACATAGCCCTCTCCATTGCCCTTTGGGTGACTGTGAGCCTTTTTTATGAGGCTCATAGGAAGCGACCACGTTTCAGTACCATACTCATTACTGGCAACACACTCTGGGGACACTGTGGAATATTGAACGAAAAGATGTGCCGTAGATTTTCCCGAACGCTGCCCAGCCGAGTCGGATTCGATATTTCGTTGCGATATGCTAAGGGTGGCGATTATGGCATATACACCGGGTTATCGATTGCAGTATTTCCACCGCACTCCAGGGATACTGCTGCCCATCCCCCGGTGGTCTTGGTCGTAGTTTTAGGACGTACCCGGGTCCAAAGTCTGGGTCGAAGTATTAGAATTTACTTATTTATTTATTTATTTTTATTTTATTTATTTATATAGGAAGATCATCAGCTTAAATATTACACAGTAGCTTAAAACAGTAGTGACAGTGAGCTAATAACAGATCCTCACCGATAGCGTGATGAATATGTAAAAAATAAGTGAGCAAAAACCAAACGAAAACACAGCGCTTTTGCGTCTTGACACGGCTACATAATTTAAGTACTTATTTCTAAATAGACTAAAAAGAAGAGTTACCTACCTAAACCATTTCCCTACCTCTACCGAAAAATTGACGAGATAAGCGTCGTCTTACTAAAGGAACACTTGCACTGAATAGGTCCAGGTCGTCAAACCTCTGAAACACCTCATTCAAGCCGTTGCTCGCTCTGATCATAAAACTATTTTGCCTATAGTTAGTGGATGATAATGGCACGGATAGTGGCGGCTTACGCCGAGCTCTACTGGGTATACGGATGTTCAATTTACCAAGTAAGGTGGGGCCACAGGTGGGGCTGTCGATTAAATTCGATGCAACTTTTAGTAGGTATGTAATGTCGGCTATATTTCGACGGGTCTCAAGTGGGAGAAGATGGAATCTCCTGCACAGGTCCAAATACTTATTTGAGTCGTAGCGAATACCTAATTTGAAGCAAAGAAACTTTAAAAACTTCTTCTGGATATTTTCCAATCTCGTTACATAGCATTTGTAACGAGGATTCCAGACCTGAGATGCATATTCCAAGGTACTCCTAACAAGGGTAATTTATAGAAAAAACAAACTCGGATACTTAACTCCGTAAATATTACTACTTAGGGAATAAGTAAACAATTTTTAATTTTTCTCCTACACGAGTAGATAAAAAGATAATAATACCTATACATTTCCATCAGGTTCATTTTCTTTGAGTGGTACAATTTATGGCGTGGTTGGCTCGCTGGTGCTGGCTCTATTCTCAATCTACACCAAGAAAACACTCCCGTTCGTAGACCAAGGAGCGTGGTTGATGACTTACTCCATCAATGCTTACTCCGTCGTATTGTTCCTGCCTCTGATAGCTTTAAACGGAGAGATACAAGTGTTGAGGAGCTACCCACGCTTTAATAACACATATTTTTGGATACAAATGTCAATCGGTGGTGTATGTGGCTTAGCTGTTGGACATCTTACGTCTACAAATACAGGTGAATATAATAAGTACTTACTGAAACTTAATCCGCGTAATATGAATACGTCTACCTGCCCAGCAAGCACGATACGTTTTATCATTATGTTTTACGTGACAAAAGGTATAGTGTGAGAAAAATCGAGAGTATGTCCCGGCCGTCATATGATAGTCGTCGTGTGGTTGTTGACAATGACCAATGATGTGTTGTTGGTCGGATAAAATCAAAGTCCCGTAAAGCGCGATGTTGTAGGTCCTAAGTAGCTAAGTTAAACGGTCGGACTATAGTAGGTACAACTGTTACAAGTGCAAGGTGTTTGTGTGTCCTCTGGCTGTCTGTTACGAACGCGGTCTTAGTAGAGATAACCTGTTTTCACTGGCTCAGCCGGTTTACAGTGTAAAACCTAAACCTAACCTATAATAACCTCCCTTTTTCAATTGTGTTAAAAATTGATTGTTGTCGTATGAAATTGCAGGTAACATCACCACTGACCCACAATATATCCGGCACGGCTAAGGCATGCGCCCAAACCGTCCTAGCGACACAGTGGCACCGCGAGCCGAAAAGCGCCCTCTGGTGGATATCCAATGCCATAGTGCTGGGTAGTAGCGCACTCTACGCTTGGTTCAAACAGCTGGAGATGGAAACACCATCAAGAACTCCACCGCATCAGGGACGTGAGAATCAAGCGGCTGATTCGGTTACAGAAGAGCCCCAAAAAAAGAAGAATACTGTTGAAGAACATTGTTTGACCCAAGACCAGGGCTATCCAGGGTCTCCAGTGAGAACTGTTTCTTGACACCGATACACTAATCAATCAGCGAATCACACGAATAAGTATGAAAATACCACCTATATAATCAATTTAAAATTGACTAAAAGATAGTGAAATAAACTAATTGTATCAGTAATATCACTGTTTTTTATACCTATTTCATCCAAAAAACGACTGCTATTTCAAACTTAGCCATGCCACCTAAATCAACTGCTCTGAGAATTAAATCGCTGCCTATAAGTATGTCAGGCCGACCTATTGTCGAAGATTGGTTGATTCCTCAGGGAATCCATCATTATATTTAGTGCCTAGGTACTTCAACACCTACGTTTGCTACGTCAACGAAGTGGGGCATAAAAGTGGGGCCACCCTGTCAGTAGATGCAGATTATTGTCGGTCATAAGAACTTAGAGCCTGTTCACTGTTCACACCTATTAGTTGAGTCTGGTCAGGGAAAGATGAACCGGATCGGTTCCGGCAACGACTTTTTTTTTGGGCTGAAGTTTCTGTTCATTTTTGGCACTTACAAGTTCGAGCGGAAGAGAAAATCGTTTTGTTCCCGCGAAACGTAAACGAACTTCGTTCGTGTATCTCTCTCTCTCTCTCTCTCTCTCTCTCTGTCGCCCGAACTACTGAGAGAGAGATGGAGATGAGAGAGAGAACGGTTCGTTTTCGTTTCGTGGTCGGCCCCTTGGAATAATGGTCGGCCCTCAGTACGTAAAGGCTCCTCTACATTCGCGGGCGCGAATCGCGGCGCGGATTGTACGAGTCCCACCGAACGGGCCGGAGCGCGCCTGAGCGCATTTTACAAGTTGCCAAAGGAATTCGAAGCTTCAATACAGACGTTACATTTCATATTAAATTGGATTTGGGGCCGGTGGGCTCCTAGCGGACGTGGACGGCTGTCCTCGGCTGTCGTCGCATCTGACTGGCTCCGTCCGCCTTTTGCCTGCTGCACTCTATTAAAACGCGTTCGGCTACCACCGGGTCCTCGCGTATCCGTTGCGATGCGGCGCCACGCCCCCCGACCTGGCCCATTCGGTGGGAATCGTACATTACGGGATCCGACACCGACAGTTACAGATAAGGCCTGCTACACACTAGCGCGGCCTGCGGTGGCCGATATTAGTAAATTTGACAGCTAATGACAAGTAGTGTGAACAGGCTGTAAATAGGTTGGTTTTTATAATTCCAGTGAGAATGGCAAGGTTCTAAAATTTACAAACATTTTTACAATAGCAATTAATATACAAAGTTAAGTAATGAACTTTGATTTACTGTGTTAACGGTTGTATAAAAGTATCGGAACACCTCACAGCTGACACGTTTGTCACTGTCACGGTCACGAACGCGAGCGAAGCGAAGTGAATGAAGCCGCTCAAAACAAACGCTATTAATCTACAATTTCGTCGTAGAAATGATTCTAGAATATGTGCTGAAGTACCATCTCCAAGATTGTATTAATATCCTTATGGAACAGGATATTTTGGCCTTTTACAGTATAAAAATTGAGTAAGTTAACTTAATTTCCGCCCCGGTCGTTTATTGGTTACAAGTACGCTATAAAATGTGTTGTTTTTTTAGTTTTTTAAAGCTGTTCGAGATATATCCGGACATAGGTGACAAAGTGCTTTGTAGCCCGGTGGACAGTCTGCCGCTATGCCACGGAGACATAATAAAGGCACAACGTTATATCCTGGAGCAAAGTGAATACAAGTCCACTGTAGAAAAGTTACCACACCATTCCCTGAAAAGCAACGTCCACGCTCGTATTTTTGGTCTACCTGTGTGCCCTGAGCTGCAACGCACTATATTTCCAAAAAATGTAGACTTGGGCTGCTTCTTGAAAGTCACTGGTAAGACAATAAATATTAGATACTGTAGCTATAAATAGCAAGATTGTTATTGTTTATTTTTTTATAAGTGAAGCTACATTGACATATATTTGAAACACTGTATGACTGAATCATTATTCCTATTAAAATTAATTTGTTAATACCTATTGAATTAAGTTATTGACACATAATGGTCAGCACCAAATTCTTAGCCAGTAGTTAGCTTGGTTAGTCGGCGATTAGCCATTCAAACAAAAAAGTGAAAATACTTCTGTTGTGACACAAAAATTGACCAAAGAATTGTATGGTTAATTTTCGTGTCACAATAGACAACTTTACTAAAAAAAAATATTGAGTTATTTAGGTTTGCCAAAAATTTGGTGTACAGTCAGCGTCATATAGATAGTAGCAGCCAAGGTAGCCAAATATTTCGGTACACGTCTTTATTACTGTAAGAATAAGGGTGTGTTACGAAATATTTGGCTACTCTGGCTGCTACTATCTATATGACGCTGACTGTACCACAATCTTTCTAGGAAATTATAGCTCCAGTGAGGTGTTATCTATATCAATGCTTCAATGAATTCAGAGAGCACAGACAGAAAAGTTTGTTATTTTTTCTTTTTATTACAAAAAAAATGCCACTCATAATGGTTAAGAGTGCTTTTCTATGTGACCTTTTAACTTTTGATACTTGAAGCGTCTTGTATAATTCTAAGTTATAATTATTTTTCAGGGACAGTTGTCAGGGTAACCCAAGCAAAGATGTTGGAGTATCAGCGCAAATATGTTTGTATTAAATGCAAGTATGAGAATAGTGTGCAAGCTGAGTTTGAGCTTAGGTATGTTTTGAAGGCTCCTTCGAGATGTGGCAATGATGAGGCAAGGTGCAAAAACGCAACATTTACACAAGTCAACTTAGTCTCCAGGGAACACTGCAAAGATTATCAGGAAATAAAAATTCAAGTGAGTATTTATTTATTTATTTTATTATAACTTGATTACACAAAATTCAGAAATATGCAAATGGCACTTTATTATTGACATATGTATTTGTTATTTAGTAATCGTTGATTATCCAATTTATTTAATTGTATTGTGTTTCATATAGTAGGCCTATAGATTACATATATAAATAGTAGCTTATATGTATATTCAATTCACATCCAATACTGTAAAACCCCGTGACTTCACCTGGATTTGGCACTTTTATGAAAACTTCTCACAGATTTACAAGTATTTTTGTTTGATAAGATCAAAAAACGAATTAATCTATATAGGACTTAAGTTTACTGTAACTTATGGTCTAAATTTCTCTAAATAATGGCTACAATTGGACTCTAAAGGTGGTAGGCGAAGTATAGGCAAAATGCTCTGACTTCGCCTACATACTGCCAAATTGTCAGCTATACACTAAATTTGAAGTTGCCGCCAGCTATCTTATTAATTTTTAACATGTTTTTCTATTATGAACCTTAACTAACCCAAATAAGTCATATAAAAAAAACCGATGGTAGGCGAAGACAGGTAACGATAGGGTGGTCAAAAATCATGTTAACTTACTCTACAGCAATAAAGAATGGGTAATAAGGTGTTTAGGCTGAATAAAAATCAGTTCAACCGTTTGAGAGCTATGGTGCCACAGCAAACATAAAAATATATTAAATATTAAGGGACAACCTTACACAAATCGACATACAGACACGACACGACATACGACATATACACACATAGCGGTCAAACTTATAAGTCCCCCTTTGTGCGTCGATGCATGAATGAGCCTTACTACTAAGAAAGAAAACAGAAGAAAGAAATAAGAAATTTTAAATATATCACATATTTGGATTGATAACCCTAGGGGCAGGCAAAGTGTAGCTACAATACGGCCGGAAAATCACCTCAATTTCACTGAATCGTTTATCGAAGATTATAATACAAGAAAAAGCTTCATCTCTTTTTTGCGACATAGTAACGTTCCCACAAGGTAAAAGTAAACACGTGCTACCACTTCAATGAAAAAACGGCACTGATCGTAAATGGCGTTTAGTTAGCCACAATTGATGCGAGAATATTGCACATAAAACTCTTTCTATTTAGTATTACACCATACCGACTTGTGTACTACAAGTGCTACAACCAATTACTATTTAAGAGATGTAAAAAATCTAAAAACACATGAAACGTCATTTTACCCCGTTTAATAAGAAACAGACCTTACGCTGTACCATCGCGAACAGTTCACTGACCATCCGTGCACTTTATGCACATTGTAAAAAGGTTCAATATAAATACAGGATGATCAGTTAACTGTGTTGGCGTTTGCAGAAGCAAACACGATAGCGCAATGTTCTACACACATAAAAAAAAAGATTACAACCGCAATCATTAACTTAAACGAAGCATCGAAATTTAAACTTACGTAAAGCATTATACATAGAGCTATATACTTTATTGGTAATAGCACATTAAAAGTCAAAAATCATTCGTATTCATCTACAATACAATACATTTAGGTACCTACTCTTATATTGCTTGACATTAGATATACCTAATCTCTAAGGCCCAGTTTTATTAAAGATCCGTTAGAACATATTAAGTTAAGCTTCTGCCCGCGACTTCGTGCGTGTATACATTATGGCATGCATGATATTCCTATGTTTAATTCAATTCAATTATTTATTTCAGATATATAACCCATATAGTGTTAGTATTACAATTGATTCTTATGAATCTAAGTGTTAGTAGGTTACAATAATAATTTAATCTATTGTAGCATAAACAACAACATCGTGCTAATTGTGCATGCACACTAAAGGCCGAGTCACACCGACTGCGTGTGCAGCACGTCTGCGTGTTCAGCACGTACACCGCTGCGTTGTAATGTATGAATCCTCATACGACATGACACACTGGATGCGTCTGCGTAGACGTGCACTGCACTGGATTCATACATTACAACGCAGCGGTGTACGTGCTGCACACGCAGTCGGTGTGACTCAGCCTTTATCCAGCGGGCCGACATGGGGCTATCCCATCGGCACGCCAATTCGCTCAGAATGCGGTTGGAGCAGTCGCGCATTAGCGAGAGGAGCGACGCGCAACTCTTCCAGCACGGCAATCACAAGACGGCGTGCGAGCTCTCTCGATTTTTCTCGCACTATCCGTCTCTCTCTTATTAGAACACTTCGAACAAGAGGTATAGTGCCACAAAAATCGAGAGTATGTCGCGGCCGTCCCATGATAGACGTGCTGATAACAGCCGCGAAGTTGTCCGCGCGCACCAGTGCGGCAGCCGCATCAGCATCCGGAACGCATTGTTGTGCTGCACTCGAATACCATTATACGCCCGCTGCGTGTAGTTGACCCACAGGCCGCAAGTGTACAAGGCAACGCAATATGCTTTAAATAGCGCGAATCTGACTTCCCCCGTACACCGTACGAACTGCGGGCCAACATGTCCGGATCGCTAATGATCTCCGCTCTCGCTCTATGTCAACATTGTCTTTTAAGTTATCAGTGACCCTATTTAAATTGCGTGAATCCCTTTAGAGTGACTCCGGCGAGTGAGACAGGCACGTCAGAGTAGGTCCTATTTCCGGCCTTGAAGACCATAATCTCACCTTTGACCATACTACCGACAAATTTGAAAATAAAGATTTCATTTTCATAGACTGTGCGTGTAACAGTCAAAAAAAATCGAATATTAATAAACACCCTCGTAAACTTGGTCGTGAATAATCTATGCATGTAATAAAGCTGGAGATTTCGATCCTCTTCAGCTTTATTATATAAGTCAAGTGCAAAAATACGTATCGATAACATCCTCTCATAAATAAGTACCGAAACCTTAAATGGTTATCTATGAAAAAAACGACTTCCTGCATGGTGGGCCACGCGCAGTGTAGGGTTCCGTAGTTGCCTGTCTGTTATTGTTTCATCGAATTGCCCCGCACACCCGCGCGCCAACTAAATGGTGCAACACTAGACTCGAACAAAAAGGGCATTGGGTAGCCTTGTATGAGAAAAAATGTCGTTTTTTATTTATTGCAGCGGCCAAGGATGTTTTTTAATAATCGTTTAGAGGACCTCTTAATACGCATATATATATAAAATTAAACGCGTTAAACAATATCGCAGCTGAGATATTTACCTAAATTAGAAGTTTTGTTTTTAACTTTTCCATATATGATCTGTGAAAATATATATTGCAAATATCTCGGCTCTGATACATTTTAGTGTATTACATTTCATAACAAAACATGTTTATTTTGAGTATTTCTATCATAATCTACCACTTTCACGTATGGCCGCTCATCTAAAAAAATGACAACATTTTTACTCTCACACAAACGGATCACTGATTTCAAAAGTCGTTTTTAGAAAACCATAATATTTTTAAACAGGCTATCCAACGGTACCCACACCATGGGTCTAAAGATAAAACAAAATTACAACCCCAATTTACGTGTAAGGAAGCTATTAGGTACCCTAAAAAATGTTTTTCAAGGTTTTGTTTCACCGTTTTAACGGCGTGATTCATTTATATACCCATCCCGAATTACAGCTTTCTAGTAGTAAGGGTAACTGAGCTAAGCCGCAGACGGACAGACGAACGGACATGGCGAAACTATAAGGGTTCCTTGTTGACCACGTAACCATAAAAAGGCAACTTGCTGTCGGCGCTTATGATATTAATAACGACGCACTAACACAAACGTGATTCACGGCGTAATAATGGCATCAGCGCCAACAACAATATGGTCCATTTACTCTGCGAACGACTATAAAGTAGGAAGGTATTACTTGTCGTCCTGCTCTTTTATGCTAGCTATGTACTTACGTATATTAGCAAGCTTCTCCTGTAACGCGCGGACTGCTCGTCTCATCGGCTGCATCTCGGGAAGCAATTCTTTTCTCCGCTCTCGCACAAGGTACCTCATCACTTCCTTTGTCTTTAATGATTCTTGCTGGCTACACGTGGGATCGTTGTTCATTGTATTATGGTCTTCTCTGTCGGTGTAAAAAGTCACGGAGCTTGGATCAGACATGAACTCTCCTTCAAATGCTGTCTTAAGCGTGTGGTATATCCTAACTTCGTACAACTGGCCAGGACAAGGAAGATTTATCTCTATTTTGCAGTAATTATTGTTATCACATGTCACCAGCGATGAATTTACGTCCCGCGGTTCTATTCCAGGGTACCAGTACTGCACTTTTTGATCCACGTCACCATAGTAGCCAGTTAAAATATCATAGTCAAAAATCAGATAAGCATCACGCCACCGAAGCTCAGCGCTGCGTGATGTTGTTCTGAGCACTGTTAATCCCTTCGCAGGGGCAAGCTTCACGATGGATGAGTGATCAAATTGGAAAGTTTGATTATGGCATGCGACGAAGTTGCAGGAGTGTATTAGAAAGGTGAGCACTTTGGCACGCGTATACCTATAATCAGCATTATACTCCCATTTACAGAATTTAGATAGAGTTGATGTCCGGGGTACGTCACAGATTCGGGTGAGAATGCCGTCTGCAACGTAATATAAAGTATTGTTGGCCGTATTGCTCATCCCTGTCCCAGTCCACGTGCAATTGATAAACTGCAGGTTGTACGACATGCAGCGGAAATTGATAACTGTAGGTAGTACGGCTACTTCAATACGCGACAGCGCAAGGTCACGTTCGTCTCTATCATAGCAGGAAAACCTCATAAATTCGATCCATACTGGGTTATTTCTGATGTATCTAATTGCACTTTTGTTCACCGTTTGTATAAATCCGCTGTTTGTTATAAATCTATCTCCCCATGGATCGCTTATTGTGAGTCGTGAGGCGTCAGATCCGGAGCAAACGATCTCCAAGGGTTGACCATATAGTATTGTATACTCAGGGACACCACTTTCAATCCCAACTAGTCGAACACTTGATGACACTACTTCCATTCGGTTGAGAACTATGACATTTACTGTTTGGACATAATCAGGAAATTCACTGTCAGCGCATGTTATATATTCCGATATTTCTGAATTTGTAATGTTGGTAAATACCGTAGTTTCGTTATAGTTTTTTTTGTTGGTTTGCCACTGACATCCAGACTGACAGCTCGCGGCCCAGAGCAAAAGATTTCAATAGAGCCACTGTATTGGAAATAGTACTTTTGACTATAACAAGTAAGATCCGTATTGTATGGTATAATCGTTTTGTTTTGCGATTGAAAAAAAATTGCAGGTACAACATTAATATTCACATTTGTGCTGTGAGTAGTATCAACGTCACTGCAGGCGTATTTTGATATTTGTAGATCTGGTGTCATTTCGAACGACTCAATGGTAGTGCCATTCTTGCGTTTTGTTGGTAAAGTATTTCCATCTTTCGACATGATGAGCCGGGTTGCGTCGGCGCCGGAGCAGAGCACTGATACGGAGTTTCCATATTGTACATAGTATGATAGGGTACAATACACGTTCAGGGGTAGTACGCAAGTCTGAACATTGGGTGATATTACTTCAAATCTCGGTGAGACTAAGATATTCACTGATCGTTCGCAGGTAGTTTCGATGTCCGTACATTTGAAAATATATTGCGATGATTGAAGATCTAGTTCCCCATTGAACGTGAACGAGTCACGCGATTTGTCCTCTATAATGTTCTGGCCATTTCTCGAAAAACTAAGTTTCTCAGCGTCTGTACCACGACAGTGCACTTTCACTTCGGTCCCATATGCAAGTGAAACATTATTTGGCTCTTCGTTAAAATAACTGTCGTAAAATGTACAGTAATCTGAGAACACTTGGATGTGGGGTATATGTTTGCACAGGGGTTTAGCTCGATCGTTTTTGGTGAAACCTTGATCGTGCTGGCGGTGAGCGAGCACGCTGGCCAGCGCTAGCAGACACGACGACGCGAGGAGGGTCGCAGCAGCGCACATCGCGGCCGGGCGGGGGTCCAGCTGACTCAACACTGGCTGTAGCTGCCTGGAGTCAACCGGAAGTCGTGTGTGCAAATGTGACAATTGATATCTTATTAATTTAATTAATTACGCTCGCTGTTTTGCTTTGTTATTATCCTGCTCTTGTTTTGACAAAACCGCAGCCAGCTTTGGGATAATGATGGCTACTGCGAGGCTAACCTGTAGGTAGATACCTAGCAAAGTACCTAACTCTACGCCGTCAATACTAAATAATGTACCTATCTCCTATTTTGCGTACGAAGTCACGGGGCCGAAGCAGTTAAAAATATGTACATATACCTAATACACCTAATTAATGTCCAAAGAAAATTAATTAATTACATATTACAATTTTATATGAAAGAAAAACACAATAGTTAGTATTAACCCATTCAAGGCAAGGATAATGACTCAAATATGAGTCGTGCCGCATCGCGCGATTTCGCTGCTGAGCGAAAAAACGCGGCTACGCGCTACAGCGTAGCACACATAGCGATGCGTATCCTGGAATGGGTTAACAATCCAGATTTGTTAGCGATGAATAATGTCTAAGTATCCAAATAAAATCCAAGTGATCCTCATCTTCCTCCCAGCGTTATTCCTGGTTGTGCCCTAAAGGAGCCCGGGAGCCGCTTTTGACACCTTATCCCAAGACTTGGCATGGGCACTAGTTTTACGAAAGCTACTACCATCTGAATTTCCAACCCAAATGAAAAACTAGACCTTATTGGGATTAGACCGTCGACCGGTTTCCTCACGCTTTTCCTCCAACGAAAAAGCTAACGGTAAATATTCCGCACATAAGTTCCGAAAAACTTATTGGTACGAGCCGGGATTCGAACCCACGACCGCCGCTTGACGGCCGCATGCCGGAACCACTAGGCTACCGTAGCTTTTTGTAATAAAGTAGGTACCTACATTATTCAAACCAATATTCTTAAAGATGTATAGTCTCCAAGTGTCTAAAGCAAGATAATAAAATCGAATAAGTTTATTTAAATACCTATCTAATAATTATGTACGTTCCTACGCATGGCCTTGTGTGCCTAATTGATCTTTCCCTAATTAGGGGGTGTCTATCATATGTATTTTCGTTACTTTCAGCATAGTCCGTGCCATCTAACGGCCCGGCAACGATACTACGCTACGGCGGCAGCGGTTTTTCTATTTCACTGCGTGTGATCCCAACTAACCACAGATCGTCGCGTGTTTCGACTGCGCAATGAACAGATAAAACGCTTGCCGCGTAAGGGACGTAATTTTTCATATCATTCATCAATTGTTTACTTTCAGGAGCAAGTAAATAAGCTGGGCATAGGCACCATACCTGGCTCAATGTGGGTTGTGCTTGAGGACGACTTGGTGGATTCCTGCAAACCGGGAGACGATGTTCACATCTGGTATGAGCTCTTTACTAGCTTTTGTTTAACTTGCAATTTATTTATGTAACTGTTTTCTCATACATATGTATGTCTTTCGTGTTTCTGTGAATGTTTTGCATTTTTTTAATGGCAATTTATACTTGAGATTATTTATGTTGGCCAAACTGCGTATAGCTAGTATAGCTACTCATTCAAAAAGCAACTACCGTCCAAGGTCGAAGATTTCAATTCCAATCACAGTTGTTTAAAAAGTCGGCATCATTAAATAATCTCAACTACATACTTAAATATGAACAGTGCCAGATCTATTAACATACTATAGTACATTGTTGTAAAGGCTACAAAGTAGGCAATAGATGGACGAGTGGGTTCGGGGTCCGAGCTGTGATTGACCGAATCGCTGTTCAAACTGTCCAACAATAACATTATTTTCTTACCATCTTTTGCCACATATCCGAGCAGCGCCGTGAAAAAATTTTTTTTTTCTTCCTAATTTGGATGTTACACAATCACGCTTAAACGGCTCAATCGATTTGGATGAAATTTTGCACGAAGATAGTTTATTAGGTTAAATATAGGATAGTTTTTATCCCGGGTCCAGGCAGAAGGGTCAAATATAAGTTGAAGTTTGGCAATCCGGTTAGGTACAGCACGTCTATCATGAGACGGCCGCGACGTACTCTAGATTTTTCTCGCACTATCCGTCTCTCTCTTATTAGAACAAGAGGTATAGTGCGAGAAAAATCGAGAGTATGTCGCGGCCATCTCTTGATAGACGTGCTGGACTGATTTCCCCTACCATTCCAGTGGTACAGTCCGCCGCCGCTGGCGCCCCTCGGTACACTGCAAGCAGGCTGAAGTGGAACTAGTGCTTGAGGCGAACTACCTGGAGGTGTGCAACGCGCAGAAGTCGGAGGTGCTGGCTTCAGCTCCTGATGTCAAGGAATGCTTCGATGACTTCTGGGCCCAGTACGAAGCTTGCCCTTTCAAAGGCAGAGACCAGATTTTAATGTCAGTGTGCCCGCAGGTAATTTGTTAATTCACGTTATAGATGAGATTTTCTGAACTGCACTGATCTTGTTATCTTCAGAACAATAGCATTCAAGTCTGTGGTCGGACACCTGCCGTTTTTTGCAAGAGAAAGGTTAGCGCCACATAAAATGTTCATTGTATAATGAACTCTATCGTCTTATTCAAAATTGGCTTGCGCTGACCGCAAACAAAGGCTATTCATGAGCTCAATACAAATATAACAATACGGATACCTTGGACTGCAATGCGAACAAACCAATCGATTCTGGAAAAGCTGCACATACATCGTCGACTATCCACAATATGTCAAGACTATTCTCATATACTTTGGATACCCCTAACGACGTTTTTCGTATAGCCTGGAGTGGATTATTATGACGGGAAAAGTTGAGGGCCAGAGGCCTCGAGGCAGACCACACGTTAGATGGAGCACACAAATAACTGCACTTTTGCAACTACACCTGCACGAGTCCATACATAAAGCGGGAGATAGGAGCCTTTGGAGAAGTCTGGTCAACAAGAAGAGGACATGATGTCACGATCCTCAGCATTGGGGATCGTGAGTTCGTGACATCATGTCTTCGTTACGCTTGTGATGCTATTGTCAAATCTTTCGTTTCACTCACAGGATTCACTCACAGGATTCACTGTAACGCCGTCGCCGTAAATATATTATTCTTCTACTATTTTAATTGCATGTTGCTTCATTGCTGCAAACTGCTTCCGCATATGATCTAGGCATTGCCAATACATGGTTTAAAAAGCGAGATGAACATCTGATCACCTATAAAAGTGGCCAGCATGCGACATAGCTTGACTCCTTCCTGGTAAAAAGAAGAAAATCAACTGTGTCAAGGACTGCAAAATAATACCGGGCGAACATCTAGTATCACAACATAGGCTGCTAGTTATAGAAGTGATCATTAAAATCCAGCCACAAACAAAAAAAGAACGGCCCCCTGTTCAAACAAAATGGCATATACTAGAGAAGAATGAGTATGCAAATAATTTCAAAGAAAGAGTGGTAGATAAAATTATAGAAATGAAGGATATGGAAGTGTTCCGTACAGGAACACTATTTTTTTATGTAACTTTGATATCGTTAGTTTCTTTGACTGAAGACACAATCTTAAGGGTCAATTTAATTTTGTTTCTATTATGTATGGTATCCCTACCAGCTTCTAGCGATTTACTGCTTCTTGTCTTGAAGCCGTCATCCCTTCGGGGTGGCAACACCAACGCGCTAACAGCGCCACCCGCCGGAAGCGGATATATGAAGATGCAGTGACACGCACAATGTCAAAATCAGTTCGTTAACTAGCGGCGCCGCGAAAGCAACTTTTTCTCATTATATATCGTGTGTGCGTTGAGGACCTTTCCCCCTTGGAAGAGTGCGTTTACCAGTGACCTAGGAGCCTGTGTACGTCATATTTAGCTGGACGATCACCCCTGAACCTTCAGCCTAGCCCTTGGGACCCGAGGCGGTGGATGGACACAGTAGCGGTGAGTCGTTTGACGCTGTGGGAATATCGTACATATACATAATTTGATCCGTTCGAGCCGGATTGTACCTTCCAAGTTGTGTCTTCTTGTCTCGTCACATTAAGTTTTAAATAACTAAGCATGCCGGATCCGCCAGATATGCAAAATACTAGCGCGGAATCTGTGACTAACAAAATGGCCGACGGCGATAATCCGTGCGAACAAGATATTTTCGAAAGAGAACTCATCCTCGATGATCTCAAACGCACTATCCAGTTTGCAGCAACTGATCAAGAACAGTTTCGCTCGCGAACTACTGATTTAGTTTCTTTTCAGAGAAAGTTCATGAAAGTCCAGACAAGAATCGAAAAAACGTTAATTAAATTAAAATGTTTTAACAAAGAGGAACAGATTAAGATCCGTAACGATTTCAACGATTTGTACTATGCAATAGTAACGCATTTATCCAATTTGAAGAAGAAGGAAGAAGAGCTACGGCGCATGAGCCGTCCCTCATTGCCTTTCATGGCGGCACAGCCCGAGGCGTTTAAGAAACTTCCCACATTGCCTTTACCCACTTTCAGTGGTGAACAAATGATTGGCCGTCATTTTATGATTTGTTTCGTTCGCTTGTACACGGCAATAACGCCTATACTGACGCCGAAAAGTTTAGGTACTTACTTCTCACGGTTAAAAACGAACCGCATAACCTCATAAAATCGATCCCGATCACTGACGATAATTACTCAATCGCGTTAGATATTTTGGTGTCCCGCTATGACAACAAAAGAGTTATCGCATCAAAACATCTCGACAAAATTCTAGATATCGAGTCATGCTGCGATCAATCCACGCAGAGTATGCGAAATCTACTTAACATTTATCAAGAAAACATTAAAGCACTGGAGGTTATGGAGTTTCCCGTGAAACAGTGGAGTTTCATGCTTCTAAATATTTTACTACGTAAAATTCCTCATACTACTCGACGTTTATTCGAACGGTCAATAGTAAATACGTCCGACATTCCCGATGTAGACACATTCATTTCATTTCTAGAACGGGAAATTTCCGCGGAAGAAATAATTGATTCTGTTCGCGGGCAGTCCGCTAAAAATATTAACTCAGATGTGGGTAGCAGTCGCGGAAAGTACTGGAATCGCGCGAGCGGCTCGAGCGCCGGTGCCGCGCCGTCGTCGCCCGCCAAACGGTCGTTTGTAGCTAACGTCATACGGGCTCAGCTGAGACTCGAACGAGTGACCAAGGTTCAAGCAAAATCAAACCTAATTGCGTGTGTTGTGAAGCTCTACATTCGTTGACAAAATGTTCGAAGTTTTTAAACTTGTCACCGCGCGATAGGTATTCGTTAGTTCAAAATAAAAACATTTGTTACAATTGTTTGAATATTGGTCATGACGTTAGAAGTTGCAAATCAAATTTTGTATGTCGGACATGTCATAAAAGGCATCATACTTTAATTCATTATTACTCACCATCAATGCCTGCGGAGTTAAGCGCATCCGTGCAGTCTACGGCCGTCTTGCTCCCTCCTACGGAGGAGCGCGCGCGCTCGGTCTCACTCTCTCCTACGGAGAAGTGCACCTCCGATACGGTCGCGAATCCGTTGGCAAATAGCGAAGTTTTGCTTGGTAACTGTGCGGCCCGCGCGCCGATTCAAGCATCTAGCGTTCGGGCGGAAACTGTTTTATTGTCCACTGCACTTGTTGACGTATGTTTAGGTGGTTCGAAGCTGTCAACGGTCCGGTGCCTGGTTGACACGGGTAGTCAGGCGACGTTTATGACCGAGGCATGCGCACAACGATTACAATTACATCGTAATCGCGCGAATATTCCGGTGTTCGGAATTGGTGATACGGAACCCGTACAACCTAAAGGTGTCGTTTCATGTTTCATTACACCTAGGGGTAAACATAATCCTGCGATACTCGTAGAGGCTTTAGTTTTACCTAACTTAACGATGCGTATGCCGAGTGTACCATTGTGTCAGACGGGGTGGACTCATTTAAATAATTTAAATCTGGCGGATCCAGATTTCGGCACTCCCCAGCCGGTGGAGTTGCTCTTAGGCGCGGATATACTATCCCAAGTTTTATTAGATAATGTGATAACAGGTACGCCGGGTTCGCCTATTGCTATGAATAGCATATTCGGGTACTTGTTATTGGGTAGGGTTGCCGTTAATAACCCGATGCCGACTGCACTCCAGGCCTGCTTTAGCTCATTCGACGATGACAATTTGCAGCGTTTCTAGGAGCTGGAGTCGCTTCCTGAAAAACGGATCTACACTCCTGACGAAAATCTTTGCGAATCCTTTTTCCAAAAGACGCATGCCCGAGACGAGACCGGGCGGTACGTCGTCGCGCTTCCGTTCAAGCCCGCCGCGCCCCCTCTCGGCGAGTCGCGACAAATCGCCCTCGCACGGTTTAGAAAACTTGAGTACCGACTTGAACGTAATCCTCAATTAAAAGCTGATTATCATGCGTGCCTTCAAGAGTATCTTGATTTAAATCATATGGAGGCCGTGGAGTGTGATACGCCAAGTCCGAAGTACTGGATTCCGCATCACTGCGTGGTCAAGGAATCGAGCGAGACGACACGGACCAGGGTCGTGTTTGACGCTGGATGCAAAACATCCAGTGGATACTCACTTAACGATGTTTTATTAACGGGTCCGAAACTTCATCAGGACATCGTTGACGTGCTTTTAAAATTCCGCATAAATTCCATCGCGTTTACAGCAGACATTAAACAAATGTATCGCAATATTTTAATTAGAGAATGCGACCGCGATTATCAGCGGATTCTTTGGCGGAAATCACCGGAGGAACCTTTACGCGATTACCGTCTACGCACGGTCGCATTCGGTATTAACGCCTCGCCTTTTCTCGCGTTCCGCACAATTCAACAATTAGCCCGCGACGAGGCAACACGTTTCAAGCTTGCTGCGCCGGTTCTGTTAGATTCTGTATTTGTTGATGACGTGGTATCAGGTGAAAGCACGGAGTCGAAAGCCCTAGCTTTGCAACAGGAGCTAATTGATATTTTTCGTACCGCCGGATTCGAACTCCTCAAGTGGCACAGCAACTCGCCTGCGATACTCGCTGCGGTGCTGCCGCCAGGTTCTCATGGTGAGCGGCCGGAGAATGTTCCGTTCGCAGAAATGGAGAGCAATAATAAAACCAAGGTTCTCGGCCTCCAGTGGAACCCTAGTTCCGATACATTTAATTTCAAAGTTCAAGTCGCCACTGCTATATGTACAAAAAGAGTTATTCTCTCCGAGATAGCCAAATGGTACGACCCGTTAGGTCTCTTGTCGCCTGTCACTTTCTATGGAAAGTACTTAGTACAATTGTTATGGATAGCTAAGGTGGATTGGGATTCGGTCCCGCCGGTCGACATTGTTAACGCATGGACGGCCTTTACAAACGAGTTACCACTCTTGTCTAACGTGTCTTTTCCACGTCACATTTTCACTCATTCGCATTCCATACAAATCCATGGATACGGAGATGCCTCCGAACGCAGTTTCGCCGCGTGCGTTTACATACGTCTAACAGATGGAGATGGTGACGTCACCACACATCTCGTCATTGCGAAAACCCGCGTCGCAACTTTACGCGTGCGTTTGACCGTACCGCGTCTCGAGCTTCTAGCCTCGGCGCTTTTATCCCGCCTTATAGATAAGGTTATGCAAACGTATGAGGGCCGCATTAGATCGCGATCAGATTTATGCGTGGTCTGACTCCGCTATCTTGCTAGCATGGCTCCGCTCGCCACCGCACGAGTGGAAAACGTTCGTATCAAACCGCACTAGCCAGATTTTATCCCTGGTGCCCCCCGAGTGCTGGCGCCATGTGCCCTCGGCCGACAACCCGGCCGACTCGGCTTCGCGAGGCATGCTTCCCTCTGCTTTTTTACAGCACGAAATGTGGTTTCACGGACCTGCTTGGCTCAAAAAGGACCAAGACGCCTGGCCCGTTTCAAAACATATTCCTACAACGAACGAAGAAAAGCGCACGATCATACCGCTTATATCAAACGCGTCTACTACTGATCAAATACAGGATGTTGAAATAATTTCACGATATTCAACATTAGGTAAACTAGTTCGAGTTACGGCATACGTTTTTCGGTTCTATAAACTGTCAAAAAAGGCTGTAGTATCGTTTCCAAACTATATTACTGTGCCCGAATATAATTTCGCATTAACGCGACTTATTTACGTCGTTCAACATTCCGTTTTCGCGGACGATATAAAAAATATTTCTCGAGGCAAATTATCCTCACATTGCTTACAGCGTCTAACGCCTTTCATGGACAAAGACAACCTCTTAAGAGTTGGAGGGAGAATTCATAAGTCACTTTTACCGTTCGAATCGAAACACCAATTAATTCTTCCTAAAAAACACCCTTTAACTGACCTCATTATCGACGATGCTCACGTGAGTCATTTGCACGCCGGACCTCAATCGGTGCAATATTTACTGCGACAGCGGTTTTGGATTTTGTCGAGTCGAGACATCGTTCGTCAGCGCGTGCACCGCTGCGTACCATGTTTTCGCGCTAAGCCCGCGCGCCTGCAGCCGCGCATGGGCCCGCTGCCCGCGCCGCGCCTCCGTCCCGCGCGACCCTTTGTTAAGACCTCGGTAGACTACGCCGGTCCATTTTACGTGCGCGCAAACAATGTGCGCAATGCTAAAATAATTAAATGTTACGTCGCCGTATTTGTACGTATGAGCGTAAAGGCAATTCATCTCGAAATCGTTTCAGACCTTAGCACTGAAGCGTTCCTCGCGGCCCTACGACGATTCACATCCCGTCGAGGTTTATGTACTGACATTTATTCAGACTGCGGCCGAAATTTCGTCGGTTGTAGTAATTACCTGAAAGACTTATATACGTTTTTGCGCAACGATGTCGTACAAAACGAATTGCATAAACAAACCCTTCAACAGGGCATAACTTGGAGATTTCAGCCTCCCTATGCGAGCCACTTTGGTGGTCTATTTGAATCTGGTGTAAAGAGTTTTAAACATCATTTACATCGAGTGGTGGGCATGCGTACTCAATCTTACGATGAGATGCATACGCTGCTATGCCAAATTGAAGCCGTACTTAATTCACGGCCTCTGTGTTTGATGAGCGCGGATTCTGCGGATCCCCTTCCTTTAACACCAGCCCACTTTCTTGTGGGAGAGCCGTTAAGGGCCCTTCCAGATGTTTCCTTAACGGGCGAAAATCCAAGTCGCCTTAGTAGATGGCGTTGGGTACAGCAGTGTACTCAGCATTTCTGGAAAAGGTGGAGTCGGGAGTACCTCCACGAGCTCCAGCAAAGCCAGAAGTGGCTTCAGAGCCACGGCGCGCCCGTGCGCGAAGGAGCCATCGTCGTGGTGTGCGACGAGCAGCTCCCACCGCTGCAGTGGCGGCTCGCGCGCATTCATGTAACTTTGATATCGTTAGTTTCTTTGACTGAAGACACAATCTTAAGGGTCAATTTAATTTTGTTTCTATTATGTATGGTATCCCTACCAGCTTCTAGCGATTTACTGCTTCTTGTCTTGAAGCCGTCATCCCTTCGGGGTGGCAACACCAACGCGCTAACAGCGCCACCCGCCGGAAGCGGATATATGAAGATGCAGTGACACGCACAATGTCAAAATCAGTTCGTTAACTAGCGGCGCCGCGAAAGCAACTTTTTCTCATTATATATCGTGTGTGCGTTGAGGACCTTTCCCCCTTGGAAGAGTGCGTTTACCAGTGACCTAGGAGCCTGTGTACGTCATATTTAGCTGGACGATCACCCCTGAACCTGTATTAGGAGAATCGAAAGGGAAATGTGTGATAGACAAGGAAACATGGTGGTGGAATGATGAGGTGCAAGAAAGATTGAAAAAAAAGAAGCAAGCATTTAAAGAGTGGCAAAGTGTTGAAAGTATAAATGAAAGTGAAAAGGAGGCTAAGAGGATTCAGTACAAAGAGTATAAGAAGGTAGCTAAGCGAGCAGTTGCCATTGCCAGGTCAGCAGCGCAGGACCAACTATATGACGCTTGAGACAGTCCTAAAGGTGAGAAACAACTGTATCGCTTAACAAAAACAAGGGAAAGAAATGCAAGAGATATATGCCACGTAAAATGTGTGAAAGATGATGCTGGAAAGGTATTGACAGAAGGCGAATGTATAAAAGATCGATGGGAAAGCTACTTTAAAAAACTTATTAATAAAGAGAATGCTTGGAGCAGGGTGCTACAAAACCAACCGGTGAGTATGTTGTGAGAGAAATTAATATAGATGAAGAAAGGAAGGCTGTGAAAAGTATGAAGAATGGGAAAGCTGTCGGGCCAGATGGAATACCAGGAGAGGTGTGGAAGTTGTTGAGAGAGGATGGATTTAGGTGGCTGACCTTGTTCTTCAATAAGTTGTTGCAGGAAGAGAGTATCCCCGAGGAATGGTGCGATAGTTTACTTGTGCCCATTTTTGAAAACAAGGGGGATGTCTAAGAATGTAACAACTATAGAGGTTTAATGCTCATGTCACATAGTATGAAAGTGTGGGAGAAAGTGATAGAGAGACGATTGAGAGATGAGAGTGAAATAAAACAAAACCAATTCGGATTTATGCCGGGCAGGGGTACAACAGACGCCATATTCGCACTTCGGCAACTATGCGAGAAATACAGACATGCGCAAAAAAACCTACATATGGTGTTTGTTGACCTTGAGAAGGCTTATGACCGAGTTCCTCGTGAGGTTTTGTGGTGGGCCTTGAAAGAGAAAAGTGTGCCAGGGAAGTATGTAAGGCTGATTCGGTCTATGTATGACAGGTGTTGTACTCGCGTCCGGTCGGCGGCTGGCATCACCGACAGGTTCAGCGTCACGGTGGGCTTACACCAGGGCTCCGTTTTAAGCCCTTACCTCTTCCTGCTTATAATGGACGCTCTGTCTTCGGTCATCCAGGAGGCGCCCTGGTGTATGCTCTTCGCTGATGATATTGTCCTTGTTGGTGAAGATGGACTCGGGGTTGAGAGCAGACTAGAGCAGTGGCGGAAAAAATTGGAGAATGTGGGCTTGAAAATCAGCAGATCAAAAACTGGACACATGTTTTGCGATTTCGGCGGTCTCTCCAATTTTACGCCCATAGAGCTCGATGGCGTAACGCTGCCGGCCTGCTCCGATTTTCGATACCTCGGATCACTTATACAATGTAATGGCGATATTGACCGTGACGTTAGAAACCGAATCAGCGCAGGATGGATGAAATGGCGACAGGTTACGGGAACAATCTGCGACGACCGAATGCCCCTTCGACTGAAGGGCAAAATATACAATACCATTATAAGACCTGTCGTCATGTATGGAGCGGAATGTTGGGCCGCAAAGATGACGGATGAAACGAGATTGCACCTTGCGGAGATGAGAATGTTGAGATGGATGTGTGGCGTGACGAGATTGGATCGTATAAGGAATGAGTATGTAAGAGGAAGCCTGAAAGTAGCACCGATAACTGAAAAGCTGAGAGCAAATCGTTGACGGTGGTATGGACATGTTATGCGGAGGGATGATAGTCATGTTACTAGAAGGGCATTAAGTATGAATGTGGAGGGATGTAAGAGAAGAGGTAGACCAAGGAAAAGGTGGATGGACTGCGTGAGAGACGATATGAACAGGAAAGATGTGTGTGATGAGTTGACGGGCGACAGAGAGGTATGGAAGAAAAAAAACATGCTGCGCCGACCCCAAGTAAATAGGATAAGGACAAGCGAATGATGATATTTTAATTTCATGTGCGACACTTGTAGAGTTTTCGTTCTTCTTCTCCGCACAGGTGTACGGTCTCCATTCAGTGAAGTTGGCGCTGCTGCTGACCGTGCTCACTGGCGCAAGCGACGCGGGAGCGGAGGCGGAGGCGGAGGCGGGGGCTGAGGGGGGGGCGGGGTGGGCCGAGCGCAGTGACGAGCGGCCCACGCGCGTGCGCGGACAGTGCCATCTATTGCTGGTGGGCGATCCGGGTGAGTATCAGTATTACAATGAGCTTGGCGAGTTAACGATCCAAAGGACTTTACTCACACTTGCGATCAAATATTGACGTTGTCTTCCACATAATGAGTTCTTCGAAGTGTCACCTTTCAGGCGCAGCGAGACGAGATCCGTAATGGCATTTCATACAAAATTGGAGGCCAGCAGATGGTCTTTTTTAATTTCCAGTCCATATTTTATGACACAGCAGCACGGCGTTTAGCCATGACAATTAAAGTTTGATTTCTTGGATTCTTTTTTTATTGATTTCGTTGCATGTCTGAGAAAAGCGCTATACCTCGGCGTGAAAAGGGGTTGCCAGCTTCATAACTATCCTCATAAACATCTACTTATATGTATTTGGCCGGCAACCCCTCACTTCCCGGCCTCTGTAGTAATGTACTATTACTCACACAAGCTCGGAAATGTAGACCTTACAATCGTGATAATAGACTGAAGCACCGCGTTACGAGCGTCGCGAATGGAGAACGAAATTTCTTGGAAGCCCGAAAGCGTAAGCCGCCGCCCTTATTGGTTCTTGGCATTGTGTTAATAAGTGTGCCATTGTTGTGCGCGCAGGCACGGGCAAGTCACAGCTGCTGCGCGCGGGCGCGGCGCTGGCGGCGCGCGCCGTGCTCGCCTCGGGCGCCGCCAGCTCGCGCGCCGGCCTCACCTGCGCGGCGCTCCGGGTAAACTCGTGCACACTCTACAACGCCCTTTATTTATTTACAGTACATATGGTGCTACTTTTCCGCACTAGTGCGTAAAAGAGCAGTTTCCTTGCATATGTCAAAACTTTAAAGAGCCATATGTACAGTAAAACGTTGTATGATACACGTGCGAATAGGTAATTCGCAACTCGTGTCGATTTAAAACACTCCCTTCGGTCGTGTTTTAATTTATTACCACTCTTTGCGAATTTCCTATTTTCGGCACTTGTATCGTAAATAACTATTATTCACTTCAATCAGCCAACAAACTCCTAACACACACACATGCCTAACAGAATAACGTACAATCGAGTTCTCCAATCACACACAGTTCTACACAGACAACCTTTCAAAAATATCTATAAGTACAGAGACTTCATTGTTACTGACATAATACACATGTGTAGATATTTTTGAAAAGTTGTCGGTATAGATATTGGAGAACTCGACTGTACATGTCACATATCAATAAGTTAACTAATACATCTTAAGTAAGTTAACTAATAAATAATTGTTAATAGCTAAGTTACTGATGTGTTCTTTTTTAAGACTGATTCGCAATAATAAATAAAATAAAAAAATGTCATTTCCGATACAAGCTTTTCTTGACGACTGCACTTTTCTATGCCATCCACAGAACACCTCCACTAGAAGCCTAATGTTTCTCAGTTTGTTCGCGACTCGAGTCACCAAGCGTTGGTGTTGTTGCGCTTATTTATCCGCGGTCGCCCGCCTTTCCGTTCAGTTGCGTCCATGTTAACGGCCTGTGCGGAGTGTGCATGACTCTCACAAAAAAAAAACAAAATGATAGGATTTTCGCGGCTAATTATGGGCTTTTGTAGTGTGAGGTGGTGCGGAAAGTCGTCAAAGACTTCTAATTACAAAAAAGATGGAATTTCATTCCACAGTTGAGTCAAATTCAATATTTCATTGAAAATATTTATAGCCAGCGCAGGCCATTTTATACTGGCCAGTGCGAATACTGAGGTACAGACACACTATGTCTGTCACTTTTCATCACTTTGAAAATGCAATATGCTATTCCTTTCTTACGAAAACACGTCACGACTAGTGATGTCCCGATGATGCTATGATGGTCAATCGACAAACCACGTGCTTTCGTTCGTACCGATTCGAAGAAATGTAACAAAAATACAGATTTCTCGTTTATTTTGGTTTGAGTAGTTATTCGGTAGATTAGAACTTAAATTTAGTTTTATTTATTGTTCGTTATTTAAAGTAAATAGTGTAATATATAATAAGTATTAGTAGTACTAGTAGTAGTAGTTACCTTACTGTTTTAGTAACTTTTTAGATTGCTCTTGGTTAAGAGCGTAGTCGGTCTGCGACAAAATTGAGAAATAGGTATTTGTACAAACTATTGCCGTCGCGTTGCGCCCAAGCGATTCCCCGTAATGTGCGATAGGGACAACTGCAGCTCAGACCGATTTTCACTACAAAATCTTGACCAGATCGATGCTTTGTATTCCCCTGTTTTCTCCGCCAAACCTGCACCGATTCAATTATGTTTGGTGTCGAAATTTAGAGGAAGAGCAGATCTATGTTTCTATTATTTTATTTTAACGTAAAATCTTTTCATATTTGTCTGGTAGTCATCTAAATATGACAGTAAAAATAGGGTATTTTTTAGGTTTTCGAAAATTCGTATCTGTTTTGGTAATTATTTTTTGGGAAAAAGTAAATGACAGGGGCATACATACAGTAGACCTAGATTTTATAAAAAAACACGAGTCCTCTAGAGGGATAAACCAGAAAGGAAATAGGGGAATACGTTTGTATGGAAAAATGCTGCTAGGATACCCTCTTAACAGTTGCGTGATGAACTTCGAGAAAGTGCGAGGGAACTCGGAGTTGGTGTGAGATAGATATACGTTGTGCGGGCTTCTTACAATCCTCTCAGTGAGCAGTTGGGTCCAGTGCTACAAAATGGGCCTGATGATGAACTTCGAGAAAGTGCGAGGGAACTCGGAGTTGGTGTGAGATACGTCACCATCCTAAATAGCCGAATGCCTTTATCGTGTTTTGTTTCTTTTATTTTAAAATGAGAACAATAAATACAACTTTTAAAGGAATAATGAGACTTTACTTATTATCAAACTGCTCCGAAACTTTCCATAAAAAATACTGAAGTATTTGTAGTTTAATCTTTAGAACCAAAATTACTAAATGGTCAGTATTTTTTTAGCACACTTTTAAGTATAGATAGTTTAATTACCATTTTAATATGTACAGTAAGTACCTACCATAATTTATCAGAAAAAAATTACGGTACCAGTTAGGATTCCTAACTTACTGTGTATTAAAATGGTGACAAAACTATCTTTACCTTAACTTAAAGATAAAAGTGTAGTAAGTATTAGTAACTTACTTTACTTTAAAATGTACCTAAAAAATTAGGATGTTTGTATGTGAACATGTCCCATCACTACGCATTCCGCGCGCGAGCGCATCGACCAATCACAACGCTGTTAGCACCCGCCCTTCCCCTCACCTCTTCCTCATGCTTTGGTGACTCGCGTCGGGAACAAAATTACAAACATTAGGCTTCTAGTGGAGGTGTTCTGTGATGCCATCATAAACTACTCATTGAGACGATTCTAACGAACCCAAACTTATCGGGATTACGTCTGTTAAATATTGAATTCCCATGGCCACCTTCGGTCGCCATTATTTAGATCTGCTCGTTGGTACCATAATATTGAATTCTCATCCAAACTATACTGTTACCCGAATTTTCAACTCAATCGGATAACGCTAACCGGATCGGAATGCGCTGCCCTGGCTCGGTTCACTCCCCATTTTTGATACTTTCTGTATTGTATACTGTTTTGAACCTCGCCTAGTTTTTTTGTCAGAGGTTTTCTTTCTGAACCGGTGGTAGTTCATAGACATTTATGTTTTTTTGTTTATAGATATTAATATGCCTAGATTTAAGAATAAATAACTTTGACTAGCGGCCGCCACTCAACGCGGCCAGTAAGCGCCCGGTGTGCGCCGACGCTATCCGAAATGTGATGCTATCAAAAGAGAAAAAACTCGTCCGCATCTTGTGGCGCCCTCTAGTGGCTCAATAGGGGTGTAGACTCTAAATAAAATAATCAATAATGTCATTTTTTCTCGAAAAAGGATTAAAGATGTAGTCAAATGGAGAAAAAATCTACACAAGAGGTTAAATAATCACGAAGTTATAAGTGTTCAAAGTTTTAAGAAAAGTTTTCAAGTCAGAGTCAAAGTTTATGTTCTGTCCCTTTTTCGCAAAACGCAACTTCCATTGAAACGATGACGCTTGTAGATTGTAACCTCACTAGAAGACGGCAACGTGCCGTGCCTCCTCGTGTTCGGCGCCGCCATCGACGCGGCCTAAAGCGCGCGCGACGCGCTCTGCGGCATTCTCGCTAATTGTGACCTTACACACTGGTTGTTCTCTAACAAGCAATATTAAAACGGTTGTAGCTTCGTAATTCTTTGAGATATCTGACTGGGATTTTCGTCACTATTAGCAGCAGCTCTAATGGATTAAGCTTGCGCTTGACCACATTCCAATCTGACGACATCAGGTAGGCTCAAGGTGTTGGTTGTGTGATGGCAGGAAGGCGGCGAGTGGCAGCTGGAAGCGGGCGCGCTGGTGCTGGCCGACGGCGGCGTGTGCTGCGTGGACGAGCTGGCGCAGCTGCGCGCGCACGACCGCGTCGCCGTGCACGAGGCCATGGAGCAGCAGACCGTGTCCGTCGCCAAGGTGCGTAGCTGGCAGACCGTGTCCATTGCTATGTAGCTGGTAGGAGGCTGTGGCAGTTAGAAAGCGAGAGTGGGAAAAGGAGAGCTAGAGAAGGAGAGCTATCGAGGGAGAGATACAGAGGGAGAGCTATCGAGGTAGAGATACAGAGGGAGAGCTAGAGAGGGAGAGAAAGAGAGAGAGAGAGAGAGAGAGAGAGAGAGAGAAAGAGTGTTGAAAAGTAGAAATAGCGAGGGAGAAAGAAAGGGAGGGAGGAGAGAGAGAGAGAGAGAGAGAGTTGAAAAGTAGTTATAGCGAGGGAGAAAGAGAAAGGGAGGGAGAAGGAGAGAGAGCGAGTCCTTCGTTAGGTGTGTAGCTGGCAAGCTGACCTTTCCCTCTAGGCTCGCTAAGGCTCCCACGGAGGTTGTGCTCAGAGAAATATGTTCTGGAAGCTTTTAGAAAAAAAGTAAAGAATGGGCAGACCGTGTCCGTCGCGAAGGTGTGTAGCTGGCAGGAGGTTATGACAGCTAGAGGCGGGCGCGATGAGAGCGTGGCATTTGGTTAGGTCGATTTACGAGTGAAGTTGGTTAGTTATGTTGCAGGCGGGTATAGTGTGCAAGCTGAGCACTCGCTGCGCCGTGGTGGCGGCCTGCAACCCGCGCGGCCGCTACGAGCCCGCCGAGCCGCTCCACCACAACGTGGCACTGGGAACCCCTCTGCTTAGCAGGTACCTTCATTTCTTCTTTTTTTGCGGCCAGTAACAAATTTGGCTGGCGACAACAACCGCTGCCGAGGAGGTATGACAACCTTCGCCGATCCGCTCCACGACAAAGTGGTGCCCGGCACCCCTCTGCTCAGCAGGTAGTCTAGGCGGTGAGCAGTACGCAATATTTTTATCTCAAACATGCAATGAAATGTCGTCGTTACGTGCGTCATAACAGGCTTCGAAGTATCACATTTCGGGCTGAACAATTTGAGAGTTCTGTAAAGCAATTTCGTACACAATTGAAGGCCTAGGCCGGGAACTAATTTTTTTTTAATTTTAAACTAAATATGGCGTCTGTGTTCATGAACAGGCTGAACAGCTGAATTATATATGTTGAATTTTTTTCTAGTGGCCGTCTATATGTACTCGGCCGGCAACCCCTTACTTCCCGGCCTCTGTAGTAATGTACTATTTTATACTCGTCGACTTAATGTTTGAATTAAGAATTTGTACGCCAACCAAACTGTAATGAATCACATACATTTTTCTATGGAGCTCCCAACTCAACTAAAATAAATAGTTGGATATACAACTGTTCTGGATGAGACTAGCACGGGACCGGGATAAATGGCGTACGCGAAGACAGGCTTATGCTCAGCAGTGGGCGATTACGATGACAACTGTTTAGACAACTATATGAATTCGAACAATCACCTTCACCTGGCGCCTTATGGAACTATAATGAATTTGACCAATAGAACGTAGCCTTGGTCATAGAAGAAAAGACATCAACGAAACGCTGAGCTGGTGGGCTGCACTTCGTTTCAGCAATGCTTAGATTTTCAATAGATACCAAGTTTGTTTAATCATTTTAGTTGATTCGATGAAAAAGTATTGTATACAATAGTTACACAGTTAGCTCTTAAATTCACGCCATACTTTAAGAGCCCTCATTGTGTTTGTATAAAATACTATAGTAAAATCTATTTCAAGAACGTAAAAATATCCTTTCAGTTCTCCAACTCATCTAAGTGATCGCAAACCGGTACATTTTTTTTTATTTGGTTGACAGATACTATTTACTTATGTAATCGAATGTCAAACTTATAGAGAAAACCGTATATTTCTCCAGACCCTGAAGTATCAATAAAACCTTTTAGTTTGTTTTAGCATAATTATATGTTTCCAGGTTTGACTTAATATTCATTCTTCTGGACACGAAGAATAAACCTTGGGACAAGTTGGTGTCTTCATATATATTGTTTGGTGGAGCACAGGCCAGCAGCAAGAAACAATGGAGTATTGAAAAACTGCAGGTAATTTGGTTTTAAGATGCGATTTATAATGTACTAGCTGCCCGGCCCGGCTTCGCACGGATTACCCGTTTTCCCGTAGGAATGAAGCATTTTCCCGCTTTAGAAAGTAGCCTATGTTCATCAGGGATAATGTCGGCTTCTAAAGGTAAAAGATTTTTTTCAAATAGGTCCAATAGTTTCGGAGCCTATTCAATACAAACAAACAAATGTTAAGTGTAGATTCATGTAATCAAACTGATGGGATGAAGTGAAAGAATCATCATCCTCCAAATTCTACGCGGTCGTTACCATGTTGGACAGAAACCGGTGGAGACAGAACATCTGCTCAAGATTCAACCCTGACCAGCCAACATAAGCGTATGAGGACCACGGTCCTCGATAAGGAACCGACGTAGCACGTCTGACGGCGGCGACATACTCTCGATTTTTCTCGCACTATACCTATTGTTCTAAGTGTTCTAATAAGAGAGAGACGGATAGTGCGAGAAAAACCGAGAGAGCTCACGCGCCGTCGTCGCGTGATAGCTTTCTGAGAATATTCCGGCGAATCTCCTAGCGTTTGAACCGCTCGGTTCTGACGTCATTGTCGGCTCAACATTATTTCAGCAAAGGTAAAACATGCCGTTGAAACTTCAATAAAAAAAGACTCAATACAATATATTGGTATAGTATGAAGTGTTCATCAAAAGAGAACTGTGATATTCATCTGTTTTAATAGTAGGATCTTTCATTAAGAGCGCTGGAACTTAGAAATGTAATCAAATAACCTGTGTGGCTGATATTGCAACAATTTTTACATTATATTAATAGTACATTACTGCAGAGGCCGTGAAGTAAGGGATTGCTGGACGAGCATTGGGGTAGACGGCCGAGTCGCAGACGAGGCCGGATACAACGAGTCCAGAAATCCCTGTTCCGGCCGAGGATTGTATAGTGCTTTTCTCAAACGATGTGAGGAAATATTAAAATTGAAATAAATACCTACAAGGTAATCAATTAAATACTAGTTTGTTGAAATTACAATCGGAACGAAAGTTCAGAAAACAATTGTGTAATTTGCCGCCTTTTTTATTTTTTAAACATGCCATTTCAACAAGCCTTTCAAGCACCATGTTTAACCGCACATAAGTATAGTACCATAGATTTTGTTTCTTTTTTACGTCGCAAGTCTGCTTACAGAGTCTAGTGGTGGTTGGCAGTATGTAATTTTTCCTTTGTCAGTTTAATATTAGTAAGCAAATTTAAAAAGTTAGAGTAGCGGACAATAATGTTTTTAGTTAGGGTTTTCATACATTACTTCTTGGTTTAAGGCCAAGAAGTAATGTAGGGAGCCATAAACAAGAATCTTCTTGTCTTCATTTCGTGATATTAACGCATACATTTCAGAGCATGTTTGAGAAAAGTACATTTTTGACATTTCATTTGATACGTTATCAACGAAACGTTATTTATGAAATATAATCTCAACCAAATGGCCGCCGCGACTCCGCTGTAGGTGGTGTATCCCGGTGAACCAATTTTAGGCGATATTTCCGCAAATATGGGGCTCAATTTCGTGGAGAACGCGGGTTATGTTTTCCTTCAGAATAGCAATTGTCTATGGTTTGTCTGCATAGACAAGAGATTTGACCTAGCGTCACAGAAAGTAGTCGAGCGGTGTTATAAGTCACACGATCTCGGGTCTAGTTGATGTCGCCACCACGCGATGCGACGAAACCCTCGAACTTTTCATCAAATAAATTTAATGTGTCCCGTGCAATTAACGATTTGACCGCGTTGTTGAAATGTATGGCGTTCCATGATGAAAGGTTACGATTCATTACATATTCCCGCCAAATTTGACAGCCTATTGCCTTTCCAAGATGGCCGCTATACGCCGGCTAAGTTCGAGCTTGCCTATTGAAAAACCCTTTATTCCCTTTCGGTGCCTGTGGTCTCCGGTAAGGTGCACAGTCGTGCCCTACCTCTGCTCAGTAAGGGTCATCTCAAATGACGTGCCCCAGAGCCTCGATTTAGTTAATCTTTTCAAAGTCCCAATCGCGTTTTCATAACTCGGCTCCCGTACACATTCAAGGTGCAAATTCATCCGAACGCGACCGACGCCGACAGTGACACCCTTAAGGGGCTACCCGAGATTTTCATCGATTTTTGACAAGTTTTGAATCGTATCTCCTACTTTTGCACTACAGATAGAAGTATAAATCAAACGGTTACCGGTTCTTCAATCTTTTATCTTCATTTTGGTCCACCGGATTTTGAAACAAATAAATACTTAATTTTGTATGATTTTTTAAAACATTATCTCTATTGACGTGATAGATCTAAGATACTCATATACGAAATCTACATATTTGGGTTAGTCTGTGACGTCTCTAAAAACTGGTGCAGGGTTTTCATTTTAAACCAATTAACACAAAAGTTATGGCATGAAAACCGGTTTTTTGGATTAAAATTGTTCAACTTCGATGCCAAATATCTCAAAACGATGAACTTTAGTAAATATGAGATACTATATTGCTTAAAGCCGTTGTTTTAAATATAAAATGCTACAAAAAATAAGAAAACTAAGGAATTCAGATCAAAGGTCATTAGCGTATGGGAGCCCCTTAATACGGGTGTACAAAATAAATAAATAAATAAATATCAGGGGACAAATCGACCTAGTCCCAAACTAAGCAAAGCTTGTACTATGATAAGTGTATACTTAAATACATAGAAAACATCCATGACTCAGGAACAAATGTTCGTGCTCATGTTTCGTGTTCATGTCACGTGCAGCAGTTTCAGTGTCATATAATTTTAAACTTTATCTACATATTAAAAAGTCCTGTACCGCTTGAAAAGCTCGAAAATATCGCGCGGCGCCACGGGCGGCCGCGCGCTCCCCGCGCTGCTCACCCCCGCTGCTAACCCCCGCTGCTCACCCCCGCTGCTCACCCCCGCTGCTAACCCCCGCTGCTCACCCCCGCTGCTAACCCCCGCTGCTCACCCCCGCTGCTAACCCCCGCTGCTAACCCCCGCTGCTCACCCCCGCGCGGCTGTAAGCGGCCTTAGGCGGCGACGTCGAGCCGCAGCTGCCGGCCGCTGCCATTCCGGTCTGAATCGGCCCTTAGTTGGTGTGCGCGTGTCGATGTAACTAAGAAAGACAGGCAATACGGAACCCTACACTGCGCGTTGCCCGACACTATTTCTCTACATTTTTAATCCTTTTTCGAGAAAATATAGTTTTATTGATTATTTTATTTAGTGTCTACTTACACTTCTAATCGATGCGATTGTATGTTGTATGTTCGCGAGTCTCGCTCCAGATGTACATCGGTGTAGTCAGCCGCGTGCGCACGGAGATGACGGGCGCGGCGCACAGCGTGCTGCGCGCGTACTACATGGCGCAGCGCCGCGCCGCGCACCGCGACCCCGCGCGCACCACCGTGCGCCTGCTCGACAGCCTCGTCAGGTATGGCTCCGGTTGTATGTTGTATGTTCGCGAGTCTCGCTCCAGATGTACATCGGTGTAGTCAGCCGCGTGCGCACGGAGATGACGGGCGCGGCGCACAGCGTGCTGCGCGCGTACTACATGGCGCAGCGCCGCGCCGCGCACCGCGACCCCGCGCGCACCACCGTGCGCCTGCTCGACAGCCTCGTCAGGTATGGCTCCGGTTGTATGTTGTATGTTCGCGAGTCTCGCTCCAGATGTACATCGGTGTAGTCAGCCGCGTGCGCACGGAGATGACGGGCGCGGCGCACAGCGTGCTGCGCGCGTACTACATGGCGCAGCGCCGCGCCGCGCACCGCGACCCCGCGCGCACCACCGTGCGCCTGCTCGACAGCCTCGTCAGGTATGGCTCCGGTTGTATGTTGTATGTTCGCGAGTCTCGCTCCAGATGTACATCGGTGTAGTCAGCCGCGTGCGCACGGAGATGACGGGCGCGGCGCACAGCGTGCTGCGCGCGTACTACATGGCGCAGCGCCGCGCCGCGCACCGCGACCCCGCGCGCACCACCGTGCGCCTGCTCGACAGCCTCGTCAGGTATGGCTCCGGTTGTATGTTGTATGTTCGCGAGTCTCGCTCCAGATGTACATCGGTGTAGTCAGCCGCGTGCGCACGGAGATGACGGGCGCGGCGCACAGCGTGCTGCGCGCGTACTACATGGCGCAGCGCCGCGCCGCGCACCGCGACCCCGCGCGCACCACCGTGCGCCTGCTCGACAGCCTCGTCAGGTATGGCTCCGGTTGTATGTTGTATGTTCGCGAGTCTCGCTCCAGATGTACATCGGTGTAGTCAGCCGCGTGCGCACGGAGATGACGGGCGCGGCGCACAGCGTGCTGCGCGCGTACTACATGGCGCAGCGCCGCGCCGCGCACCGCGACCCCGCGCGCACCACCGTGCGCCTGCTCGACAGCCTCGTCAGGTATGGCTCCGGTTGTATGTTGTATGTTCGCGAGTCTCGCTCCAGATGTACATCGGTGTAGTCAGCCGCGTGCGCACGGAGATGACGGGCGCGGCGCACAGCGTGCTGCGCGCGTACTACATGGCGCAGCGCCGCGCCGCGCACCGCGACCCCGCGCGCACCACCGTGCGCCTGCTCGACAGCCTCGTCAGGTATGGCTCCGGTTGTATGTTGTATGTTCGCGAGTCTCGCTCCAGATGTACATCGGTGTAGTCAGCCGCGTGCGCACGGAGATGACGGGCGCGGCGCACAGCGTGCTGCGCGCGTACTACATGGCGCAGCGCCGCGCCGCGCACCGCGACCCCGCGCGCACCACCGTGCGCCTGCTCGACAGCCTCGTCAGGTATGGCTCCGGTTGTATGTTGTATGTTCGCGAGTCTCGCTCCAGATGTACATCGGTGTAGTCAGCCGCGTGCGCACGGAGATGACGGGCGCGGCGCACAGCGTGCTGCGCGCGTACTACATGGCGCAGCGCCGCGCCGCGCACCGCGACCCCGCGCGCACCACCGTGCGCCTGCTCGACAGCCTCGTCAGGTATGGCTCCGGTTGTATGTTGTATGTTCGCGAGTCTCGCTCCAGATGTACATCGGTGTAGTCAGCCGCGTGCGCACGGAGATGACGGGCGCGGCGCACAGCGTGCTGCGCGCGTACTACATGGCGCAGCGCCGCGCCGCGCACCGCGACCCCGCGCGCACCACCGTGCGCCTGCTCGACAGCCTCGTCAGGTATGGCTCCGGTTGTATGTTGTATGTTCGCGAGTCTCGCTCCAGATGTACATCGGTGTAGTCAGCCGCGTGCGCACGGAGATGACGGGCGCGGCGCACAGCGTGCTGCGCGCGTACTACATGGCGCAGCGCCGCGCCGCGCACCGCGACCCCGCGCGCACCACCGTGCGCCTGCTCGACAGCCTCGTCAGGTATGGCTCCGGTTGTATGTTGTATGTTCGCGAGTCTCGCTCCAGATGTACATCGGTGTAGTCAGCCGCGTGCGCACGGAGATGACGGGCGCGGCGCACAGCGTGCTGCGCGCGTACTACATGGCGCAGCGCCGCGCCGCGCACCGCGACCCCGCGCGCACCACCGTGCGCCTGCTCGACAGCCTCGTCAGGTATGGCTCCGGTTGTATGTTGTATGTTCGCGAGTCTCGCTCCAGATGTACATCGGTGTAGTCAGCCGCGTGCGCACGGAGATGACGGGCGCGGCGCACAGCGTGCTGCGCGCGTACTACATGGCGCAGCGCCGCGCCGCGCACCGCGACCCCGCGCGCACCACCGTGCGCCTGCTCGACAGCCTCGTCAGGTATGGCTCCGGTTGTATGTTGTATGTTCGCGAGTCTCGCTCCAGATGTACATCGGTGTAGTCAGCCGCGTGCGCACGGAGATGACGGGCGCGGCGCACAGCGTGCTGCGCGCGTACTACATGGCGCAGCGCCGCGCCGCGCACCGCGACCCCGCGCGCACCACCGTGCGCCTGCTCGACAGCCTCGTCAGGTATGGCTCCGGTTGTATGTTGTATGTTCGCGAGTCTCGCTCCAGATGTACATCGGTGTAGTCAGCCGCGTGCGCACGGAGATGACGGGCGCGGCGCACAGCGTGCTGCGCGCGTACTGCATGGCGCAGCGCCGCGCCGCGCACCGCGACCCCGCGCGCACCACCGTGCGCCTGCTCGACAGCCTCGTCAGGTATGGCTCCGGTTGTATGTTGTATGTTCGCGAGTCTCGCTCCAGATGTACATCGGTGTAGTCAGCCGCGTGCGCACGGAGATGACGGGCGCGGCGCACAGCGTGCTGCGCGCGTACTACATGGCGCAGCGCCGCGCCGCGCACCGCGACCCCGCGCGCACCACCGTGCGCCTGCTCGACAGCCTCGTCAGGTATGGCTCCGGTTGTATGTTGTATGTTCGCGAGTCTCGCTCCAGATGTACATCGGTGTAGTCAGCCGCGTGCGCACGGAGATGACGGGCGCGGCGCACAGCGTGCTGCGCGCGTACTACATGGCGCAGCGCCGCGCCGCGCACCGCGACCCCGCGCGCACCACCGTGCGCCTGCTCGACAGCCTCGTCAGGTATGGCTCCGGTTGTATGTTGTATGTTCGCGAGTCTCGCTCCAGATGTACATCGGTGTAGTCAGCCGCGTGCGCACGGAGATGACGGGCGCGGCGCACAGCGTGCTGCGCGCGTACTACATGGCGCAGCGCCGCGCCGCGCACCGCGACCCCGCGCGCACCACCGTGCGCCTGCTCGACAGCCTCGTCAGGTATGGCTCCGGTTGTATGTTGTATGTTCGCGAGTCTCGCTCCAGATGTACATCGGTGTAGTCAGCCGCGTGCGCACGGAGATGACGGGCGCGGCGCACAGCGTGCTGCGCGCGTACTACATGGCGCAGCGCCGCGCCGCGCACCGCGACCCCGCGCGCACCACCGTGCGCCTGCTCGACAGCCTCGTCAGGTATGGCTCCGGTTGTATGTTGTATGTTCGCGAGTCTCGCTCCAGATGTACATCGGTGTAGTCAGCCGCGTGCGCACGGAGATGACGGGCGCGGCGCACAGCGTGCTGCGCGCGTACTACATGGCGCAGCGCCGCGCCGCGCACCGCGACCCCGCGCGCACCACCGTGCGCCTGCTCGACAGCCTCGTCAGGTATGGCTCCGGTTGTATGTTGTATGTTCGCGAGTCTCGCTCCAGATGTACATCGGTGTAGTCAGCCGCGTGCGCACGGAGATGACGGGCGCGGCGCACAGCGTGCTGCGCGCGTACTACATGGCGCAGCGCCGCGCCGCGCACCGCGACCCCGCGCGCACCACCGTGCGCCTGCTCGACAGCCTCGTCAGGTATGGCTCCGGTTGTATGTTGTATGTTCGCGAGTCTCGCTCCAGATGTACATCGGTGTAGTCAGCCGCGTGCGCACGGAGATGACGGGCGCGGCGCACAGCGTGCTGCGCGCGTACTACATGGCGCAGCGCCGCGCCGCGCACCGCGACCCCGCGCGCACCACCGTGCGCCTGCTCGACAGCCTCGTCAGGTATGGCTCCGGTTGTATGTTGTATGTTCGCGAGTCTCGCTCCAGATGTACATCGGTGTAGTCAGCCGCGTGCGCACGGAGATGACGGGCGCGGCGCACAGCGTGCTGCGCGCGTACTACATGGCGCAGCGCCGCGCCGCGCACCGCGACCCCGCGCGCACCACCGTGCGCCTGCTCGACAGCCTCGTCAGGTATGGCTCCGGTTGTATGTTGTATGTTCGCGAGTCTCGCTCCAGATGTACATCGGTGTAGTCAGCCGCGTGCGCACGGAGATGACGGGCGCGGCGCACAGCGTGCTGCGCGCGTACTACATGGCGCAGCGCCGCGCCGCGCACCGCGACCCCGCGCGCACCACCGTGCGCCTGCTCGACAGCCTCGTCAGGTATGGCTCCGGTTGTATGTTGTATGTTCGCGAGTCTCGCTCCAGATGTACATCGGTGTAGTCAGCCGCGTGCGCACGGAGATGACGGGCGCGGCGCACAGCGTGCTGCGCGCGTACTACATGGCGCAGCGCCGCGCCGCGCACCGCGACCCCGCGCGCACCACCGTGCGCCTGCTCGACAGCCTCGTCAGGTATGGCTCCGGTTGTATGTTGTATGTTCGCGAGTCTCGCTCCAGATGTACATCGGTGTAGTCAGCCGCGTGCGCACGGAGATGACGGGCGCGGCGCACAGCGTGCTGCGCGCGTACTACATGGCGCAGCGCCGCGCCGCGCACCGCGACCCCGCGCGCACCACCGTGCGCCTGCTCGACAGCCTCGTCAGGTATGGCTCCGGTTGTATGTTGTATGTTCGCGAGTCTCGCTCCAGATGTACATCGGTGTAGTCAGCCGCGTGCGCACGGAGATGACGGGCGCGGCGCACAGCGTGCTGCGCGCGTACTACATGGCGCAGCGCCGCGCCGCGCACCGCGACCCCGCGCGCACCACCGTGCGCCTGCTCGACAGCCTCGTCAGGTATGGCTCCGGTTGTATGTTGTATGTTCGCGAGTCTCGCTCCAGATGTACATCGGTGTAGTCAGCCGCGTGCGCACGGAGATGACGGGCGCGGCGCACAGCGTGCTGCGCGCGTACTACATGGCGCAGCGCCGCGCCGCGCACCGCGACCCCGCGCGCACCACCGTGCGCCTGCTCGACAGCCTCGTCAGGTATGGCTCCGGTTGTATGTTGTATGTTCGCGAGTCTCGCTCCAGATGTACATCGGTGTAGTCAGCCGCGTGCGCACGGAGATGACGGGCGCGGCGCACAGCGTGCTGCGCGCGTACTACATGGCGCAGCGCCGCGCCGCGCACCGCGACCCCGCGCGCACCACCGTGCGCCTGCTCGACAGCCTCGTCAGGTATGGCTCCGGTTGTATGTTGTATGTTCGCGAGTCTCGCTCCAGATGTACATCGGTGTAGTCAGCCGCGTGCGCACGGAGATGACGGGCGCGGCGCACAGCGTGCTGCGCGCGTACTACATGGCGCAGCGCCGCGCCGCGCACCGCGACCCCGCGCGCACCACCGTGCGCCTGCTCGACAGCCTCGTCAGGTATGGCTCCGGTTGTATGTTGTATGTTCGCGAGTCTCGCTCCAGATGTACATCGGTGTAGTCAGCCGCGTGCGCACGGAGATGACGGGCGCGGCGCACAGCGTGCTGCGCGCGTACTACATGGCGCAGCGCCGCGCCGCGCACCGCGACCCCGCGCGCACCACCGTGCGCCTGCTCGACAGCCTCGTCAGGTATGGCTCCGGTTGTATGTTGTATGTTCGCGAGTCTCGCTCCAGATGTACATCGGTGTAGTCAGCCGCGTGCGCACGGAGATGACGGGCGCGGCGCACAGCGTGCTGCGCGCGTACTACATGGCGCAGCGCCGCGCCGCGCACCGCGACCCCGCGCGCACCACCGTGCGCCTGCTCGACAGCCTCGTCAGGTATGGCTCCGGTTGTATGTTGTATGTTCGCGAGTCTCGCTCCAGATGTACATCGGTGTAGTCAGCCGCGTGCGCACGGAGATGACGGGCGCGGCGCACAGCGTGCTGCGCGCGTACTACATGGCGCAGCGCCGCGCCGCGCACCGCGACCCCGCGCGCACCACCGTGCGCCTGCTCGACAGCCTCGTCAGGTATGGCTCCGGTTGTATGTTGTATGTTCGCGAGTCACTAAATAGTATTATATGTAGAGATAGATTTGTTTCTTACGGACAAATAATTTCATTAAAAAAAATCATAATCATCATTAGTCCTAGTCCGTATGCATAATCAGTCGTATACCTAGTCTTTCTTTCATTGTGTCAATAACGTACTAAAAAAAAAACATTGAGATTGGAAAATATCTAGAACTGAAAAAAGTTTTCTCCTTTGGTATGGACGAGTACGTAGTATTCCAAATGTATACTTCCCTCTTAAAATGTTAATCTACAAATTTCTATGGAATGACAGCTGTAGGCGCCATATTTAACGTTGATCGGTCTGTAATGGTAAGTTATTGCACCCGCCCATAGACTGATCGTTTGGTGTGTCAGGTTGTCGCAGGCGCACTGCCGGCTCATGCGGCGCGCGCGCATCCTGCCCGCGGACGCGGTGTCGGCCGCGTGGCTCGTCGACCTCTCCATGCAGGCCTCGCTCGCCGGCGCCGACGCACTGCACCACACCGCGCACACACACCCCGACTTCCACTACCTCTGCACCGCTCGCGACCTCCTCACCAAACTCAACCTACACCAGATCTGGCAAGACGAACTCCTCGCATATGCCAAGTTGCTCCAAGTCGATAAACAAACTCTGGAGAACGATATAGAGAACGAAAATGCAAGATTATTCGAGAAATTTAACGACGTCTCCGATGATAATATTCAATTGTCGTCGACCTTGGTTACGAGCTCCTATTTTAATGCGAAAAAGAAGACGGATGAGGACATGGGGGTCATAAAAGGCGGTGACGATCGAAGGGTTGTTAGTAAAGATAATGTTAATGACAAGTTTGCAGCTACTTTGAAAAAACATGCGACGCTTAACAAAGTTGAGAGGAAACCACCAGTAGTAGAGAAATCGAGGAAGAGGAAACGGAAAGAAAATGCGAATACAAAATCGATTACAAAGAGAAAAGGTAGATCTGTAAAAAATAATGAAAATTATGACTCCGAGAGTGATGAAGAAGTCAAAGATAGCACCGTCATTTTAAACGGTGTCCCGAGTGTCAATGACATTTTTAATGAAATTGGTATAGATTTCAATTTTGATAACACTGGCAACACCAGCAACGTGGCGAATGAAAAAGATGAATCGAGGGAATCATTTGTAGAAAATGAAAGAAGTGTTAGTAAATCAAAAGAGTTTAATAATGAAAGTTCCTCTAATATTGTGAGCAAATTAAAACAGTTCCAGTGTCAAGAGAAGCATGATATTCGGAAATACGAAGAGAAGGTAAACACAAATGTTGTACACAAAGAGGAAGTAGTTGTTAAATTGGAAACTGCTTCCGACTCCATACATAACACTAGTTGTGCAAGTAAGAAATCTGTTACTAGTTCACAAATGTCAATGTTTGAAAGCTCAGATTGTGATATAGATTTAGATATATGACTAAAAATCTGTAAATCATGTTATCCTGAGTTTGCACTAAATTGGTTTTATGAGTTCATAATTTTACCCAACATAATCCACCTAGCGTTATTCCCGGTTGTGCCCCTAAAGGAGCACAAGGTCTGACACCGAATCCCAAGGTTTGGCATAGGCACTAGTTTCACGAAAACAACCAGAGCGGGCCAGTTATTATTAGTCACACAACATTTGAATAACAAGGAAATAGTTTCATTCAGTTTTTGAAATCAAAATGTTCATGGAATTTTTAGACAAGTGTGCGTACGTCCCAGAAAAGCAGTGGAGGCAATTTACTCTAAAGTCGCCGTCAATGGAATTTGCTATGTAAAAAATCCGCCATAGTGAAAGGCAATTTCAATATGTCGGTTTGTTAACATAGCAAATTCTATTGACAGCCACTTTATGTGCTACTCCTTCCATACATCATTCTAAACACACCGTGTACTTATGATTATTGATTAAATAACAATATAACTGTATTTTCTTTATAATCCAAATCTTGCGTGACCTGGGGCAGCCTTTTTCATATGCAGAATTGAACCCTATCCCATAGAGATAAAGTTCATTAATGGGAACACATTTACCTCTAGGGTTACATGCAAATGCTTATTTTTATAGATGGGAGGCTGTACTCCTCACACTGGCCAAGCGGGGCTTAGAAACTCCATATACACTATTGAATTTCTTATTTATTTATTGAATTATTTTGTATTTTATTTTATTTATTTATTATAGACACACATATCATAATCATTTATTTCGGATACTAGTCCATATTTGTTAGTAGCGTACAAACATTCTCAAAAACTTAATTCTAGTGTTAGTAATTACATAATTCATACTATTCAATTAATATTTATAATTATTTATTTATTTTTATTATTGGCCCGTGCAGGCTCATGCAGCTTACTCCATCGCCTCATTCTGCAAGATAATGCGCTTAGGAGACTGTTATCACTACCTTGTAATCTGTGCAATAGGGGCCGCTCTTTTACGCATAATAGCATAAAAGTCGTCCGTACGGGCATCGGCAAACATCCCTGACGCACTACAGTATCGAGGTAGCTCTATCACCATCCTAAACGCATTATTGTATTGCACCCGCAAGGCATTGTATGCTCGCTGCGTAAAGCCGGCCCACAGGCCGCAAGTATATACATATAAGTACAGTATTTCACCAATACGCTTACACGGTAACATATTATGTAACAATATACAAATTTTATAATAAATATTAAAACATTCACATATCACGAACCAATACTCCAATTTTTAGCTTATCTTATGATAGGTATTCCGTACTTACGGGGCTTCTAAACGGGCCACATTTCCTGCAATTTCTGGCCGGGAACTATTGCTGTCTTACGCTGACTTTGTACGCTAGAGCAAGATGCACATACTTGCCGCCCACACATTGCCGTAAAAATGTTGCTCGTTTAGAAGCCCCATTACGTTTAGTAAAACTCGTTGCCTCGTTGGTTGTACTACCCAGAATTCGGACACCTTCGTTTGAAAGTTTCTTGTCAGAACCACTCGGCTACGTCATCCGATTGTATAGTCAGCATTATAAATATGTATACACTTTTCAACCTTATCTGCTACCTAATAATAAACGAATTTTTTTTTCATTAAAACTAAATATTGGGACCTCCTAGTACCTATACTACTTGTATACTTACCTGTGACAGGAGATCCCGCTCTTTAACTATAGAATTATAAATGTAGGATAGATAGGTTTTACCGCTCTGTGGTAACCATAACTGAGCGGTTACCTAACCTGTCCGGTTGTAGCGCTGCGAAGAAAGAGAAGCGCTGAAAAGTCACCGAGTGACCTCTAAAACTGCACTGAGGGGCTACCGCGAAACGCAAACGAACTTCGTTCGTGTATCTCCTTGTCTGTCGTTCGAACTAGCAAGTGCGACAGAGACGGATATACACGAACGTAGTTCGATTTCGTTTCGTGGTAGGCCCTCTGTTTCGCTTACTCCCAACTCCCTCCTGCCAGTTGGAGTACAGAACCATGACGATACTTAGACAGAGTAGGTAGTGTTTACCGCAACAGCTTCTAGTGGGTTAAGTAGGTATACGCGGATAACCTAGAACGCAAAATGACTAGTGTGTTATTTTGCCCACATTGCAGTTGACCACCGAGGGCACCGAGCATTATGCCTGAAACGCAAAATGCCTACATCTTTTTCGTCGTTTTATCTTTACGTTAGCGATGTCGACGGAGCTCCGCGGAGCGGGGCTCCTATTTCTGGTCTGTTTGTCCTTCGGGCATCTGAAGAAACCTAACGAACCTAACCTACCTATGAGTGGTCATTTTGCGTTTTGGGCACAATGCTAGGTGGTCAAACTGCAATGTAGGCAAAACAGCACACTAGTCATTTTGCGTTCTAGGCAATCCGCGATGCTACCGGAAAGTTTATGTAAAGTCAGCATCATAATAGCCCGCGAGCTGGCAACAGATATTCGTGACCAATCGACCTCCATGCGATAACTTGTGAGAAGGTCCAGAATGTTGTATCATGAAATTCATGAAGCCCCGTGGACGTCAGCTGCGGCTCCGTCGGTGGGTTGAGCAGCAGCCTCCCAAACACGTAAAAAAAATTGCCATCTAGCCTCGATTCATTTAATGATCAAATGATAGTGAATCCAACATAATAACTAAAAAAAATCGTCATTTGAATGTACAGTGGTGGAAAACCCGTCAGGTGGTCACATGAAAATGTTAAAATATATTCCTACTATAAACGCGCGGTTAAAGCGACGGCGGTTATGCACTTGTAAGCAGATTCATGGCTGCAATAAAATGCATCGCAAAGTATCGCGCTGTCGCTTTAACTGCGCGTTTATACTTATAGTAGGAATATACTACGTCCACGGGGCTTATGAATTATGATACAACATTCTTAACCGTATCACAAGTTATCACCCGGGGGTAAGTGACTGTCATAAATTGCTCCTAGCTCGTGGTCTATAAGCAAAATGTGAGTCGCGTCACTCGCGTCTATACACACGTTTCACGCTTTGCGCAACGCGTCCTTGCAAACATAAATTAATTTTACGATATTTGACTTACTTGTAAGAATTTTTCATTTTAGTTCACGTGCACACGTCTATAGACGTCGCGACATAATGCTTAACTAGGTACGACTTAATTGAGGTACCTCACGTGAACGTGTTAGTTTAATATTTCAATTTCGTTCATAGATTTTTCTTTTTTCGAAGGATTTCACGACCTAGCGTCTTCTACAGGGTTTGGTGAAATAAAATCCCAGCTGTGACAGTACACGTATAATATGTATAACGTGGCTATGTACACCCGGCGGTCCGGGACCGCCTCACCCACCGCCTCGCGCTTAAACTAGTCACAAAATATAGACGCCGACAAGGCGCGAGCGCAGCGGTGTGACGTCACAATCACAACACAACATGGCAGATCTTCGATCGCGATCACAACGCTGAGTATTACTCGGTTCAATTCCTTTCCTCTTTACACGAAAAATGAGATTTCTAACAACAGTTCAGTCTAAAATTAAAATTGGAATAAAATTCGACAAAATACAACATTCAATCTTATACATATACGATCATACATCTTAACCATAAATACGTATGTCTAAGTACATTTTCTACTTACACTAACACTGACACATGTGAGCGCGCAGGCGCGGCGCGTCAAGGCTCGTCGACGCGCCGCGCCCGGCGTCATGCACGCGGCGTAGTAATGGCGCGTCGCATTTTGTAAAAAATCAAAATAAAAAAATATAAATCGTTTAGACTAATTTGTTCACCCAATTTTATACACGTGCTCGACTATCTGACGGAGTCGTCGGTTCAGTTCGGTTCAGGCGCGCCGCGGGGGCTAGCTGGCGCACTTGGTCTTGCCGTCGAGGAGCTTGCGCCACAGGTCGAACTGCTCGTGGTAGCGCACCATGTGGATGGCGACGCCGCGCTGCACGGCGCAGGGGTGCGGCGCGACCTTCTTGTTGTAGAACTCGGGCGCGTGCACGCGGCGCACGCCGAGCCGCGCGGCCAGCACGCCCGTCACGAACACGTCCTCCAGCCGCAGGTAGCGCGCCGCCGGCGCCGCGCGCAGCAGCCGCCGCACCGCGTCCGCCGTCACCAGGTACGCGGGCCCCGTCGCGAAGTCCGGGAACACGGCGCCCGGGAACTGCGCCGGCGGCACGAAGTACTTGGAGCGCGGCGCGCGCGCGGGACGCGAGCGGCGCGCCACCTTGCCCCACACCGTGTTGCTCGCGTTCCGCCGCCCCGGCGCCTCCGCGAACTGGAGCAGCTTGTTCACGTTGATGAACATGTCGTCGTCCGTCTTGAGGAGGCGGGGCGCGCGCGGGCAGTACGTGTCCACCCACTCGAGCATCGACAGCGTCTTGAGCGTCAGGTTCGAGTAGCTGTCGACGGAGCGGCCCTCGATGAGGTCGCCGTAGAGCGCGTCCTCGCGGTCCAGCGCCGCGCGGAACTGCGGCGGCGACGCGCCCAGCACGAAGCCGAGCGCCACGTCGGTGCGCTGCGCCGCGTGCCCCCACGTGAGCCGCACCGCCTCGCGCGCCGCCGCGTGCGAGGGCGCCGACGACACCAGGATCACGAGCCGCAGCCGCGCGCCCAGCGCCGGGCACAGCTCGGGGTGCGGCCGCGCGTGCCCGGCCACGTACAGGTCGCGGGTCAGCACCGCACCAGGCGGCAGCGGGCCCTCGGTTTGAGGCTTCTTCTCTTTCTCGGCGGTGGCCTTTTTGGGGACTTTACCGAGCGCTGCCTTATCGGGCGGCGAGCGGGGCGGCTGCGCCTCGGAGGCGGGCCCCGTGGTGTTGGGAGTGGAGTGCGCGGGCGCGGGCGCAGGCGCGGCGGTGCGGTTGGCCGCGCGGGCGGGCGGCTCGGGCGCGGCAGGAGGCGCGGGCGCGGGCGGCGGGCGGCGCGCGGGCGCGCCCGGCGGCAGGCGCGCGAGCAGCAGCAGCAGCAGCGCGGCGAGCGCCAGCAGCGCGGCGGCGGGCGCGCGCCGCACGCCCAGCGCGCCCAGCACGCCCATGCCGCGGGAGCGGGGCGCGAGCGGCGGTGTCGGGACGGCGCACCTAAAAACAAATCACCATTTGGTATCATTACTGAGAAAGTATGGCCAGTAATCCTCTTTCTTTGATAAGACTATGCAGTGTGTACACTTTGGAAACGATGGAAAAATATTGTATACATTAAAAATTACGCAATATTTCGAGAATCCCTCTGACATCAGATCAAACCTAAACCTTTACACAATATTATATGTGCAATAAATATCTTGAGTTTGAGTTTGAATATGTACGATGTGTCGAAGATCAGGGACACTGGAATTCAACAATGAAGTGTCCAAAACCTGCGACTCATTTAAATTGTGCAAGTATACCTATATACCTAAGTAGGTATTTCTTTCTTCACGGTACGGATAATGAATGACGCACGCCTCCGGTGGGTACCTGCTAGGTACCTTAATCGGCACACTGTCGTCTTTTTTGTTGAAATCTTATTCCGTCCGTTTTGTTCTCAACAGAGTATGTCGCTTATTATAGTCACGATTCAAATGAACCAGCATGAGGCCCTTGGCCTCTTTTGTCTTATGAGGCGAAAGAAGACAAAAAGTTAGAAGATAACTGAGGAATACCTAACACTTTTCCTTTTCAGGCCGGCAATTCAAATATCAGTCTTTTTAATAGGTACATTCACTGCCAACATAGCCGATAACATAGGGAAAACCTTACGGAAAGGAACACACGCGAGAGTCCTAATAGCGGGTTGCTGTCGCTGAAGGTGTTAATTAGTGATAATTTAACACGTTTATTGCTAACACTAACGAACCTGCAGTGTCAGAGTGCAATGGATATTGATACGCCGGCTCGGCCTCACGCGGTAGATCGAGTGTCGCCAACGCTCGACACCGGAGCCGACCGGCCTCCGCGTCTGGTAATTACCCGCATCGAGCGACAACTAAGGACGATTACCTATTCAATACCTGATAGCAATTCGAATCTTGCAATTGACTTTACACACGTTCCAACCACGCAATGAATGCAAACACTCGTGCTTATTAAATGCTCTTTAATTGAGTTAAACTAACAGACCTTGGTGCGATCTGATTTGCGTAAATGAGCGACTCTGTCGCTTGAGCTAACTTATTCGACTAATAGTGTAAACGGTGAGCGATGTTGATAAGCGGCAATCTATTTGCGAAGCGCTTATTTATCTGCGAGTAAATAGAAAAGATTGCGGTAACCGAAATGATATTGACTCATTTATCTGTGTAAGCTTTAATTAAGTACCGACATCGCTACACGCGGTCGGTTGCTGACGCATTGCGCAAGAGAAGGCTTGCTGCGTGAGTATAATAATGATCGTAGAAAAAAACAAGGCAAGTCATTTCCGACGGTTTATCTTCACACAAATTCTGCGATTGTGCAAAGTTGGCACAAAAATGTACTTAGCCGTTGACTGACATATTGCATAAAAACAAGGAGTTTTGTTTATGCATGTTTTTTTAAATGTTAGCTAGTTTAACTATTCATTTACAATTAAGTAGTTCAACGTATAAAAAAGTATCGCAATTTACTTTCACACAGTTGCAACACTTGCAACACACTGACAGTCCGCCATTTTAAAGATGCTGATGACGTAGGCACGATACGCTGTGGCGTCACGAGCTGGTCACGGGAATGACTTACCTTGTTTTTTCTACCATAAGTATAATGTTTACTAGGATTGTTGTCGTATATATTGCGATTATTGCGAATAAAGCATTCGTCGCGTATTGACGATTATGTGCGAGATTGACCAATGTTTTATCGACAACAATAAAACTTATAACTCGATTATGGCCCTTTCGATGGTCGCTTGACAGGTAGGTACTAAGAATTAAAGAGTGATATCATTGTAGGCTTTGGTAACGGATGTTTGGGTTTTCCCTATTATCTTATCTGTGGTATTTCCCCGTGCCGAAGGCTGCTAGTGGATAAGTATGAAAAAAATTGCAGACGCCATGGTAACCTTGCTGTACTACCTAGCTATGAAGTCATCATTTACCACCGAGCACTGATCGGGTCGGACACACCTTCCGGCCCATCTACGCCATTCACAACCTGCCTCGACTTATTTCACTGCTCGCCCCTAGTACAACTTGATCCCGCCATTAATGTGCTCAACCGGAGGTCAAATTTATACAGGTTCTCCTGAAGAGAACTGTCATGCGCAAATACTACTTTTGAATACTCACTTCTCAAAAAAATATATGGGCGTTTCAAACGTTGTCCTTACCACCCCCATATTAACCGTGGTAGCCAAGTGAGTTCGGTTCTATGTTTACTTCGTACAGTTTTAGATACAAATATAGGTTGAGCGTTAGAAACGCTTAACGTGAGAATCACCCAGAGAATAGTTGTACAGATTTCCTCAGTAAGCCAGTACCAGTAGACGTTTACTTAGGGGCCGTAAAACGGGTATTTTAGCCATTTACAATTTACATGATGATAAAAGGCAAGTGTGAATCAGTGTAGCGTATTTGAACTCAATGGCAAGGCGTACAACGGTTGCGCAATGGAGAATGCGCTTACCGCAGCACTTCACCACTGTTGGGCAACGCCGCGCTGACAACGCATGACTTGCCGGTTGGTTCGGGAAATGCATTTATTTACCTGCGCATCCCTCAATGTTCGGGAGGCTGGACGGGTATGAAGGAATAGTGGACTAACCAAAGCTGCCCCGCTATCTAGACCTCTACATAGCGTAGGTGGAGGTCTAGACCACTACCTACGCTATTAGGTAGAGGTTGTCGTTGGGCGTGACGGGTGGGTTGAGGGGCATGAGCGTAAAGAATCCTGTGAAGAGACCTCTGTGGACTACCGTCTAATGCCACCAATCTCCTCTCCGCCCTCTTAATTTTGCTTGCAGGGGCTAGCCGACTCCCTGCATGGTTCCCCTGCAGCGGAGACAATATATGCGCACAGCGCGTACCTGCCCGAGGATAAGTCAACGGCACATTCACAAAACGATCTAAGAAGCGTGCAGCGGTATAGATAGACAGGTCAGTTAAACGCAGATCCCCATTGGTCTTATACAAATCTAGGGCTTGCTGACTTGTGCATAAGTCGCGATCACCAATAACACGAAAGATTTACTGTAATTCAGCACAAATGGAAAATTGACTACCTCGAAATCGATCGGTCGGTCGAATCGGAATACTGTCAATTTGAAAATCCTCGACATAGAAAATTTACCAGTCTGAATAATGCTTAAATGGAATACCTAAGTCGAAAGAAACACGCGTCCATATGGAATTATTTACACACTTAAAGTATGACCAACAGGAAATTCAGGCTAGATTTATAATGGACCTAAAAATTTGGTCATTTCGCGTTCACGATTTTCCATTTGTGCCGAATGACAGTAAGTACCTAAATCGTCGAGATACAATCCGAGCGCTGCACAAATGTCAACAGCCTTTTGTACGATGTCTAGCAATAACAGTCACTAATTGAGTAGAGTTGACCTCTGTCTACAAATCGATTCAGCATACGGGCGATAATTATAATGTGCAATGAATAAATTAACTGCTAGAGAGGCTCGCGAACCCGCAGCCATGCGCCCTACTTGCATACAATCCACCGCGGCCGTTTCATCAGCTTGATTAATGCAAAATCCATCCTAGTTTTAGGCATTTCCTGTGATATTTCTGCGTTTTAATGTTGATGCAAATGTATTTTTAATATTCAACAGTGAATGTGGCGAAAATTAACAAACTTATTCAGCATTTCATCGCGTTATCACGAAGTGCAACGTTTTTATCGATAATGGGCCGGCGAGGTTTGTCCCTGAGGGTTCCAGAGGCGTTATCAGTACAGTCCTGGTCTGATAATGCCTGCGGGGGCCTCTCTCCCTGGTGCCATGGTGCTTTATGGAGTCCTTTCGTAAATCCAAGGCTGTTCGGTACGCTCTAATGCGCGTATCCTCCACCGTCACGCCCAACGAAACTAGATCTCTACCTACGCTTAGCGACTACACATCGCAGAGTCAAGATATATTTGTGGCTGAATGGTGAGGTGACGTTAAAACATGTTACAGAATAGCGGGGCAGGCAGAAGTCGATTTACACTTTGATACATACTTACGCAGTTGGCCAATATAAATGATAGACGTATTACCTATAAAGCGAACAAACAATACTATTATTAAAAAACAAGTAATAGTGGTAGTGACTAGCGTTAATTAGTATTTGCATTAGACATACCTAATACAGCGTACAGTATAGGTAATATAATGGATGAGTAATCGCGTGTCAGTGGTCAATTGTAAATGAAAGGTGCAGAGTTCAGACTAGGCTTTCGTCGCCACTACCGTCTATACCTAGTCTACAAAGACCATCGTAGTGCCTATTTGCTTTACCTGTAGGTATTCGTGGTATTAACTGTTAGTGTACAGTCAGCGTCATATAGGTAGAAGCAGCCAAGGTAGCCAAATATTTCGGTACACGTCTTTATTATTGTAAGAATAAGGGTGTGTATATGTGAATGACTGTACCTGAGGGGACGTCGCGGATGCACTCTATGACGGTGAAGGCTGGATTTCAGTAACGTGTTCAATCACGCGTGTTTACTTGAAACACTTGTTTAGTGTGTTTGCTTGTACGAATCTCTATCTTTAGCTCAACATGCAAGCTAGAAATCGAGGTTATTCCTACAGAGAAGCAGGTAGTAAGCAGTACACGTACGCACGAGAAAACGAGATGGAACACTACGTTAATAGCTTTTTTGGAATAATTTCGATAAATGTCTAACTTGGTCAAGTAATATTCATATTTCCATAAATGAGATTTTAGACGAGGTAAAATACCATAATTAAAACATATTTGTATCGATTAATAATGTCATTTCAGTAGGCTGGCGTTTAAAAAGATAATAAAAGATTCTGTCAAAAATTTCATTTTTGATACAAGCTTTTACTGCCGACTGTACATTTCTGTTTACCATCATCAACTACTCATTGAGACGATTCTAACGAACCCAAACTCAACGGGGTTACGTCGGTCAAGAACTGAGTTCCCATGGCCACCTTGTCTCCATCATCAGATCAGCTCGATGGTACCATAATATTGAATTGTCATCCAAACTATACTTATACCCAAAATTTCAGCTCAATCGGTCACCGGGAAGTGGGTTAAATTTAACTCGCAAGATTTGTCCCATACTAACAGGGCAAGTTAAATAAAAGCTTGTAAAAAGAAGACCCAACCTTGATTTTTCTTTATATCGGGAAAATTTTAAGCAATTATGTTTCGGTTAAATCAGATCAGGCCATCATACATACCTAGGTACATCTGATATTCAGTCTTTATTGTTTCGTAATTTGGTCAGAACGCAATACTTTCCAATGCACGCCCTTAAACACGCGTGTCCCGTGTTACCGCTGTCATCTGAATTAGATAAAGGATTGGCGCTATTTTATACCTATGAATGTTCCCAATCATTTAAAATCAAAGATCATTGATGAATTAATGTAAAATTTGTCAACTCTGTTTTCTAGTAGTCCCTTTAAGTCGCCCATCCCATTCCCAAGTCCATGAGGAATATCCAACCCACGGGGAGAACAGGTTTTCGAGTGGCGACCACGTCACATATGAATGAATACCGTAATATTTAGTAAACCACAATCCCAATCAATCAACAATTATAATCCCGTGCGAAGCTTCCGCTTCTAACTCGACACCTTAACCTTTATTCTTAGTCGTGTGTAGCACATTTAAATGATTGGGTACCGTCACGCAGGTGTAATCATCACTTCATTAATTCACGGAATCATCTTACAAGCCGAGGTTTTTTTCAATGATTGTAATCTCAGAGGTCAGAGGAACACAAGGACAAGGCCCCGAAATTCCATTCAGAAAGAGCCTTTCTTGGGATGAGATCATTATCATCATCATCATTTTCAGCCTTTGACCGCCCACCGCTGAGCATAAGCCTCTCTTCGAGTACGCCACTTATCCCGGTCCTGTGCTAGTCTCACCCAGAAATGACCCGCGGTCTTTTTCACGTCGTCAACCCATCGTGCTGGTGGACGACCGACGCTTCTTTTTCCTGTAAGTGGCCACCAATCCGTTAACGTTTTGCTCCACCTACCGTCACTCTGCCTGGCAATATGTCCTGCCCAACTCCATTTGAGTTTGGTTATGACTTCTCCGACGCGACGGTTGTGTCGATGAGATGGTTGAGTCAAAGACGATCCGTTAGAAAAAGTTTGTAGGGAAAAATACTAATAATTACTTCACTATGAGGCATGTTCTATATTTTTACTACTTGCTAAATAAAAAATTGTCAGATGCGCAAAAAAACCTTTTTATTCAGTGTATAGCTTTGTTGTTAGAAAATAATAGTTAATTGTGTCACAAGGGAGCAAAATAGTGTATATTTACGGCGAGGGCAGTGTATTGAATCCTGAGCGTAGTGATGGATACAAGTGTTAACGCCCGAGACGAAGATAATTTTGCTACCGAGTGACACATACTATTTTTCATGCCGCCTATGAAGAGATTTAAAAAAGATACTGTTAAAATTACTTAACAAACTTTCTTAATTTTTATTACCTACTAAAATTATGAAAAAGTTCATATACCGTTGTTAAAGTTAAAACTTTAATTGATTACGATGGCATTACAATTGATTATTTTATAAAGATCTGTGTTCAATTGGCAAATTGCGTAAATGCTACATGCGAATGAATTAAAAAAGTAGCTTGAACAGAAAAGTTGCATTTTGATCCCTCTCGTCGTGGAGCAAAACTTACTTTTCCGAATGAGAGGTGTGAAAAGATGATTTTCTAATAGCATCCATGTGCCAGTAGCGTATTGACCAACGACAAGATGGTTAGTTTTTGCTTGTAAACTTTACAATTTATAATTATGATGATGACAGGATTATAGATAGTTATGATTATAAATTTTAAGTTATGATTATAGTTGCATGTACCTATGCGTCATTCTCAGCAAAAAGGTCCCTTTTCCTGAGAACGAAGCGTTTCTATGCACGGTCACATTTTTCTGCAGTACACTAGTAGGTGCACTACGGAGATATTAGCACTTTTACGAGAATCTCCGAGCCTTGTTACGAAATACCTATGATGTGCGCACTGGCATATATCGCGGCTGTCGAAAGTACCGCCGTGACCGACTGTTGTGACGTGTTACGCGATTGCATTGAGTGACCTACCGAAAAAAATCGGTTAAGTGCGAGTCTAATCACGCACCGAGGGTTCCGTACACAACGCATAGTAGAAGTTACTGTCATGGGTACAGCGTAGGGAATGCAAATCGGTTATTCGGTTATAACCGATTATTCTGGCCAAAACTCATTAACCGATTATTGGAGTTTTTTAATAACCGATTTCGGTTATAACTTATAATATTATAATATTTTGCCAATAACTTGTAATGTCGATATTCTCATTCAATATTATTAAGTTTCTAGGTGCCGAAAATAACCATTGCATTATTTGCATTGATTTGAAGAAAAATGGCGTAATATATCAGCACAATACTGGGCGCCACATTAGATGCCCTCATGAGTCTCATGTTTTTGAGGTCTTTCATAGTTTCACAAACTTGAGATGAGTGACATTTAGTGGTGTCGATTTATTTTAGCTAAAGTTATAAGTAAATACTTGTTATCTATATTAAGAAATTAACACCATTTGTTATATTATTTAACTTTAAATAAATATATAGATATCGCCAGTTGACATCAAAACTCACTAATTGCAAAATAATGTACAGTCGAAATCAAATATATCGGAGCGGCCAGTACAGTTACATTCACTATAATCAAGTAGGTACCTCAAGAAAAATGCGATAATAGTACATAGTATATGCGACTGATCCATAATGAGAGTCCCTAAAATACGAGTGTGGTTTTATGAAACGAGCGTCAGCGAGTTTCATAATAGGATCACACGAGTGTTTTAAGGCCTAATTATGTACAGTTGCCTACATTACTTTATCTACACACAGTATATCATAAGTAGGTAAGTAACAGCAAAAAACCGACAAAAAAATGACAGCCGCAATGGCGGCAATTCGTCATGACGAATGATCTTTTTTAATAATAGACAAACGAATGAAGTCCCTATACTGATATCACTCGAGATCAAATGTCGTGCGGTTTATATTAAAAAAACATACTGAATTGACGTTTCGTATCGATAAATGTTTTAAAATCTATGGATACTAGCAGAGCTAGCTAGAAACCCGTTTGAGTTTTGACAGCTGTTCCAAATTTAAACTCATAACGATACAAAAATCTGTACTGTAATTACATTACAGTACAGATTTTACCTACTACCACAGACAAGAAAGTTCTCATAGTAAAATCGGTTGTAATAATGCTGGTCATTTCCTACGGTTTCTGAACGCATTTTAGAGCACTAATGATATGTGCGTAGATAAAGGTGATTAAACAAACTTACTCATGAAATGTTTTTTGACGATTTAAAGAAATATAAACTATTTTTCTGCAATAGCTATGATAATGAAAATCGTATATTTATTGAAGATTTTATCATTAATTTTGTACTCACAAAATTCATGGCATCTTAGGTATGCATTATTTTTCGCATAGCGTAAGTAGTACCCGAGATATTTAACAGACAGACAGCCTTTTCGGTACGGAACCCTAAAAACTAAACTTCATTACGAGATAGTCTCTTAGATAACACGTTACTGTAATAGATAATAAGATTATTAAGAAAACACGGCCTCAACATAAGCCTCATATCCGGTTTTTTCACTGCCAACCTTATCTTAAATGCGTGTAGCGACTAGCGTAGCGTTTTCCTCTTTATAGCGAGTTGTCGACAGGAAAAGGGTTAATTTTACCCAACTGCAGAAGGAGGGATACGGTTTTCGAGGAAGGTGACGGTGGTCTGAAATTAATAATTTGAATTTGAATATGTATTCAGTTTGGAAATATTCCTTTAGGTACTTGTAATGTTAGACTTTGCTTCTTACCAAGCATGTGGCTCATCTGATGATGCAAGTTCCTGCTTACCACCAAGCAGGCCTTAGGTATGCTTGTGTGCCACAATAATTATATAAAAAAAGAATGTTAACTTCGCTTAGTTCTTCTATAGGTATATATACTATAGGGTCGTGTCGTGTTGTTTACAAGGTACAGTGAACCAAGTTATGTGTAATCTATTTTTAACCATTGTTTTGTATCCGTATGGGAAACCACCATTTTTATGAAATTAATTATTTGAAGAAGCAGGTTCAACACCCACTTGCCTTAATTTATTTGAGAATTTAATTAAGTGAGTATTGTGTAAATACAGTGAGTTCCTTTCAAATAAATTACATGAAATACTTGCTAAATATAAATTCATGATAGCAAACCTATTCCCAGCTGCTTATAATGCTGAGGTCATGGGTGCTACATGCATACCAGCCATTCATATTTGACCATAAAAATCGCAAAAATCGCAAGCTAACGGCTAGTTGTGATTTTTATATGTTGTTAGGACCGCTACCAGTACCGTATCCAAGTTTTCAGCTTCGAAAGACCTGTGCCAACTTTGCAGAATGCGAAAACCCACGAATTTTTAGCAATTTTATTGGTATTGTTAATATACAAAACTATACGGTTTTTCATTGGAAGGTGACATAGTGGTCTAATGAGATGCCTACCAAAAGTGATTGGCCGAGTGACAGAGAGTATGTGTGTGATGTGTGTCAAAATGGTTACTAAACTATGTTTATGTGGATGTGGCAGGATGACTGTGATCGAAGTTAACTAATTCATCCAAACGGATGAATTAGTTAACTTATTATTAAAATCAAACGATTTGCAGCAGTTTTTGTTACATTCACCAGTAGGTACTTACTTACACCTAACTGCAGGAAGCCGGCAAAATGTATCACGAGACAACCAGCTCTTCTCAAAACAAATCATGTCAGTGGGACACAGAATAGAATAGAATAGACATTCAGTTTCCTTTGTTGAATGAGTGAATGTCAATATTATAACATTAATATGTATATATACACCCGACTACCACAGAAGGGAAGGTCATCATGTTACTAAATATTATGTTTAATAATACAACTACAGTGATGTCATGTTTCATTGTAAAAAGAAAACAGATTAATGTGTGTTTTTTGTTTATAGGGTTAATTTAGTTTAGAACCCCGACAGAGTGGTGCTACAAACTAATTACAATGGTAATAATGTGCATATGTCACGTTATAGTTTATAGTCAAGAATAGGTTATTTAACAACAGTGAATATGAATTGTTTTTTCATAAGCAGCAGATATACATTACGAAAACACTCTGAAAGTATATTATGTCGGCTATTTTTTTTTATTTAATCTATTTTAATCCTTACAAACTCATACTAACGGAGCGTTTTTGACGTTTCATAAAAAGAAGCTGAATTGACTTTTGTCAATTCGGGCAGCTAGTAATATTATAAATATTATAATACGTTTGATTTAACGGAAGGCTACTTGAATATTTTCTTGTTTCTAAAAAATGGTTTTACATGACTAAAGGATAATAAAAGAATGAGGGAAAGTACATAAAACATATGGGGACAATCTTACTCAAATCGACCTAATCCTAAACTAAGCAAAGCTTCTACAATGGGTAGCTAGACAATGCATGAATACATAAAACAATACTAAAATACATAGAAAACATCCAATCAGCAAGAAATATTGGTCCTCATCACACGAATAAATGCCCTTACCGGGATTTGAACCTGTACTGTACGGCTATCACACGATGGCGCGCGAGCTCTCTCGATTTTTCTCGCACTATCCGTATCTCTCTTATTAGAACACTTAGAATAAGAGGGGTACGTATCTGAATGTCTAAAGTTGAAAAATCTAACGTTAAATAACCTACGTTCAAAATCCCTAAAATCTAAATACCTCATGGTTTTAAATACCTAAGCAACCTACCTACGAATTACCTAAGTTTAAAATACCGATTAGACTAAATATCTTATGTTTCAAATACCGATTGGACTAAATATCTAATGTTTAAAATATCAATAGCTATTACACCTAAGTTTGATGCACCAACATTTGAAATACCAAATGGTCAAAATACCTAAAATGATGTACTTGCGTATGTGATTAAAATTCGTACATGATTAAAATTTCAAATAATATTTGTGTTTTTTTTTGCATTCGTTGGTTGAACGTTGTTTGATAGACTACAGTTTTTTAGAATTTTCATTTCCGTAAATTTATTCTCATATTGTTAGTTTTTCCGCTTTTATAAAAAAAAATTACCTCGAAGACGAAAGTCTTCTAACCTATCCGTGATCCGAGTCGGTTTTGCCACTAAGCCCCTGTTCCCTACCGCCTACGATACACCACTATCTTCGCATTGGTTGATCTTAGAGAAAAGTTTACTTGATGCCCACCCTTTGAACAGGGAATTAGTGGCAAAACCGACTAGGATCGCGGATAGGTTAGAAGTTGCTCCCGCTTTCGTCTTCGAGGTTATTTTTAGGGTTCCGTACCTCAAAAGGAAAAAACGGAACCCTTATAGGATCACTTTGTTGTCCGTCTGTCTGTCTGTCTGTCTGTCAAGACCCTTTTTCTCAGGAACGAGTATCAAGCTGAAATTTATATAAAATACTCAAGACTATTGTCTCTTGAAGCTGTGAAAAAATCAAACTTAAAAGCCAACGCAATCAAAAGATACAGTCGTTTATGCTGCAAGAGTTTTTCGACACTCGCAAAACCTACGGGGTACTTCCCGTGAACTCAGAAACTTGAAATTTGGCATGAAGTAACGTCATATATCACAGACAAAGGAAAAATTATGAAATGTAGACATTTTTAGTAAAATCATATAAAAAAATGCTTTTTTAAATTTTAAACTTAACTCCTTTTTCCTCGTAAACGTGTGGAGGTATTGAATTGAAATTCATGTCAAATACTCAGAGCTATAGGACCTTTCAGATGTAGCAAAACCAAACTTTTATGTCAACGCAATCAAAAGAAATTCCATTTTTTGTCGCATATTTTGAAACTGAGTACTCACAACAAACTCAAAACCTAAAGGGTACTTTCCGTTAACTCAGAAACTTGAAACTTGGCACGAAGAAACTTCATATAGCACAGACAAAGGAAAAATTACGAAAAGAAGACATTTGTATTAAAATCATACAAATATCATTTTTTGAAATTTTAAACTTACTACCTCTTTCCTCGTAAATGCGTAGAGGTATTAAATTGAAATTCATGTCAAATACTCAGGGCTATAGGACCTTTCAGATGTAGCAAAACCAAACTTTTATGTCAACGCAATCAAAAGAAATTGCAATTTAAGTCGCATATTTTGAAACTGAGTACTCACAACAAACTCAAAACCTAAAGGGTACTTCCCGTTAACTCAGAAACTTGAAACATGGCACGAAGAAACTTCATATAGCACAGACAAAGGAAAAATTACGAAAAGAAGACATTTGTATTAAAATCATACAAAAATCATTTTTTGAAATTTTAAGCTTACTACCTTTTTCCTCGTAAATGCGTAGAGGTATTAAATTGAAATTCATGTCAAATACTCAGGGCTATAGGACCTTTCAGATGTAGCAAAACCAAACTTGTATGTCAACGCAATCAAAAGAAATAGAAATTTAAGTCCGCAAGAAACTCAAAACCTACCGTTTACACAGAAACTTGAAACTTGGCACGAAGAAACTCCATATAGCAAAGACAAAGTAAACATTACGAAAAGTAGACGTTTTTAGTAAAATCATACAAAAAACATCTTTTGAAATTTTTACTACGTTTTTCCTCGTAAACACGTCTAGAGGTATTAAATTGAAATTCATATCAAATACTCATGTCTATAATACCTTTCAGCTGTAGCAAAACGAAAGTTTTACAAGTCCACGCAATCATAAGAAATAGCAATATAAGTCGCATAATTTAAAACTGAAAAAGGTGTATGTGAAGTCTCCAACCCGCACTGGGCCAGCGTAGGTATACGTAAGGGTATCAAAACCTAAAGGTACTTTCCCGTGAACTCAGTTTTATATCAACGCTATAAAAAGAAACAGCAATATAAGGAATCCGCTTATTTTGGCGTTCGCAACTACTCGCAAGGAATAAATCAAGGCCTAAAGGATGATTACTAAATTGATAAAGTGACCCTGTTTAAATTTATGCTCCCTCAGCTTTCCACATTGTAATGTTACGGATTCCATTTTCATTTATCATTTAGTAATAAACATACAACAACTTTTGCTTGTTATAGGTCTGTAGCACGGAACCCTCGGTGCGCGAGTCTGACTCGTACTTGGCCAGTTTTTTTTATAAAAGAGCTTGTTATTAAAATTTACTACTAATGACAATTATGTAATTTACTACTAAGAAAAACTGGCTCAAATCACTAAAATCTAAATATTTACTGATTTAAGCTTTCGGTATTTTGAATATATGTGAAAAAATCGTTAAGTATTTAGTTTTTAGTGATATCGAACGTGGGTTATTTAACGTTACTTTCTTTAATTTTGGACATTACCGTACGTAGCCATTTTAAACATTCGGTATTTTGAGTTTAGGTGAAATAACCATTAGGAATTTAGATTTTAGGAATTTTAAACGTACGTTATTTAACGTTAGTTTTTTTAATTTTAGACATTGCCATACGTAGCCATTTTAAGCTTTCGATATTTTGAATTTAGGTGAAATAACCATTAGGTATTTAGATTTTAGGGATTTTTAACGTAGGTTATTTAACGTTAGTTTTTTCAACTTTAGACATTCAGATACGTACCCAATAAGAGGTATAGTGCGAGAAAAATCGAAAGTATTTCGCGGGGGTGTGTAATGATGGGTATAAAAATAAATAATATAATTTCATTCGCTATAACAACATTTGACATAATTTCAAGGTATATAATCACTCATTGTATATAATAAACGTTTATTATAATATCAAAATATATATGTTTATTTTGTATAACGATCATCGGATATAACACTTGTTTTGTATGGTATAATGCTCATGTTACATACAAGTTATATGTCATAACTATCAACTAAAATAATATTTTATTATTAAAAGAAAATGTAGCTAACGTAACGGTTCGCAAATTGTACTATGTAAGTATATATTAGGTAGTAAAAAGTGTTCGGTTCTGGCGCTTCGCCGGCCGCTACCGCGGCACGCTCGCTTCGCTCGCTCGGCTCGCGCGCTGTAGGGTCGCAGCTCAACCTAACACTCCTCCTCGCTTCCCTCGTCGTCGTACCTACACCGACCTGCCTTAGAGTCTACCAAAAAATATTATGCTAATTGTGCATTAGAAGAAATTAGCATTATATCCAATGTTCAATATGGCAAATATGCATTATACTTAATGTATGTTATACCAAATATTTTTATATCAAATGACCGTTATATAAAATGATAATTATGTCCTATTAAAATATAATAAGTGTTGTTATAGAACTTGAGAATTATATCAGATGAGCGTTATTGCGAGTAATATTATATCATAAATATTTATAGCCATCGTTACGCACCCATTTCGCGGCCGTCCCATGATAGACGTGCTGGGACCGCCGCCTGGGTTAATCGGATACGCGCGGTACAGCCTCATATTGCACCGGAAAACAGACTACCTACTAAAGTGTGTGTGGCCATATGGACGTTGTTTATTTATGTAAGTAAGTTTTTGACTGTTTGATTCCAACATCCGCATCCGCAGGTCTTAGCCTGCAAATCCGTGTCCACACCGGACGCATGCTCAGCCGAGCACACCTCGCCCGAGCGTGCGCGCTCAGTGTAGACGTGGCTCGCCGAGTCACGACTCGGCTGAGGCGTATAGGCGCCTGGATAGGGTAAACCACCCTAAATCCAGCCCCCTCCTAATACCGGCCGTGTCTCACAAATCGTGGCATAAATTATAAAAGGTCCAATAATGTTAGGCTATTAATGTACCAAAATAGACCTTATTTCATACGCCATAGACAATACCGGCACGGCGGCCGATCGGTGCACTTACGAGACTTCAGTCGGCCGTTGAACGTGGACAGGTCCGTACATGTCATAATTCGCCAAAATTTTACCTCTATCCCGACTGCGCAGGACATTCTTGGGTAAGCGATTTGGCTGTATTATATTCTTTTGACGTGGTGTTTATTGGTTGTTTTCGATAGATATTGAAACAAAGAATCATTTGACATACTAATTTCATTAAAATGTTCATGCTAAATGGTGATTTTTAAGGGGCCGGGTTTAGGCCTCGGGTTTTGGTACTAAATCTAATTATCGGCCGCCCCGGCCGGTATTAGAAATTCATATTTTTCCCACGATTCCTAAAACCGGCAGGGGCGGCTTCCTTTGATATTTGACAGCAATTATAATCAGCTGTGATGCACAGTGGGTCAAAGTGAATACTTGAGGACAAAATCATATTTTTCTTCTTTCGTTGCTGTTTTCTGGGTTACAATACAATATGTAATTAATTTGATTTAGATACATTATATTGATTTGTATGCTTTAGCTGTAAAATCCATACTAATATTATAAATGCGAAAGTGTGTCTGTCTGTCTGTCTGTCTGTTACCTCATCACGCTTAAACCGCTGAACCGATTGAGATGAAATTTGGTATGGAGACAGTTTGAACCCCGAGGAAGGACATAGGATAGTTTTTATTTTTTTTGCCATTCCTTGTATAAACTGTATATTGGCTTTAGATATCAGAAGCACTATTTATATAGGTACTTACTTTACTTTGTTTAACTTCAAAATCAATCATAAATCCCATTTATTTACAAACAACACTGTTTATTGTATAGTATAATTCTAATGTTTGAAGTTGTTTTCTTGTTCGTTTCAGATACATATTTTGTTCCAATTTTATTTTTGCGTTGGCTATTTCAATAATTTTAAACTACGAAACCAGTTATTTGTTGTTGATTATTAAATTATTATTTTTTTGCTATTCTATGTATAAAGTGTAACCTTTAGATATTGGAAGCACTATTTTTGTTGTATAGTATGATTCTAATGTTAGAAGTTGTTTTCTTGTTGATTTTAAATACTTTATTTTGTAGACCTTATACACTCGGGAACAAATTTAGAGGAAAGACAAAATAATGTTTGATGATTAAAGCTGTTTTATTCAAAATGTGGATTCTAGAATAAAAACAACCAAAATCTTTTTTTTAATTTCTTTTATTTGGTTTTTATACCTGGTACCTGTGACAGTAAATAGCGTAGAAAACATTTTTTTTCATTCCTCTAAATTTGTCCAGTGTAGTTCAGTGTGGTAAAAAAAGTCTGAAAATCAAAGGAGGCCCCTGGGTTTAGACCCCTCTAAACCATATTTTGTTCCTATGAAAATCGATAATTTAAACATATGCTGCGTATAATTTTAATGCGTATTTTTGTTGATCTCAATCATTTTAGAATATAAAGCCGGTTATTTGTTGCTGATTTTAAAATTATATTATTTCTTAGTGTTCTGTATTAACCCTCGGCATGCCTGGTAGGGTCTGACAGACCCGGGCTGTGAAATATTCATCGTAATTTTTTTCGATTTTAAATTTACCGCGTCGCGGCTCTGAGTAGCTTCGCCTTATTAACTACCCGACATTTTGACGCTGCTCCCGCAGTCGGTCACGAGCACCCCCTCGATTTGGACGTGCGCAAAGTGCGCGCGGGCCTGAGAAACCCGACCAGGCATACGGCGTAACATTTTATAGCCAAGTACATTTACACTATTATCCGTATACATTTTATATGCATATATATTTTATAGATAGTATGTGATACAAGGATATATCGGTGCCTTAAATAAACCTAAAATTGAAGTTGATCTTGGGTATACGTTTAATTTTTATGCTTTTAGACATGAGAGTTTATTTTTGTTGATGGAAATATGAAATATTTTTATGTATGTAATAAATTCTTAAGGAGTTTCTGGAATTAAGACTTAGATTTATTTCTAGTAAAAATAATGTACAAAATAACCAAAAACACACAAATTAACGCATTAAAAAAATGATTCATTTGTAAATTATATTTTTACATTTACGGGTTTGTCAGACCCACCAGGCATACAATGTGACTTTCGTTCACCAGGCATGCCAAGGGTTAATAATGTAAAGCTATTTTCTTGTTGATTTTTTTAAGAAACATTACTTTGTTGACATTATTTTTTTTATCTCAATAATACCAAGAATTTTTCAAGACTGATTTATATACAGCGTAAAAATAAACAATTGTATTTACAGCGCACATTTTTTAATTTGAATTTCCAATTTTGTCCACTGTTTGGAACCAGTGTGTCACCATCCTGTTTGCATATGCCGATATAAGGCAAAAATCTGGCCGGATTTAGGCACACGTGGGCCGATGTTAGGGAAAAGCGGTGTGGCTTGATAAAATAAATCATAATAATTATGTGACGAAGTTATTTTTTAATATTATGTAACAAAAAGAAAGCCAATTAAATATCACACTAGGAAAAAAAATTACATGACACGAAATTTAACTGGTTTACATATTATGTGTAGTTGAAGTCAGAAAAACGTTGACGGGGCCGATATTAGGGTGGTTTACCCTATCAATAATCTTGAAGAGAGAGAAGACGATTTTGATATAGTTCTGTGGCCGCACGCGCCTACGAGGACGGATGTTTTGTTCGGCCGCACGCCTCACCCAGCGATGTCGACATTTTGACAGAGATCAAAAGCCCCCGGACATACGAAAACCTTTTTCGAACTCGTTCACAAAATTTCACGATAATCGAAAACTGATAGATGCGACCTATAGAAGGAACAGCTGGACATATGAATGCATTTTTCATGGCAATCGCGAGCTTACCTAATGGCCCGTAGCTAAGTCAATTCGGCCGAGCCAATTTGGTTCGGGTTTGCCGCGGCCGAGCATGTGGACTGGCTCGGGCGAGCCGCACGGCCGAGCATGCGTGCGTTGTGGACACGGCTAATGTCAAAAAAATCGCATCCGCAACATCCTTGATATAGACTTCTAACATGCTTGTAGTCCACTCAAAAAGGAGTTGAACATGAGTAACATGACAAGCAAACCCCCACATTTGGTGAGTTTAAAACCAGGTTTAAACCCATAAAATCGCAGTTTAAAAATGTGACCCAGGAGACAACAAATGTGGACAGAAAAAACTATTCAACCATTTAACTGAATTCTACTCAAGCTTGTGTTCTTCTAGTAAAATAAATTTCGAACTGTATGGGCAACTTTTTTGTAGCACCATTGTGCTAAAATGTTTTTAAAATCGCATGACATCGTGTTTTGACTTTTCGTATTGTTTGCATTCCCTAGTACCTACACATATAATATTTTAAGCACATTGTGGAGGCGAGAATCCATACTAATATTATAAATGGGAAAGTGTATGGGTGTGTTTCTTTGTTTGTTTGTCCGTCTTTCATGACAAAACGGAGTGACAAATTGACGTGATTTTTGAAGTGGAGATAGTTGAAGGAATGGAGAGGGACATAGGCTACTTGTTGTCTCTTACTAACCCCCCACTTCTTCGTGTTGAATATCCTACAAATTCCTATTCACAGTATTTTCGTATTATAATTGACTAGTAACGCAGCATATTTTCATGTGCAACTAGGCATTTGCTTTGTTTGTTTTACAAACTATAAATATACAAAAACAAAACTCCTCTTAACAAAACAAATTATTTTATTTCATATTTTTGTTTCATGTAAAATTAACATGGAAGTTACCAATGAGAATGTGATGCAAAGACAAGCAATGACCGAGTAGCTCAGTGGAAGAGTGCTGTACTGGCTATACAGCTGGCACAGGTTCTTCTTCTCAAAACTTTTAAAAAGGAATAAATGATATTTAAAAAAAAATGTTGTTAATTGAAAACCCACCTTTATTCATGAGCATGGTTTTGGCATAAAGTTACTGGTATTTATATATTATTTTGTCATTACTAGGTCTTAGCGGGAAAGTTATTCTCACTATTATTAATGAGAAAGTAATTAGGTATCTGCCTGTCTCCTATTAACTTTATACTCTTAACCATCTTAATTTTTTAGCAAAAGTTACTACTTGTTAAGGTCATCTTTTTGTATATTTTTATGGTGCAGAATTACAATATGAATCGCATCTGAATAATTCAATACAGGTAAACAAACAGAGTTGAGTCATAAATTATGAATAAAACATGAGACCAGGGAAGGAAGATTATTTATCATTATGTTGAACTAAGCTCCAAATATATTGAAAGGAAACAAATGTCTTTTGACTCTTTTGTGTGAAGTGATCAGCATGACAATAAGCAATCAATACATTCCAGACAGTGGCTAGACAGCCTAAAGAAACATAATGTTGAATGCAATACACAGACATCACTTCATCACATAGAAAATAACGCTACAATAACAACTGCGGAGGTGGTGACACTGGTGACACAATGACAGATGCAGTTCTGAAGTGTTGAAAGAAACTTAGCTTCTTATTAGAATACAATAAGATAAACACTATTTACGGATTTCTCGGATTCCCCTTGACAATAAAAACGCACCAACTCTTGACCAATAAATTACGGGCGCATATCAATAACACAATATATATTGCTCATACATTTCTTCGGATTCCTGTTCAGGTATTTTCGAGGGAACTTGATGAATGGGAATGTGAATTTACTCACCATGCGAGTGTTGAGGCTTGGATAGCGGAGGCGGCTGTTAACGGGCGTGGAGACTCATGGCAGGTCCGCCGCTCCACTCACTCACTGCACTACTCGGGCTCCGAGAGCGCCCTGGCCGTCCACTCTACTTCGCCACTCACTTATTGAATGAAATGACGTGACGTGACAGTAGACTTGACAAACCACAGATAATACAAAAATGTATTGAAATTGCGTTTCGCTCCTGCATTAAACGAATTAAAATTTAATTCTTTTTTCACTACTCATGCTCGTAAAGTTCGTCTTTATGTTGTGTGTAGGTGCATATAATGGCTTTTTATGATCTAGAGCATAAAGTGCCAGCTGACCGCCGTGAGCGTGTTGCGAAACTGCGAGTGTGCTATAAATAGGGTGTTGAGACGCACGGAAAAAGAATGCAAATTGAACACGCGGGCAAGATATGTAGCTTGAAACACCATTCATAATTAACATAATGTAGGTAGTAAAGAAAGAAATAACTAATTCTAATATTTCTAATTGTAGAAAAAATGCTCCGAGCCCAAACCATTTAGTTCAACTCAAAAAGCGTCGAATCACCACTTGGCTACAAAGGATTTAGTGCAATCACTATCATCGTCACTAAAATACGACTATAGACAAACCAAATCGGCCAAGTGCATGTCGGGCCACGCGCAGTCTAGGGTTTCGTGTAGTTGCCTGTCGCAAACGAATCACCGAGTTGAAAAATGGTTTTAAAAAACCCATACTTTTTTGAACAAGCTATCCAACGATACTCCACACTATGAGTTTAACGAAGAAAAAAAATACATCCCCACTGTACAATTGTACATAGGTGTAGGGGAGGTACCTACAATAAAAAAAAAATATTTTTTCAAGATTTTATTATAGTAAGTACTGTTTTGTCGGCGTGATTGATTTATATACCCATGCCGAATTAAAGTTTTCTAGTAGTATGGGTTACTGAGATAAGCCGAAGATGGACGTACTGACAGACAGACAGACATGACGAAACTATAAGGGACCTTATGTTGACTTCCTTGTTGACTACGGAACCCTAAAAATGGTGGAACATTAGTAAATCCCCACGATACAAGAAGAGTTGCTTTATCTCCGCCTACCCAAAGGTTGTCTGGAGGAGATCGCTCTTTAGCGGTAAGACCGCATGAAGTCTCCGTCTACTGTACCTTACGCCTATTGTATGTCTACCTACAAATGTAGTAAAAAGAATCTCGATTGCGTTAAAATAACGTTTGTGTGGAATCACGAATGTAGTAAACTGCAATTGTGTGGAATCCATATTGTATGGGAATCACGAATAGGAAGAATCGCGTTTGTGTAATACTTATTGTAAAAAACTACAGTTAAGTACCTAAGTAATAAAATACTATTTAATTTTTATTTATTTATTTATTAAACACTAAAAAATAACTGGCCCATAAGTAGAGATTAGGTCCTAGCCTGGTTTCCTAGTGCCTTGAAAATACCTGCTAACAAAACTTAGATTACCTACCTACTTATAGGAATTTCCAAAAAGCCGCAGGAGATTAACTTGAACCGTAGGTATTATTCAGATTGTCTCATTTATTCCCATTTAAAGTTTGAAGAATGGAAGCGGTTAAGTGGATGTGCAGCCAGCGGTTGATCGCGTTACGCGGGGCGGGAACACGCGCCGCCGAACACTGATTGGGGGCTGATTGCTTCTGTTATCTCGCCTCTACAGCTGTGCCATTCATGAACTACTTACCACCAGTCCCTAGTATAACTTGAGCTTTAGACTCATAAATACTAACTGTTTAAATGGATGCCAGACGTATCTGGTCAGCAAGAGCCTAAAAGCTTTGTGAATTGGCTCAGCACCCGTCGACAGCGGAACATGTTGTGAAGCAGGACAGTGTCGCTTTTCCTTACAAACGTATTAGGAACGATAGGGACAGTATACAGTTCCCATTTAACGCGCTTCTTGGATTAGTCCGTTCTTTGGCGGTTGGGGCTTCATCGTTGTGCGGCATTGTGTGAAACGGCACGGTAGCGGCATGAGCGCCGAGGAGCGAGGTCTACTTGCCTTTGCGCTTGTGTACCTCACGTTCTTTCTTGACAATGTCCTGCTGACCGTGCTAGGTGAGTTTCAATATAATTTGCTGTGATGTAAGCTGAATTAAAGCCCACAAACGTGTTACTCATCCAATATTGAGGACATAAAGGGTGCTGTGCTTACTGTGGGCAAGCCTGTGGGTTTAGTTGGAATCCCGCAGATCAGCCATCATTGTCGGTTTAAGTTAGTTTCTTAGTGACGAGTTGTTGTGTGCATGTAGTGCCCATCATCCCGGATTGGGTGCGGGACGGCGAGCTGGCGCGCTGGGCCGCACAGGAGGCCCCGTCGCCGCTAGCCACGCTGCTCAACCATACCGTGCGCCACGCCACTACCCGGGACAATGACACGCATACGCCGCATACGATAGGTAATCCATACTAATACAATAAATGCGAAAGTGTGTCTGTCTGTCTGTTGCCTCTTCACGCTGAAACCGCTGAACCGATTTAGACTGTTGGTGAAAATAGAACGTCACGTTTCATTTTCGAGCGCTTTGGCGATGCCATGCGTTTTGTATTGAAATATTGGAAAAATCTTCTAAGTAGGTCATCAATGTAAGACGCCATACCTCCACGGCAGCAACCATACATACACACATACATATAATCACGCCTCTTTCCCAGAGGCGTAGGCAGAGATCACGGATCTCCACTTGCTACGATCCTGACAAACCGCTTTCGCTTCACTCACTTTCATAACATTTCTCATACATGCTCGTCGGTTTAGGGTACTTTTGACCTGGCCTAGTAAGATTTCTCCAATTTGATAGGAGACAGTTCGCCTAGTATTTCCCCTTCCATTCTTTTTATTATATACACTCTCTTCGTTAATCTTCAGCTCTACTCGTACATGCCTAGACCACCTTAACATACCCTTCTTAAATTTCGTGACTATATCTCCATCCATTCCACACTTATCTCATATTTATAATGTACTAGCGGCCGCCCGCGACTTCGTCCGCGTAGATTTTTGATGATGACAAAGATATAAAATAGGTAAGTGAATTTTATTCTTAGTTAAAATGGTCTAGAAGAACTGATATGCGATTGTTAAAGAATTTTTAAAGATTTTCCAATCAGATTACGGGTATTGTTTGCAGAATGCTTGATAGGTACTTATTCCGTCAGTTACCTGATGCTTTAATCTAATTTTAATCTTTGGCAAAAATGACTCTGCAAGATATAGAGCGACGCATGGATTTGGAGCTAGAAAATGGGGATCTTAGTTATTATGAGTGAGATTTAAAAAAAAGTTAAATATCGTAAGGCTGGTAAAACAATCTTAAACTCAGCACTAGAAATCGAGAAAAAAGACAGGTTATTGAAGAGTACATCTCTTTAAAAAATCCAGTGTTCCCCGTACAAAACCTTCATCCTTTTTTAACCCCCATTGGGATAGAATTTTCTTAAACGCTAAAATTACTTTTTTTGTATTTTAATGAGTAATCTTTCTACAAAGTTTCAAGTTCATAGTTCAAAAATTAATGTTTCCCCCATACAAACATTGCACCCCTGTTTAACCTCCTTAGGGGTGGAATTTTCTAAAACGCTGAAATTACTTTTTTGTATCTTAATAAGCAAGGACTATCTATACCGGGTGGAAAGGCACGACGATCCTTTCCGCAAAGAGGGGTTAGTTTAAGTGATGGAGAATCGATTCGTAATGTTTAGATTTTTTTTACGATCAATTAGTAAAAATATTAAAATTAATTAATGTTCTCTCTTAGTGACAACCCTACTATTACTACGTACTAATAATTGTTTATACGTATTGATAAAGGTCACTGACCCTTGTGTAATTGTAAAAATGTTACTGACCCTAATGAGGGTTGTCATTTGCAGTATTTTGCATTAAAAGTTAACTGCATATAAATTCAAAACGGTTATGAATATGAGCCTAGTTTATTTAGAGGAAATACTGTGACACAATTTTTAAAGATTATATTTTTTAGTCGTCAGTAACGTAGCGCCATCTAGTTTTAATACGGAATTTTGAGCTTTTTCAGAGTTACGTTTTTTTGTATGAGATTGTAAGTCCATATATAGATAGTCCTTGTTAATAAGTAATCTTTCTACACAGTTTCAAGTCTCTACTTAAATAAATAATGATTCCCCATACAAACTTTGCACCCCCATTTAACCCTCTTAGGGATGGAATTTCCAAAAATCCCATCTTATCCGTTGCCTGCGTCATAAAAGGAAGTCCTGGTGTAAAATTCAAGTTTCTAGTCCCAGTAGTTTCGGCTGTGCGTTGATGAGTGAGTCAGTCAGGACATAGGCATTTATATATATAGATAGATAACACTGTTTCTGACTCTATCACTCAATTTCACTCCACACATACTTCTCAACGCTCTCATTTCTACTGCATTCACTCGACATGATGTCTTTTCTGCCACACCCAACTTTCACTACCATACATAAGTGTGGGCAACTGGGCACCAACACTCCCCTATGCACAGCCACACGTGCTTTTTGTGATATTTTCTGGCTGCCCATAAAGGCGTTCCGTGCCCCACTCACTCGGTTCCCTGCATTCACTCTCCTTTCAATATCTTTCTCATGCTTTCCGGGCAGGCAGCAACCATTCTTTCCAAAATCGAAAAATAAAATAATAAAATAAATAAATAACTATTAGGGGACAATCAAACAAAAAAATCTTAACTTATTATTGCATTGGTGTGTATTTAATGCAGTGGAGACCGTCCGCCGCGGAGGCAGTACAGCGGTCGTGGGCGTGGTGCTCGGGGCGAAGGCAGCTGCGCAGCTGGCGGCGGCGCCGTGGGCGGCACGCGCGGCGTGCGGCGGCGCGGCGCGGGCGCTCGCCGCCGGCACCGCGCTGCTGGCCGGCGCGGCGGCCGTGTTTGCGGCGTGCGGTGCCGGTGCGGGCGGAGGCGCCTGGTACGTATCACGGTCACACAGAGTGAAAAGGCTGGTTAATAGTAGGCTTTTGTAAAGGCATTCATTGCCAATAATTTCTTGGCACTGCGGTGCCGGTACCATGGGAAATCCCGTTTGTCTGTATGACCCATCAATACAAGACAACATTCGAATTTGTTGAGAGAGGTAGGAGACGCTACACGAGTGATATCGTCAAGAATAGTTATGCAATGCTGGGTTAAACTTACTCACTTGGAATCATTAAATCACAGAGTACTTTTCTATATACAAGTAGGTATACTGTGTTCAGGTGTGCGGGGGCGGGGCGGGTGCTACACGGTATGGGCTCTGCGCTAGCGGGCGTGGCGGGGCTGGCGCTGGCCGCTGCCTGCGCGCCGCAGCGGCTGCCGGCGCTTCTGGGCGCCGTCGCACTCGGTACGTACACTCATGGCTCTTTTCTAGGCATCTCTATTCACGAGTCCGGTTAATGTACAAAAGGCAACCGCTGAGCTAAAAGATGGAACAGGAAATATTATGTTCTATATCTCGCTCTTTCTTTTTGCTTATGCCCAGTATGCAGTGTGTCGCGCTCAGACGTTTTAACGCGTCTTATGACAGGCAGCACACGTCAGGTTTCCGCGTCCGGTTTCCTGATACGCCAGTATAATCAGAGCACTCAGATGCGTCACCGATAGATAATTATCGCCTTCGAGCGCTGTAATTGGAAAACCGGATCCGGAAACCAAACGACAATATCCAGGGTGCTGCCTGCCTATAAGTGGCCCGTCCTTGCAAACAACTGCACTGTTCTACCATCAATTTTCGTTGTTTTTTAGGCGTGCTGGTGGGATATCCGGCGGGCGGGTTGTTGGATGCATCTTGGAGCTTCTTGTTGCTGTGTGCCGGACTAATCGCTAACTTAAGTAGGCATTCTTATTGAAGTGTACCTACTAATACAACTACATTGTAGCAAAACCCACCTATTCCAAAAATACCTACCTAATCTGTATATTATTGAGTCCTTAACATTTGCTCTATTACTAAAAATATGCTATCCATTCCTTTCTATACTGGAGACTTGTGTAATGAACTAATGATCCTGCATTCAAACTTATAAACAAACAATTGCGTGATTTCAGCCCTACAATACGTATTTTTACGTAAAGAGGAATTTAATCGGGTAAGTAATTTGAATGCTGGATGCGGGTAGCGCAGGACCGGTCATTGTGGCACTCTTTGGTGGAGACCTATGTCCAGCAGTGGCAGCAGTGGACGTCTTTCGGCTGATATAATGATGACGATGAAGTTAAATTCGAATAAGTCTTTTTGTATTGGGCGATTTTGATGATCATAAGTATTCAGCGAAACAAAAGACGGTCACTGCGGGATTTCTTTGTGGATGAACCACAGAACACCTCGGCCACAACACTTCGGGAGCTCAAATACCGCCAGCCATGCACTGCAGCTACCTACGCGTTATTGCTCCGAATATTGCCGGGTTGTCGAGAAATGGTTCACTGATTTTGGAGATTTTTATTAATACGTACCTACCTACGTCGCGCGTTACCTGTTTAATTAAGGTGCAAATTTGACAACCATAGTGAGTATTCTATCAGAGATCGCGTTTGTTAGACCATGAACCTTGTAAGTAATTGTTTATCTGTTCCGTGGTCAGGTGACCGGCTGTGCGCGGGGCGGTGTGCGCGGCGTGGGCTGCGCGGCGCCGGCCGCGGCTTGCGCGGGCTGCGTGCTGCTGACCACATGCGTGATGGCGGCACTTGAGCCCACACTACCGCCTTGGATACGCGCGCGCTTCCACCCACAGGTATACTCTACCCCAGCTGTCAGCAAAATTTTAGCAGCCAAGGGCCACACGGTCAGCTAACCATATTGACGAACGCGAACAAAAAACGACTTTGTGCTCTGTCAATGAGGTAATATTTTGCCTGCGTTATTTTGACAAGCTGTGCCGCCAGCGGGACGCGTTGATTCGGTTGAGAGCGGTCACACAGAACACGTGCGCATCGCGCAGTCTGTGCGGCGTCGCTATACGAGTATAACCTGTTACCGTACATTTCCGGTAGCTAATAAGGTATATTTTCTGCGACTGAACGGTTAACATAAGTATAATAACAATTTTGATCGCCTTGAGAAAAAAAATATGTTTGTACCGTACAGCGTTGGCAGACGGGGTTCGTGTTCGTGCCGGACAGCGCGGGCTACCTGCTGGCGACGTCGTGCGCCGGGCTGGTGGCACGCGCGCTGGGCGCTGAGCGCGTGGCTCTGGCGGGGCAGGTCGCCGTGGGCGTCGCCGCGCTCGCGCTGCCCCACGCGCCCTCGGTATGTGCAGTAACTCGTGTAGCTTTGACTGGTTGTTTCGTGCAGCGCTGGTAGATGGGGTGCGTTTTCGTGCGGAACAGCGCGGGCTCCCTACTGGCAAAGTCGTGCGACGGGCTAGTGGAGCCCCTTCCACACCGGATCTTTTTTTTCATGTGATCATCTGCTATTGTGCTCATTCTATTGTTTGATGCAGGTATGGTGGCTAGCGCTGCCCCACGCAGCGCTGGGCGGTGGTCTGGGCGCGGCCGACGCGGCGCTGGTGCCGGCGCTGCTGGCTCGCGCGCCACGGCACGTGCCGCACCTCGCCGCTGTACTGCAAGCCGCGTCCAGCGCTGCTTACGCACTAGGTATGAGGTGTGGCGGCTGGCGCTGTTCTCTTAAGCCGCGTTCACATTTGTTGTGATGGCTGCTGTTCACATTTATCTGACGTGTTATGACGCATTTTTATATCAGTTCGGTCTTGGCTCTCGGAGGAGCAGCTCGTCGTCCTTACTTCACGTGTGGCTATGACGCGGCACAACACAACACTGGCGCGTGCACGCTATAGTCTGATGCACTGTGTCGTGTCGCTGCACCGCCCCCCACACCTCACCCGTTCTGACGCGGGCAGGGATCGCTTGTGATGCGACACAACATAAGCCGTCACAACACACGGCATCAGATAAATCAAAACGTTAACCATATTAAATGTATGAAACCGATACCGTTCTGATGCATCACAATTCACAACACAACACGACAGACAAATGTGAACGCGGCTTTAGTTAATGATGATACACAGGCATATTCCTCATCCTGACGATACACCTCGCTCTAGTAGAACTGGCGAGCTCTATAAGTTAAGTACACTGATTCACAATCGGTTTCACAAAAGGGGACGTTGCTAATTGATTTCTCAAAAGTTCATTTCAGTTGTCTGCAACCAATAGCCCAAAAATCTGGCTATGACTTTGCGAGGTCCCAATTTGCATCAATACATACTCATGCTTGTATAAATCTCCCTACCACCCAGGCCTTTTTGAAGATGTCTTGCAGGGCCCGCACCATATGGCCCGTCTTTATCCACCCAGACCTTATTAAAGATGTCTTGCAGGGCCCGCACCGTATGGCCCTTCTTTATCCACCCAGACCTATTGAAGATGTCTTGCAGGGCCCGCACCGTATGGCCCTTCTTTATCCACCCAGACCTATTGAAGATGTCTTGCAGGGCCCGCAACGTATGGCCCCACCCAGACCTATTGAAGATGTCTTGCAGGGCCTGCACCGTATGGCCCTTCTTTATCCACCCAGACCTATTGAAGATGTCTTGCAAGGCCCGCACCGTATGACCCTTCTTTATCCACCCAGACCTATTAAATATGTCTTGCAGGGCCCGCACCGTATGGCCCCACCCAGACCTGTTGAAGATGTCTTGTAGGGCCCGCACCGTATGGCCCTTCTTTATCCACCCAGACCTTATTGAAGATTTCTTGCAGGGCCCGCACCGTATGGCCCTTCTTTATCCACCCAGATCTTATTAAAGATGTCTTGCAGGGCCCGCACCGTATGGCCCTTCTTTATCCACCCAGACCTTATTGAAGATTTCTTGCAGGGCCCGCACCGTATGGCCCTTCTTTATCCACCCAGATCTTATTAAAGATGTCTGGCAGGGCCCGCACCGTATGGCCCTTCTTTATCCACCCAGATCTTATTGAAGATATCTTGCAGGGCCCGCACCGTATAGCCCTTCTTTATCCACCCAGACCTATTGAAGATGTCTTGTAGGGCCCGCACCGTATGGCCCTTCTTTATCCACCCAGATCTTATTAAAGATGTCTTGCAGGGCCCGCACCGTATGGCCCTTCTTTATCCACCCAGATCTTATTAAAGATGTCTTGCAGGGCCCGTACCGTATGGCCCTTCTTTATCCACCCAGATCTTATTAAAGATGTCTTGCAGGGCCCGCACCGTATGGCCCTTCTTTATCCACCCAGACCTTATTGAAGATTTCTTGCAGAGCCCGCACCGTATGGCCCTTCTTTATCCACCCAGATCTTATTAAAGATGTCTTGCAGGGCCCGCACCGTATGGCCCTTCTTTATCCACCCAGATCTTATTAAAGATGTCTTGCAGGGCCCGCACCGTATGGCCCTTCTTTATCCACCCAGATCTTATAAAAGATGTCTTGCAGGGCCCGCACCGTATGGCCCTTCTTTATCCACCCAGATCTTATTAAAGATGTCTTGCAGGGCCCGCACCGTATGGCCCTTCTTTATCCACCCAGACCTTATTGAAGATTTCTTGCAGAGCCCGCACCGTATGGCCCTTCTTTATCCACCCAGACCTTATTGAAGATGTCTTGCAGGGCCCGCACCGTATGGCCCTTCTTTATCCACCCAGACCTTATTCAAGATGTCTTGCAGGGCCCGCACCATATGGCCTTTCTTTATCCACCCAGATCTTATTAAAGATGTCTTGCAGGGCCCGCACCGTATGGCCCTTCTTTATCCACCCAGACCTATTGAAGATGTCCTGCAGGGCCCGCACCGTATGCCCTTCCTTATCCACCCAGACCTTATTGAAGATGTCTTGCAGGGCACGCACTGTATGGCCCTTCTTTATCCACCCAGACCTTATTGAAAATGTCTTGCAGGGCCCGCTCTGGGTGGGCTGCTGGCTTGGCGCTGCGGGTTCGCGACGGCGCTCCATTGTCTTGGCGCAGCCAACTTGCTCTACGCCGTCTTCCTCTACACTCGCCTCAAGAAACACCCGCTCTCGGTGCAGGTTAGTCCGACATACGTTACGACTACGCGTTGCAACGCTTTGTTCTTTTACACGGGCAAGTTTTTTAACCGACTTTAAAAAAAAGGAGGAGGTTACCAATTCGGCTGTATTTTTTTAAAATTATTTTCAATGTTTGTTACCTCAGAACTCCGTCATTGATGAGCCGATTCGAAAATATTTTTTTTGTTCTTATGTATATACTTCCAGGTGGGTCCCATTTATTTCAAAATTCAGTTAGATGATGGGATCCATGAGGAATTGAGGGGACTCCTCAATTTTATTAGGCACGCGTGTAGTGATTTTGGTATTTTCTGTTATAACTCGTGTATTTACATTCGGAATCATAAATTTGGTGGTGAGGAATTGATGATGAAGACCACAGATGACTTATCGAATTCCTTAATTATGTACGTACTTAAAAGTGCAAAAGTACGTCACAGGTTCTGATATGATTCCGTTGAAATAGGAACTAATGAAGTGCCATTGGTGATGATCTTGGGGAATCGATGGAAGTCCTCAAATATTATGCTCATACAGCGATTCGGTTTATTTCTATAGTAATCAACGCATTTGCTATCGGAAATCAGTTCATGTGGTAAATTGTAAAAAAAAATAGGAAATGTTCTCGTGGCTTGGCGGAGTACTAAATTGAAGTCGGTTAAAACTTTGTTTTTAAAGTAAATTATGAGCAATATAGCCCGTCAAGAGTACTTACGGTAGTCTTAGGGCAGGTGTCATACCTAGGGAATGCATACCGGTAAACCGGTTTACCGGTTAACCGGTAAATTGGCCGAATATGAGGGCGGTAAATTACCGGTAAATTAAAACAACTACCGGTAATTTACCGAAACACTAATTATCGATAAATTAATACATTTTATCGATTATTTATTTATCGTCATGATTATATAATCATTGAGATATCTCAATAACTCTCCTCCTTTTATCATTTAAAAATGACAACTGAATAAACTTCTTAGCGTTATCTTACCATATGTGCCTATAGGATCTAAATAATACGATCGTTTGTCGAAGCTTCTTAAAATGCAAACACGTTTTCGTTTCCGTTTTATGAAATGATCTGTTTGAATAAGTACAATAGAGACGCCATAACAAACTTCAGAGGTATACTTACTCATTGTTAACGGTGTAGGTGTTCCACAATAAAAGCACTGATTTAGAGACACGAAAATAGTATATTTTCGAAAAATTACCGACACCACGTGATACAATTAAGAAAGCAGTAGGTACGTGTGTCGCGCACGGATAGACAGGGGACGACTGGTGGCGTCTAAGTAAGACCGTTAGGACTATGTCGCTGCGTCACACGTATATCTACCTTAAATTTTGTCTTAAAAACTAACAGTGTTCAGATTTCCAACAAGTACCTTACAAAATACAAAAGTAGAACAGTTTCAAAGAAACCCATTTTGAGCACGTCGCTAACACTCATCATCACAATCCGAAAAAATACCTCTCTTCGTCTTACTGGGAGGGAGAACGCCAAAGGCAAGGAATAGAGGTATGGTGGTTCTTTTATTCAAAAATGGTGACAACACCCTGCTGAAGAACCACCGACCCATGTCACTTCTGAGCCACGTCTATAAGCTGTTTTCGAGAGTCATTACGAACCGTCTCGTACGGCAGGCTAGATGACTTCCAGCCTCTCGAACAAGCCGGTTTCCGAAGGTTCTTTAGCACCAGACCAGATCCATACGCTCCGTCAGGTTATACAGTAACTTGCCCCTTCGTTCTTGGATTAAGAGAAATCTTTCGATACGATACAGTTCGTGTTGTATTATTTTGATAATATGTTCTACTATTCAGTAAATGTTTTTTTTATAGAATTGGAAATCCGTAGGGTTACGTATCTGTGGATCTGGGAGTCAAGACAATGACCGCAGGCACTGTGTGAACCGCCAACGCCGAAAAACTGTTTTGTATTGTAGTGATATCGTAATGGAAATATGTAGGACTAAGATACCTCTGAGCAAGTTTTAAATATGAATGAAGCTGATTATGGTTGACTGGTATTTTGTATTTTGTATTGTGCAATAAAGTTTAAATAAATAAATAAATTGTTACGGCATTTACAGCACATAACTCTTTATACTAAATCGTAGCTTATTTTTACCATAAATAATACTCAAATAACGCTACTTATTAACCAAATTCAATTTACCGGTAATTTACCGGTTAACCGGTTTTGCCTCACTCAAATCGGTAATTTACCGGTAATGAAATTTGCCCGGTAATTGCATTCCCTAGTCATACCACAAAACTTTACAAACGTACAATTTGACAAAATTGACAACTTTTTCTATGGAAATAGTACAATTTTGTCGAATTGTAGACTTGTAAAGTTTTGTGGTAAAGGGGCCAGGTTGCATCGACTTAGGATAGATGATCACTGTTGAGTATGGCGCCGAAACTTGTTAAACTTTAACGAACACCGGTTACGATTACATAATATGTATAGTTTGGTGCAAACCAACCTTACTCTTACAGGCAGGCTAGAAAAAGGCCCATGGGCAAAAATTGCTCAAAATAATTTACTTTAAAAACAAAGTTTTAACCGACTTCAATTTAGTGCTCCGCCAAGCCGAGAGAACATTTCTTATTTTTTTTTACAATTTACCACATGAACTGATTTCCGATAGCAAATGCGTTGATTACATATATACATACATACATACATTCACGCCTTTATTCCCAAAAGGGGTAGGCAGAGCACATGAAACGTATGTTCCAGCGCCACTTTTAGCATAAATGTGGGTATGAAAGATCGACTAAATGTGATATTGCAGTGATAGGTGCTAGCCCATCGCCCACTTCTTCCCTGGTCCCTTAGTCGACTTTTACGACACCCACGGGAAGAAAGGGGGTGGTGAAATTCTAACCCGACACCACACGGGTAATGCGTTGATTAATATAGAAAAAAACCGAATCGCTGTATGTGGGCCGATAATATTTGAAGACTTCCATCGATTCCCCAGGATCATCACCAATGGCACTTCATTAGTTCCTATTTCAACGGAATCTTATCAGAACCTGTGACGTACTTTTGCACTTTTAAGTACATAATTGAGGAATTCGATAAGTCATCTGTGGTCTTCATTATCAATTCCTTTGCCAGCAAATTTATGATTCCGGATGTAAATACACGAGTTATAACAGAAAATACCAAGCTATCCAAGTATACCACACTATGTGTTTAACTTTTTTTCAAGATTTTATTCCACTGTAATAAATAAATAAATAAAACTGTATGTCGGTGTGATTGATTATTATACCCATGCCAAATTACAGTTTTCTAGTTGTAAGGGTTATCAAGCTAAGCGGAGGACATACGGACGGACATGGCGAAACCATAAGGGTTCCTTGTTGACTACGGAACCCCAAAACGACCATTAATATCTATCTAATTATTAAAATATGTCGTTGCGACCAACAGTGGGGCGCCAGCACGCCGGACGACGAGGACTCGGGGGCCTGCGAGTTTGGGCTGGAGAGGTTGGAGAGCACGCCGCTTCGTCCGCGCCAGTACACGCCGCTCAACTAGGGGCCCCACCTCCACATATCTGAGCACTTTGAGCCGCTAGTGCGTACAAACTCCGGACGAGTTCTTTCATTCATTTATTTTAATAATTAATAGCATCGGCGCACACCGGGCGTTTCTAGGGGCCGCGTCTGTGAGCTTGTGGCTCAGGAGTTTCTCGCGCTCGTTACTTGTGGCCGCGTCTAGTGGTGGCCACTAGTGGTCGTAATGTGCGGCAGAGTTCAAGCGGCCGCACATTGAGCCATTAGCGGCTGCCACAAGTTGCAGAGTTCTTTCATACATTTTGATTACCATCCGCACTCTGAGCGTTTGACTGGCCGTGTCCAAGCTACAAGCAGCGGGAGTGGCTCGTGTTCCCTACTAGTGGCCGCGTTTAGTGGTGGCCACTAGTGGTCGTAATGTGCAGTAGAGCGGTCGTATTTCGTGGCCACTAGAGGCTGTAATATGTAATAGGCTGTAATATGGTAATGGCACATCACTACCAAACAGCGTCGAAAATAATTGGTGCAATTGTTTTCGGTGGTGTTTTCCTTTGCTTTGTTAAAGGTTGTTGTCGTAAATTTATATAAAGAAAATCGGGGATCGGGAAAAGAGAATCGCTGTAGCGCGGTCACGATTCAAGCGAACGATAGTCATCATCATATCCAGATTCAAGCTAACGCCTACGTTAGATATCTTCATCACTAGCTTTAGGTATTTGTCATTAATATTGACAGCATAAGGGAATTTAAAATAATAATCTGGGTAGGTAGATATGTATTCTGGCCGTATTGTATAATTGGTAAGTTGTCTACTAATTAAGTTTTATCTCGTTGTTACTATTTACATCTCAATAAATGTTCAGAAAAAATCGTGTTTCTTTTATTTTCGCGGGATAAAATAGAATTATCGTTTTCTCCGCCCGGACTTTTCACAACTACCTATAAAATAAAGTTTCTGACAAAAACTTTCATGTATATTTTATTGCCGACTGTACTTTTTTGTATAATCGTCTCAATGAGTAGTTGATGACTCGTTGAGACAATTCTAACGAGTTCAAACTTAATCGGGTTACGTCGGTTAGTTACTGAATTCCCATGGCTACCTTTTGTCTCCATCTCTGATCGCATCAGATCAGCTCGATGGTACGATAATATCAAATTGTCATCCAATTTAAAACCAAAATTTTAGCTCAATCGGTTGAAGATAGGTATTGCTTCAAAATTGAGTTGCAAGATTCCACCCGAACAAACATAGTTACATACATTTCTTAGTTAAGGTCAGCGTTACGGTAAGTAATCCAATTACCTACCAATACTGCAAAACTTGTATACATACACTTTTGCACCTGTAATGAGGCGCAAATTATATGCATATCTTTGATGTCAAACGTACAAAATGTGTACCTTCTTTCTTCCAACCCGAATGCATAAAGCCTGCAACACACTGGCGCGGCCTGCGGTGGCGGTCAATAGTAAATTTAATAATGACTGTCAAATTTACTAGTAGGCCGCACCAATCTGTGAGAGGCTAATCCAGTCGAGGTCACGCATCGCTACGTGTGCTACGCCGTAGCGCTTAGCAGCGTCTACGGCTCTGTAGCGCTCTTATATATGTGAGTAATTTGGCCTGGAATGGGTTAAAAAGCCTGCCTGTATCATAGTGGCATTTGCCAATAATTGTCGTGTTTACTATTGACCGCCACCGCAGGTCGCGTCAGTGTGAAGCCTGCATCATACTGGCGCGGCCTGCGGTGGCGGACAATGGTAAAATTGTCATTAGCTGTCAAATTTACTATTGTCCGCCACCGCAGGCCGCGCCAGGCTAAAATGTATATTAACCTGCATGCAGGCATTGTAAGGTCGATTTTAAAAGTCAAACAGGCGTCAACGGCTGTCACGCTGTTCACTTGTTTCGTGGCCTTCCCAACTATGTCAACCCTAACAAATTTGCAGTGAAAATATAAGAAAAATTAAATTCATGTTTCAAAATTTCAGTTTATTGTTCCGTTAGGTCTGTGAGTTCTTATCATCAAAATGTCGAAAAAACCGTTAGGTGAGTTTTATTATCAACACTGTAAAAAATACTAAGTGCTAGTTGGCTTTTAACTTGTCAAGTAGAAAATGCCGCTAGAACGCCTGGTGTTTTGCGCTAACAATATGTTCGATAGAATTGATGCCACATGTCGTGTTTTCAAAACATCCACCTGTTCCTTGCTAGCGATGAAGTTAGTCACTTGTCACTTACCCTGCTATCCATTTAGCCTAGCACCTACGTCGGGATTTTTTCGATGTTGCGATGGTTTGAGACTTGTGAGAAAGCACGTTTGAATACATACCAGAACAAGAGAAAACTGGTGACAGAACACGCACAATGAAGGGTTCCGTAACAAAAGATCGTATTTTAATAGGAAACTCGTGGCACTTTACGGTCAGACAGAGACAGGTAGACAGATATGACGAAACTGTATGGGTTTCTTTCTAACTCCCGACGCAAATAGAGGGGTGTTCCAAGTTTGACGTGTCTGTGTCACTGTGTGTCTGTCTGTCTGTGGCATCGTAGCTCCTAAACGAATGGACCGATTTTAATGCGGTTTTGTTTTATCCGAAAACTGACGTGATCGCCATGGTTTTTAGGTACGTTTTAAGAAAATCGGTTTAGCTACTTTGGAGGAATTGAACTTTGAAATGAAAACGGGGGTTTTCAACTTTTCGAAGGTGTTAATTATTTCCATTTGGCTATGGAACCCTAAAAATATTGAGCAACTTTGCATCTACCAGACAACCTTTGGGTAGCGGGAAAATGTCCGAAAATCGTGACTTCCTGTACCCAGGTAGACCATGAGCGCATTCATCACGTCTATCATGGGACGGCCGCGACATAATCTCGATTTTTCTCGCACTATAGGGCTTATTATTCGAACACTTAGAACGAGAGGTATACCTCTCGTTCTAAGTGTTCTAATAATAAGAGAGAGACGGATAGTGCGAGAAATATCGAGAGAGCTCGCGCGCCAACGCGTGATAGCCGTGCTGAACAGTGTAATAATAAAGACATCGGATTTTCGTCACTAAGCATATTTTTTTGCTTTCTTCCTTTTGAAGGTGTAATACATTTGCACCCCATTATAGTACATTACGTAACTAGGGCGGTGAATTCGTGAATGCCCCAGATCGCAGGTGTTTGTGGTCCAAACCGAAGGTGAGGGCCATAAATATGCGCTCTGGGGCTTTACTTATTACCGCCTGTGTTGCGTACAAAATTTTACGTTTTCACCTGGCCACAATGCGAGTTTTCCCGTACGCGCAGCGTGCAGTAAAACTCGCATTATGGCCAGGTGTGACGTAAAATTGTTTGACGCAACAGGGCCGGGGCCCGGCGCCTACATGCTGCCGACGACGTGCGGGTTCCCGATGCACGACCCGTCGCGCGACCGCGCGCCGATGTACTCGTTCGGCACGCGCGCCGACGGACGGCTGAAGCCGCTCGGGCCGGGGCCCTCGTACCGCATCGACCGCGTCACCCGCGACGGGGTCGTCTCCTCGCCCAACTGGAGCTTCGGGGCCAGGTTGCTGATATTATTCTATCGACGTTACTCACTTTCACTGCTAAGAATCGCTACGCGCTAAGCTCGTAGCCGATCCCGCGGTTTTCCTCGTATGTAGTGGAAATCGAATACGGCGTAGGTGCCCGCTAGGCGGGTTCATGGCAGCGACAATGTTAATAGTTTCTGTTTAAACGTGCTCTGTGCGTATCGTCTACGAGGTTAGCGCTACGCCGTAGTCGCTTTCCGCAGATAAAGCATGGATCTGAAAATGGCCGTCCGCTCGCATGCTATCTCGCTCACACTCTGCGCGCGTTATACAAGGAAAACGACGGGACCGGCTATGAGCGTAACGCATAGCGATTCTTGGCAGTGAATGCGTTAGCTGCTACGGACTACGGCGTAGCGCTACGAGCGTAGCTTAGCAGCGACGGAGTTACCCATTGGCAAGGAAACGCTACGTGTTCTGCGTGCGCCGTAGCGCCTAACAGCGTTTTACCGCTTTCTATCGGAAATCGCTCGTAGATACATGGTTCATTTGTGACATATGTGAGTCATTGGCCTTGGATGGGTTATCAAAACTAAACAGAGGTGCTTGCTTAAAACTCCGTCATGACAGATCTCACATCATTAGTTATCATCGGTAGATCCACCTCGGTTCGAGACCTGCATTCCTTATGTCCACACTCTCCTTTATCGTGTTCTGTACTTACGTTGTACCCTCGGTAGTACGAGGGTAGAGTGTACACCCGTAGTACGGTCTACCCTCGAACTCTAGCCCATCTATTGCACACTTTTCAACCAACAATGTACTATGGTGGGGCTCACATACAGCTCGGACCACGAACTCACTACATGTGTATACTTTCCAGCCTATCTAACAATGTAGTATTGTGGGTAACACACGGCCCAGCCCGAGGGCTGGGCCGTGTGTTAGCTCGAGAGCTTTCGTCCATCTATCGCTCACTTTTCAGCCTCTCAATGTACTATAGCAGAGAATATTGCACAGATTTCCGACGCGATCGACATTGCGCACGCCCGGCCCTGGCGCCCACGCGCCCGAGCGCTGCCCACCCGCGACCGCCCGCGCGCCACAATACTCGATGGGCGCGCGGCTCGGGTTCGCGCTGAAGCGGGTTGTACCCGCTCCGAACGCGTACGCGCTGCAGCTGGGCCCGGGCACGCCGGCCTACACGATGGCGCCGCGCTCCGGGTTCAACCTCAAGTCGAAGTCGCCGGGGCCCGCTGTGTATTTCCAGCAGGACACGGATGTCTACAAGAACAGGTCAGTCTGATATTGGCAGATGAAACGTAATTATTATAATTATTTATTTCAGGCCGAAGCCCATAAAGTTGTTAGTGCAATTATCATTAATTTATTTTAGTATGAATAATTGACATTATTGTAGTAATGACAGCTAAGGGCGGCTTACTCCGACTTTGCGATTACAGAATGAGCTATGGGATGACATCCCATAGAAACTTGTTAAATTTTTCATACGTGCCGTTTGGTGCCGTAGAATAAACTCGTGTAAACCAAAATAATTTGAGAATAATCGTTTTCGTTAAGTATCTAATTTCTCAAATGTTTCTAGTTTATACAAGTTTATTCTAGGAAAGGGGGAATTTCGCGCAAATGGGAAGCCAATTATTGAAACTGTGTTATATGCGTTTCTTAAAATATCACGCCGTTAATCTGCGAATGTCAAAAAACGTTTTGTATAGTCGGTGAACCTCCTTAATTAGAGCACTGTGCAGCTGTTATATAAACTTTAGGTGCAAATTAGTAATTTGCATAATGCACACACATAAGCTAGAGATCTCTCTCTATGGCCGGCCAGATCGGCGAACCTACCCGTATGAGCGGGTGGCGCAGGACCGGCCATTGTAGCAATCTTTGGGGAAGGCCTATCCTATATTAGTGGAAGTGTTTCGTCTCGTGATGAAATGTGGCCTCGTAAAATAATGCTGATTCGTTACTGTGTTGTTACAGGCAGCCGATTTACTCCCTGGGTGCGCGGCTCGGCTTCATGAACCGCGGCAAGACACCCGGACCCGCCGCTTACCCGCCTAACCTCTACAACACCAAGAAGGTAATGAAAATGACGCCAACGTATCCATGTCACCGATAACCTCCATTATATGTGGTGGTACACAAGGCCTCTCATAGACTGACGTGGCGAAGTCTATAAACTTATTATTAGCTGTCAAATTTACTATTGACCGCCACCGCAGGCCGCGTCAGTGTGTTGCAGGCTTAACTAGCTACACTGGCTCAGTGTGCGTTGGGATTTTCACGTATCTTTGAATTCGTACATCGTGAGGAAACCTGGCTACATACCTAGATTTCCTGAAGATGTTTTCCTTCACCGAATCTCTACAAACTTGTCCGCTTGAACGAATTTCTATTTACTAGGTACTTAATCAAATAACCCCTGTCGCATACGAGAAAATCGAATCATAGAGTAGATACCTAAATTTCGTCTACGCTTCACTTAATATGAAAGGAGTGATTGGGTTAGGTAGTTACCTATTTATGTCGGCTACCGATGCACTCAAATAAAAATATATATGCTGACAGTAAAATTTTAGTAAACAGAAACGTCCGCTGACTAAATTCTAAAATTCGATCTCAGTGGAAGAATTAACCTCACGACCTCTACGATGACCATGGAAGGATTCCAGAAGTTGCGGTTTAAAATTCCGCTCGTGGCGAAAAAAAATTCAGTTTGCTTTGATCGAAATGTAAAATATGTTATCATTAGGACTAATGGATACATTCTGTTGCAGAATCCGTACTCTTACTCGTTTGGTACTTACCACGGGCCCTACGCGCCGCCCATGATCGTCAAAGAAGACACCATGGACTGCCTGTGAGCCCGCAGGGAGCCCGGGTGAACTCGCGAAGAGTATTGGAGCACAAGTGAGTATCTTAGTTTTGGAATTAAGGGAAATAACGGAACCCTTATAGGATCACTTTGTTGTCCGTCTGTCTGTCTGTCAAGACCTTCTATCTCGAGAACGCGTGAAGGTATTGAGTTGAAATTAAAACCATATACTCAGGTCTACAGTATGTTCACGTCAACGTTTCGGCGCTCTCAAGGGAATCATACCATTATAGGCTACGTTCTTATTTTCGTTGACCTAGAACTATGAAATTCGGCAAGTAATATCGTCTTATACTAAAAGTACAAACAAACCTATGTCCAATTTGTATTTGCGTCTCACATTTTGCTTAAAGAGTGAGTGAGACGCAATGCACATTGGACAAAGATTTTGGACTAGTGGAATACCACCCATACGCGTAGACGACCATAAGGTTCCTTTTCTCTGAGAATTACGCAACATCTACGTAATTTGCTTTCGAACCTTGAATATAATGTTGAGGAAATTGTAGCCAGATAAACAATACCCAAGTCTCTTTTCAGTTCCTACACAGTCGAGTAAATACTATACTTTATCCAATTCCTTCTAATTTTCAGAAATAATCTGAAGCGCCAGACGGACAAAGGAGCCCTATGGACACGTAATCGCAGAAGCGGGGATGCGCAAGCCTCGTACAACAAGTACATTATAATATACTAAGTACAGAAGGCAGACTCTAGTTGATAGTGAAGACTGAATTCTACGGTAATAATGGTTAAGTATTATAGGAAGCGCTCCATCTAAAATACCACACTTTAAAATTACCAAACTTTCGCCTTATCATATTCCCAATTACTTACCAATACTCCCAGAACACCGGCTATAGAATTCTAGAATACTTCAGGAATTAAAACTATTTGGATCGTGTTATATTTCGGCACTCAAGTATATTGGGAATTTGATAAATCGTAGTGTTTTAAAAATTTTATTAAAAAATCCGACACAAAACCCCTACAAAGAAAATTATCCTTCATTAAGTGTGTCAGTGCCTTTGTTCCAAAGGTGTGGGCTTCGTACTATTCACTCAGAGAACAGTGTAAGATTTGGAAAAGTTGAAATGTTTGTGGAGTTAGTAATACTTGTTTTACACAAGTGAAGTTGGATAGCAAAATCAACGTTGTGGATCGTGAATAATCGTGAAATTAGGTAGCTAGTATACCTATAACAAAATGTAAAATGTAATTGTGACAAAAATGTGGCAACGTTAATATACAGTATTTGAGATATATGTTTTTCCTCTTTGACCCCATTTCACACAGATTATTGAAGATGTGAGTATGACCTGCTGTGGTGGGTAAGGCTTTCGTAATACCTAATGCACAACCTGCAAAATGTACTTCGAGTCAAACTAGAAGCAAATATCGATACCCATAGTTCACAACGCCGAGAGCCACTAAAGTGGTCGAGTGCTGTCGTGCCCACCACGCCAACAACCTTAGTGGTTATGGCGGACACTGTCAAAACAATTTTCTTACTGTCAGATAAGTTTCATATTCGCTCTTTAGCTGTCAAGATGCTGGCGTGTACGTCACATTCTGACACGAAAGTAAAAGCGGTCAAAGGGTTAATTACGGGGACAAAAGTGGTGTAATTAGTATGATAGTGCTCAAATCATAATGTTACAATTTCAGTGTCAATAAAAATGCAATTAGTACGACTGTGAACTAGGGTATCGATATGATATTCTAAATAATATATACACAGCACTAATCCACCGAAAAACCACACTCAAATCGGTTCATCCGTTTGGGAGCTTCGATGCCACAGACAGACAGACACAAATAGGTACACGACAAACTTATAACAACCCTCATTTGCATCGGGGGTTCAAAAGTCTTAGTTCAGGCATACTTAGTTCTGTTAGTTAATGATGTACATACAAAACTCGACAAAAGGACTAGGTCAATTTGTGTAAGATTGCCCCGGGCAACATTGGGGTGTCCGAGGGCGGGCAATTTTGTTTGTTATAAATTTTATTTTGTCTGTATCAGATATTTATTTACTTACGGGCCGATTTTTCAATCTCTAGATAAATTTATCCGTCAGTTAAAATTATCACCATCTTTTTCTTAGGTCATATGAAAGAAAAGGACAGAGCTAACATTTATCTGACAGATAGTTTTATCTGGGAATTGAAAAATCGTGAAGTACCTAAAGCAAAGACGTCATTAAAACCTAATACTTTATTTACATTTCCTACTTAAGAGCTACGTTTCCATACATTACATTACATAGTCATCTAACTGCATACGAGTGATTGGTATAAAATATCTTCATTGACTGCATATATTTTATTTCTTACGTTCCGCAGGAGGTATGAAATAGAACAGGCGCGAATCATTGCGTGAAATTTTTCCACAGCGCCTGATGGTTAGAGCTCCCGTTGCACGAAACCCTACCTCACAAGGTGGCAGAACAGACATGCAATATAGTGATAGATACTACTTAGGAACACTGGATTTTAGTTGGTTGCCATAGCATATCCTGGAAGAACTATTATTTCTTTTCGTCGTCGTATCGCTTTTTTGATCGAAAATTACATCATAAGGTGGCAGATCGAAACGTTTACTCATCGAAAGAGACACATTTGGAGATAACAACCCGCATTGGTTGCCAGCCCAAACCCTGGCAGGTTTCAAGATCAGCCACGTTTTATGAGCCCCAAAAATGGGGTCAATTACCTCATCAGGTGGCAACATGAAACTGATGCAGATCGATTGCCCTAGACGTGCCGTTCACGAATATACAGGGTTGCCTGCCTTCAGCTTGGCAGTTTTTCTGGTCAGCCACTTCGAACGTTATATGTGAAAATCTTGGAATAACGAGAAATTCGTGTATTTATGCTATGATTCAGGGTATAATTTAATAAAAATCAGGAAATTAAATTAAAGTCAACGTACTTGCGTCTTATGGTGTTGAAATAATAGGGTAAATGTACCAGTTTTGGCCATTTCTCATTAATATATCTTGAAATATTGAAAGAAGTGATGTTGCCTTTTACGTTCAACGTGATATAGCAATCCTCATCAGGTGGCAAGATGAAACTGATGCAGATCGATTGCCTTAGACATGCCGTTCACGAATATACAGGGTTGCTTGCCTTCAGCTTGGCAGTTTTTCTGGTCAGCCACCTCGAACAATATATGTGAAAATCTTGGATAACCAGAAATTCGTGTATTTACGGTATGATTCAGGGTATAATTTAATAAAAATCAGGAAATTAAATTAAAGTCAACGTCCTTGCGTCCTATGGTGTTGAAATAATAGGGTAAATGTAGTTTTGGTCATTTCTCATTAATATATCTTGAAATATTATTCTATATATATACGCAAGTACGTTGACTTTAATTTAATTTCCTGATTTTTATTAAAGTATACCCTGAATCATAGCATAAATACACGAATTTCTCGTTATTCCAAGATTTTCACATATAACGTTCGAAGTGGCTGACCAGAAAAACTGCCAAGCTGAAGGCAGGCAACCCTGCATATTCGTGAACGGCACGTCTAGGGCAATCGATCTGCATCAGTTTCATCTTGCCACCTGATGAGGTAATTGACCCCATTTTTGGGGCTCATAAAACGTGGCTGATCTTGAAACCTGCCAGGGTTTGGGCTGGCAACCAATGCGGGTTGTTATCTCCAAATGAGTCTCTTTCGATGAGTAAACGTTTCGATCTGCCACCTTATGATGTAATTTTCGATCAAAAAAGCGATACGACGACGAAAAAAAATAATAGTTCTTCCAGGATATGTTATGGCAACCAACTAAAATCCAGTGTTCCTAAGTAGTATCTATCACTATATTGCATTTCTGTTCTGCCACCTTGTGAGGTAGGGTTTCGTGCAACGGGAGCTCTAACCATGAAAAGCGCGCGCGTCGTCGCGCGAAATTCCTGTGCGTAAACAGTAAACACCTCTTGGACGCCATTATTTCAGTATGAAATTTTCCCAACTTTTTTTTTCATGAGATTGTTGAAAGCATGAAGGGGCCGATTTTTGTATCATTCTCGATTTTAACACTTTTCCAGGCCGGCGAAAAATGACACTTAGTCTTATTTATGGACATTGAATCTGTATGTGGTCGAAAGGGTTAATTTTTTATCCGAATTCGATAACATTTAGAAGATAAACTTTTTAGTAAGCAGTAACGCTGCTAACGAAGTTTAAACATATAATAATTTTAGTAAAGGAAAAATTTACAAATATGCATACCAATTGTTCCTTTAATCTGTAATTTATAAAATGTAGTAGGTTGAAAGAATGTGCAATTCTGTACAACCCAATATTCCATTATATCCCTAAAATTTCGTACTAAAAATCCACCACTAACGAAAATCAAATACGTAAATCAGCAACGATAGGAAAATCAACCTGAATTTGACTGTGTACACCTCACCTATAGTCGTTGGCGCCGCGGGCGCAGCACGCTACAACTCAGCGCCAGGAACCTGCTACGTTGCCTTTGTTCGTAACCGCTTTCCTTTATCTACGGTGTTGCCCATGTTACCGGCTACGAGTGTAGCGCTGCGAAATCTTTGACACTGAATGTGTTAAGGCGTTTTTGGCGTCTAAAGGATTAAACTAGAGTTTCTAGAACTTGCGCAGTGACCGCAGTTTATTGTTGCGGCGCATGCCGGCGGCGCGCACGCGCAGCCAGTAGGCCTTCGTGTCGGGGTCGAGCTCCTCGAGCGGGGGCGCTGGGCCCGTGGGCAGCTCCCACAACCACGAGGGGTACTCGCTGTCCGGGGCCAGCTGGAATACAAGAGCGTGGTAACATTTTCAGCCCTATTTTCACACTAGGTTCTATGTCCGACTTAGCATTTGTCCCTCTTGCACTCGCATATTTGCCATAATACAATGAATGCTTTATGTCCAACATAAAACTTAGCTCCACAGGACTGTCTAAATAAACTGCAATCATCCACAAGGTTAGTTTTGTTTTATAATAATCTTGAAAATTCAAGTGTCTAATCCCAATATGGTCTAATTTTTCCTCTGGGTTGGAAGGTCAGATGGCACTCGCTTTCGTAAAACTAGTGCCTATGCTAAATCTTGGGATTAGGTGGCAAACGGATCCGGGGCTCTTATAGGGGCACAACCGGGAATAACGCTAGGAAGATGATGAATAATCCTGAAAAGTTAACAGTTTCTGAGAAAACTTCTTAGGGCAAAATGATGATTATGGCCATACCTCGAACAAATCATGCGGATGACGTCAAACCACTCATAGGATGATTTCAAAAAGTATTTTCATAAACAATTACGACTTATCAATGATCAACCTCTTTAATAAAACGATGTCGCCACTTGACATGAGCCGAGTAGGTACATAACATCTTTGACTGACATTGTCATTCAGTTGAACAATAAAGTGACTTCGTAATTAATCTTTACAATTTTTTCAAAAGACGCAAAGGAATGTCGCGTTTACAAGAATATTGTTGTAATTTTCCGTTTTTGGAGATACGTGATAAAAACGTGTATTGCTCGTGCTGTGATCACAACATAGCACCGAAAATAATGTTGTTGTTGCAATACAGACATCATCCTGTGTGCAAAATTAGGTATGTCATTTTTACGTCATCCGCATGATTGGTTCGAGGTATGAATTTATGGCATACGAAATAGATGAATTATTAGTAGCCCATTTTGGTAGGGTTCCATAGTTGGAGGCAAAACGTGCAACTGAAAAAAAGGTAATTAAAGAATGCATCCATGATTCTTTTACAGATATTTTTTTTGAACCACACTTAAAAATCGGCCAAGTGCGTGTCGGGCCACGCGCAGTGTACGTGTGTATGTTGACGGACGGACGGATGGACGGACAGACGGACATGGCGAAGCTATAAGGGCCTTGTTGACTACGGAACCCTAAAAAATACTCTCATAAAATAAAAGGATGTAAGTGCCATGAGATTCTCAAGAAGATACCTTCTTCTGTAGTGTGAGTTTCTTATGAAGAGGTCTGTTAAGGTCTTAGTTTGGCATAAATTTGATTAATAATTGGGTACTTTCCTGTGTATAAAAAAATATAATATACTTTGTCAATCAAACGAAAAAGATGAAGACATAGCCCGTTAAAGTTTGCCTGACGTCACATTATGCTAAAATGTGTACCATAATGTGACATCACATGGAACTTTAATGGCTATCTTTAGTAGTTTTTGTTTAATTGACAAAGTAAAAAAATGTGTTTATTAATTTAAAATAATCTAGCAATGAACAAACTTAATAGTTTTTTTAGGAAAGTAGCCAATTGCTGGTAAAAATAACAATACTGTCTAGCTAGACTGTATTGTTATTTTTAGGCTAGAACAGGCTGCCTGAATGTAAACAGGCAATAATGCACAAAAAATTGCATTTGCTAGTGCCCCTATCTGAGAACATAATCATTAGTTAATAGTACATTACGTAACTAGGGTGGTGAATTCGTGAATGCCCCAGACCGCAGGTGTTTGTGGCCCGAACCTAAGGTGAGGGCCATAAATATGCGCTTTGGGGCTTCTTGAATTACCTCCCGTGTTGAGTACAAAATTTTACGTCTGCACCTGGCCACAATGCGAGTTTTCCCGTACACGCAGCGTGCAGTAAAACTCGCATTATGGCCAGGTGTGATGTAAAGATACATTATAACAATAACTTTTTTTGTGTGCACTGAGCAGATTAAAAGTACATGGGACATGTCATGACTTTATAGCATGCTTTGAGAATGAAAATATACTCAAAACATTTTGCAAGGTTGCTGCTAACAGGTTATTTAAATAAAGGCTAGGTACCCTTGTACCTTGGGGTCTTCTCCGGTGGTGTAGATATTGGCACCGCACACTTGTGTGACCAGCTTGTGTGGGTCTGTCTCAACCGGCAGTTCTCGCTTCTCCATAGTACCCAGTTTGCCCAGCTTCTTCTTGCCTTTGCCTAACCCCATTACACCTGCAAGATACATTGCTATTAGAATACAAAAAAAATACTGATATACATTGAGTAGGTGTAGGTACTGTATTGCCACACCACACAACAATAATTTAAAAAAAAACCGGCCAAGTGCGAGTCAAACAAAGGGTTCCATTATCACAGTTCATGAGATACAGCCTAGCGATAGACGGACGGACAGCAGAGCCATAGTAATGGGATCCCGTTTTTACCCTTTGGGTACGGAACCCTAATAATGGACTATAATCACTATCAAATGAATAGAAGGCAGTTCAAGGAAATAGTAATAATAACCAAGCAGTTGATAATTATGGAACGAGACCAGACGTAAGTTAAATTTTCTGTAAATTCATAGTGTGTATCAGATTAACTAGATTTATGTGTGATAGACATGTAACCGTTTACAGTTATTGGGCTACTCAAAATTAAAGTAACGATGGTACCTCCAGCGGCCGAGGTGGTTTTCTTGGCAGCAGCGAACAACGGTACCGCGTTATGCAAAGCACGCGTTTCCACCGTGGTGGGCAATGCCAGCAGCCGCGCATATAAGACGCGGTACATCATTACTTATTTATTTATTTTATAACGTTACGAATAAAGTAAATGTTGTGACGAATATTGAGGTTACTTACTTATATGTCAATGTCTAAATTGTGACATTACATTCAACGTTCAGAAATGTAAAATATACTTACCAATGTAATATATCTTTACATGATAATTGAGCTAATTAAAATAGAGCATAACAATTTTCAGTTGATTATTTTTATTGAAATAGGGTAGGGTAATAAATTATATGTAAAGGACGATATAGCTCGGTAGACTTTATATCTAGACTTCTCGAGGTGGGGTGTATCTAATTTTTTTTTTTTTTTTTTAAATTCGTCCATTCGGACAGGCTAAGACCATGGGCCATACTGCCTAGTCTTCAGTAAGTATAATTTCATTTGATCGAATCCAGTAATAACGTCTTCAGTAGTTTCAAATCAGAAGTCTCTAGTCCAATAAATATGTCTTCAGTTATTTCCAATTCATATGAACAAATCTAGATATTAAGTCATCAGTATTATCAACATATGTGTCAAATCCAAAAAATAAGTCTTCAGTTATTCCAATCCAATTCATGAAGTCAAATCCAGTAATAAAGTCTTGAGTATGTTCCAATAAAAACGTCAAATCCAATATTCAGCTCTTCAAAAAAGCTTACACCTCATCCAGACATTCCAAAAAGTCATTTGACCAACAAAATATAGGTACAATGCTTCAATAAAAATATATACAATTTTAAGCAAGTTTTAAATTTAGCATCATATTTACAGCATACACACAGTATTATGTACAAAATTAAACAAAGGTAAATAAGTAGACGACTCCTTCAACAAATCAGTTACTGAGAGCGGGATTCGATTAGAAGCTCCATAAATCTCAAGCAACTCATCCATCAGCACTAGGCGCTGAATGCCAAAGGATGAGCAACTAAACAGAATGTGATCTATAGACTGAACCTCTTGCTTTTGACAATGATCGCAATAAGGGGAAGAGACAAAGTTTTTACGATGGAGATGAAAATTTAAACGACAATGACCAATGCGCATACGAGTAATTATGGTGTAAAACCTACGATGCATGTAAGTTTTAAACTTACAAAACCAAGGCTTACTATTAACTTGGTTATCTAACAAAGCATACAAATGAGCCTTATTCTCAACTTCTGTAAAATGATACCAATGTCTTCCCCAAAGAACAGTCATACGCTGTTTTAGATTACTTATAATATCAGAATATGGCAAGGTCACAGCTAAGTCCCTGCTGTCGGGAACCAGGGACAAGTCAGATGCATTAGCAATAGTTCTAGCTAGGTAGTCGGCGTTTTCATTACCAGAAACTCCTTTATGAGACGGAACCCATACAAAATCTATTTTAATACCAATTAAAGATAGTTCTAACCATAATTCTTTAATGGAAAAAATTAGATAGCAAGTGCTAGCATTCATTTTGTTACTCGATAAACTTATTAATACACTCATACTATCGCTTACTATGACCCATTCTTTACTATATTGATTATGTTCTTTAACATGTTTCAAAGCAAATAAGATGGCAGTTGCTTCAGCAGTAAAGATACTTGCATTTTTATTGATATTAAACCCAATACCTTTATTAATTTCAGGTTGATAAATTGCAAAGGAAACAGCATTATTATTTTTGGCACCATCCGTATAAATAAATTTACAATTAGACCATTCTGACAACAATAAATAAGCCTCCTCTTTGGAAGTTAGCTTTGAATCTATTACAATTTTTATATCGGGATATTTACTCTTAAAAGAGCCTGTGTAACAGGGAAGAAGGTCATTATCAAGATGTATATTTAACTCCTGCAAAGAGTGAAAGAAAGAAGTAAAATCCTGAAGAACATACATGCGCCTTTGAAAAGGCGATGATTGGAAAGAAATCAAGTTGTGAAGAAGATCGTTCTTAGGCAAGCTGTATAACTTTAAAATAAATCTTTCTTTTAAATAACGAAATCTAATATGAATAGGAGGAAGATTCGATTCAATTTGCATAGCAGCGATAGGACTAGTTTTAAATGCACCCAGTATTGTCCGCATACATTTGTTTTGTATTTTATCTAATGAATTTACAATTTTATCATCTCCAGCAAAACATAGAAAACCATATTCAAAATGACTTCGAACTAGAGACTTATACAAGATTAACAAAATTTTGGGGTCTGCACCCCATGAAGTGGCGCACAGCGATTTTAACACATTGTATGCTTTGTTAGCTTTGGTTATAATACTGTCAGCATATTTTATCCAGGAAAGTTTTGAAGTAAATATAACACCTAAAAACTTTATTAGATCATATGAAATAGGCAGTGATATGTCATTGTACAAAACTGTGGGCAAACACATGCTTTTGCGACCAAAAATAAAAACTTTGGTTTTAGTCGAATTTACATCTAAGTTCAGATAAGCAAAGTATTTATGTAAGTTGATTAATGCCTCATTAATAGTCAAAGCTAATTGATTTAAATCAGATCCTGACACATAAACAACCAAATCATCTGCATACTGCAGATTTTTAACCTTTGTTCCTAGAATAAGATTTAGTCTCCTAATGTACAAAATAAAAATTAAAGGGGATAAGATACCTCCTTGACAAACCCCTAAAGAAGATAATCTTGGGCCATATAAGTGATTGTTAAATTTAACAAAAACCTTCCTGTTTGTTAAAAACATTTGTAAGAAATTTATTATTTTGCCAGGTAACCCTATCATTGACAGCTCTCTACATAAAACGGAAATATTGACACTGTTAAATGCACCTGCAATGTCAAAGAATACCGAAAGAAGATACTGATTATTATATATGCTGTTAAGTGCATCAAGTTGCAACTGACAAATACTCTCACGAGAAGACCGACCTTTACGAAAACCAAACTGATTGCAGGGTAACAGACCATTTTGTTCGACAAAAAATTCCAACCGTTGCTTTAGAAGCTGTTCAAAAACCTTTCCTACACAAGATGTGAGTGCTATAGGTCGATATGAGTCGGGTAACAATTTATCTTTATCAGGCTTTAAAATTGGGACCAAGCAATCTGTTTTCCAATCATCAGGAATTAAGTTTTCTTCCCACAGCTGATTTAATATGTTTAAAAAGGTCTTTAGATTTTGTGAACTTAAATTTTTCAGTAAAATATATGGTATTCCATCAAGACCAAAGGATGTATCTCTTCTTGAAAATAGGGCAGATTTAAGCTCTTGCAAAGAAAACGGTTCAGTAAGATACTTATCATTATCATTTTCTGTGTGAACATAATTTAAAGACTCATTAAGCACAAAATCAGGAGTGTATTTCTTAAGAAAATCTGATATCCAACTATTATTACTAGCGTGTTTTGAAATGAATGTTTTATTAAATTTCCGCATGTAATTCCATATTAATGTCAAAGGAGTGCACCGGTTAAATGAGTTACACAGATTTATCCAACTATTACGCCGTTCAGTCTTAAGAACAAGCTTTTTAAGGGCTCGAAGTCTTTTAAATTCTATATAATTCTCTTCACTAGGTTCACTTTTAAATTTTATATAAGCATGTTTTGAATTAAGTACAGCTTCTGAACACTTTTGATTCCACCAAGGCAGCCGGGGAAATTTCAAAGATTTTGGTGTACACGGATTAGAACTATTCAAAGACCTATGTCTAGGGATGGACTCTACAGCAGTAGATCGCAAAATATTACAAAACAGATTGAGCGCATCTATCGAAGACATATTTTCAAAATCAATATTAGCCAAACAAAAATCAACTGATTGCCTGTACATTTTCCAATTCACCTGTTTGTAATTTGGGTGAATGGGCAAATGTACATTATTACATATTGGATTACTTTGTGAGCTATTTTCATTACCAACTATCATTTTTATCATTACAGGCAAATGATAACTGCTGCCAAGAGGACAATCCATAACAGACCAATCACATGAAAGTGCCAATGATGGAGAAACGAAAGTTAAATCCAGAGCATTAGGACGCCAAGAAGAAGAACCAGTTGTAGTAGTTTGACCATTATTTAAAAGAACCAAGTCATTGCCATCAATAATATCTAAGACATCTCTACCTCGAGGCAATGTATCAACACAGCCCCATGACATATGATGAGCATTTAGATCGCCTCCAAAAAGCATTGGCTGCGGAATAGATTTTATCAAAGCATCAAATTTACTTTTATTAAATGGGGGATCAGAATTTGATGGACTATAAAAACTTACTACACTCAACTGCTTGTTGTTTATAATTATTTGTACACAGATATTTTGTAGAGCATTGTCAAAATAAGTTTTAATATTAGAATATACTATATTGTTATGAATAAGTATTGCTACACCATTATGTTTATTACCACAGTCATTTCTAATGACATTGTATCCTTTAATTGAAAATTTTTGATGTTGTTTTAACCAGGTTTCAGAAATTATTGCTATGTGAATGTTATTTTCATATAAGAATCTAGTAAAGATTAGCCTATTGCTTATTATACTCTGAGCATTCCACTGCACTATGTTCAATATGTCCATAAAGAAAAAAAATTAAGGTTGTTTCCTGAAAGTGTTTTTAAGTGTTTCTTTTATATTGTTAGAATTTATTGGCGTTTCTTTATCAGCACAAATTTTAACTATAGCTTCCACAAGTAGATTCATAAATCTGTCAGATTTGGTCAGATTACTTAGATGGGTGTCAATATATTTTGAGCCGAGCTGCGGAAATGCAACGTCACAAAACAAATCGGAATATTTAGCACTACGTAATTTTAACTTATTTTCCTCAATTTTCTGTTTTTTAATTGGACATGCAGCAGATATAGCCACGTGATCCCCACCACAGTTTGCGCATTGTGTTTTAACCTTATTACAATTTTTGAAATTATGAGGTTCAGCACAAATTGAACATACTTCATTATTTTTACAATACTTTGCTATATGACCAAATTTCATGCAACGAAGGCATTGCTTTACTGGAGGAATATAGATCCCTACTTCGTGCCTCCAATGGTCAAGTGTTACATATTCAGGCAACTGTACAGAGGCAAAAGTCACGGCAACCGTCTGAGTTGGAACCATTGAGACGATACCCAGCGTGTCTTTTACCCGCCGCATAAACCGTCTTACGCTTATCACCTTTTTACTGGAAGCTATTAATTGGAAAATCTTCTGGTTCGAATAATCAATCGGCACTGAAGTGAGAACACCCGTAACCTCGGTCTCAGATGCTGGGATTGAAGCATTCATGTGAATTTCATTTAATAATTTTTCATTTTTTAGGAAGACATTGGCGTGATTTGGGAGATCGAACATAATCCCAACTTTGTATGCATTAATTGTTCTTAGATGCATCACGCCCGACACGCGATGCTTTCGGATTGCATTGGACAAAGCAAGTCTATCTTTGTCAGAAAATTTGTGGTCATCCTCTCTGTGATTCAGAAAAACAATAAATTCTTTCTTAGCTGAATTTTCGTCGTACAACCTGTAATAACTTTTGGCCCTGAAAGGAGTATACTTCTCTTTGTCATCTTCTTTAGTCTTCTTTTTTGCAGGTATGCGCTCCGAGGGCGCACCTGTATCCGCATCAGAACTACTTTCAGATTGAAGATCTGGCTCCGGCTCCAAGCCCTCCAACCGAGAACGCTTTCCCGTACGCTTCCCCATGACTGGGGAAGCGCACCAAACCGATAACCAAATCAACTATGAATTAAAATTAAAATTAAGACTAAATATGTACAAATTAACACCTAAAATTAATTTACAATAAAATATTTTATCAAGCGCGCCTATCACTTTCAACGTTCCCGCCAAAAAAAAAAAACGGGGTGTATCTAAAGGCACTTTGACTATTGTTCCGATACCAAATACCACTGAGAAAAAAAAGAATAACAAGCGCGGGTGTTTTTCAAAATAATTCTATAAGAAAAAGCTGCTATCAAATGCTGCTATGAATTAGATAAATAAATATAAATAACGTCAGTTTCTGTACGCATTTTACATTACAATTTGTGATCAGTGATCCTGACAATAACTGTCAATAAGTTAAAATCTTTACTAAAAACTGATTTTGAACGTTAATTCACGAGCTTTGACATTTCCTCAACCCTATTTGTCAAATCAAATGTCACGTCCCGATTTTGCCTTTTTGCGAACAACAATTCATTTTAGTGGGCACGGAATATTATTCGTCGGAAGTGGGGAGTAGCGTTGCGATAAGTGGAGTTGAGATTGTTTACTCCACATCACATCGCGAACGTCTAAATTATTTGTGCAGGTAAGCCCTGTTTCAATGATAAAATTTAAAGGCTACAGTCTTGTTTGGATTTTGTGTTTTCCCAATGACGCGGTGATTCCCGTGGTGACTAATCTCGATTAGATTATCTGTTCGTCGCTTGAGACCTCGATATCATGTTCAGTTAAGATTCTGTAGAAGTGGTCGAGAACGAAAAAAATATATCAGGCGCGATGTCACACGACCACTTTTTCGAGCTCTTCAAGGTGAGTTCACTTTGTAATTCGCCACACCATACAGAACTGATGTCAAGGCAATCGTTGACAATTTGTATTGTGCTCAGGATATGGGTCAATCAACTTTTTTTATTGTTATTCTGTTCCTTAAGCAATGGGTTTCTAAGAGAAATGGTCATAAGTACAGGCTAAGGAGATATACTGTAAGAAATGGGTTGTTTACCACAATAAAAATTGCCCAATTGTACCCCACAAAATCATTGGTGATTTAGTAGAATAATGAATGGCAGGAAGCATACATAGAATAGAGATATTACGAGAACAATATTGCTTTGCAAAGCAATATTGTTCTCGTAAAGTTAAAGTAACGCTGTTAAAGTAACGCCTGATTCAATAAATTATAGAATAGAGATCTAAAATATCTTTATAAATACAGGAAATGAAAACATGATGAAGGATATGTATGATTTGAAGGAGCTAGTGGAGTACAATAAACTTTTGCATGACATAAGGATTGGAAATTTTAAAACAAATAGTTGGGATTCTTTGGATTCCACAAGAGTACCCCGCAGCAGTGTTAACTTGGTAAACTATATCCTGGCTCCTATTTTACCAACATTATCAATTGTCACCTAACAATTTGTGACCACCATACATTTCAGTGTCTCTTTTAATCATAAGGGAATAATTAACAGCAGTGGCGGGTTATCCTTATAGACTTAGTGGCATGTGCCAAGGGTGCGGAGTTCCATAAATGTTTTATTTTTATTTAATCTATTTATTTATCAGACAAGCATATTATTATAATATTTAATTTCTGTTATAATTTATAATCTATGGCCACTAGAGGCACTCATTTAATCCGCCTCTGATTAACAGAAAATTATGATGATCATTGTTAGTTGATAGTTTTCAAGTTGGTAAAGTAGGGGTGTGTAGTCCATTTACCCTATTATATTTAACCCTTTCAGTGCAAATGTTATGTCTATTGAGTGCCAATGTTCTATGATCCATTTTTGCTACTTAAAACACTTGCACCATGAAAGAGTTAAATTTTAAGCAGTAGAGTTGTTCCAGTTAGTAGTAAAGTAAAATGGGTAGGGAGGTCAGGACAAGTGTTCCTATGCAACCAATAGGCTGCATTTATGGCTGGAGGAATTAGTCCCTTTCTGCCAAATATAGTATTTAGTAACAGTGTTGTGTAGTGTATTAAATTGATTCACTGGTAAACAATTGGAATATCTGTAAACTTTAATGTAGCAGTAGATTATAGTTATTTCTGACTTAGCTTAAAGTATTTTAGATTTAGGCATCTTTTACAGTTCTAACACATCCCCAAGTTCGAAGGTATTGGTGTGCATTTTATTGAGTGAAGCAGCATACAAAATCCTATACTATTAATCAAGCAATATTTGTAATCACGTTCTCGAAAGTGGCTCTAAAGATTTCAATTAGATTTGGAGACTAGCTCAGTCTCATGTCTGGGAAAATTCGTCTTCTCCGTACTTTCTCTATTTTGACCGAAGGAGAGCTTGGTCGCCCAGGGATATTATGTACATTTGCAATCACGTTTTCGGCATTGTTCTCACAATTTTGATGAAATTAGGAATATGGGGGTTTACGGAGGCGAATTATCGATCTAGCTAGGTCTCAATGACAGGTAAAATTGTTTTCTCCGTAAATATATTCTCTATTTTCATCCGAGCAGAGCTCGGTCGCCCTTACTACTAATTGAATTATGTTAGATAATTACATATACCAATGGAAGCAATGATTCAGCAGTTTATGTTCATATAATCAATAACTACATCATTATTATCAACTATATTATTATTCTTATCAGTAATACAACATTAGAAGCTGACATATTTATATTTATGACGTGAAGTTTATGATGACTAATAACAATAATTAAGTTTCGTAACAAATTAGGTCTGAGGAGCTGCCGCGAAACGAAAACGAACTTCGTTCTTGTACCTCCTTCTCTGTCGCTCGAACTAGAAAAGAACGAGATACATAGTTTCGCGGTAGGCCCTCCATTAATACGCGCAACGCAAGAAACGACGCGACAAAGCAATGTTTAATTATGTATGTCACTTCTTTTATCGCTTCATTCGCCAGCCGCCCGGTCTTGTTCTAGCCGTGCAGTGGTTGATTTGAGAAAGTAACGACTAAGACATGACGTAAACATGGACGCATTGTAGATCCCTAACTGAAGGATCTTGATGGAAATTACGCCGGATGTTACGCATTTGTGTTAGTTATCACACTTATCACCAGAGTAAATAACTCGTCTCTGTTATCACTTAATCCCCGTACAATAATTGCTGATTTGTTTATCAATTATAAGCTCATGTTTTGTTAACAAATAATGTAATGTAATCAGCGAACGAAAAAATATATAGAACTAGGTAAGAAGCGCCGAAAAATAGGTGCCATTATGCGGGGTTGGGGGCGGACGGGGTGTAAAAACGATGCCAGGCAGCCGTTTAGTTCGTTCTTCGGCGGTCGGATAGCACCTTATGGTCGCCTATCCACCAGCCAGCCATGACTTGACGTCACAGCCTTCGGGCTACGGCTAGTAACCGGTCAAAAAAAAAAACCGTTTAATTCGAACATGCGCATACCGGGTTTTAGCAAGTTTTACGCACTTACATAACATAACTTGGTCAAGTTATGTTATGTGAAGCAACCCAGGTATATCACTGGTTATATTGTAAGGTTAAAAAGCTGTATTAGAACATGTACCTGTAAGCATAAGATCATTTTAATAACGTCAGCGTTCCAGCGAGCGAGCCAAGCCAGACGCTACCTTGCGTTTTCTATACGATTAAGTAGGCGCCACCACGGGGAGGTCCGCTCGGCCTGGGTCGGCCAAAGAGAGCGCCGATTATTTTTTTATTAAAAAAAACAAACAGGCTTTTATACATAACACTGGAAATTTTTCTTTAAGATATCATTTAATCAAGTCACATTGTAACAGAAAATTTAGCTGAAATGTAGTTAAACAAAGGATTCCTACATTTTTATTGAAACTCACCGCGAGTGTATATAATTCACGTGTTTGGATAGTTAAATGTGTAAGGCCGGAGCCCCACTGCTGCGCACGCTACGCACGCACACCCTATACATACAATACACGTCACCCACGTTGGGTCCATTGGTCTAGCTGCGTGTGTCAACATTTCCACTTTCCACAGCAACTAATGCACGCACACGCTAAACACGTCTCCCACGTGGGTACATGGGTCAGCTGCGTGTATCCACATTCCCCACTGCGGCGCACGCGGCCCACGCTACGCACAAAACGGGGTTTGTTAGTAATTGGGGCCACCTTTCCACTGCAACCCACGGGCACGCTGTGCCTGTACATTTTGATACGAAGCGGTTTTGTACCCACGTGCGTAGCTCGGCTGTGCGCAGCAGTGGGGTTCCGGCTTTTCACTGCAACCCACGGGCACGCGGTGCACGTTAGCTCATCAGCGTGGGTCGCAGTGGAGCTTCGCCTGCCACGCGCGCTAGCGTGTGCGTGGGGCGCAATTCGGAACAGGCCACGCGTGTATCAGTGACATCATTTCGTGCGTAACGTGCTCGTACGCTGCAGAAGTATCTACCTACATTTTGATACGAAGCGTTATTGCACCCACGTGCGTAGCTCGACCGTGCGCATCAGTGGGCCTCCGGCTTAAATAAATGGAGTCGCATTTTATGATTTTTTCGTTCGCTGAATGTACTTAATGGTTAAATTTGCTCACCTCGATCCAGCTTTGCGTAACATGGCTCTATTATGGAAGTCTTGGCAGTTCGGACTGGACGGTCATCGGCCTATCTAGCTTGCTCGCAGTTATGTCGGACAAAAACGCGATCCTAGCATGGGCAGGTATAAGAAAGTAAGTAATGTCTTATTAAATAAAATGTAATTCAGATGTCTTACGTAACTTAACGGATTATTTTGTTCTAACATGAGTAATACGGTCCCTACATATATATAACTATTCATTTATCTTAATCGGGTAAGTGGTTAAGCATACAAAGGTAACAGACAGACGGACAGACAGTTACTTTCGCTTTCATAATATTGTCTGTATATCTGAGCCTAGGAGTTCCATGCCTCGTGGAAAATATTAAGGCGCTGTAGGTTCATGCTCTTCTTTCTCTCCCTCTCACTGAGCATTAAGCGTGAGCGAGACGGAAGTGCGAGCTAGGAAGCGCGGATATCATGTTGTTTTTTTTTTTAATTGGGCCCGTTTTACTAAATAAGAAAGTAATCACCGAGTTCTCTCAAACACGGTATTGCCGATTTTTAGAAGCAATTTTAATATTTTTAACTTTTGTGCATAATTTGTTACGAATATTTAAAGTGTATTTTAGACCTATGTTCGTGATTTTTTTCTATCGAGCGAAAATTCCTTAGTTATCTTTCGAATCACTGGAAGTCGATCTCGCTGCAGAAAAGCCTCAAGATTACCGTTCGTATTTTTTTGAAACCATATTATTATAAACAGACGTATTATATTGTTTCAAAAACTCTGTTCGCTTACCTTCGCTGAACCTAAGGCTCCTTAACAAACCACAGTAACTAGGCGCACGGGCCTCTCCGAAGCCACTCTTGCTTGGGTCGCGGCGGTTAATAGTATATTTGTCATTAGCTGTCCAATTTACTATGGACCGCCATCGCTGTGTGCTGTGTAATGCAGTAAGTAGTTGTGCTAATTAGGTTATTAGTGTTTGGGAGAACGCTAAACAGTCATTGTAAGTCTAGAATAATGATAAATACAGACTTGTTTTAAATAGATCAAGCGTGGTTTTATTTAAACTCTCTCAGTTTATAAACTTTATAAACTTAAACTCTATCAACTGAGAGCGCTATACTGTGCCTTAAGCAAGCTGTCAGGTACTACAAGGACAGAAGCACGCCAATCTATGCGTGCTTTCTTGACCTATCTAAAGCGTTTGACCTGGTGGGGTATGATTTGTTGTGGGACAAGCTCGGTAAAACTACGGTACCTCCCGAGTGTGTTTCCCTACTAAAGTACTGGTACGCCCACCAGGTCAATCAGGTGAGAAGGGCTGGAGCATGGTCTGACCAATATTTATTGGAATGTGGAGTAAGGCAGGGAGGACTGACGTCTCCTGTCCTATTTAATTTGTATGTGAATGAGTTGATTGAGGAACTGAGCAGCATGCATGTCGGATGCCATATTGACAATGGTAGTGTAAATAATATTAGCTATGCTGATGACATGGTGCTGCTCGGTCCCTCAATCAACTCTATAAGAAAACTGATTACGAAATGTGAGAGTTACGCCGGGCGACATGGTCTTAGGTACAATGCAAGTAAAAGTGAGATGATGGTTTTTAAAGCCCGTAAGTACAACCCACAAAGTGTGCCTTCGGTCATGTTGGGCGGGGTGGCTCTCAAAATCGTGAATAAGTTTAAATATCTGGGTCATATAGTTACGGAGGACTTGGACGATGAACTGGATATCGAAAGAGAAAGGAGGGCCTTAGCGGTAAGGGGTAACATGCTCATACGTAGGTTCGCGCGATGTACGAAGCAAGTGAAGCTGACACTTTTTAAAGCGTATTGTACCTCATTCTACTCGTGCAGCCTATGGGTGAAGCATACGAGTCGCGTGTATAATGCGTTGCGTGTCCAGTACAATAACATCTTCAGGATGCTGTTGAAGTTGCCTCGACACTGCAGTGCGTCAGGCATGTTCGCCGAGGCGCACACAGATGGCTTCCACGCCATTAGACGCAAGAGGGTTGCCTCATTGTTGAGACGAGTGAGAGGCAGTGGCAACAGTATTCTGAGGATGTGGGCTGGACGCATGGACTGCCCTATACTGAGGCACTGGGTTGGTATTGTGACGGGACGGGTAAAATAGTGTACCGCTCGCTACAATGCAACCTGCCCAAGTCTTTTAATTTTAATTTTATTGTTTTGTTCATTACTAACATGTGTAGTCTTAAGTTTCGATAGGTTTAAGTCTTATTAACACACATATGGATTCTTTAGTAGTCTGAAATAAATGATTTTTATTTTTATTTTTTTTATAGTATCATCTCGACGGTATGCGATAGGTACCTATATCAAACCGAACCGCCATTTAGTACAGCAAACAATCTACGAGGCCTATATTGTTTATGTTATTTGCTGGGACTACGCTATAGAAGCAATTTATTGAATCAGGCGTTACTTTGCGGAAGTCCATGATATATTAGGAGAACAATATTTCTTTGCTATTCCGCTAAAAAACGTGCTGGTCTATTAGTGAAGATAAGATGCAACTATTTGCGTAAATATGGCAGAATATAAATATGGCGGATGGCTCCGGGCGGGTCATTTGCTCAGTGGACGTGGCGCAAGCAACATCTCCTGCCAGCATCTCCTGATGATGCCTCGTAGAGAGGCGAAACACGTGTCGAGGTTTTTGTCATTATTGGTGGTGGTTTGCTGTAATTTTTTGCATGTTTTTACGCAAATAGTTGCATCTTATCTTCACTAATAGACCAGCACGTTTTTTAGCGGAATAGCAAAGAAATATTGTTCTCCTAATATGCTATAGAAGCAGTCAATTGATTATTTTGGTATGTCCAAAATAAGTTACGTATGGACTTGGATATGAGGAACTAGCTTCTGCCCGCGACTCCGTCCGCGTGAAACTAGTTTATATCGTAGCTCCATACAAGCTTTCCGTTTTTAAGCGGCCACCATTCCGCTACATCGTCTCGTATGCTTTGCCTTTGATACGAACAGGCATTCATGCATTACATCGCAAAGCACTCCTGCTACTCCATTTTAGCCACCCCGTATTATTCCGATGAGTGACGTCGATATCGATATCTTCTCGATTGTTAGAGAGTGTACTACCTAGGTATTTGAAGTTGTCAACAGTATTCAGCTGGACATTTTGCAGATAAATTTTTTGTTGGCTGTTGTTTCTGTTAGCATGCACGGCGTGAAAACCTATAGCGCAACGTGGGTTTTTAGTAAAAACTTTTTACACCGTACCCGTGGACATGTGGCCGGGCCGTAAAACTGGTTTTCTACCAGAGGGGCGAGACGAGACGAGGCGAGAATTGAAATCGTATGGGACTTCCTACCGATTTCCACTCGTTTCGCCCCTCCGGTGGGAAAATAGCTTAAGCCTGCCCTCTCTTGTTCGGCTCTCCAACTTTCCAGTGTCTCTTGGCGTAATGGGTGGGTGGGTGTCGTGGGGAATAGTATATGTAGGTATATGGATTGTAATCTCTTACCGCGGTAGTATCATGGTGGTGAGGTCGCTTCTCGCTAGATCACGCATGATGTAAACGCCAGAGGGGTGACTGATTTATGACAATGATAAATGACAAAACACGACCATATAGCGGGCTACCATTCTGTATGTATGAGTGAGGTCGCCAGAGCTCCGGGGGATGTGATGTTTTGATATTGATGGACCAGAATTTGTCTCTGGGTGTCGACACAAATAATCCTCAAGTTAGAAATGGATTAGCAACGCGTATTTGACTCCTTATGAGTCGCAAGCGCCTTAGCAGTCTGCTACCATCAGACCCGTATACTTGTCTGTCACTATCGTGATATAAAAAAAGTCAACAGCAGAGAGCAGCAGCTCCCTGCATAGAAACTAATATAGTGTGCAGTGTATAATTCACTCCTTTCGCGACAGTACTAACGCCCCGGCCACGACATTGCGCGAATTGCGGTGCGGCAAGCGTTTTATCTGTTCACTGCGCGGTCGAGACGCGCAACACACTGTGGTTAGTTGGGATCACACGCAATGGATTAGAAAAACCGCTGCCGCTGCCGCCGCCGCTCGAAGTCGTGGCCGGGCCGTAATACGATGATAGGGCTCGGCGAGACGTGCCTTGTGTGAAAACGGACTTGAATGAGGTTGAGGCCGGCTGACCGCTAACATTTTTCCGCGCACAATTTAATATTTTTTTATCACTTTGGCTTGTAAAAGGCTTCATAATATATACTAAGAATTTACAAACTTTAGTCATCAAAATCGGCGTCGGGCTTCTAATATACTCTCGTGTAAAACAACTCTTATCGTAAATGTGGCACATTGTGTCATACTTGTAGTCATCATGTATTTAGTAATGTACCTACTATTGTCGGTTCGAAGCTACTAGTGATGGATTATCCAACAAAAAACTTAAAAAGAAATGGTTATCGAATGCCTACTACTCAGTCCATGCCTTTTTCGAGAGTAGTAGTAGTACCCACGTGTAGTAAATTGGTTACAACATGGGTACAACACCAAAACGTAGGTAACTGGTTCGCTGATTCAGCCTCGCCTCCCAAATCGCTAACGTAACCGTAATGTAACTATAACACATTAGTTAAGCACCTAAATAGTATAAACAATTGACATTTAAAATTGTATATTTCATTAATAAACAATTGAATTCAATTGATATCATATTTAAGTATTATCAAACTGCGATTATAATACGATTGGAGGCAATGATGTTATATAAAAACCGGCCAAGTGCGAGTCAGACTCGCGCACGGAGGGTTCCGTAACATTATCTATAAAAACTGCAAAAAAAACACGTTTGTTGTATGGGAGCCCCCCTAAATATTAATTTTATTTTGTTTTTAGTATTTGTTGATATAGCGGCAACAGAAATACATCATCTGTGAAAATTTCAACTGTCTAGCTATCGCAATTCTTGAGATACGGCCTGGTGACAGACAGACGGACGGACAGACGTAGACGGACAGACAGCGAAGCGAAGTAATATTAGGGTCCCGATTTTACCCTTTGGATACGGAACCCTAAAAAAGAGGTAGATACGTTGTCTATACGGAATTCCGTGTTTAAAAATGGCCACCAAATGTGACAGCACATTTCGATTGACGACGCGAAACTGAGACAAGTTAGTGCAATTGACTCAATTTTAGTGTGGCACTTTTGGAGTGTTTATAACCTTTTTTATATTACATCATTGATGACAGTTTTGCCATATAGATAGGTCAAAGTTTGTATAAACTCGCAGTTAAGTATTCCAATAACATTCTAATCGCTGTTTGGTAATAGGAGAATACATACAATTAGCTGTCATTGTAATGCTTGATATCATGACGCGTCATCCTCATTTGATAACCTCAAAACGTCTATATCGTCAATGTTGCTCCACCATGCGCTAGCGTACGAGTGATGTAACACAATCATTATACCATTTGTAGTTTACTTTCGGAGCACGTGTAATGTAGTCAATGTAGTAAAGGATCGCTCAATTTAGTTAGGAGGACGCCGCCACGGGCTTAGGGTAGTCCTGGACTGTTTGAATAGGCATTTGTTTTGTTACAGATTTTACATGAAATGTCTATTCGTGTTCGAGGTTACAACTACATTCGAACCGGGCCTTACTGAAGCGTTTCGCCTGTACGGATAGAGGGAGATAGACCCACCCTGGCAGGGTTGGCTAAGCGTCCGGTCGGAGAGCTTTAGAAACGATGAGTTTTTGAAGTGAAAACTTCTTTAGCGGCTCTGTGCACTTTTTGGGATGGGGAAAAATTGTTGAACTTGCCACAGGTGTAGGAGCGTAGGAGCGTAGGGGGTCACGTGACCGTAGGATTTAGTGTTGCCAGATGCCGGGAATACAAAAAACGGGAGCTGCGCTTCAAAACGCAGATTTTTGAATGAAAAGCGGATTTGCATAATACGTTTTTTTAATGCTGCTAATTAAACAATTCTTGAAAAATTATTCCCTAACAATTCCAAAATATCAAAAATGCACAACGTTAATATTCAACTTTTTACTTCTGCCGGCACTCCCGGAGTGCAACCCGGTCTTTTTTATGCACCATGGGGCTTCGATTTGCCTGCCCCTTGTCCAAAATCCTATTACGCCCTTGGACCCGCCTCATTCCTTCCCATAGATAGATAGATGGATCATTTATAGCGATAGCGTAATACTCGTAGTTTGTGTTGCCCGCAGCAAATCTATTATGACTAATGAGTCATGTAATGACATTATGTTACATCCAAATCTGTATTGTCTCCTGTGCTATGATCTCGTGGTGCCAAGATGCATTATTTGGAGGTCATAACTTTAGATCAAGATTTCTCCAAATAAAAAAAATACATAAAATTGGACACAAGGGGTTACTGCAGATGCTCTAAGGAAGCGTCCTTTTAAGTATTTGCTCCTGTTACAAGCCACCTATTGTATGTTTACTTCACAACAGTATTTGTAGACTGGCCTGTTTGTCGGCAGAACCGCGCCATGAGCACGGGCACGCTGCTGCTGGCACTGGCGCTGCTGGCGCTGCTGGTGGCGCTGGTGGCCTGCTGCTGCCGCCGGCGCAAGCCGCAGGGGCACGTGCTGTCGCGTAAGTACCTCATCGTTCACCAGCATTCAATGCCACAGTAAATCGTCTGTCATAGGCGAGCTTACTGGCACCAGCCCCCTAATCCCCCTATTCTGTAACTGGTTTTAAGCTCACCTCAACGCTCACCCACGAATATATCTTGACACCGCGACGCGTAGTAACTAAGCGTAGGTATTAAATGTTTATGAAGCAGAAACGTCCGCTAACGAAATTCCAAATTTCGATCATAGTGGAAAATTGAAAAATTTCTCCCTTTTTTTCTCCTTTTTTTCCCCCTATGGTATAAATACAATAGTGGAAGGGATTGAAAGATTCGTCGCCATTAGCGGACCCACGGTAGCTCAATTGGGAGAGCGATGGACGGATTCCAGAGGTTGTGGGTTCAAATCCCGCTCGTGGCGAATCATTTTTCAATTTTCCACTATGATCGAAATTTGGAAATTCGTTAGCGGACGTTTCTGCTTCATAAACATTTAATGTAAAAAATGGGGTAGCGCATTGTTACTCACGATTCTCAATGTAACTTGAGACGTTGGTGCCGTTTCAGAAGTTTTAATAACTTCGCGGTAGATGTCGCTACGAGTCTCCCGAAGGTGTAAATACAATAGTGGAAGGGATTGAAAGATTCGTCGCCATTAGCGGACCCACGGTAGCTCAATTGGGAGAGCGATGGACGGATTCCAGAGGTTGTGGGTTCAAATCCCGCTCGTGGAGAATAATTTTTCAATTTTCCACTATGATCGAAATTTTTAGTCGTAGGTAGAGCTCGAGTTTCGTTTCGGGTGACCGGCGGGATGAGCCGCATTAGCGCGTAGCGAATAACAGCCCAACATAGCACGTTCATGCGCTATAACACTAGTAAAAAATGGGTTTTTCAAAAATCTTTTTAACCGACTCTACCGTTCCAGGTGGAAGATGGCAATTCAAATGACAGTTGTGTAAAAGCCCACATTAAATAATCTCAACCAACCGTAGGTACCACAAATATAACTTGCATCGACAATCTTCGTCCACGCCGACGATTGTTGACAAGTAGGTACCGAATGAAATCGAACGTAATGACCATTTCAATAAAGACCTTGTTGCACTATACAAATACGTAATCTACAATATGCAATGACAGGTGAACTCGTGCTTTCCTGCTCATGGCGTCTAGACGAAATGGCAGGCGCCGAAGCTGCCGGCGTCGCGCGCAAAATTTCGGCCAATGGGCGTTGAAGATTTTACCCGCGCAAACGCGCTGCCTTATGATTGGTTAAAATGTAAAAAAAAATGCTTTCTGCGCAGGTACATCGTTGTAACTTATATTTGTGGTACTACTGTAACCATGTTGGTTTATTTGCAGCCCCGCCGCCCGCGCCGCCCGGCCCGCTAGCAGCCGTGCAGGCGCCTTACCCACAACAGCAATACGCGCCGGCGCCTTACCCTGGTTAATATTCCTACACTACAAGAGTTACTCTCCCCCATGCAATAGCGTAACCCCGTTGCGTTAGGCCTACTGTCCACGAGGCGTAGCTGCATAGACGCTGCATTTATCGCCGTGCAGCATTCATGCAGCTCGGCGTACTGACGTTGTCCAAGAAGCGTAGCGTAAGCGTATCGTAGCCTGCATTTTCTTTCATTCGTGATGATGTCCAGTGATGAAGACGTTATTTTGGCCTATTTTTATCTTCGGAGTCGGCGTCGATGCCGATTGGATACATCCATACATAGAGAAAAGCATTCCTTTGACACCTCATTCCATGCCTTGTCTGTTATATCTTTACGGGAATATTCCGTGAGGTTATTATTGTATAGAGGAGGTTTTTCAACTGGCTGCCATTTTTTCTCACAAACACACAACGTGCTGTTCCTTGCGAATTGCGATGCAGCCCGGCGTATAACACGCAGTACGCCCGGCGGCATGAAGCTTGCATGCAGCGTCGCTGACGCGACGTTGCCGCTCCGTGGACAGAGTTGTGCGGTTTTGTACGTAGGCTGCAAGCAAGCGTACTCCAAGCGTACAATGACGAATACGCGTCTATGCAGCTACGCTTCCGTGGACAGTAGGCCTTAGAATCGTCTCAATTAGTAGTTTATGATGGTATACAGAAAAGTATAGTTGTCAAAGATACATTTCTGAACCTTATTGATGTTTTCATATTGCAGTGGTGACATCGTATCCGACGACGTCTCCGGCGCCGTACCCGGTGGCGGCGCCGTACCCGGTGGCGGCGGGCGGCATGCCCGTGCCGGCCGGCTACCCGCACCCCGCGCCCTACCCCGGCGCGGCGCCCTACCCGGCGGCCCCCTACCCGCAGCCCTACCCCGACCAGCGCTACCCGTCGGCGCCTAGCGCGCCTGAAGCTCACGGTCAGTCTAACTTTGAGGCTTACAATACAATACAATACAAGTACTCTGTATACAATAGTTACACAATTAGGTCTTAAATTTTCGTACCTTACTTAACCCCTCGTCTGCCGATGTCAAAATTATCCAATCAAGTGAGGACTTTAAGATTTTTAACAATAGGTTTAAATGTTTGGTGCAGGTCTGCACCTAAGCATACGAGAGGTTAAGGGGCTCCACGCGCTTTTTGACTAGTTTTGAGTTGATATTCGTCAGTCAAACAAAACTATAGATGTATTTTATTTATTATTTATTTATTTTATTATTATTTATGGCAAAACCGCTTATCTGGTCTTCAATCCTTTATATAGATTTGAATGAGTTTTTTTTTGAAAAAAGAATAATTGTTCTTTTTATCATTTAGTCAAACATGGCCCAAAAAGCTCTGTTTTCGATATATGTTGTTTATGCTCTTTTACATATGAAATCTACTTTGGTGTTTTTTTGGCCTAAAATTGCCAAAGTTTGAAAACTGAGTTTTGAAGTAAATTTGGGATACTATTGCGGTAAACATCGTTGTTGTTAATACGATAAGCCATAAAAACACGAAAAACGGACAGTTACGGATCGAAGGTCATTGGGAGCTAGGAGCCCCTTATGCTTCTCGGCAAGCCTCGTGGCTCGTGATCTAAACGCGGTACACGACTTTAAGAGCCCTCATTGTGTAACGATTGTATAATAGTACATTACTACAGAGGCCGGGAAGTAAGGGGTCGCTGGCCGAGTACATATAGATAGCCGAGCATAGCGAGGCCGGATAGTTATGAGGCTGGCAACCCCTTTTCCGCGCCGAGGTACGTACAGTGCTTTTCTATAACATGCAATGAAATAAATAAAAAAGAACAAGAAATCAAACTTTAATTTTCATGGCTGGACGCCGTGATGCAGTGCCAAAAATTGTGGAATGGAAATTAAAAATACCATCTTGCAGGCCTTGCAATTTTGTATGAAATGCCATTAGCCCATTACGGATCTCTCGTCTCGCTAACGTGACACTTCGATTCCCATTATGAAGAACACAAAGTCAATATTTCATTGCATGTTTGAGAAAAATACTTTTACGTCACACCTGGCCATAATGCGAGTTTTACTGCACGCTGCGCCTACGGGAAAACTCGCATTGTAGCCAGGTGAAGACGTAAAATTTTGTACTCAACACGGGCGGTAATTCGTAAAGCCCCAGAGCGCATATTTATGGCCCTCACCTTCGGTTCTGGCCACAAACACCTGCGATCTGGGGCATTAACGAATTCACCGCCCTAGTTACGTAATGTACTATTATTGCACACCTCAATACGCATATCAAACTAATACATATAACCTTAAAAATAGTGGTAAACAACAGTGACCTGTTTCACGAAGCTACAAGTTAATCTTGCAAGTTTGAACCGGCAACACTGGCTAAATGGCCACTTAGCCGCACAGCTATCACGGGACGGCCCGCGACACAGACTATCCGTCTCTTTCTAAGCGTTCTAGTAGGACCATGTGAATGTGATAGCCGTGCCTCGTAAAATGTTAACTTTGTAGCTTTGTGAAACGGGCGACAACCAATCTTATCGCTAAAGAGTGATCTCTTCCAGACGACCCGTGGGTAGCGGGCTCTTTTCACATGGTAGATTTTATTTAGCATCTAATGCTGGGTACACACTGAGCCAACAAACGGCTATTTATCTCACTCTAACAAATAGATTTTTTGGGCGCATTCAGTCAGTAAAAGAGTTCGGTATGCACCCCTACGTAAAATTTTATCCGACTAATATTATAAATGCGAAAGTTTGGATATTTAGATGTTTGGGTGTTTTTTACTCGATTACTCTTAAACGGCTCAACCGATTTGGATGTTATTTTGCACGAAGATACTTTACGTTTTTTTTTCGGGCTACGGGTGAAATTGATTCTTTTGGCCTAAAGATAAATCGTACCGATTTTCAAAAGTTTAACACCCTTTGGCGCATGGTACTGAATTACGGGGTGTACCGCTTGCACTAATACGGACATAAGTGTATCCAAGCATACAGTAGTACCACCAAATATAAGTTACATCGACAATCTTCGTCCACCGACGAGTGCTGACAACCGAATGAAATCGAACGTATCACCATTTCAATAAACACCTTGTCGCACTATACGTAAGGTACAATATGCAATGACAAGTGAACTCGTGCTTTCCCGCTCATGGCGTCTAGAGAAAATGGCGGGCGCCGGAGCTGCCGGCGTCGCGCGCAAAATTTTGGCCAATGGGCGTTGAAGATTTTAACCACGCAAACGCGCTGCCTTATGATTGGTTGAAATGCTTTCTGCGCAGGTACATCGTTGTAACTTATATTTGTGGTACTACTGTACTTATATGGGAAATAAATGAATTATTATTGTATATATTATTTGACGGTGGTTGTTTGCGCAGCGTTCTTCGGCGTGCCGCCGCCCGGCTGGAGCGCGCCAGGTGATCCCTTTGCACGGCCACTCGCACGGGCTTGTCCCGATATAACACGCCATTTATTACAATATTCTTCCTTTACCTTTATCAAACCACGATTAGAATGGATCAGAGGGAACAGACTTGACAGTTTAGTCAGATTAATACGTCAGGGTTTATGTGAACTGACTGTTTTTCCATCCCCAAACTCATCGCGGTTGAATAATGCCTAGGGTCATTATGCCGGTTACGCGGCCAACTTCAGTTAGCGACCACCTAAAGGACAAGGTTGTTATCAGTTAAACTCGTAAGCCCTATCGCCCTCGTTTTTGTAATAAAATTTGAAGTTATTTAGTGACTAGAAATTACAAAATAGTTAATTATGACCTATTTTTAAAACACTGGGCAGTTATTAAAGTAGTCCTAAAATTGAATTGGCATTACGAGGTTACATTTTGATAAGTCAGTTGCATGCTTAAACATTTTGTAGTTATTTAAAGGAAATGTACAAAAACACGAGGAAACATCCTTTCAGTTCACTGACTCATCTAAGTGGTCGCAAACCAGCACCCAACAATATTAAGTGGTCGCTAACCGGGGCAATCACCCTATTCTCCATTCTTATTGCATCGTAAATGTTATGTTTAATGTTGTAGAATTAGTGGATATTATGTCAGATATTTTTTAAACCGACTTCGAAAAAGGAGGTTCTCAATTCGTCTGAATCTTTTATTTTATGTATGTTCCCCGATTACTCGAAGATGCCTGATGATGAAAGGGCATCCAGGTGGTACCAAGGTCGTCAAGTCAGGATCTGACCTGGAGAAAACGTGGGAACTGTTTAAATTTTATTGGCACACTTGAAGCGGAGTCAATAGTACATTATTGCCGTGGCCGGGAAGGAGGCAATTACAGGCTGAGTAGTCGTTTCATTATAATACGAAGCCTGCAATTGCCATTCCGGCTGAGGCTAATATAGGTAGTGCTTTTCTCAAAAATGGGGGAATAAAAAAATACTAAATTTATATAAACTTTAAATATCGTTGCACAACGGGAAAATATTTACGATTTCCCGCCGTTTTTAGGGTTCCGTACCTCAAAAGGAAGAAACGGAACCCTTATAGGATCACTTTGTTATCCGTCCGTCCGTCCGTCTGTCTGTCAAGACCCGTTTTCTCAGGAACGCGTGGAGGTATCAAGCTAAAATTTATACCAAATACTCATGTTTACTGTCCCTTGCAGCTGTGAAAAATCAAACTTCTAATCTAAGCCAACGCAATCAAATGATACAGCCGTTTATACCGCAAATTTCCGCAAATTTTCGAAACTCGCAAGGGAATCAAAACCTACAGGGTACTTCCCGTGAACTCAGAATCTCTAAATTTGGCGCGAAGCAACGTCTTATAGTTATAGCACAGATAAAGGAAAAATTGCGAAAACCATAAAATTTTATACGGAACCCTCGGTGCGCGAGTCCGACTCGCACTTGGCCGGTTTTTTTAAACAGAATCGCAAGTGTATTTTTCCACCAAAAAAACAAACTATTTGAGACACATCGAAAACGTCGTGTTTGCAACAGAAAAATACGAGTTGAATTAGCTGAATACGAGCTGTGCCGTCATTTATATGCCATTTTCTACTTTAACACATTCGACACCGCGTACCCGACACTCGGGCACTCGTAAACTTTACTCAGATGCCGGCATACCCGGTAGTCGGGCAAGAGCTATAAACCTACACGCGACGCCAAAGTGCCCGACAGGCGGGCAAGCATTGCATCTTCGCTACCTCAGGGCTGCCACTGCCACTAACAGGAAAATTTGTAAGTCTTCTGATTTTTATGTACTTATGTCGTCGAAAAGTTCGAACAGTTGATTATTATATTTTATTACTTCACTTTGTATTTTTATTTACTTTACCAAATGCGATTAAAATAAAAATTCTTATTAGTTGGTTACGTTAACACAGCCCTGAGCGTTCGCCGCTTGCCCGACTAGCGGGTTCGCGGCGTGCGGCGTTGAGTTGCACGTCGTTGCCCGACTAGCGAGTACTGGCGGTTTCTGCGGTATTGTTCGAAATTTTGCCTGGTTGCGAAAGTGTTAAAAAATTTGGTACTCTCCAAATAAAGGAATTTATATATAACATTGCAGGCGGCCTGCAATGTTTTTTATTTTTTAATTTAGATGTGACCCTAAACTATAAACTTTACCTTCCAATATGTATCGAGTTATGTTCGCTTAGCGGTCCATTTTTGAGAAAAATATCAAAAGTCGTTATAAACTATGGTGTTTTGAAACGTGCGAATAATAGGGGTGTAGACTCGAAAATTTTTATTACTCAAAAGAAAGAAGGCAAAAAAATATGCCTAGCGACGAAAATCCCATTCAGATATCTGAAAGTATTACGAAGCTACAACCGTTTTTATACCTATTGCTTGGTCGAGAGAGAAAACGCAAACAGTGTGTGACGTCACAATATGCGAGGCTGCCGCGTCGCGCGCGCGGCAGGGCGCCTCGACGGCGGCGCCGAACACGATGGGACGCGGCATGTTGTCGTCTATTAGTGACGTCATAATCTACAAGCGTCATCGTTTCATATGAACTTGCGTTTCGCGAAAAAGGGACGGAATATACGCCTTCTTAAAACTTTGGACACTTATAAGTACCCTTTTTTTTCCATTTGACTAAATTTTAATCCTTTTTCGAGAAAATACGACATAATTGATTATTTTATTAAGTGTCTACACTATCTATTTTATAGTCGAACTCTATTTATAATGTTCTTCAAGAATACTATCGCATTTCCTGATTCTCGAAAACATGAACGTTGATTGTGTAGGCAACTAAGCATGTATTACGTTATATATCTCCCATGCATGCCACATTACACCCTGGTCCGCAATAAAGTCCACATTTTTTTTACCATGTTCAGTGCGCGAAATCGTTACGGGTTACATGTTTGCAATGAGTGACAAACTTTCGCATTTGATCGGTCGATTCAGCAGTTAATTTAGTTATTTATTTATAACAGTTATTTTCTAAATCGGTAGTACAACATTCTCAGTGATAAGGGATAATTATTGTCATCACGCCGTGAATCGTCGCATTTGTACGCGCACCATTAATAATGGCATAGGTAACCGTGTTTTTTTTTCCATTTAAAAAGTGATATTTAGATCTACCTGACGCGCGTACAGTCGAGTTGTCGATACAGACAACCTTTCAAAAATATGTACACATTGTGTCTTAAGTCAGTAACAATAAAGTCTCTGTATAGATATTTTTGATAGGTTGTCTGTGTAGATATATTAGAGAACTCGACTGTACAATGCGTTACGTGATCGACCTGCTCTGATCTCATTCAATGGAGTTTAATTTACACCATTTTAAATTGTACGAGAGATGCATTTGTTTTGTTTCGTTCGATTTTAAAACAAAACGAAATCAACTCGATTTCCTAGTATTGTTGCTTCATTGATGATTTCTCTTGCACGGTGGGCGGCTAGAGGGTAATGTCCCTTTTCCCTGAGAATGCCATATGTAAATGTTTTCTTAGATGTGTTTGAGTCGGAATTGCCGCCCAAGTACTCGGCTCTATCCGCTATCGCTCCCGCTCCCGCTCCCGCGCCCCCTCCCGCCCGGCCGCCGCGGCGCGCGCGCCCCGCCTCTCCCCCCGCGCGCGCCGCGCCCCCGCTACCACCCGCGCCCGCCGCGCCCCCGCTACCACCCGCGCCCGCCGCGCCCCCGCTACCACCCGCGCCCGCCGCGCCCCCGCTACCACCCGCGCCCGCCGCGCCCCCGCTACCACCCGCGCCCGCCGCGCCCCCGCTACCACCCGCGCCCGCCGCGCCCCCGCTACCACCCGCGCCCGCCGCGCCCCCGCTACCACCCGCGCCCGCCGCGCCCCCGCTACCACCCGCGCCCGCGTTGCCCTCTGGCGGCGCCGATTCCTAGCTTGAGGCGAAGGTCAGGATGGTACAGCCTAATGATCCGCGTTCTCTTGTCTTCCGCTCTTTATGTATGGGCTAAAAAGAGACAGATATAGTGACCCTGATTATTGGGCCGTACGTTACCTGTACCTCTCGGCTTCTGTACATGTCCGATCGTTGTTTTTATATTATATGCTGTTTAAATAAAGAAAAACATTGAATACATGTTTGATTTCTTAGGCGTTAGGTTCTGCGACTATATATCGGTAACATTTACTTATTGTATAGTGTAGCCAGTGGCAGCTATCATTTTGCGTTTAGGTCTGTGTCCATATGCCTAGTAATCTCGTACAGTCTAGTTCTAAGTCAATCATGTATGAACTTTTAACTTTATACCATTGGAATAAGGTGCAAAATGGTTCTCATACTTTGACGGCGTCCAAACAACAGATGAAAACAAGGGAAATATAACAAATATGCACTATAAAGTTCTCGTCGTCGCCGTTTATACAGTTATCATGTTGGTCTACTACTATTACATATATAAATTCAATAGTAAATATTATAACTGCGGTATCAGTCGGTATCAACGGTCGGTATAATTTCATTCAATCGCTCGTAGTCAAATAATTAAGAATCAAAGGTTAATCACTGGTAAAATAGTTGTGCATTGTGATGAAAATTTCCACATCGTTTTCCCTCCTGAAATCCCTGCATGTGTTGGGTGAGTCCTGTTATGCACCTGTGTATTTTTTTTGCACGAGTAGTTTGGTGTAGATTGCTTTTATGAATTATCTACTCCCTTGACCTAAATAGTAGTTACAGATGTGTGATAAAGTTAAACAGGCAAAAAGAGTAGTAAAAGGCACATTAGCGTCGTAAATTAGAAGGTTGATAATATGCATTTGCATTAGAAAAGCATACTGCGGAAACGGAGGTTGCCCGACTTGTATATTACCAAGAGCTTGATTGATCTTTCTCTTAAAACATCATCGTCTAGCAATCCCCGACTTCCCGGCCGCTGTAGTTATGTAAGGTACTATACAATTACTATAAAACGGCACAAGACGGCGCGCGAGCTCTCTCGCAGTATCTGACTCTTTCTAACTTTTCTAATAAAAAGGAGACGGTTAGTGCGAGAGAGCTTGATAGAGCTCGTCCGCCGTCTTCTGCTAACCGTGCAGTAAGAGTAAATCCTGACAAAAAAACAACCAAAAAACTGACCTAAGACCACAAATTCATTATTAGGGTTCCGTAGCCAAAATGTCATGTATGATAAATATCATCAATATAAAATATAAATAATATCATTATTTTGATTAAGTAAATATATTCGGAGATAATCGCTCCGAAAGTCACTAAACTTACGAACCGTGTCATAGAAAAACGAAGATAAAATCAAGGACATATGCTTTATAAATACTTTCGACAAAAAATATTTAAATAAAAACTGCCTTCCTCAAAGAAAAGACGTAATTGCCGTGAGTTTTTCGAAGATAAGACTCTCTTTAACTTACGGTATAGGATAGTGATTTAATATGGGTTAGCTAGTAGAAGGTACGGAACCCTTCACTGTGCGTGGTCCGACACGCACTTGGCCAGTGTTCCGTTTTACAGAATTTACTCTCAGTGTGCTTGTCGTTAGAGACTAGCTAGAGTATATCAGTGTCGTGGTGTTCCTGTATATTAATGTATGTTGTTTCTACACAGCGATGCCGCCGTCATACGAGCAAGCAACGGGAACAAAGAACCCTCCCTACCCGCTGTAGGCGCCATCGCAGACAGTGACGTCACCTCACCGGACTTTCGCCCCCCGTTTCAAGACACACCTTACAGGGATTTTGTGTAGAAATAGTTTCCTAATCTATTTTGAGTTTTTTCAAACGCTTATTGAGTTGAATGTACCTGAGCGGGATCGTAGCGAGATTAATACTTTAGAATGTACACGTATCCTTGAGAATATTTTAACTGGCGGAATTGCATGAAAGTAGTCTATTTTAAAAGCAACTCTATCGTCTTAGGCAGAAGATTCTAATTCCAATAAGTTTCTTAAAAAGTCGGCTATATCAAATAATTTCAACCATAATCGTAAGTTTCTTCCCTATTAGCATTATGATTTATGATTGACAATATTCAAGCTCATATTTAGAACTGCTGAACGCCTTAGGCATGGCTGAAGACAGCTATCCCTTCAGAAAAGACAGTAAATGAACTTGATCAGGCAAGTGCGTGAGCCTACTTTCACGTGGAGCTTTCAATTCGCAAGGCTGCTGAGCTACGATTCCGTATAGATATGTATACACCACATTTTATTTAATAATTTCTTCTACATAACTAATTTGGCTAGAGATTATGTAAACTCTGGACCCGATTCTACAGTGGCCTCTAAACTTCCTAATTGTATTTAGGTGTCGCTAAAACACTTTGCTATTTTCTATGAGCAGCTGTCATAAAGTCATAATCAAATGAAAGCGCTAATTTTAATCTGACGATTCTTATTTTAGGCTGTCTATTCAACTTACTTAGCTGCCTAAATGCTATTCTAAATATGTCGTTTTTAATCTGTTGCCTAAATTATGTCTAAAAATTAGCCAATTTCGTTTAAGGCTAGTTAAGCCATATGCACGTAGAATCGGGTGCTACATATAATTTGGATCCTTAAAAATGTTTTAGAATTGATAGTGTCATGCTCAAAAGTCTTGAAACTGGATGAACCGCGTCGACTCCTTATGACCGCGCGACCCATCTGAAGCGTATGTGATTTTATGAGAATTACTCAATGTATAATTAAGAATTTATTTTTTTATTTAAATCTAATTATACTATTCTAATTTACGTGAACGTTGTTACTGGACCTTATTGTTTCAATCACACACAATGCGGCTGTAAGGGGACAGTACATTGAAACTGGGCTTTTTTAAGGCGTTGGTGTCCCTCTGATTTAAAGTCAGCGGCAGAGAACCGTTATCCCCTCTACATACCAACTTCTCAGCAGGGGGGTCGTGTTTCTCTGGGGCGGAATGTACCTCGTACCCTGCGTCAAAGGGAGATCAACGCGAGGGACTTAACTCTGAAGACTGATTAGTAAATCGACAGGACGTGGTGAAACCGTACTGTCTGTGATGAAAACATTAGTGGACCGGTGCCAGTAGCAATGAATAGTCAGTCACAAACTCACAGACTGTACATAGGGCTGCTGTCTTCCTAATATAGCAGTAGGTATGTATCTCTTACGTGGTATTATAACAGGATTTATAGGCTCTTACGCTTATCTTAAAATGAGGCACCTTATTGCAACTCAACCTATTTCATAAATAATTTACAAACTGCCCTGTGGAAAACCTACCAACACAGCTTCTTAATAAAATAATTCTCCTGACCTCAGTCGTAGTAGTGGTGCCCGGTTTTTATGAAAATCGCGTCGGCACGTGCGTTACTTACACGCGTGTTCAAGTTGATTATGATGGTCGTAGTCAGGTCAGAGGCTCTAGTATAAGTTTTACCGAAACAAAACTTTACGATCGCGTTTGCGTTTTACCCTCAATTTGTATGGGATTTGACAGCTGAACGCGAACGCGGTCGTAACGTTTTGTTTCGGTAAAACTTATACTAGAGCCTCTGGCGGGTTAACCCTAAGGTAACGTGGAACGTGGAACTCTGGGAAAAGAGGAACTCACGGGCGCTCTGCTAGTAGGCGCTTTCCTCTACATACGATTTTTCGCATGTTAATTGGCAACGAGCGCAGTGTTACGAAATTCTTGGTAAGCAATGATTCTAGTTTACTTAAACTTTGGGATGCTTCGATACTGACTGAGTGCTGAAGGTTTGTTTTTCGTTTCTGTCACACTACATTTTAGATGGTGCTGATCTGACGCTCTAGAATAAGTTTTACCGAAACAGTACTTTACGATCGCGTTTGCGTTTTACCCTTAATTTGTATGGGATTTGACAGCTAAACGCGAACGCGGTCGTAACGTTTTGTTTCGGTAAAACTTATACTAGAGCCTCAGTGCTCTGTCATACGAAAGTATAAGGGACTGGACATGGGGCACCGTTCCTCTTACTCCGGGAAAAAACATTGTTCCTCTTACCTTACCCCCGGAATGGAATAAGTATTTAAAAGTCACCTAATCTGCCGAATGCAAAACTTATCTCAAACACCCGTCAGAAAATGTCATACGGCCATGTATACAAAATTGTGACAAAGTTTATCAGCAAATAACTGTAGGAACCTGATGGTCGCAAGTTTGAAGAAGTTTTAAAAGTGTTATAGTTTATTGCATAAACTGGCAATAATATCTGAAATAAAAGTGAAAAAGACGATAAACCGCCTAGCTAGAATAGCATCCGGTTAAAATGTTGTTTTACATTTATCAGTTGCTTGAAAAGTTAGTTTAATTTGAATCATATTGCGCACTGAATACAGTTGAATTTATTTTGTCAACAATCAAAAACAAATACTAATTTAAGGATGTAATATTGTAAAGATTTTTGCATAGGAACACATAAATCAGCAGTTATTGGAATTGTAAATATATAATAACATGTATAATTAAGTCCAACAATGATTTACGTCTCAATGTACAAACGCCAACACAGTTAACTGACCTGTATTTATATTGATCCTTATTACAATGTTCATAAAGTGCACGGATGGTTAGTTAACTGTGTTGACGATGGTACGTAGTTATGAACCTTATACCTCTTGTGTCTGCCAAGCTATACTAGTCGTTGTAACCTGGTCAGTGAGGTCGAAATTTGAATGATACGAGTTAGTATAAACTTCCAGTAAATATGTGCCAGAAACGAGTAGGTAGGTGCTCGCTCTCAACCCGTAGGTGTAATCCAATGTACAAAGCGCACTTTTGATTCTATATTGTACCGATATGTCCTCAGGCATATATACTATAACATGTACGTGTTAAGGGTAGTATTCCAATTGTCTGAGATGTTTGACCAATGTGCATACGCAATGATCAAAGATTGTATCAAATATTGGACAAGTGAAATATACCACCCTAAAGTAGGAAGACGCGAAACATTGCTATTACTCTGAGAGTTTCAGCAAAACTATTTGGCAAGCCGTAAGGACTCGGATTTTGGTGGACCGCTACAAAGCGGTGGCGACTAAGGTTGGGTTGCGCCAACATACGATTACAGACCGATCAACGTTGAATATGGCGCCGGCAGCTGTCAAAACTTGTCAAACTTTACATAAATAAATAATAAATAAATATTTACATTCAGATTTCAATGTACACCGCTTACGATTACAGGCGGTTAGGTGCAACCCACCCTAAATGTTGAAGGTAAATCAGTATGAAATTTTAGAACTTGTAATGATATCCTTTCGTCCTCAATATTAGAGTCCAAGGAACTAAGTGTATGTTCTCAATTCGATGTTATAAATAAAATAAACGTAACATTTAGAAGATAAGTTGATACATTTTAGGTTTATGATTATTTTCTCTTTGAGATTTTAAGATGCATTTTGTTATGAAAGTATTGTCCGCGTATGAACGTTTTGTACCTACCAAATATAATAAATTGTTAAATAAGATGGTCGTTTTTATTATTTTTAGAAAACATGTTTCTCACCTAAATGCGTCTTGCGGCGGCACCACCAATCATATTTGACGGTCAGGTTAACCTTAATATAGGTTCTCTCTTGTTACACCTAACTACTTTAGCCCTAAATTTCATTTATCCTAATGATACGGAAATTATATGTTTTGAGACTAACAAATTAATATAGTCTTCAAACCTGTGTGGCGTGATACATCTAAGGTGTACTGTTTAAAATTCACTACTCCCCCTCCCTCCACATGACGCTCGACCCCCCTCCCTTGAAATGTGTCCTCGTTGGTTGTTTGGTGACATTCTCATGAAAACTAAAAGATATCAAAAAAAAGTGCCAAGGACGAAATTAATCCTCAGAACAAAAAAGGTTCCGTTTTTTTATTCGTTGGACGGTATAGGTATTTATATAACCGTAAAATTAATTAAAAACCATACTCGTTTGACGAAGTGTAGGTATTATATTTTCATAAGTTTGGCTTGGCCAGCCATATCAGAGCTCACAATAGGGCAAATCCGTAATTGCTAGGGTCGCCGTCATCGAAATCGATGAGGAGGACTATATATATATATATATATATTATATTTTCAAAACGTAGACCGATTTTGAACTATATCTAAAAATCACCGCATTAAAGCCATCGATCAAATAAAAAAAACTACATGAAAATTGGTTTATCTGTTTCGGCGGTACGAGCTAGGTAACAGACACACAAATACTACATATATGTTTCCTGTTCAGGAACGGAATCATGTCCAGAGGAGTCCTTGTCCAGAGGTAATCGTATGTTGTCATAACTTACGATTACCGGCGGTGTCAGTCTGTGAAGTCAGTGAGAGACATGATAAGTACTTCGCTTCGTGTGAAGCCGGGGCGGGTCGCTAGTATTTATTATAAAGTAGAAAGCACATGGACTAGGAGGGCAGTGTAATGAATGATATAACAACTTTTGATATATTTTCACTGGATATCACAACATTTAATATAATTTCATTGGATATAATCACTCAAGGGACATAATAAACTTTTGGTTTAACAACAATGAGTATAATTTGAAGGCGTATAATGTTCAACTAGTATAATACATTTTTGATATAACGTTTAATGGATATAATGTATATTGGATATAAGTATTAGTGGTATAATGTTTTGTAAGATATAATTTTATTTTTCACACACACGTTAATTATTTTAACCTAACCTAATCGCCAGCGTGTCGACGTCACCCCGCTTGGCGGGGTGCCTATTTCCGCTCTAAGGGACACAAGCTAACCTTAACCTAACCTACAAAGGTACAATTAATGGCATTGTTACAAGTATCAGTGGCTATTTATTATAATTTTATGTGTCAGTGGTTACTCGTCGTCGTACCTATACCTACACCAACCTGCCTAAGAGTAAAAAGGTAAGAAATAAAAGTAGTAAGTATTCCAGATTATGCCAATAGTACATTATACCAACTGAGTTTTATATCGAACAAAGTTATATCCCATGTATGTTCTACGTTATGACTGTTAGATTACTAGTTATATTACAAGTTCATTATATATGTTGATAATTATATTACATGAGAATATATCAAATGTTGTTATATCAAAAGTGCATTATATCCTTTAATCCTTATATCCAGTGAAAGTATATCAAAAGTTTTTATATCGATCGTTACGCACCCGGACTAGGAGAATGCCATCGGTGGACTACGCCGTAGGCACTTTCCGCTACATACGAGGAAAAATACAGGAATGGCTACGAGCGTAGCGCGTAGCGATTCTCGGCACTGAATGTGTCAACACATTCATGATTCTGTAAGTGTTAACACTTTCACTGCCAGGAACCCACCTACCACGGAATCGACTTCGAGCGTGGCGCATAGCGATTCTTAGCAATTAATGTCTTAGCTCTTACGGTCTACGTCGTAGCGCTAATACTCTAGGATGAATGAAATGAAATTAAATGAAAATTATTTATTCCTAACAAACAAATATATCTATCACGTACATATACCTACATGTAATTTATTTATCGCATGGCAAATCAATAATTAGAACGTGACATCTTGGAAATGTGACTGCTGCTACGGGCCAACTACGGGCTACGACGGCATAGTGCTACGACGAGCGCGCTGCTATCTTACTCCGTACACAACCACGACGCATTCCTATGCAAAATTTAACTTGGAAATAATTAAGTTCGTAAAATAAATACACGGTAACCAAAACACCTGTGCATTTGAAGATACGCTGCCAAGTATATTTGTTCTTTTTAGTGTAAAAGGTAGGTGGTTTCTGAAACGACCGCAGTTTTCAAATAAACTTATATGATTTTGTACAAAGGGCAGCAGCCGGCGCCCCGCCCCCGGCTGGCGCCGGAGTGGCGGCGCACTTGTTGCCGCCGTCTGACCTCTCCCCCCTCCACCCTCCCCCTCGTCGCCACTCCTGCGGGATCACGTAGCTTTCCAGCTGAGCTGAGACACCACATTTTCATCCGTCAAGTTGACGTCATCGTGCACGCTGAATTTTATCCTAATGTTAAAATTGTTTTTAGTACATACAGGGCACTATAAAGCTTAGATTTACATGTTAATTGATATCCTTTTGCGGTATTTTTGTAACACTGTGTTCGGTGCGATCGCCGGCTTTGTTATAGCGCAGATCAGTTACGTTTTATAAAATACTTTATAGTAAATCTTTAGTGATGTTATACATTTATAATAAACAAGTGGTAAACTCTTAACGAGTGAGAAGATATTATAAATATACTAGGGATACAAGTGATATTTAAGTCGCTGCGTCGACTAATACAGTCAGAGGAGACGAAACATACAATTTTATAGAAGGTAAGTGCGTAGTCGTTCAGATATTTATTTTCTGATAGTTGCAGACAACGTTTTAATAATTGTTAGTACCTAACTGCTAATACGAGTAAAAGCCTAATTGGTGTCAAAGACACAGAAGTACACCTACCACCAAACCTTTTGTCAAAAATCAAATTCAAACATACATACAGACTGACTTACGTTCGACATGACACCTCTATTGGAGGAAAAGACAGGCATTCTTTTTTGTAAATTTTTACCCACGAGGGATCCCATCGGGACCCCCCGGCGACCGAGTGCAATAAATGGAGGAGGCGCTCCAAAACTGCTAAAAGAATATATAAAAATAAACAAATTCAAACATTTATAAACAAAAATAAACACAACAAATATAAATACAATAACACACGTAAGTTTTGGCACGAAATGGACCCAGCTCAGCATGTTTTGGCTGCAGCCAGCGCTGGCCTTCCGCAGGGTCCATTCGGTGAAGACACGCATTGGCACATGCATCGTGTATCTAAATTACTAAATTAATAAGTGGTTATAATAAGTATGTGTATGATTTTGAATGTCTTTGGCCTTTGCTGTTAAGGTGCAGTTTACGAGTATATCTTCCTAAGGCCCAACACGAAATTTTTGCTAAGGTTATTTGAATCTAGTAGCGTGGAAATTCGGAATTAATCTCATTTGTTCGAATAATCAATTTTGTTTTATTAAAGGTTGTAATGCACATTGTGCCTTACGAGGACTAATCTACACTTATAATAAATCTGTGAATTAACAAAAAACTGCCACTATTTAACTAAGCATTGTTTTGTCACGAATGATCTCAGCTTCCCATGAACGGAAAAACAAGTTTTTTTGTATTAGTAGTATCTTATTATTGTAGCTTCTGCCTAGGATAGTTTTTATCCGACTGCGACGGTTAATATATTTTCCGAAATTTCATTTCTACGTCTTGAAATCCTAGCTGCCATATATCTGTAAACTTTCAGTGACGGCACAATGGCGGGCTTGCCTTAACTATCCAATATTTACTCCATAATTTCGATCCGGTGTGTGATAGATCTTCACAACACGCATACTAAACGATAAAGCATAAAAAATAATTGATACTGGTTCTTTTTCACGATACTTAAATATCAATACTGACAAGTATTTTAATAATACCTTCCCTATATCCAACAGATTCCCACCACATTACCATGCAAACGAAGTCGAGGTACAGCTAGTAAATAAATAAAAATGCGAATGGTTATCATTATTTCGCCTTTTGTTACAGTTGCATCGTTTATATCACTGCGACTAAACGCTATCAAGCAAAGTAAGTATCGTTTCACTTTTACGCAAGTTTCGATTTTCTGTACTAATACATAATTTTTCTATTTCCTCTCAATATGCAATGACATGCTAATAGAATCCTAATATTGCTCATTCCATGCCATATAATGGCCGATTTTGCGACGAACCATTGAAACATTGTCACCTTTATAATGACTCACTTTCATAGAATTAACTATTTGTGATTGTATTCTTCGTTCAGAGTTTGCCTAGTATCGCGTCAGTAGCAGTTCCACTGATTAGTGTGAGGAGGCAAGATGGGTCGCGGCGGTGGCGTGCAGAGCGGGCGCCCGCCCTCGCAGGCGGCGTACTTCGTGGCGCTCGCTGTCATAGCGCTGCTGCTGCTCATGCTGTGCTGCTACTTCCTCTACTTCTGCGTCAAGAAGATTAACGGTCAGTACAGACAGATGGTGTGAGGGGAGCAAAATAGTTCGCGGTGGCGTGCCGAGCGGGCGCCCGACCTCGCAGGCGGCGTACTTCGTGGCGCTCGCTGTCTCATCATGTGTGCTCATGCTGTGTCCACGAAGTACGTGGCGCTCGCTGTCATAGCGCTGCTGCTGCTCATGCTGTGCTGCTACTTCCTCTACTTCTGCGTCAAGAAGATTAATGGTTAGTACAGACACAGACAGATGGTGTGAGGGGAGCAAAATAGTTCGCTGTGGCGTGCAGAGCGGGCACCCGCCCTCGCAGGCGGCGTACTTCGTGGCGCTCGCTGTCATAGCGCTGCTGCTGCTCATGCTGTGCTGCTACTTCCTCTACTTCTGCGTCAAGAAGATTAACGGTTAGTACAGACACAGACAGATGGTGTGAGGGGAGCAAAATAGTTCGCTGTGGCGTGCAGAGCGGGCGCCCGCCCTCGCAGGCGGCGTACTTCGTGGCGCTCGCTGTCATAGCGCTGCTGCTGCTCATGCTGTGCTGCTACTTCCTCTACTTCTGCGTCAAGAAGATTAACGGTCAGTACAGACAGATGGTGTGAGGGGAGCAAAATAGTTCGCGGTGGCGTGCCGAGCGGGCGCCCGACCTCGCAGGCGGCGTACTTCGTGGCGCTCGCTGTCTCATCATGTGTGCTCATGCTGTGTCCACGAAGTACGTGGCGCTCGCTGTCATAGCGCTGCTGCTGCTCATGCTGTGCTGCTACTTCCTCTACTTCTGCGTCAAGAAGATAAATGGTTAGTACAGACACAGACAGATGGTGTGAGGGGAGCAAAATAGTTCGCTGTGGCGTGCAGAGCGGGCACCCGCCCTCGCAGGCGGCGTACTTCGTGGCGCTCGCTGTCATAGCGCTGCTGCTGCTCATGCTGTGCTGCTACTTCCTCTACTTCTGCGTCAAGAAGATTAACGGTTAGTACAGACACAGACAGATGGTGTGAGGGGAGCAAAATAGTTCGCTGTGGCGTGCAGAGCGGGCGCCCGCCCTCGCAGGCGGCGTACTTCGTGGCGCTCGCTGTCTCATCATGTGTGCTCATGCTGTGTCCACGAAGTACGTGGCGCTCGCTGTCATAGCGCTGCTGCTGCTCATGCTGTGCTGCTACTTCCTCTACTTCTGCGTCAAGAAGATTAATGGTTAGTACAGACACAGACAGATGGTGTGAGGGGAGCAAAATAGTTCGCTGTGGCGTGCAGAGCGGGCACCCGCCCTCGCAGGCGGCGTACTTCGTGGCGCTCGCTGTCATAGCGCTGCTGCTGCTCATGCTGTGCTGCTACTTCCTCTACTTCTGCGTCAAGAAGATTAACGGTTAGTACAGACACAGACAGATGGTGTGAGGGGAGCAAAATAGTTCGCTGTGGCGTGCAGAGCGGGCGCCCGCCCTCGCAGGCGGCGTACTTCGTGGCGCTCGCTGTCATAGCGCTGCTGCTGCTCATGCTGTGCTGCTACTTCCTCTACTTCTGCGTCAAGAAGATTAATGGTTAGTACAGACACAGACAGATGGTGTGAGGGGAGCAAAATAGTTCGCTGTGGCGTGCAGAGCGGGCACCCGCCCTCGCAGGCGGCGTACTTCGTGGCGCTCGCTGTCATAGCGCTGCTGCTGCTCATGCTGTGCTGCTACTTCCTCTACTTCTGCGTCAAGAAGATTAACGGTTAGTACAGACACAGACAGATGGTGTGAGGGGAGCAAAATAGTTCGCTGTGGCGTGCAGAGCGGGCGCCCGCCCTCGCAGGCGGCGTACTTCGTGGCGCTCGCTGTCATAGCGCTGCTGCTGCTCATGCTGTGCTGCTACTTCCTCTACTTCTGCGTCAAGAAGATTAATGGTTAGTACAGACACAGACAGATGGTGTGAGGGGAGCAAAATAGTTCGCTGTGGCGTGCAGAGCGGGCACCCGCCCTCGCAGGCGGCGTACTTCGTGGCGCTCGCTGTCATAGCGCTGCTGCTGCTCATGCTGTGCTGCTACTTCCTCTACTTCTGCGTCAAGAAGATTAATGGTTAGTACAGACACAGACAGATGGTGTGAGGGGAGCAAAATAGTTCGCTGTGGCGTGCAGAGCGGGCACCCGCCCTCGCAGGCGGCGTACTTCGTGGCGCTCGCTGTCATAGCGCTGCTGCTGCTCATGCTGTGCTGCTACTTCCTCTACTTCTGCGTCAAGAAGATTAACGGTTAGTACAGACACAGACAGATGGTGTGAGGGGAGCAAAATAGTTCGCTGTGGCGTGCAGAGCGGGCGCCCGCCCTCGCAGGCGGCGTACTTCGTGGCGCTCGCTGTCATAGCGCTGCTGCTGCTCATGCTGTGCTGCTACTTCCTCTACTTCTGCGTCAAGAAGATTAATGGTTAGTACAGACACAGACAGATGGTGTGAGGGGAGCAAAATAGTTCGCTGTGGCGTGCAGAGCGGGCACCCGCCCTCGCAGGCGGCGTACTTCGTGGCGCTCGCTGTCATAGCGCTGCTGCTGCTCATGCTGTGCTGCTACTTCCTCTACTTCTGCGTCAAGAAGATTAACGGTTAGTACAGACACAGACAGATGGTGTGAGGGGAGCAAAATAGTTCGCTGTGGCGTGCAGAGCGGGCGCCCGCCCTCGCAGGCGGCGTACTTCGTGGCGCTCGCTGTCATAGCGCTGCTGCTGCTCATGCTGTGCTGCTACTTCCTCTACTTAACGGTTAGTACAGACACAGACAGATGGTGTGAGGGGAGCAAAATAGTTCGCTGTGGCGTGTAGAGCGGGCGCCCGACCTCGCAGGCGGCGTACTTCGTGGCGCTCGCTGTCTCATCATGTGTGCTCATGCTGTGCTGCTACTTCCTCTAGGTACTAGACAGTCAAATATAAACATATTTGCTATGTTTAATATACGTGTATTTACCGAAACCTTATATAATACATATAGTTTGCGGTTAGAGAGTTACGCTTAAAGTTGTATAAAAGACCGAACGGGTTAAAAAAAATAAGATGAGATTGCGTTTGTCCTTCGTCTAACCTGATGAGATGAGATGGATCACGCTCACTCAGAAAATGCTTGTGCACTTTAATATAGTCTTTATGCTAATAGCTATTACGGTGATTTTGGCTAAACGCAATTTTCGTTGCTTGATATTAAGTAGGTACGTGTTGAAATTTTGCCGAGACGGCGTAAACGCGTTATTTTCAACTGTGTGGTTCTCCCGGATTCAGTCTCAAGGATAGGTGGCTTGTATAAACCAAACTAAATAGACCAATGATGTTGTGTTGTTACAGAGTTGTCAGAGCGCGAGTCGCTGTGCGGCGCGTCAGCCTCTCGCGCGCAGCCGGCTCCCGCCAGGGACGCCTACCCCGTGCAACCAGGTTATTACGCAACAATCCTGTTGGCCGGCGAGTCGTGTCACAAGCATTTATACATATACTAGCTTCTGCCCGCGACTCCGACCACGTGGAACTCGTTTATATCGCAGCTCCATACAAACTTTCACCCCCCCCCCATTTCACCCCCCCCCCCCCATTTCACCCCCTTAGGGGATGATTTCTGGGATAAAAACTATCCTATGTCCGACTCTACTTATATTGTCATGGTCAAACATCGTTAATTTTGTAGCATTTTTGGTGTAGCGTTGCTAGCGGAATTGGTATAAGCAGTGTAATCCTAATACAGCCCTGAGCATTTAGAATGATATTCGGGTCTATATTTCTCTCTCGCTTGCTCGTATACGTACGTTGTACGTTCTTGTGCCTAAAATACGATTTCATCCGAACCCTAATCTCATTCTAAGTGTTCACTGGCTGTACGTTTCTAACCTCTAATTCCAGTGGTAAGAGAGAGCGCCACAGCAATAGCGAAGATGTGCAAGGAGCTGCCGAGCGGCGCGCGGGGCGTCGTGTTCCCCGCGGCGACGTCGCCGGCCGCGCTGCTCGCCGACACGGGCGCGGGCGGCTCGCTCGCCTCGGGCAGCGACGGTGCCACGCTCAGCGATGACACCACCACTACGGGTGCCAGCGAGGAACCCGCGCCTGGGGCACGCAGATAAACCGACCCCCATATAAAGGGCCGGTGGTGTCACTGTTCGCCGACACTGGGCGCGGGCGGCTCGCTCGCCTCGGGCAGCGACGGTGCCACGCTCAGCGATGACACCACCACTACGGGTGCCAGCGAGGAACCCGCGCCTGGGGCACGCAGATAAACCGACCCCCATATAAAGGGCCGGTGGTGTCACTGTTCGCCGACACTGGGCGCGGGCGGCTCGCTCGCCTCGGGCAGCGACGGTGCCACGCTTAGCGACGGGTGGCAGAGAGTTACTCGCGGCCGAGGCCGCAGGTAAACCTCGCTCGACATTAAAGGCCGGTTAGTACACAGGCGCCGCAACGACAGGGGCGTCGGCTCGCTCGACTCGGGCAGCGACGGCGCGACGCTCAGCGACTCCACCACCTCCGCGGGTGCATTTTGCAAAGATCTTTTAAACCTTCTATTGGTATGTAAAAGAAGTCACTAACATTTGATTCTGATTCAGGTCTTTTAATTGATCTTTATATAACCTGGTCTTACGAGTATCCGAGTCACGGAATGTTTCTTTAGATAGCTTATTTTCAACTGAATCCACACAACATATTGCCGGACCAGACCACTGATAGGCAGCGCCTTTCAGAGGAATCGCTAGTTGGCCTTCTATCTATGTAAAGTAGGTACCTAAGATATAAAACGTACTGACATTGTACTACTGCATATTTATATGTCTATACATTCCTTCCCTTAGGAAACAATTGAGAATAAATTGAGCTAGGAATTATATAAAGTTTTTATGTTGACGACACCCGTTTGATGAAGATACAAGTTACAATTTTAAAGTCTGAAGCGCTAGACCAAGGACGACTAAGTAGCTATTTGATCGGTGTTGCCTATTTATACCTAAAAATGTAACTTGTAGGTAGCTTCGCGAAATGGGCCACTGGTGTACCTACCTACATGGCCTCTTAAAGGTTGTCTTGAGGACCAACATTTTGTATGAGTGATAGAACTACTTACAATCTATTACTACCTGACTTAGTGATAAAGCGAGTGAGTCTGTGGGATATATGACAGACCATAGCGCATTCGTAGCTGGTATGTACCCAAGGTCAACCGATGGTACAGTTTAGGTGCCAACCTAAGGGTCTAACCCTATATTGATAAACTGTAACACACTGGTTGGATACTGATTTTAAAGTCTGACTACTTATTAATTAAAGATGATTTCACATTTATTGACGAAAAACAATGCGTTAAATTGAGACAGTTTACAATGTTTTGCAAGTTTATAATCTCGCGAGTAAGATTATAAACAGAGGGTGTTCACAGTCAAACGGTGACATATTATACATTTAAATTTGAATGGACGCACGCAGCACAATATTTGGTTCTTGTATTGGTTGGTGTAGCACTGCCTCTACTCGACATGAGGTAGTCATAACCCGATTGATGCAATTTTCAACTAAGTATTTCATAAGAGACAAAATATGTTAAACTTGGCTGTTTTTCTGGGAATAAACTCGCCATAAGGAGACTCTACACGAGCTAAATCGGCAGGGGCAGGACGCCAAGCAAGGTCACAGAAAATCTAGTATGGAGTGACCTTGATTTGGCGGGCCGCCGTGCTTCCGACTCTTATCCACACGGGCCGCATCACGCGGCGGGCTGCATGCAGTCCTGCCGATATCGGCCCGTGTAGCGTCTCCTATAAAGTGAAAGAGTGTTTATGTACGAGTAGAGGGAGTAGTTTTTACAGAGGTGCATTAAATCGAACTACGTTCCTCCTTTTATTACATTATTACTTTTAAGATTTAAATATTATAATTAGGTATTGTATTTGTATTGTTCTACTTTGTACGTAATAAATTTTTATAGTTGTGACTACTGCAATATTGTTGTGTACATTTTATAAATGTCTATTTATACTTAGAGTAACGTCTTCTTAGGATAATATTCATATCCAGCAAAGATGTGTGAAGTTGTGTTTCATATACTTGTCACCTAGCTGTCAATACGTCCACTGCTGGACATAGGCCTCCCCCAATAAGTACCAAAGTGAACGGTCCTGCGCCACCCGCATCCAGTGAACTCCCGCGACCTTTACCAGGTCATCAGTCCACCTTGCTGCAGTTTCCTCTCAAGAACCTTCCCGCCCCAGCCGTTCAAGCTTGCGAGGCAAATACATGAACACACAGCTTTGCACATCTCTGGTGGAGGCGAGGTTCCCTCTAAAATCTTGATTAATCTACGTATATCGTGTGCCAAATTATATCAACGAACTAAGCATATTATCGTGTTTTTACATTTATAATTATGTGCTTTTAAAAAGCTTAATGTATTGTACCAACTACCGATATCTTACCAGGTTACAATATTATATCTATTTACCTGCCACAAAATAACTGCCTGTTTGTGACTTTGAGATACGAGTTGGTTTCTTTACTCGGTGTTTCATCAAATTAATATTTCTAATGACTATGAAACATTTTAAACATATTTCTAGCCACACTACTCGTTCAAATAAACGTTATTGCCTATTATTTTATATGTATGATAGCTATCTCTGTATAGTTTAACGTGAACCGATTTGGAACACTGTTTTTTTTAACAGTGATATGACTCTCATCTCGTGACTTGGAAATATGGACAGGACACATTAACCTTTTCAACGCTCTGTCAGAGATAATAGTGAATAGCTCTGTGAAAGATGATATATGTCCGTTGTTGGCGCAACGCAGGTCGCGTTGCGGATTATGTTCGTTGGCGGAGAAAAGGTTAACAAGGTTTTATGTCACTGTACAATCTTCCAAAGTGATCCAGTCATCATAAATTACTGTCCAAGTTTAGCTTAGAGATCGTTATAATTACTGGGCTTATTCAATCTAACATACAAAACGTAAGATCGATTTTGTTTTCTCACACCGCGCTCGCGGCGAATACAATACCGATTCCAATTTCATACGTTAAGTTGGTATGGGCGTAGTAGTGTGGGTGGTCAAGTCTTGCGTCCAGAGATTTGAGTCCAAGTTGTGATATTTTATATTTATCAATGTATTCGAATGTACCAAACATGTCTTTGTTTTCTTATAATAAAATAAAAATGATACAAAATCTCTCAAGTGCTTGTTTCACTCCACTTAACCTTTTTTTTCTACTCGAGCATTTCTATCCGTCAATTAAATGACTGAAGGCGATATCTAAATCAACTTCATTTGAGTTGAGACTGCTAGCAGTCATCTTATGAATATAAGATAACTGTGTACCAACCTAAAATTAATTTTGACCAATCACGAGGCTCGATTTCCAGAAGACATGAACGCGCAGAAATAAAAAAGCGGTTGGCCGCACTTCGTTTCAGCAGGGCGATTTTTAATAGATACCAAGTTTGTTTAATAAATAAAGATCGTTAACAACGTGCTGGTGGCAAAGTATGGTTGACAAAAAAAATACACAAACTGTTTTTGTCCATTTTTCATATTGTAAAGTTTTTTGTGTGAATCAGTTTTCATATGCCAAATGCCAAAATGGTATTGTGTCAAATCCATACATTATACGTGCACTTTATTAGGACTCCACTTGAAATACTTGAATATCCACTCTAGATAAGTCTTAGAGTATTAAACCAACCGGAGCGGCCATTGACAGGCGTTCCCCTCTGCCAAAAATATATGACCAGTGGTCATACACATTGTATGGACTAACGTTTATCTGACGTAGCTATTTTCACGGTACGCATACATTTGACGTTCCCTTTCCCCGCAAAAATCGGCAGACTTTTTATGTATAGAAAATGACTCATGGCCGCTCCTGTTGGTTTAATGCTCTAAGAGATAAGTATAGATACGATGTGCATTGGATTATTTAGATTAAAATAAACATTTCGCGTAGGTAATGTAATTAGATTTTCAACTTTAGTTGTATTTTTATGTCATTTGACGTAGGTACATTGTTTTAAAAATATATTAGGGCGGAAAAGGTTTTGTACCGTAAAGAGTTATATTATCTAGAGGTGTAATCCTAAGAAAGTAAGTATTTATTTTATGGTTAAGAACAAAAGTGAATATTCAAATGTATTTGTTTTTTCTGCCAACCATAGCCTTTGCCACCAATACAGCACGATCTTTGTTAATAAATGATCATTTCTGTTAACTTGTAGAAAATATTGTATGCAATAGTTATTTCACTATCTTTTTAACTCTCGTACCCTCATTAGGCCACTCAGCAAGCTTATACTATTATTCTATTAAGCAATCTTTATATAGCTACATAACGATTGCTTAATAGTATTTTATGCAATCATTATATAATGTACGCTTTTTCAGTCGAGTACCACGCCTTATAACTATTGTATACAATACTTTTTCTTCGAGTCACCTGAACTAATTAAATAAACAAACTTGGTATCTATTGAAAATCTAAGCCCTGCTGGAACGAAGTGCAGGCAACAGCTTTTTCTTTTTTATGCGTTGATGTCTTTTAATTTTGACTTTCTCATGACGGCGTCCTATTGTGGTCAGATACATTTTAGTTCAGTAAAGGCTCGAATTTATTTTAGTTGTCTACACAGTTTTAAAATATTGAGTTGGGACCTCTATAGTAAAAATCATGTGATTTTAGTTTGGTGTACGAATAAATAAATACTCGTCGACTTTAATGTTTGAGTTAAGACACTCAAACATTAAAGTCGACGAGTATTTAAACTACTATTTTACAACGGAAGGAAAATCCTTAATGGACACCTCCGCGCCACGGGGATAGCGCGGAGGTTATGTCACAATATTTCCCCTTGATACCCCAGATAAACGATGCAACCTAGACGGATTAAATTTATTGTTATATGGAATGAGGTATTCTGGTGCTTCTAAAATAGAAGAAAATTTATGTCTGTCATGAAAGTCATTAATATTCGTTTTTGGCGACAATACCTATTAGTACCTACCGTAGCCGTAGCCGAAAGATATTTAGAGCCACTTACATAGATACGTTCTAAGAAATTCTTCTGACGCTAACTAAGAAGCGTCTTAACTTAGAAAAGATGGGAGAGTAGAAGTGGAATCTGTGGAATAGAAAATAGCAGGCAAGATAAATAAATGAAACAACATTAGTTTAGATTGTAAACGAGTTTAATTGTAAATTGCCGTAGCGTAGGTAATAGACAAACAACGTGCTCTGCGAAAAGGGTATTTCCCAATTTGTTCAAAACGCTTAATATAATAGGCGTATCCCCACGGGCGAGGATGGTAGTTCTGTCGAGGAAGGTCGAAGGGGATCCTCAAGGCCTCCACACACCGAACGCGTGCGCGGCGCGGGTCGGGCGGTATCTCTATTTCTTTCGCATGGTAGCGCGGTGTCTCTATTGCATAGTAGCGCGGTAGCAACGCGGGCCCGCGCAACAGTGTGATGAGATAGTGAGAGAGATATTTAATGCATTGCTAAGTGAGAGAGCTAAGTATATCGACCTGCTATTCAAGCCGTGCAGCTTCCAGCCTGCAACAGGCCACTACTATGAAATGCTTCGTTCGTTCGTTCGTGTATCTCTATCTCTGCTGACTTGTTTAGATGGAGATATTGCCAGTTTCGACTTTTGAATTTCGTGGTAGCGCCACAGACGGGCCGAGCTCGCCCGTGCCTAGTGCCAATTTATGTCTCCGATACCAATTCCTCTGGATGCATTAAATGCAATGAGAAATACCCTTCAGCTCAAAGAGCCCTCTGTAAAGAGTAATTGTAAAAGGAATTGACCTAACTAATTATGTCATTGAGCATTGCAACTCACTAACAGATACTTATAAATATATTTACTCGTATAATTTACCAACATTTCCACACCAAGACAATACATGATTTCCGAGGTTGAAAGAACATCAAATACCGAAATGTAATTTAAATTGACTAAACTCTATATTAAAGCTATTATTTCTAAGTTCATCAAAACAGATATAGGTACTCATTTAGAATATTAAATTAACTATAACAAAGTAGGTACCTACTATGCAACAAATTGAAAGTCGGTAACATTAAGGTAGGTTTCCTTACAATCTCAAAATATTAAGGAATTAATAAATTTGATTGACTAGTTAAAATAACATTGATTTTGGAACCCCACAGTTTTTAAAGATTACAGCTTCTTTTTTGTTTAATTGATTAGTCTAGGCTCCGAGAGAGTATAAAAATACCTTCAAACGACTTGGTCAATCGTCGTCTTGAGATGTAATAAAATAAAGTTTCTGGTGGACTTCATTACTTACCAAAGTTATGTTATGGACTCCATTTTCAGCATCTCCTTCAGCTAGGAATGCCCCCGTACCTGTAGCTTCCCAGCACCGATTGGCACGCCTCTTCCAGTAGGTACTTTAAAAATCCTAATTGATGAAACGTGACCAATTTTATCTATATGGTAACAATGGGCAATGACGTGACTTTTATCAAAGATTATGAACTCGTGCCCCTGCACGAACAGAGGGGCTACCGGGTAACGAAAATGAACATCGTTCGTGTATCTCCGTCTTTGTCATTCGAAATAGCAAGTGCGACAGAGGATATACACGAACGAAGTTCGTTTTCGTTTCGCGGTAGGCCCTCAGGTCCTCTGTTGCAACACAACTTGGCTCCATTTATTACAACGTGGCACCATTATATGGCGGTCTCGCGGCGGTCCCGGCGCGGAGGGCGCGGCACGAGCGGCGCGTTCCGTTCCCGAAGTTCTTCGCGCACTTGAAGATCTTCCGCCTGCAGCGCCAGACGTAGCTCCAAGTCCAAGTCGCTCTCTGTAAACGACAACGTCACGTTAATCAAACTGGAAGATACTCTACGCTGATTCGATTAATTCGTGAATACGGAACGTAGTTGAACTTTACTACCCCAGGAAAATTAAGTTTTTAGCATTTTTGCAAATGCATGTGCGCGGGCGGGGCGCTCGGGGTCGTATTGTGAATCGGTCCCATCGTCATACTTGTAGGCTACTAGTAACGGAGAAACTTGTACCAGAGAAGGCCCCGGACTCGGGGCGCGGCGCAGGCCCCAGGATGTCTCCGTCGGAGGCGTGGCGGGCGCGCGTGGCGAGCGCCCCGGGCTCCGCGGCTGCCGAGGGCGCCGCTGGCACCAGCGTGAACCGGTCCGCCTCCTCGTCGTACGCACCGCTTTCGTACTCGTAGCCTACTACATCTGGGAATTGTAGATTACTATACCTAACCTTTACTGTATCTAATTAATTAACTAATATTTTATACTGAGTAAACAGGCAATCCGGGCCAGGGGAATGTGATCATTGATCAAGCTTTCAATGATTTTCAACATTCCCTCATGTACAGTCACCAGCAATAAGATTTGCCACAACATAGCACGCATAAATATCTGACACGACTCTAAGATGTCTAATGCCATAAGGACGTGTGAGATATTTTTGCCGGCTTTGTTTCGGCAGATATTGAAGTAATAACATGAAGTTGTTTATCAAAATCATTTCGTCTAAGTTACGTAGGTACTTAACTTAGTTGGCTGGAACTGTTGAAAGTGAATTTTATGGACCAAAGAGCAAGGGATTGTGGAATTCCGAAAGTAGTGTGGTAGATAAGTTTAACTCAAAATACTAATAAAAAAACCTAAAATTTAGGGACCGAGTTTTGAGTCTCTTTTACTTTTTGACTACCCTTGATCCGTTTGGATTACTTTCGCAAGCGCATACTCACCAACGGAGATAGGTGAGAGAGGTGCAATCCGTGCGTATCCCATATCAGCGGCGGCGCGGGAATCCAACGCATGGTGGACTGCGCCGGACCGGTCCAGCGCGTCTGGTGTAACCGACGGAGTCTCCAACTCGTCCGGCGAGGCTGCAGCCAGCGCGTCCATCGCGTCCACCTCGTCCACCGCCACACCGGGTACCCCCGGGCCCGCTGCCGCCAACCGCCAGCCGCGCTCCTTGCAGCCGATCGACTCGTTCATACACTGCTTCTCTTCTTTCGCGGAACATACAAGCTTTTCTTCCGCTAAACAAGTTGATATTATGTAAGAATGGTTTTGAACAGTGATGCACTTCAACTAGTGACATCTCGGACGTAATTGGGCTGGGACCGGGATGATGATGATCGTTAGACTAAAAAGTACGAAAAAATATCATGCACTCACTTTTATCAGTGTCTCTATCATCGCCGATGTAGAACGTAGAAGGACTTTCCTCATCACGCTCCGGCAGCACTTCGCGCAGTTCCTTGCCGCGCCCCTTGATGTTGGTGTGGTGCTTCTTGCACGGCGGGTCGGGGTCGGGGTCCGGGGTCGCGCAGGGGGCGGCGGGGCTGCGGGGCGAGCGGGGAGAGGAGAAGGTCTCGGGGTCGGGCCGCAGGGGGATGAAGAGGTCGCGAGCGGAGCGGTCCCAGTCGCGACGGGTTAACACCTCGCGGATCACCTCGGGTGCGTAGTTCCGGGCGAGGGCTAGGTCGTCGTGGCTGCGGGCAGCTAGGCTTGGTGACCCTGGAATCATATCAGCATAAAGGAGAAGTGTATCTCTGATTATTCTCTAGTTACTAATAGTAATAGGTGGGGTAGCTAGCAAAAATCAGAAAATTTCGCAGGTAGTATGTAACAAAGCGACAAGAGCAGGCTCTAAATGGCGAGAGTGGACAGTTACCGGAGGTGCTGGGGTGATGCAGCGACACGGCGCTGCTGCCAAACGTGCGCGCGCGCAGCCCAGACGACCGCCTCGAGCCCTCTGCACACAACAAACACTCGATAACATGCCTGTTAAACGAACAAGAAGCGTGCACACTGGCTACCAGCATGTAGAAGTAACTGGCACGCAGTGAATACATTTGCTTGCACGTTGAACTTTCATGCAATCGCTAACTTTCCATGCATACTGGCATGCCTGTAGCTGGCACATAAGTTGACACGGGCGGTTTGACAGCTCCCCGCGTGCCCTCTTCATGTCGCAAACCAGTAAATCAAATGTTGTGTTATCTACTTGTTAAGTTAAGAGCCACGCTTACGATGACGGTCTTTACACCTGGACCGCACTAATAAAAGTAATGTGTAATGGACGAACCTTGAGCTATGACCGGCTTGCGGGGGTGCCCCGAGCTGGACGAATCTGTGGGAAGACATTAGGCAGGTTATTGTCATTTACAGAGTTACCATAATATTCGACTGTAACTAGTTACTCATTCAAGGTCAATTAATCACACATGAGTCTCAAATGGGTCAACACATTATCTGCTATATGTAGAGGCAGTCGCATGCTGAGCGCCCACCTAGCGCGTAGCGATTGCCTGGCCTGGTAAAGTCTTAAGTATTCAAGGAGATAAACTAAATACCTTCAGTAGTTAACATTTACGAATAACACCGTTAGTAAGTACCTAGTTAATTTTGTTACAATGAAAATCTTCACTAAATTAAACGTCCCAGTTCTTGAGACCTTTATTCCAATAATTGACACGATGTTTTTCGCCTTCATTGCTACGTAGATTAAATGTATCTTACACAAGCCTTTGTTGAGCTCTGGGACTTTCCCCTATATACGTTATAAAGACTATAAAGAGCCCTGAGTTATTGCCAATGCGTGGCCTACCCGTAGAGTCACTCTACGGCGCACCGTAGCGCGCCTACGAGTTTCGTTTATGACGTAGCAACGCTACGAATGACATCGACCGATGGATCCCATCGGTTTAGTTTCCCGATCGGTCCACTTGTTTTTCCTCAGCCGTCTCGGATAAGTCCATTTTCCCGAACTGTCTACTTAACCAAACTGTTCACTTTCTTCATCGGTGTACTTATACAAACTGTCTACTTTCCCGATTTGTCTACTTGTCTGTTCTTATATATTACATACATACAGTATATACATACATTCACGCCTTTATCCCTAAAAGGGGTAGGCAGAGCACATGAAACTTATGTTCCAGCGCCACTTTTAACATAAATGTGGGTATAAAAGATCGACAAAATGTGATATTGCAGTGACAGGTTGCTAGCCCATCGCCCTCAACACACTTTAACCCTGCTCTCTTAGTCGACTTTTACGACACCCACGGAAAGAAAGGGGGTGGTGAAATTTTAACCCGACACCACACGGGGTTATATATTATAATTAGAAAAATCAAGTTTCTGGGTCTGTTAATTGATAACGTAAAGTCATTGCGAAGTAAACTTAAAGTTTTAGACAGGCACACAGTACAGTAACTTAGACGAAATGATTTTGACATCCTCAATTCGGGCCAGTATATTGATAGTCCTTAGTCGTCCACAGGTAGGTATAGGTATTCCATAGATAGACTGCGCTGGCTTGTGTACCCGAGGTGTCGTCAGGCCAACAGCAAAGCCAGCACAGCAGCAGGAACGGCGCACACACTTCTACAGCCAGCACCCCGCCCGCCACCCCCACGCCGCGCCCCCACGCCATCTGCAAATACAATGTTAACATATTCTATTATCCATTATCACATCGGTTTCGTCTGCACCAGGGACCTCAACGGTTACTACCCCACAGACCTCGAATGCTTGGAAAGTTCATAATATAATCCCATTTCGTTCTTACAAAAACCTTTTTTTATTTTATTCGTACGTCACACCGACGAAATGTCAAAGTATAACGTGAGCCCTTTAAATAACTCCTTTTTTTGTCTACCCCAGATAATTGTGGAGTTCCCCATCATTCGATATTATGAATATTAAATGACGTTGTTGTGTTTTTAAAACAGCAACGTTAATATTATATTAAATTCTTTCAAATAAATAGTAGGTACAAAGTTTACATACGATTAAAAGTTCGCTGACAGTCTATACATGTATATACATAATTTACTTTAAAAACAAAGTTTTAACCGACTTCAATTTCCGCCAAGCCACGAGCACTGCATTTCCTATTTTTTACAATTTACCACATGAACTGATTTCCGATAGCAAATGCGTTGATTACTATAGAAAAAAACCGAATCGCTGTATGTGGGCCGATAATATTTGAGGACTTCCATCGATTCTCCAAGATTATCACCAATGGCACTTCATTAGTTCCTATTTCAACGGAATCTTATCAGAACCTGTGACGTACTTTTGCACTTTTAAGTACATAATTGAGGAATTCGATAAGTCATCTGTGGTCTTCATCATCAATTCCTCGCCACCAAATTTATGATTCCGGATGTAAATACACGAGTTATAACAGAAAATACCAAAATCACTACACGCGTGCCTTATAAAATTGAGGAGTCCCCTCAATTCCTCATGGATCCCATCATCTAACTGAATTTTGAAAAAAATGGGACCCACCTGGAAGTATATACATACGAACAAAAAAAAAATTTTCCGAATCGGTTCATCAATGACGGAGTTCTGAGGTAACAAACATTGAAAAAAAAAAAAAAAAAAAAAAATACAACCGAATTGAGAACTCCTTTTTTTTGAAGTCGGTTAATAACGGGGCAGCCACTCCAATTGTCGTCATCGTATAGGTTAACTAATTAATGACGCATTTATTTAATCTCAATGAAGAATGGAGAAGCCGCCGTCAGTGACGCCATTTCGCATTTCTACTGAAATGTAAGTGAAGTGAAATCTAAATAATACATTATTTTTACTGATTAATTGATGATGATGAATAATATCTGATCAACAAATATTTTAACAAGTAAAATCAAAAGATTTTTTTAGAAAACCCAACAGCATTTTTCAAATTGCAGTTGCATGCTTTAATTTTTTTCTGTCACTCCCACGACTATAAAGAATCCATCGTCACCTCATATATGCTCAGCTATTTCGGTAATTTAATTTTTTTGCACCATTTAAATATTACACTCGGGAGGTAACTCTTCACATCTCCCCGTTGCGAAGTCGGGTGATCACTTCTTGCCAGTCATGTATGACCGCAAGTAACATTTGAAATCACGAACAAAACTAAATACATAAATGGAAAAAGTTTTACGAACATTTAAACATTTTTTTAAACCCACTGAAGGGTTGAATACTGTAACATCACCCTTTTTTATTGTCTTGAGGCTTGTCTTTTGCTATATGATAGCTTCGGAACACTCTTGAATTATTTTCCATAGAACTTTACTAAGCCCATTGAGTTTCGTCGTTTTATGCGACAGTATAGAAAATAACGAACTTTCGAATAACTTATTTTAAAACCCTTTTAAGTTTTTATTTAATTTTACTTCTAGCGGAGTTTTGATTATGGAAAACGAGATATTTGTGTTTTGATACAGGAACGAGTGTGCAAAATACTATACTGTACCTTATACCTAACTAAGGGCACAAAACCAATAGGGTCTTAATCTCTTAATACACACTATCACAAACCTTTCCGAAGACTACCACAATTCCGACGACATATCTAACACTCGTCACTGACCAGCAAAATAAGAGGTAACTTAATTCACGTTAACTGCTGACCCGCTTGACTAGCATTAACTCTCAGCTGACACGTAAGACGTCCAATGTCCCACCAATGGCAGGCACGGCCGAAATGTGTTTATTTCTACATGGTGCGAGCAAAGTTGGGGGGTTGTTACTGTTGCTCACCACATCGGGTAGCGAGTGGCGCGCGCGTGTGTGGATGCGCCGACATCGGGCCGTCCAGAGAGATAAATTAGACCGTGGATACATTGAGATTTCGGCCTTAGAGATGATTAAGTAGTTAGATGGGTTCCTCGAACGCATTTTTCATCGCTTGGGTTTTATCACTCTTCGTTTTTAACAATGCGTACGACACACAAGTTTTGCTTCGCTTGTGCTAGTAAATATATAATCTACCGATAAGCAGAGGCATCAAATTGCATCATAGATTAGCTAGTTACAGGTTTTAATGCTTAGGGAAATACTCGTACTTGGAGAAAATAAAGCGATTGAAGGTATCTGTTCTTTTTACCCCCCGACGCAAAGAGTGTTATAAGTTTAACGTGTCTGTCTGTGTATCTGTGTATCTGTCTGTGGTATTGTAGCTCCCAAATGGATGAACCAATTTCGTTTTTTTTTGTGTCATAGAAAATTTTATCCCGAGTGTTCTTAGCTATGAAATCTGTTCAGCCATTTTTAAGATATTGGACTTTGAATTGAAAATGTCGGGGGTTTCTCAACTTTTCTAAGTTGTAGTTATATACATTTTTGTAACCCACTAGACTGAATTCTAGATATATCGGATCCTTAATAACCGCAACGAGATATATTTAATCGTACGTAATAAAAACATTTATTATCGAATAGCTACTTTATAATATAGTCAAGAGCAAAAGTTTCGGGTACAGTTTCTATACAAACTATATGTAGAATACTATTAGTAATTACCTAATCCGATGCGCGATAGTGCGTGATTATAGTCGTAGCGCATAGCAATCTAAAACTTACTAGCGGAAAATCTGGGGTAGCACATTGACTAATGACCAACACATTCAGTGCTACGGATAACGTAGCGCTACATTCGTAGCAGATAACACGGGGAACTCCGTATGCAACTACGAGCGCCCCCCCAGCGAACGGGTTTCTGGCAAGTGTTAATATTTTTCCGGAAGGCACATGTGTCTTTGAGAGAATATTTATTTTATGTTACAGTTATTAATCAACCATTTATACATTTTATAACGCTTTGTGACCTTAAATTATAGTCAAAAAGCAAACTTGGAAAGTATTTGTAGGTGTTCAATATGTTCAGTCAAAAACTTTAAATATATCTGATAATGTTTCTGCTCTCGTGTGTCCCGGATCTTGAATGGCGCCGGAGTGTCGGGCTGACATCGATTCCGTCCCTCTCCCCACCCCTCTCTGCCCCTCCGGAGATTCTGGACAGCCACCATAACCTTGCATTGCCCTATAACTATGTCAGGGTCAATGGATTCTTCCCAAACAAACAATTTTAACACCGAAAATGTAATGACCAGGAATTTTCCGATTGGGTAAGATTAGTTGGAAGGTGTCTGTTATTTTTAGAAAAACGCAGAAATACGTTTAGTTTAGGAAATAAGGGCGGCTTTTGTTTGAAACAACTAACATTCCAAACTTCCCAGTCGGTAGCATGGACAGTCATAGTATAAGTGCTAATGAAGTCCTCGTATTATTGTGGTAAAATTAAACATGTAGAAGCAGACAACGAAGTAAGCCTATAAGGGTTTCTTATCTCATTTGGCGTCGCGAAAACCTAAAAATAGAATATTGTTAGCACTAACTAATATTTTTCATTTTCATTTTCATTTTTCATATGTGGCTAAAGCCCACAAACAAATAAAAGTAGTACACCCTTTATTGTACTGAGTTTATACTAACGAAGAGAAGAAGGTACAGTCAGCAAGAGCAACCGAAGTAACCACGCGTCGAAGAGATAAAAAAATCATCTACGCATATTATCTGTATTATGACGTAATAAGAGCTTGCTTCGATAACTTTGAGATTTAAGAGGAATCTATCGCTACGCTCGTAGCCGATCCAATTTTCCTCGTAGAAAGTGATTACGGCGTAGGCGCGATTAGGCGGATTCCTGGCCCCTATTTCACCAACTTGATAATTGTCACCTGACACTGTCAATTCGCCATACATTGCTTGTTCTAGAAGTTAAGGTGGTTGCTAGGTTACTTGTAGAATCTGCAATGCACGGAGAATTGTCGTTGGTCAATTTTTGTCAATGCAGTTTTATAGTACCTACGTAGTATTTTTCTGCATAAAGTTCTGAAATTAATTGTATGTTGGATGAGAATAACTTGAATCTACAATTTTCTTTGATGAAAACACCTTGTTGTGTATTCATGTTCGTCCCTGTACGACGTGTACATGCAGTCGACTTCAAAGACATGTGTACATTTTTAATTCATCACATATCATCATCACAAAAAAATAAGGTGCACGTACAAGTGTAAACGGATCATTAATCGAGTGTTTTAACAGCTTCACAAGTGGCTGCAGATTTCGATTTTATTTCTGGTTAGGTTTCTGGCAGGGTTCATCGGCAACAACGACATCTAACAAATATCCAAAAACGGCATCTAAATCAACGCCCAATTCTTCAAAAATGTGACGATGAAAGTTCTTAGGCAGTTGACACGCTTGAATAATTAATTGCCCAAACAAATCTATGACGCGTGACTCTTATTTCGATGTTGGTGTCTTACATTTTTTGCCGTCTTCAAGTTTCCATTCATCATTACTTTATATCGCAATGTTAATTATACTTAACACTTGTTAAATTAAGATTCTAGCTGTTACCAAGTATTTGCACCTGGCAAGCTCGGCCTCGCATGCGCCCTGAAGGTCTCGTGTTTACATCGACCCACGCCACGCACCCACGCCCGGGCTAGTCGTCCGACAACATAATAAAACCCTCCCGTTGCCAAGGGATCCTCACAAATGTGTTAAATGTTTCTGGTTAAATGTTACAACAATTTAAGTCGCGAACGAACTCTGTGGTTGGTTCATTGAGCGGATTTGGTAGCGGATGTGGACGAAAGTGGTAATTTGAAGATGATTAAGGGATAAGAGATATTGGTAAGTTGCTAATATACTTATTGTAAGGCTGAGTACACAGTTATGATTCTAAATTATCGACAGAAATGCAACGAAGCACAAATAAAATAAATACTTATAAGAGTTGTACTTAAGACTTCGGTGCACTAATTGATTAAGTCCTAAACTATAAGCTACGCAGCAACTAAGTAGGTATGTATAGTACTAGACAAAATATGTACCCGCTTTTCTTAAATGCTGTTCCCACCTAAAATGCAAAACATTTTAAGATTTCATGTTATATTTTTTTTATATCCGTTTTGCTAAATAGTTGAGGACGAAGCAGATTTAATGAAACTACCTTTCCCTTTTGTTTTCGGAAATAGGTACCTCTACCATATAGAGCTGAGAATGAACAATAACCTAAATTTAGACCATTTTTAAGGGTTCCGTAGGTACCTTAAGGGTAAAAACGGGACCCTATTATTAAGACTTCGCTGTCTGTCCGTGTGTCTGTCAACAGGCTGTATCTCAATAACCGCGATAGCTAGACAGTTGAAATTTTTACAAATTGTGTATTTCTGTGGCCACTTTAAAAACAAATACTAAGAACAAAATAAAATAAATATTTAAGTGGGGCTACAACAAACGCGTATTATAATTTTTTTGCTGTTTTTATAGATAATGGTACGGACCTACGGAACCCTTTGTGCGCGAGTCCGACTCGCACTTAGCCGGTTTTTTTTTTATATTTTTAGCAATAGACTTATCTTTTCAAACAATTATACGTATCATGCAAATAGAAAGCATTAAAGCCAATACTACTAATACCTACACACACAATACTAAGCTGTTTCTTTAACCCTTAATTTCTCATGTGGTTAGAAGAACTATTTCGAACCGTATTTTTGTACTTTTTCCTGACTAAAATCATTGGGTCTATTCAGCGTCACCAATAACGCTTGGCTATATATGGACCTACGCATTTTTTTTTAGTTAGTTTCATTACATCCGGAGGTCAGATGGCAGTCGCTTTCGTAAAATAAGTGGCTATGCCAAATTAAAGGTGTTAAAGCGGTCCCCAAGCTCCTTTAAGGGCATTTCCGCAATAACGCTAGGATGATGACGATGAGTTAGTTTCATTAGATTGCTAAGTACTCCTTGGGTTCACATTCTCATTCTGGCTCCAGTGGGATTCGTTGAGGCGGTTATCATCAAAACTGGGGGCGTGTGTGTCGCGCAGTGGCAGAGCCAGGATTTCAGTTCGGGCGGCCTGCACCCCGTTTGGGGAAGAGGTTGAACCGGTAGGACTCAAATAAAAAAAAACTCCCCGTGTGTGTGTAACCGATCTTGCTCACGGTTACAGATGCCCGCGGTGCTGCCCGCGACGCTGGCGCCCCGCGCGGCGGGGGCGCGGGCGCGCGAGGCGCTGGCCGCCGCCGGAGCCGGCTGGCGGCGGCGCATACGCATGTCGCTAGAGGCGCAGCGCCAGCACGACCTGCGCCTACACCCGCACGACCTGTCGCTCTTCTCTTCCAGTCAATTTCATTTATACAGGTAAAGCATTGTACATTTTAGTTTTTTGCGAACTCACTGGCAAAAAATGTTATGGAGATTAATGGCGCGTTCTCGTTTCTGCGTATACCAATGTCTCGAGCCAGTAATTTTCAATCTGGAGTAGGTATTCTGGAGGTTAAATATGTACAAATCGTTGGATTAGGTGTTAAACCGGACCTTGGGCTACTTTAGGATCATCATCATCATCGGCCCCTAATCGCCCCCCAGTACGCCACCTGACCCGATCCTGAATGAACTACACGTAGAAGTGACCCGCTTCAAATCGGGAAAACGAGGAGGTTGATGATGCTACGGTTGTGTGCAGGTTGAATGGGCGCGTGGCCACATGGCCGACGCCTCGCTGGGAGTGGGTGCCGGCGGGCCGGCGCCCGGACCGGCTCGACACCGTCGTCCGGTTCGATCCGCTGCAGCTGCCGGCCTTCGAACTGCCGCCGCGGTACCAGAATGTGCCCACACCGCCTAACTTACACTTCACGGTAAACCCCATTGGCGTATCTAGGCCTAGAATTTTTCTATGACCAGCATGGAAATTTGAGTCTTTGACCAGCATCCAGGGGTGGGCACCAAAACGTTATTCAAATAAACAATTAGATTCAAAAACCCGAAAAAAATACTATCAACCCTCCGGATGTTACGAAGGCAAAAAGTGTTGTCGTTAATTATCAATTTCTTGTGGATAGTGTGTCGCGACATGTCATACGTGATGGTGATTTATTGCAGCGATATAAACCTCACCTGTATCGATAATGTATCGCGTTTGTAGTGCTGCAGAAAAACGACATGTGCGGTTAGCTCTATAAGGGTTAACATTTTTCCAGCATAAGGATATAAACCAGGCGTACGGGAACGGTAAGCGGGCGGGCTTTGCGCCCGGTTACGGCCCCAGCTCGGGCACCAGTGGACCCAGCAGCGCGGTCGGTGCGGGCGCCGCGGTGTTGGCGCTCGCTGCTCTAGTGCTGCTGGCGCGGGCGCTCGAGCGCTGCCTCGACCGGAGACTCTTCAAACGTAAGTTACATAACGAGCATAAGGACGTACACCAGACGAATGCGAGCGGTAAGCGGGCAGGAGCTGCGCCCGGTTTCGGCCCCAGTTCGGCCGCCAGTTGTGCGAGCATCGCGGTCGGCGCGGGCGCCGCGGTGTACGACCGTTTATGCCGCCAAAAACATATCACAACACTCAAGGGAATAATAATTTATAGGGTACTTTCCGTTGACGTAGAAGTATGAAATTTGCTTAGTAATATCGTCTTATTCTACAAGTACCTATATAAGATAAGGTAAAATCAGAAACCTATAAATTTGTAATTAAGTACGGAACCCTCGGTGAGCGAGTCCGACTCGCACTTGTCTGGTTTTTTTTAATTTCGAGCCGCGTTAGTCGCCTTTTTCCTCGGCTTATAAATCTATACAATAGTACATTGTGATAAAATGTGAGATATGCTGATAACTACATCAGAGGCGGAATTGTTCACGCGAATCACAGATGAGCGTGGTAAGAGAGCCGAGGATGTAATTGGGTCATACTCAAATTTAGGTTCGCGTCTTTCCTGTAGACACTATAAAAGTTAAGGGCTACGAAGCCTCATTTTGGTTTGGACTCTTAATCCGCATAAATAGCGTCTCCTCTTATCTTATGGATGACTATTCGATAAAAACCTTATTTATATGCAGGTGAGCTCTTAATTATTGACCACAGGAGAGACGAATTTTGCTTATACAGTGTGTTCGGGTGAACCCAGTGTATAAACGAAATTCATCTCTCCTGTAGTCAATAATTAAGAGCTCACCTGCATATAAATAAGGTTTTTATCGAATAGTAATATAGAGAGGAGACGCTGTTTATGCGGATTAAGAGTCCAAACCAAAATTAGGCTTCGTAGCCCTTAACTTTTATAGTGTCCACGGGAAATACGCGAACCTAAATTTGAGTATGACCCATTATCAAAGCTCGCGCGTTTCATACGACGTTTTTCAACACATTTTGCGAGGGGATTATTCCTCAAGATGAAAATATTGTAGGCCTGCCAAGCTTTTTTCTTTACAACAGTTTTTTACTCACATATTGTACATCGCGAAGAATTTCCAGAGGCGTCCATTCTATTTATCACTTTTCTAGTCACCACGAGTCAACATTTTTGAATAATAACCAAATACGCATTAACAATTTTTACAAATAATTGTGAAATAACCTATAGATAATGGCGCGCAACGTGTGAAATCTCTAAACAGCCAATACAAAATAGAATAAATATTTTCATTTTAAAATGTTACCTTTATTAATTCATGTAAAATGTTATCAAATGTGAACAGTTTTCTAAATAAACATTTGTACATCACAACCAAATATAAATAATTAATAAGAAAAAGGATTAAATTTGTTTAGTCGAGTAAGAATCCATTTGCCGAGAATTCAAAAAAAACTTGTACATGGCTGTATATTCTGTACAACCCGGTTGATTTAAGAATGCACCGTGTTCATGCATACATATTGCTGCAAGGTGCCAACGTGACTTAATCGGGATATAACCATAACACACGAGTGTCGTAATGTTTATAAAACACGCGTGTTTAATACCCAGGATTATGAGCCTAAAAGCGACTTAATAAGATGTACGTTACGAGAAAATGTGTTGAAAACAACATTGCCAACATAGATTAAGTTCCCTAAATTTTAAAACATAATTTACTTTAAAAACAAAGTTTTAACCGACTTCAATTTAGTACTCCGCCAAGCCACAAGAACATTTCCTATTTTTTTTTACAATTTACCACATGAACTGATTTCCGATAGCAAATGCGTTGATTACTATAGAAAAAAACCGAATCGCTGTATGTGGGTGTGGTGTCATCACCAATGGCACTTCATTAGTTCCTATTTCAACGGAATCTTATCAGAACCTGTGACGTACTTTTGCACCTTAAGTACATAATTGAGGAATTCGATAAGTCATCTGTGGTCTTCATCATCAATTCCACGCCACCAAATTTAAGATTCCGGATGTAAATACACGAGTTATATCAGAAAATACCAAAATCACTACACGCGTGCCTAATAAAATTGAGGAGTCCCCTCATTCCTCATGGATCCCATCATCTAATTGAATTTTGAAAAAAATGGGACCCACCTAGAAAAATATACATACGAACAAAAAAAAAATTTCGGATCGGCTCATCAATGACGGAGTTCTGAGGTAACAAACATTGAAAATAATAATAAAAATAATAAAAAAGCCGAATTGAGAACCTCCTCCTTTTTTTTTGAAGTCGGTTAAAAATGAAGTATTTGCGACTTAGCTTTTCAAATGTTTGTTGTAGGGCTGCGGAGGCGGTCAGACGAATGGTTTACGCCAAATGTGCTCGCTACAAGCCGTAAGTTGAAATTATGTATTGTTTAAAAATAAATAGACTAAGTATACTTACCTACTATTGACAAAAAACCGCCCACTTAAAAATATTTTAGACATTATAAAAACATCGTGAGTGGGGACGTTTTGCCCATTATACTTTAATAGCGAAGAGACATACTTACAAAAAAAATGTACCTACAATACTTAGTAGGTAAGAAACAAAAAACAGAATTCGCTTCTAGATAGGCATTAGGTAGTCGAATTTTAGAAGAAGATTTTACCTGAGTCAACATAAACACATTTTGATCAAAAAATATGTTTGTAAAGAACATCAAATTTAAAGCTGTGGCTCAAAGTGTGTTCCTCCGCCTTGCTCTATGCACAACCTCGCCACCGGGATAAGGCTTTTGTTGTGTTGCTTGTCGGACCGCCGTCGGTGCTACTTGTATTTAACGCGAAAACAGACCCATGCAGAAAAACCATTAAAGCACGTAAGGCACAAATACCTCCCTGTTAAAACAAGATATTATGCCAACTCCGGTTTATGGACATGACAACTTAGGTACCGTAAAATGGGGTGAGTAGGGATTGCAAGGAGAGTTATGATTGGGGAGAGAAGGGATGAAAGGGGGGTGAGATGGGATTTTAAGGATTCTTTTACCTAAATTATGTATTCCAATTTAAAATGCAACTCTATAGCTACATATTACTATTAATAATCATGGTAAAAAAACGGTCCAACAATCTTCCAAAATCTCCTTTGTATGAAATCCCATCTCAACCCAACTACGAAAAACTACGGGGGGAGATGGGATTTCGTGTTTATCGATAAAGTTATGAAATCGGAACTACCCAAAATCATAAAAAAACTAAAGTACAAACATCCGGAACACTTATAATGTGCAACATTCAGTTCGCATATGTAAAAATAAAATGATATCGAGGTTTGAATGTCAGTTTCGTCCCTACTCACCCCGTTTTACGGTAGGTACTAACTAACTAGGTTGATATTTTAGGGTTTGATAATTTATTTGATGTTTATGGGTGGAAGTGTAAGAGAGGTTAACACATTCCTTATTGGTATCACATTGTTATTGTGAATTCGATATGTGGAGTCAGCAGTGTCAGCACGGCTAACACAAGAGCGCGTGCGAGATATACTTCAGTCTGTGTACACGTCTCTTTCTGAAAGTTCTAATTAGGAAGAGACGGATAATCGATGTCGCCTGCGACACAAATCGCGGGAGGTCTTGTGCTAGCCGTGATTTTCTTATTCACTTATTATTTTAGAAATGTTGACGTACATCTAATTTTCAGAGCACGTGAGTGAGGAGGGGACGGAGGCATGTCTGGAGTGCCCCGAAGTGCCTCTTCCCCCAGGCGACCCGCCACCGCCGTACTCGATGTGTCAGCCGAAGAGCCCGCAGGCTCCGAGCGCCGAGCCTCCCCCTCCCTACTCCGCCTGCTACGTCGCCTTCGGCCCGCATGAGCTCCCCACTGTACACCTCAACGTGCCAATGCCACATTTGTTCCAAGATACAGGCCAGTCACACACACACAATAGTAATGTGTCGGTCACGAGTGAGCCCGCACGGGGACCCGAGGGAGACCTCAGCACTGATCCAGCTGAGTTGAGGCCGAATGGAGGTGAAGCTTCACAAGGTCGCACCGTGTTTCCAAACAGTCTAGTAGCCTAGTAGAGCAAGTAGCCTTTCGTTGTAACTAATTCTTATCAATTTGTTTTATTTCAACTTATTGATATCAATATCGGGGATCGCACAGCGCTTTTTAATAATGTACCTATCAACTAAGATAAACGTCTGAGTGCTCGACGCTGTATACGGGCACTATATGTCAAAGTAATACCTATGGGTTAGATTCGAAGAAAGAGGATTCTTCTTCATTCTAATTTAAGCCATTTCACTTTGACATAGAGTGCAATATACTAGTGCAGCGTCAAGCACTCAGACGTTTGCAATAAATGTGTATGGTACTTACCTACTCGTTTATCCTAATTAGGATACAGGAAAATTTAAGTGAAACCGACGAGTTGATACTAACCCATAAGATAGTGACGTAAAATACCAATCTAACGACATTGTTGTATGTAATTCTTAGTACATTATTTTAGAGACAGAGGAAAACATACTTCAATTCATGGTATTGATTTCCTTTCACCCTGTATAGAAGTATTTATATGTAAAATAATCAAAGTATGGCACATGTACCTACCTATCTAAAATGACAATAGCACGGCTATCACAAGACGCTGCGCTAGCTCTTTCGATTTTTCTCGCACTATCCGTCTCACTCTCTTATTAGACAACTCAGAAAGAGACGGATAGTGCGAGAAAAATCGAGAGAGCTCGCGCGCCGCCGTCTTGTGATAGCTGTGCATGTACCTATAGGTATTCACTTTAAGTAGTTATAGCATAGAGTGAACATTTTTGTAATGTAGCAAGGTCCTGTGCAAATTATGTAATCGAAATTGAATTTATTTGAAGATATTTTTGAAAAGCTTATTACATTCTCACTGCTTTATTATATTGTTTAATGTATTCAGTCAAAAGGTTTCTTATACTTAATTTCATTACGTTGGAAATATGTATAAATTATAAAATAATTGACTGCACTTTAATTCCGATATAAAAGTAGCTATCAGCAAAGTTACCTACAACGAATTTGTAAAATAATAAAATAGTTATTTAGACAATGGACATAATTTTTGTACACCCACACCAAATCCTTGTACCTAACCTACCCTCAGAGAATAAAATACTAACAAAACTAGTTTGGTTGATCCTTTTTTTCAGTGTAGGTACAGTATCCATACAGAGGGGCTACCGTGAAACGAAAACGAACTTCGTTCGTGTATCTCCCTCTCTATCGCTCGAACTAGCTCGAAAAAGCAAGTGCGACAGAGATGAAGATACACAAACAAAGTTCGTTTTCGTTCCGCTCAAACGCTTGGAAGTTAACAACACAGTACTACCCTTACGTAGTTTCCTAGTTCCAAATGAAGTCTGAAACTTTCTGAATAAAGGTAGCGTCGGTAACACTGTCACCGCCATGTCACTTCAGCACGAGTCGAATAGAGGCCATTTCGCACGTCAATACTTTTTCCAATGTACCTAACTCACGTATAAATCTTTTTTTTTAATATTAGGGTACATTAAACAAACAACTAAGCAAAGCTTGGACTATAGGTACTAGACGACGATACACATATACGATAAATAAATACTTAAATACATAGAAAACATCCATGACTTAGAAACAAATATTCGTGCCCATCACACATATAAATGCCCCTACCGGGATTCGAACCCAGGACCTCTTGCTTCGTATGCAGGGTCACTACCAACCAACTAGGCTAACGCGGTCGTTATAAAGGAGCGGCGCTTAGATATGTCTTACCAAAACACTTCTGCAGTTTTCAGTGCTTTATTAAATAATTTCAATCTTAACAAATGTTATTTTATTTTACTCGTAGAATTAATTAAAAAATAATAAATGCGTACTCCGAACTACATACAACGATACAACCAATCCTTAAATAAGTCCTAGTTACTAAATTCAAGCAATGGTATGAGTTTAATAAATACCTAAATACTTAGTATAATACATTCATATTGAGTAAGAGATCTCGCCGCTACGTGTGGTACCAACAGTGGGTATAGGTATCTACCTCTACCTAGCCACACGAGGCCGAGCACCAGCACCATATCGAATCACTACCTACCTAAAGAAAGTTAAGCTAGGTTTAGACGAAGCCAGTGCTGGCCCAATGGCTTGAAAAATAGGCCGGCGCTCTATTCCCGCCAGTGCTGACAACCAGAGCTTTACATACAATAACAAGCCAGCACTGGCTTCGTCTAAACCTGGCTTTAGGGTACATTAGTCAGTAACTGGCCACTTATAAAAAAAAAAGAAGATGTCATTCAGTTACTGCGGCGCTACCACAAGAATCGAAAATGTAAACTCGCGATATCTCCCTCTCTGTGCGACAGAGATAGAGATAGACGACGAAGCGTTTCTAATTTTGTTCGCTGATGTCGTTACTAAGAGTTTTAGTTTGTCGATGTTTCATCAATGTTTTATCAATAGATATCACCTGGATCTAATTATTTTAGTTTAATTGTAAAAATACCAACAATTGTTTTACTCTATGTTTAGGTATTTTTGCGATGTGACCAGTTTTTGACGGGTGGCCAGTAATAGGCAATTTATGAATTTACCCTACCTTACGACTAAATATAATATAATTATGTCATTATATTTCACAATACACACTTGCCAATACCAAGTTTCCAACTCCATGTAAACTGACGGTATGAAAACTTACGATAGTTTTTTTGATAAACACTAACTATTCATTGGAACAGTTGGTTAGCACTATGCGTTGTCAAATATAATAAGGCACAAGTGAGCCGTTTCAAGACTAAGTAACACAACACAAACATACGGCATTAGTTTCATTTTAGATGAGCCTTGAATTAAGCAATATATAAAAACAGCATTAAAAGTAAACTGTTTCTAGGAAGTGTAAGTGACAATAGGGAAGATCCACTATTTTCAATTTTGCTTTCATTTGAAAGAATCGCGTAGAATAAATAGACCACGGAAATATTTAAAAATTAAAATACTATAAATTAAATAAATAAATATAAGGGGACAATCTTACACAAATCGACCTAGTCCCATAGTAAGCTCAGTAAGGCTTGTTATGGGTACTAGACGACGATATATATAATAGATATAAATACTTAAATACTCAGACTCAGAAACAAATATTCATGCTCATCACACAAATTTTTGCCCTTACCGGGATTCGTAGGTAGGGTCACTACCAACTAGGCTAAAGCGGTCGTCAAATAAATTATAGCCTAAAAATTCCCGTTACAAACTGACAATTTAAACTTTTGCGCCGAAACGGATCTAAGTTCCTGTGACGTCACTCATGTGTGCCATGGGGTGTACAGATTATACAGTATACATGTCGAAGTCATAATTGGGTGTAGGGTACAGATGTAACAATCCGACCACATGCGCATTGCTATCGAAGGGGATCCCAATCAGTATGTACCTCATAAGTTTTGACTTTTGACAGGAGTGACGTCACCTGACGCTGATTGTTGGATTAAAACACGTAATTATTGAATGAAATTAGTATAAACTCACGTAAAAACGTTTCAGTAGCTATTATTTTATCTATTTCAACATTTTGGTCACAAAATAATTGTAAATATTATAGCTGCATATATATATAGGTACACCCTATTGGGCATAGGTATTTGCTACATATATTACCTATATCGATAATGTTTTTTGAATAATACGTATCCTCTAAATATTACCCTTTTGTTCGTATGAAAAATTATGAAAATGACATTTGCTTTAACGCCTTACAAGCCTCGTGGATAAGGAATCCAGCAACGAATCGGGTGTAGAAAACATGATAAATTGCAAGAAAAGGTAAAACGGTGTAAAGAAGACGTTACACGAGCGAAATCGGCAGAACTGCCAAGCAAGGTCACAGAAAATCTAGTTAGGTATGACCTTGATTTGGCCGGCCGCCGTGCTTCCGGGCCTAATCACGCGGCGCGGCCTGCATACAGTCCTGCCGATATGGGCCCGTGTAGCGTGTCCCTATCGTTTCAACTCTTGTGTGAATCGGCACCTTTATCAAGTGCTGTAATTCATGTACGGCCCAATAATCCGTGCCCACATCTCTTCTCTTTCTTTATCGCTGTGGATCAGACATCCCTCACGCTCTGACAACGCGAGTGCGAGAGTGACGGATGTCTCGTCAACAACGATAAGTGATAAAATGGCAACCATATTAGGCCGGAAGACAGAAAAATAGTAGGCACGGATTATTGGGTAGTACTTTACAGCGGCGAGTAGAGCTGGCTAGAGCACACGTTGCACCAATGGTATTTATAGAGCGGTAGAATCAAGTTTTTAGAGCTCGCCGGAGTGGCGGCGACGCACGTAGCGTGCGAAGTAGTCTGGTCTCCAGCACTTGCAGGAGCCGGGGACCAGGAACCAGTCGTAGTAGAGCCGCACCTAAAGAAATGGAAATAAATACAATATGCCTATATTCCGTGTTTATAATTTGACTGGTAGGAATGAGCTTAGGGCAATAGCGAGGAGAGCGGCTTACTAAAGAAGGAGGCTCTACTCAGCATGAACAGCAGCACGTCTATCACAAGACGGCACGCGAGCTCTCTCGATTTTTCTCGCACTATATGTCTCTTTCTAAGTTTTCTAATAAAAAAGAAACGGATAGTGCGAGAAAAATCGAGAGCGCTCGCGCGCCGCCGCGTGATAGCCGTGCTGAGGGGCTACCGCGAAGTGAAAACGAACTTCGTTCGAATATCTCGCTCTCTGTCGCTCGAACTAGCAAGTGCAACAGATAGGGAGATACACGAACGAAATTCGTTATCGTTTCGCGGTAGGGCCTCTGAGTCGAGAAACGGATGACAGAGGCGAAAATAGATGGATTCGCACTAGTGTCTTTGGAAGCACTTGGGAATAAATCATCTTCGCAATGCATAGGTAGGTTTATTTTCAATAGCTTCTTCAAAGGAAGTACTGTCGAAAAGGTGTGAGTACCTGGAAGCAGCCCATCTCGTCGTGTCCGTCGCAGTGAGGCGGCTTGTCGGTGGCCGCCGTCGCGGGCTCGGGCGCCGGCCCCGAGCGCTTCTGGAGGTACTGTTGGTACTCCTGGTACTGTCGAGAAAGGTCTTGTTAAATATACTCCATGATATAGTGCAGTAGGGGCTCTAAATTGTTCTAAAAAATCCTACGCTCCTACACCTGTCGCGAGTTTAACAATTTTTCCCATCCCAAAAAAGTGCACAGCGCAGTTTTCACTTCAAAATTTGCCTATTGGGCTGAGCCGGCTTGCCAAGTTCATGACTGAGGATATAGAACCGTTTCTCCAAAACCTGAGCTTTTGAGCTGCTTTTATACCTTATTGCACAGTAACAAGTTGTAAGTATAAAGGCAAACCTAAGGGCATAAATAAGGCATTCTCTACCAGTCAACCTTTACGCCAAACAGAAAATACTTAAGTAATCATAGCTGCTGCGGGATCTAAGAACAACAAAGAAACGTAGTAAACAGACAAATTACTGGTGACACCAGCCCGTACGAGATTATAAAGGCACCATCCAGTGAAGACGGAATTACATAACTCCTGAAAGCGGGTGGAGAACCGGTCTATATTCAGAAGTTGTTTGACTCCGTCCTACTGGAAAGATGATTGCCAAGGGCATGGAACATGTGTGGTGGTGTGGAGATGCTGTTCTTGAAAAAGGGTCACAACACCATATTTAAAAACCGACCCATCTCGCTTCTGAGCTATATTTAAGAAAAGTGGCCGTCAATACAATTTGCTAACTAGGTATGTAAACAAGCCGCCATAGTGAAAGACAATTTCAATATGGTGGTTTGTTTACATAGTTAGCAAATTCTATCAAAATGGGTGTGGATAGACTCAACATTTATTATTATACTTTAAAAGAAACAAGGTGCCTAGTGAGCAAAATCCCGTTCAGATATCTCAAAAAATTACGAAGCTACAACCGTTTCAATGTGGCTTGTTAGAGAGAGAAAACGCTAGGAGGTCGTGACGTCAGGATCCTCGAGCGTCATAGTAAATGACAATAGTTTCATATGAATACATACCCCCTCTTAAAACCTTTGAAACTTATACATTCGTGTTTTTTTTATTACAAGCTTTTAATTGTCCTGCAATGCATGTTTGTCTTGTGGAATCTCGCAACTGAATTTTGAAGCAGATATCTTCAATCGATTCAGTTGAAATTTTGGGTAAAGGTATAGTTTGGATGACAATTCAATATTATTGTACCATCGACCTGATCTGATCATGGAGACAGAACAGAAGGTGGCCATGGGAATTCATTACTTAACCGACGTAACTCCGTTGAGTTTGGGTTCATAAGAGTCGTCTTAATGAGTAGTTCATGACGGTATACAGAAAAGTACAGTCGGCATTAAAAGCTTGAATCAAAAAAAAATTTTTGGAAACTTATTAACATAGGTATTGCGTTTTTTTAACTTTCTCGAAAAGGGGTTAATTTTTAACCCTTTTTCGAGAAATTTTGGCATTATTGTCTTTATTTAGTGTCTACACCCGTATGTAGTCGAGCAGCACGGATCGAGCTCTTCTATCACCATATCTAAGTATATCTAAGTGTTCTAATAAGGGAGAAACGGATAGAGCGAGAAAAATCGAGAGAGCTCGCGGGCTGTCTCATGATAGCCATGCTTGTGTTAGTAGGACTTGCCTGCTGGTCGGTGTAGGGGCGCGCGGCGGCGGGCTGCGCGGGCGCGGGGTAGTGCAGCTCGCCCACCAGCAGCGACACCCAGCGCGGCGACGACAGGCAGCCCCCGTCCAGGTAGTGGCAGCGCGACTGCATGCATCTGCGCCACAACCACAACACCCCGGTCAGCCACAACCACAAGCTTGGCCTCCCACTTAAAGGTCTTCGCACACTATATCAACTCCACGCCACTACGGCAGCAACTCCACTCACACTTTCGATGTGTAGTCAACTAGTTGATATGTGCGAAGATCGTCCGTGGCGTGACAAATCTGGCGGAAAACGCGCGCTTTCGCGGCGATGCATCGTTGACGTGTTACTTCGGAAAATATTATTTAAGTGTGATTACGTTTTTCGGATTCCAGACAAAATGTGCGACTATTCGTAAAACAACCTACCTACCTACCTTAAAGGAAAAGAAGAAGATCGAGGCAAACCACTTTGTTGGTAGGTATGGTTTACCTAAGAACTTTAAGAAAATTTTCTCAAAACCAATAAGTTTAATAATCCAGCAATTTCCAAATGATTAAGTGTGACTGACCTGGTGACCTCGACGGTTTGCGTGAAGTATCCCTCGTAGGGTATCTGCACAACGTACCGCCACACGCCCTGGTAGTTGCGCGCGAACACAGGAGTGGCGTACTCCACGCGAGCCGGACACGGTGTTGGCGGGCCCTGCTTATATCAATCATCATCATCATCCTCCTATCGTTTTACCCAGTTGTATTCTAAAGGGGCCCAGGGTCCACTTTAAGACCTAATCCCAAGATTTCTTAGCTTGCTGTCGTAGGCAACCACGGCAGAACTAAAGTTGATAACCATCAAAATGTTCGGTTCATTGATAATCCACGGACAGCACTAGGTATGGTCACACTGGTGAATTTTAACCTGATGTTAGTTCTGGCAATTTAGAATAAAAGCCCAGCTAGTGACCTAGTCCGTTGACGGGCTAAGGACGGTAAGTTTAGTTGGTTCACTCACCTCATATCTAGGGGCTGTCGAAGCGGGCGTGTGCGTATGTGGTGGCGTGCCGGGGTCCTCGCGCCGCTCTACGCCAGCTGTGGAGCTCTCGCCGTTGATGGCTCGGTACAGCATGCAGAAACTGAAACAGGAATTTATGTCAACATATTGCGACAATTCACACGTTATACATTCATTACAATCAGACCATCTAGCACACTAAGTTTTATGTCGGACATAAAGCATTTGTCCCTCTTGCACTCGCATAATTGCCAGAATGGGACGAATGCTTTATGTCCGACATAAAACTTAGTTTGCTAGGGGGTCAGGAAGATTGAAAGCTCTAATAATATAACTTCTGCAAATTGCGCAGAGTCAAGACGTAGACGGTGTTCAACAGATGTTCCATCTTGCCAACTTTGGTACCTATTTAAATTGAAGTTTTAAGTCAAGTGACCTCCAATCGGTTACAATATAATAGATTCATGAAGTTATCTTATATCTTAATTAAATACTATTTGTATTTATGGCGTCGAATACCCAAATAAAACCTTTTTTTTATCGTTATCGAGAACAGCAGTCACAAAACGCAACTGTGACATAATATGCTCTCAACGGTGTCAACGTCAAACACATATGTTGATAATACTGATGACTTAATATCTAGATTTGTTCATATGAATTGGAAATAACTGAAGACATATTTATTGGACTAGAGACTTCTGATTTGAAACTACTGAAGACGTTATTACTGGATTCGATCAAATGAAATTATACTTACTGAAGACTAGGCAGTATGGCCCATGGTCTTAGCCTGTCCGAATGGACGAATTTAAAAAAAAAAAAGGTGTCAACGTCAAGCATGATTTTGTTTGACGTCTGTCGATATCACTGAAACCGAGATTTAGGTTAGACTTTTAAAATTAAAAGAAATAAATGCCGTCATTTCATGATTCTAATTTACAATGTCTTCGGCTCTAGTGCGACAGGCGCTTGAACTAGTCGATCCAGAAGGTATTGAAACAATTGTTGCATGTCTGATCTTATGCCATTATCGTATCTTGCACGTGTTTGTATTGTTTTGTTATTAATGTTATGATTTAATTCTGCTTGTCAGAGAACGTCCGCGGGCGGAGCAAGAAGGCGAAGCGGCCGGCGCTAGGTCAAGGTTCGTGTCGTTTAATATTTCGCTGATTGCGTCACAAGTATGGCGATAATCGGCGCTTCTTTGAGTGACAGACGAGCCCAGACTTAGAGTGGCGATTACACTGATTACACCTCGAGGTCATTACTATCCTGCACGCATCTAGTACTTGCTTCATTGTTTAATTTTATGGTCATTCAATCGTTAGTACTGGTTGTAAATGGTTTATTGAGCATTCTCAGTGTTGATTATTAACCATGTAGCGTTAAATAGGAAATATCTCAGTTTACTTTGCTTGCTTTCAATTTATTTCAACAAATAAATTTTATTTTCGTGTGGACAGATCACAGTCACCCATATAAGAACAAGCACAAGAACAAAAAAGTGGAGAAGCCACAGAAGGGTGCAGCAGAGGTAACTGAAGAGAACATCCGCAAACTGCTGGCTCTGTCCACACCCACAGCCGACCCAACTGTTACTAAGAAGGTGAGTGAAAATTAAAGATAACATAATATTTACAGGTCACTTGGTATTAAATTGTGTGACTCACTTTACCGAGGTATCCTAATAATTATTTATGTACTTTTTCCTTATTGGTCTTTGTGGGAGCCAACCGAGAAATACCAAATATTGAGTTTCAGGCAAACAGGATTTTAAAAAAACATCTGTATTGACACTTAGCAAAATGCACTGAATTTACTAACAATTTAAATGACAATAATAATTAACATAGAAAACTCAATTTTAATATCTTTCCTTTTACTGGTTCATAGTTTACTAATGACATAGTACATTATTGTACTTTTGCTAATTGACAAAGTCAGTCAATCAATCATAAAAACAAATGTTTTATTTTCTTAAAGATGAAAGCATCTTTAAGTAAAATAATACACTGGTAAGGCGGACGCGGTTCATTTGGTGCTGCAATAAACCTAACTATTTAGATCTATATCCCTATTATCTACATCCTGGTTATCAAAAACAAATGGGATATACCTGACCCTTAAAATTATTCAAGGATATATAATTTACAACACAACAGTAATTCATGCTCATCCAGCATGAATTACTGTTCTGATAAGATATCAAATAACTCTTATTTACAGCTTCAGTATTCCTAATCAAAAGCATTGTTTTTATCTATGATGATAAAATAACATTGAAGGTTAAGTATTATGCTGTGCTAAGCTATTCACTACATTTCAGTTCCTATAAACTAGTGATATGGGTCTCTTATTACTGGAGCGTATAGACACTCCAGTACATTCAGTGTATTTCAGATACAGCTGTGTATACTTTTTTTACACATCTTTGAACTTAGGTACAGTTGTTTACATCGTTGATTGATAAGCATTTTTATCTCTTAGTTTCTGGAACAATGCTTCTCAAACTTTCTAGCATTTGTTTTGAACATTACCCCAAAATGATTGACCAAACTGTGTGTTCTCTGCTTTTTACAAGCTTATATGGGATCTAGGAACTGAATCAGTTAACTCAACCAATTGAGCTGAAATTTTGGGTATAAGTATAGTTTGGATGACAATTTAATATTATGGTACCATCAAGTGAATTCAATACTTAACACTGCTTGCCGCATCATCATCTTCATTACGAGCCTTCCTCTAGTAACCGCCACTTTTCTATGTCCATTGCCAGCCTCTTGGCTTCCTCATATGACTCAACATCAGCTTTATCTTTTATTTGGCTAAAATATGTTAGTTAACTCAACCAATTGAGCTGAAATTTTGGGTATAAGTATAGTTTGGATGACAATTTAATATTATGGTACCATCAAGTGAATTCAGTACTTAACACTGCTTGCCGCATCATCATCTTCATTACGAGCCTTCCTCTAGTAACCGCCACTTTTCTATGTCCATTGCCAGCCTCTTGGCTTCCTCATATGACTCAACATCAGCTTTATCTTTTATTTGGCTAAAATATGTTAGCCTAGGCCTTCCTCTAAAGAGGAAGGAGATGGATGGAGGATGGTATATGAGAAAAGATGTTTGCTAGGATGTATTAGAAATAGGAGAGGCAAGATGGTGGGCCACCTGATACGGCACGACAGTTTCTTCCTAAACATCCTGGAAAGTAAAATTGAAGGCAAGAGAGGTAGAGGTTAACTTTACATACCCCAAAATAAAACTAAATGAATGTGTATTACAGATCGTGCAGCGAGCAGTAGGTCGCAAGCCCCTGGTGGACAAACCGCCCAAGAAGAAGGACAACGGCAAATCGATCCTGTTCGCGGACGAGGACGCGGGCTAGGCCGCACTGCGCGCCCCACATGGCGCATGGGCGGCCTGAGGTGGGACACCATTCTTACTTGTATAGTTTAAATGATTTGAACTGAGCATGAGTTCAGTCATCATTCATGAGAATAGCCATTGTACTGAGCTCATGAATAGCCTTTGTTTGCGTTCAGCACGTGCCAATTTTGCAAAAAAGTTACCGCCACGTAAAATTTTCATTGAATAATGAACTCTATCTTCTTTTACAAGTTAGCTACGAGATAAAATACCACACACAGCGCCTTGTACCGTCGTCGCTGGGAGGTGGCTTTTAATATTTTAGTCCATTTTGAATCTATTGAATAAGACGATAGAGTTCATTATACAATTAACATTTTATGTGGCGCTAACCTTTTTCTTGCAAAAAATGGCACGCGTCCGACCACACAGTCGTATTGTTAAACATGAATGGTATTTCTGAATAGATGAAGATCAGTCCAGTTCAGAAAATCTCAACGTACACATAGTCATTTACATAGCTTGTACAGCGAGCCTAGGTCAGACTGCCTGAGAAGAACGATTGCGCATACCTATTAAGGAATAGGCTAGCAATGACTATGGCGCACAAATGAATGTGGTATTATTGTCAACAGTGACGCGGCACTGGGCCGGTGCGTGCTGACCGGGGTTGGAGCGTTGTTCTTGCTGTTTCTTCTCTGGGTAAACACCTACCCGTTCATTGACGACGGTGAGTTGGGACTTTCACTTGTTTCGAATGGAATGCACTATGTTTGGGCAGAATTTAAAGTTAATTATTATTAAATGAAAACAAAAATTTCATATAAAAAGTTTTCTTATTTCCTATTTAAAGTAGATTATTTTGATGTAAGTTAACATCTTTAAAAGTATTGGCATCTATTTTGGAAGCACCTTATTATATACGATCAATACGATCATAGATTGGGTATACATAGTTTCGTTTCAATTTCCAGAGTTAGCTATACACGCGTGGCTGCCGGACCCACAGTGGGCGCTCCTGTGCTGCGCTATCTGGGGGCTCTGTTTCGTCGGCGGCCTCATGGCCTACACTCTCTACCACTTGCGGCCCCACCTCTAACCTACACACGCAGTGCTAACCGGAAAATAGCCACAATGGAGATCGTAAATCGGGACGAATGGATCGTGATCGGGATATCAGGCGTCACATGCGGCGGGAAGACGACGCTAGCGAACAAGCTCGCACAAACCGTGACGCCCGTTTCCGTGTTTAACCAGGACAAGTACTTCTACCCGGATGACAGCCCGCATCATGTGAAGTGCGCGAAGATCGACCACAACAACTACGATATACTGTCGGCGCTGGACATGAAGGGCATGTACGCGGACTTGCTCGCCACGATGCGCGGTACGGACAAGGCGCTGTACAGTTCGAACGAGCGCCGCGGCCGGGTTGAGGTCAGAGGGAAGAAGTTTATTGTAGCTGAGGGGTTTACTGTGCTCAATTATAAGCCGATACTGGACCTCTGTGACCTTAGGTGCGATTCGCGTCTTTATTTTATTTTTATTTTATTTTATTTGCTCAATTGGATTGGCGTTGTACGTCCAGGGTTCAAAGACGGTTTTCCTCGAACATTTTGATTTTCTTGTAGATATCCCGCAAAGATGACCTTTTCACAGCGACTTCTAAATAGTCGTACAACATTAGTATTAAGTTCAGTTAAATTTTATTGCACTTGTACTTTTCGTTTTTCCACTCACTTAAGTTAAGCCACTCAGTGCTCTGTAATTTCTGAGATCTGTCTGTATCACACGTGATCAGGAATAGTATGCCATCTTTCTCACGACACATGCTCGGCCTAGTGCGAGGTCCACTGTTTACTCTGCATGTATTTGCACCTCCCAACACGCGACTATAGCATCCCCTATGCCAGGGTTTCTTTAAGTGTGGTCCATGGACCTTTTAGGGGTCCGTGACATGATTGGTAGGGGTCCACGGCCAGTTCGTTTACTCTAAACGTAGGTAGGTATAGTATAGACACATGAAACAAGTGATTTCAACAGGGATCAGTAATAAATGTTTGAGAACCACTGCCCTATGCGAGCAGGTACTACTTCGTGCTGGAGTACGGCGAGTGCTTCGCGCGGCGCGTGCTGCGGCTGTACGACCCGCCCGACGTGCCCGGCTACTTCGAGCAGTGCGTGTGGCCCGAGCACCTGCGGTACCGCGCGGAGGTAACACACGTTCCCAGTGCACTCTGCTCTTTTTTTTAAAATGTGATAGGAGGCAAACGAGCAGACGGATCACCTGATGGTAAGCAATTACCGCCTCCCATGGACACCTGCAACACCAGAGGTGTTGTGAGTGCATTTGTAACACATTCAGTGCCAGCGGTTTCCATCCCAGACAATTTGGCGTATTGTCCATATATTATAAATGGGAAAGTGTATGTGTGTGTGTTTGTTTGTTTGTTTGTTTGTCCGTCTTTCACGGCAAAACGGAGCGACGAATTGACGTGATTTTTTAAGTGGTGATAGTTGAAGGGATAGAGAGTGACATAGGATGGTTTTTATCCCCGAAATTATCGCCTAAGGAGGTGAAATGGGGGGTAAAAGTTTGTGGAGCTGCGATATAAACGAGTTCCACGCGGACGGAGTCGCGGGCAGAAGCTAGTACCTTTATAACGAAACAAATTATGTAACTAATAGAAAGGTCGCAGGTTCGGATCCTGTGGGGGGCTACAAACGAAGATGGTTTATTTTTCCATAATATTCTTTCTCTCTGCATCATATCGTCTAATTTGGCGTAAAACTCGCCAATTTGACTACATGTCGTGGTAACTATAATAACGAAGAAAAAACTAAGTGTCAAGAAAAAGTTGGCCCATTGACATTCTAAAAGCTTCGTAAAACAGTCTATAGAAGTTTGTTGATTGGTAAAAGTTACAGGATTTTGCCTCACAATTGGACTATGGGAGATGTATAACAACTGGTATCCATTGTCCACAGATGGAGCGCGTGCCGTCCGTCCGCATGCTGGACGGCAGGGTGCCCGACCCGCTGCGGGCCGTGCTGGACGACCTGCAGCGGTTCGGCATCACGCCCACCTCGTAGCACGGTACCGCACAACACACACTTAGTGTCTTCAAGTTATATGTCCCCCGTTGGGGGCCATTCATAAATTACGTCATTTCAAAACAAGAGCTATGGTAGCCTAGTGGTTTGGGCATGCGGCTGTCAAGCGGCAGTCGTGGGTTCGAATCCCGGCTCGTACCAATGAGTTTTTCGGAACTTATGTACGGAATATTTACCGTTAGCTTTTCGGTGAAGGAAAACATCGTGAGGAAACCGGTCTAATCCCAAGAAGGTCTAGTTTTCCCTCTGGGTTGGAAGGTCAGATGACAGTCGCTTTCGTAAAACTAGTGCCTATGCCAAATCTTGGGATTATGTGTCAAAGCGGACCCTGGGCTCCTTTAGCGGCACAACCGGGAATAACGCTAGGAGGAGGATGAGTCATATTATTAGGCCATTTCAAGGAATATCAGACCCCGTATCATTTTAGCTGGATTGCCGTTGAAATTCGTGTCTTTTTCTCTCACATTTGAGTTCGAAAGTTCGAGACAAAGCACATTTTGATTTATCAGAGGCAATTCTGCATTAAAATCATTTGGCTACACCCACTAACCTATGAATTTCCATAGAAATATGTCATTTGGGGCGGGTTAAAATCTGACAGTACGGAACGTGTGACAAGCTTCTATAGAATGCCAGCTGTATGTCCATATAGCCATATTTAACGTTGATCGGTCTGTAATCGTATGTTGGTGCAACCCGCCCTTAATGAGTGGTGTAGTCAAATTATTTTTTGCTGAGTTAACGAGGACGCACTCTAACATACCCGTGGAACTCATTTTGGTCACAGTCTCGCGAGCGCCGATTATGCCCGATATAAGCTTTCGTCCCTTTCTAGCACGTAAGTTCGAGAGGGACGAATGCTTTGTGCGCTGTATGTGACTGCTATGCTAGCCGGTCGGGTGTAATCATTTCTCATTTTATCTGTACAAGTTTGTGTAATCGTATACTGGAAGGATTCCCATTAGTCTCCAGCACTATGTATTAGTATCAATTACTCAATTAGTAAATTATCGTATGTATGCACAGTTAAATGATCTGTTTGACACTTGATATCTTTTACTGTTGAAAATGAAAATTGTATATTTGCCGCAATGGAAACCAAATCGCAAAAAGTAGGTGTGAGCCAGTTAGATCTGCCTCAGGGAGCAATGTTACATGTTTCATCTGTATTTAATCAGTGCAATTATATTTTATACATAAAAAATGGATATGTATATGCATGTATTGTGTATGTGAAAGCGGTACCTGAGTTACTGTGTTACTAATAACTCAGAAATATAACTTAAGCCAAGAGCGAACCTCCATTCAGTGTCTTTAGCAATATATTGCAGTCTACAATTGAAAGTGAAAATAGATTATTAGTAACATTACAATTAACGATTAAATATAATAATATTTTGTAACAGCACATTTTGAATATCATTATGTATTGTTGTGCATGGTAGAGAGTGTATACTGCCACAGAGGATGTTATTGAATGTGGGTTATATTTATACGGTGTCTTATAGTTTTATTATTGTGGGCTCTTAGATTTTTAAGATTTATCGAAATGTTAGTAGTATATGGACTATTTTCTATAAAACTTGTTTAATTATATTTGTAATAAAATAAACCTCAATATTATCTATATCGTTTATTATTATCGTATCTAAATCATCCGTATTTTTCTAGGTCGTGAATATCGGTCAAGCAAAGGTATTGTATTCAGAAAATGGTATTGTTTACTTGTTTTAGCGGAAACCGAAAAGCACTAACGTAACGTAAATTGACTAAAACTTTATCACAACATTAACGGCCGTATTGATAAACGTTCTACAAGCCTATTTTGACAACATTGCGTCAAAATTCGTTCGTCTTTATCTGTCCCTTTGACGTTTGTTTCATCAAAAAGGGTCAGAGCACATTTTATTTAGCAGAGGCATTTTAAGTTTTATGAATAAGGGGGTTAATGTTCGCTGAATGATCAACTCTATCGTCCTACACAATCTGGCTGTCATATTCCATCTTTTTGGTAAGACTGCCTACTTGAACCTATCGTTCGCGTCGAGAGTGGCAAATAAGCGCCTTAGAGAAAGACAAAATTTCATCTAAATCGATTCAGAGATATGTAGATGGCCTTGCCAGACAAATACTGAATTACTTTAGTAACGGCTATCCGCAACCAAAGGCACTCAAGGTACTTCCGCTGAGCTGCATCATCCGGTTTGTGGAAATGATGGAGCGAGCTTCGTTGAGTGAGTATCGTGAGTTGGCATAACAAATGTACCAAAGATCCCACTGGGTCGAAGTATATCCTAAATAAAATAATCCTTTACCTATATAATTTACTTTAAAACAAAGTTTTAACCGACTTCAATTTAGGACTCCGCCATGCCACGAGAACATTTTCACATTTCTTTTCCAATTTACCACATCAACTGATTTCCGAGAGCAAATGCGTTGATTATCATAGAAAAAAACACAACCGCTGTATATGCCCGATAATATTTGAGGACTTCCGATTACCTTTGGCAAGTGCATTGGCAGTGCCATTAGTTGCTATTTCAACGGAATTTTATCAGAATCTGTGACGTACTTTTGTACTTTTATATACATAATTGAGGAATTCCATAAGTAATCTGTGGTCTTTATCATCAATTCCACTTCACTAAATTTATTAGGTACTTCCGGGTGTAAATACAGGAGTTATAATAGAAAATACCAAAATGACAACACGCGTGCCTAATATAATTGAGGAGATCCCTCAATTCCTCATGGATCCCATCATCCAACTGAATTTTTGAAAAAAATGGGACCCACCTGGAAGCATTAACTAAAAAAACAATAAAAAATTACGAATCGTCTTATCAACGACGGAGTTCTGAGGTAACAAACATTGAAAAAAAAGTAAAATACAACCGAATAGAAAATCTCCTTTTTCTGAAGTCGGTTAAAAACAAACAATTATGTTTTTGACGTATTTTCTCGAAAAAGGATATAAAATGTAGTGGTAAAATTAAGATAAAATCAACGTTCTGGCGTAACTTCTTGGTTAAATAATCACAAAGTTATAAGTGTGCAAAGCTTTGACTTTTAAGAAGGGGTATGTTCTGTTTTTTTTTCGCAAAACGCAACTTCATATGAAACGATTGACGATCGCAGTTAGCGACGTCACTAGAAGATGACAACGTGCTTGCTCCAACGTGTTCGGAGCCGCCATCGACCCGGCCTGGCACGCGCGCGGCTCGCTCTGCGGCAGCCAGGCAGATTGTGACGTCACACAAGCAATATTAAAACGGTTGTAGCTTCGTAATTCTTTGAGATATCTGAACGGGATTTTCGTCACCAGGCATATTTTTTTGCATTCTTCTTCCCCGCTCCCCGCCTAATAAAATGACTATCGTTATCCAATGGCCAGACCCTTAATGGGCATGCCCTTTTGAATGTAGTGGGTTCAACTTTCGTTTGCCAGACTCTATACTTGAAACCATAATTAGATTCCACAAAAATAACCTCAAAATTGCCATTAAAATGAAAAAAAACCCGACACTGGCAAACTTACACTCTTCCATATGATGGACGTGGCTAAAAACTAGCTACTTCCATCATTTGGAAGAGTGTAAGTTAGCCTGAATCGTTTTTTTCTTCATTTAAATGGCAATTTTGAGGTTATTTTTGTGAAATCTAATCATGGTTTCAAGTATAGTATGGATGGTAGGTACAGGTGTATAGGTACCAATAGGTACTCACACGCCCCCGCCGTCGCAGAACTTGCGGCTCTCGCGCGGCGCGTCCTCGCGGTGCTCCGCGCGCAGCTCGCTCGACGGCACCTCGGCCATCGAGCGCTTCACGCGGTCCTCCAGGCTGCAACAATGCGGCGATCATGAACTGACACGTGGGGTTAGCAAGTACAGTCAAGTGCAGAAACATGCATCGATTTAAAATAAAAAAAAATCTGCTGACATAAGAGCGATGGCGACATACTTATGAGCACGGGGGAAAAATTATAACGACAAAAATATGCATAAAATTACACTAATATGACTGGTACCACTTGTAGATCCAGACGGCAAATAAAAAGCGGAAATTCTGAATCGGCTACTGTGTAATGTGTATTTTGCTGAAAGTCTTCTTTTTGCAAAAAATCCTATTTACGATATTTAAGGTTTACTTAATTTACTTTCCCTTCATGTCGCATAGTCTTGGGACGCCCTGTGTATCGGTATACCTTCGTTAAGTTTGTATTATATGTTCCGTTCGATGTCCGGGATCCCTTCTTGAGAGGGCGACACTGCCCACGACCGGAAGTAGCCGTTTGCGTCAAATGAGTCAATCCACTCCATCGCTGTGACGTCACATCCGCCCCTGCCAACCTGCAAACCCCAGAACCACCGCCCGCGCTCGCCGCCATGTTGGCTTTCTCATTGTTGCGTCGTCTGCCGTATAGAGATCGGACGTTCCGTAGCTATTTTATAAATTGTGCAACGAGGAATTTTAAGCCTCGATTCTTTATATCGTTAACTCGATAACTTTAACCTCGAGGGAGTCCTGAATAACTAAGAAAAGGGAATCGCGAGTGATAGCTTTTATTATCGGACTACCCTCTTTTGTATTTTTTTTTATTTTTTACTTCGTTGTTCGCGAGTGTTTTGGATCGCATTATGAACAGCGAGAGTCGCTCCGCGTCGGAGGAGAAGGAACGCGCTTCGCGATCATCTTTCTGCAGCCGACGGGCGCCGCGCGCGGGGGGAGACAACCCGCGCCCCCGCAGGCAGTCCCGGCGCCCCGCGGCCGCGAGTCGAGCCTGCTTGGGCTCGCGCGGGAGTCGAGCCACATTGTCGGGCCCGGAATGGAGGTTTGAATATCTTTCGAACGGTTCGGTGAGTCAGTTACATAACAATATCCTAAGTGCCCCGCGTGCCGCCTCGCCGGCGCCGGCCGCTGCGGTGGAGCAATTTTTATGATGTAATGGTGCTACCCGGCAGTCCGGTACGATGCCGCTGCCGACAACGATCGCTTCTTACCCTGGTGCCGTCCGCCTCAACGGCGCCACCCCCGTATCTGGCGTCGTCCGCCTCAATGGCGCCACCCCTTGTCTGGTGCCGTCCTCCACTGTGGAGCCACCTCCTACCATGGGCCGTCCGCCATGACGGCGACGCCGATGGCGATGGCGCTGCCCGCCGCTGGCTCTGTCCGCCACGGCGGAGCTGGGTCCAGGTGTACCAAAGGGTCAAAAGTTAAAACTGTACGGGAGGGTACTAGAACTGTCCAATGATGTGAAATATCTAGGTGTCACACTAGATAAAGAGCTGAACTGGAAGAAGCATACAGATCTCACCATTACAAAGGCACTGAGCGTATTTGGAATGTGTAGATCAGCGTATGGCAAAGCATGGGGATTGAACCCAAAGGTACTTAAGTGGATCTACACTATGATGGTAGAGGCCCATATTATTGTACGGTAGCCTGGTATGGTGGCCAAGGACTTTAATGGGCACATGCAGAGATGCTCTGATGAAGGTGCAGAGATCGGTATGCATGGCTATATAACAAGGGGCGTTTCGTACCACGCCCACAGCGGCGCTAGAAGTCCTACTGGACCTACCGCCACTTCACTTGGTGATTAAGTCAGAGGCGCGCAAATCGCTCTACAGATTAAGAACCCTTGGACTGTGGAGCGAGGGTAAACCAAAGACTAAACACACAAACATGGAGACTGATGGTTTCTTAGACAGAATAACAAACATGGGAAGCGACAAAATGCTACCCAAGTTTGTATTCCACAGGAACTACACAACAAGAGTTCCATCCAGGGCTGAATGGGCCGAAGGTCTAGAACCACCGAGGTCTGGTGTCAAAGACAGTATATGGTACACGGACGGATCGAAAATGGGATCCGGTACGGGAGCAGGCATTTATGCGAACGACTACTGTAGTAGTGTAAGCATGGGTAGTTTGGCAACCGTCTTCCAGGCGGAGACATACGCCATAATTGCCTGTGCACAGGAGAATATAGACAGGCAAACCAGAGGGCAGACCATCTATATACTCAGCGACAGTCAAGCGGCTCTTAAAGCGCTTACAGCGTCGAAAGTGGCATCTAGACTTGTCTATAATGGCGTCCAGGCACTGAACAAGCTTGGAAAGCACAATAAGGTGCAACTGGTTTGGATTCCAGGGCACGAGGGCTTCATTGGCAACGAAAGAGCGGATGAGCTTGCAAGAGGGGGGTCAACAAACCACTTTGTAGGCCCAGAACCATTTGTGGGACTCTCACAGGGAACCATAATCTCGGCCTTTAAAGCCCACGCCAAAACCAAACACCAACACGAGTGGAGGAATGAGGCGAGCTTAAGGCACTCTAAGCTCTTCATAGAAGGAGTGGACTCGGGCTGGACTAACAAACTCTGGAAATTCAGCAGGAAGCAGCTCAGAACCATATCTGGGGTGTTCACAGGTCACTTCGGGGTCAAGGATCTCTTGGCCAAGATGGGACTATCGGACAGCTTAGACTGTAGAATGTGTGGCGAGGAGGATGAGACTATGGAACACTTATTGTGTGAATGTCATGCCCTTGCCAGACAAAGAATGAATTACTTTGGTAACGGCTATCCGCAACCAAAGGAATTCAAGGTACTCCCGCTCAGCTGCATCATCCGCTTTGTGGAAATGATGGAGCGAAGTTGGGAGTAGACATAAGGAGAGGGCAAATGCACAAAAGATCCCACTGGGTCGAAGTGCATCCGAAGGGGCCCTCATCTAGATAAGATAAGATAAGATAAGACCAAAGGGTCCGCGGTAAGGGAGGCGCGGGACTTTAGGAAAAAATTGATGTGGGTGGTGTTATTATGACCATGATTTTTACATAAAGAATACTTCATAATAAGCATCTCTTGAAAACTTGAACGTTTAATTTAGTTTTTTCCGCCGTTTTACAAAAACAAGAGCCACGAAGACGGCGGCGGGAGCCCTGCTCCCGCCGCCGTCTTCTAACCTATCCGCCATCCGAGTCGGTTCTCGATACCGAAAGTCTCAGAACCGTTTAAATGACTAGCCTATGACCTTCTAAGTCCTGCGTACCCTTTACTACACCCCGACCCGGACCTGTCCGCCTCGTTGGTGCCGGCCGCCTCGGTGGTGTAGCCCGCCATGCAGGGACTTTCCGCCTCGCTGTGGCTGGTGGCCTCGTTGGTGCTGGCCGCCTTGGTGGCATCGCCCGCCATGCTGGGACTGTCCGCCTTGCTGGTGCTGGTCGCCTCGTTGGTGCTGGCCGCCTCGGTGGCGTTGCCCACCACGCTGGGACTGTCCACCTCGCTAGTGCGGGTCACCTCGTTGGTGCTGGCCGCCTCGAAGGTGTCGCCCGCCATGCTGAGACTGTCTGCCTCGGTGGTGTTGGGCGCCTCGGTGGCGTCGCCCGCCATGCTGGGACTTTCCACCTCGCTGGTGCTGGTCGCCTCGTTGGTGCTGGCCGCCTTGGTGGCATCGCCCGCCATGCTGGGACTGCCCACCTCGCTGGAGTGATCCACTAGAGCGGCGCTGTCAGCCACGCCGGCGTTGATCGCCAGGGTGACACTCTCCGCCACGGTGACGTTGCCCGCCATGCTGGCGCTGTCGGCCTCGCTGGCGCTGGCAACCACGACGACGTTGCCCCACATGCTCGCGTTGTCTGCCTCGCTGGCGATGACTACCATGCCGGCTCTGTCTGCCATGCTGGCGCTGTCCGCCATGGCGGTGCTATCCGCCCACGCTGGTACTATCTGCCACGCTGGCGCTGTCCGCCATGCTCGCGCTGTCCGCTATGCTGGAGCTGGACGCCATGCTGGCGCTATCCGCCAAGCAGGTGCTGGCCGCCATGCTGGCGTTTTCCGCCATGCTGGCGCTGGCCGCTATGCTGGCGCTGTCCACCATGCTGCCGCTGTCCGCTATGCTGGCGCTGTCCACCATGCTGGCGCTGTCCGCCACCCTGGCGCTGTCCGCCACCCTGGCGCTGTCCACCATGCTGGCGCTGTCTGCCATGGCGGTGCTATTCGCCTACGCTGGTACTATCCGCCACGCTGACGCTGGCACTGTCCGCCACACTGGCGCTGTCCGCCACGCTGGCGCTGTCCGTCACGCTGGCACTGTCCGCCACATTGGCGCTGTGCACCTCGCTGGCGCTGTCCACCACACTGGTGCTATCTGTCACGGCGGTACTGTGCGCTATGTCCGCGCTGTCCGCTACTCAGGCGCTGCCCGCCATGGCAGTCCTGTTCGCCATGATGGTAACGCCGGAGTGGAAGACGGCCACGCTACAGCGGTACGGTAAAACTACTTACGTCTCCGGGCTTCACAGAGGTAATAATCGACGAGCAGCTACGCTTACCCGGCGTTCTGGCGCGAGCGAGTGACCCAGCAGTCGCAGAGTGCCGCGGTGCAACCTAACGTTTAGAATGAAGCCCGAAGTCCTCAATAATACCTGATTGGTCCAGTACGCCGCATGCTGAGACCCCCTGCGCTCCCTGACCTATTTGACGATCAATCAAATTAAACGGTTCGTTTTGTACGTTCGTCACGTCACGGCACAACGTAACTTGCAGTCGGGTCACGCGAAACGATCACGGTCGTTAAAAAGTCCGGTAGGGGATATCGGATGGGTCTCCGACCTATGAATATATATTTCTCAACCCCGTCAAACTGCCCTCCTGCCTGCGCAGAATGAGAGCATCGACAAGGTGGGCAAACAGATTTCACATAGTCTCTTAGCTCGCTTTCGCTCTCCCAGTCAGGTTCTGCTCTATAAAGATAAACCTTTCGCAGAGGTCTAATAAACAAAATTGGGACAAAACAACTTGCCGCTCCTAAGCGAGCCCGAGATTCCGCTCTTAAGGCGAACTCTTGAATCGGGTAAAAGCCACTATTGAAAATGACTTCCGTGAATTCTAAGCGAACTGTCTTACCGAAACAGTTGCATATACTTGGAAACTTCGAATATCATCTTAGATTACTTTTCCTATTGTTCAAAAACCCCTTTTATACTATGCTGTCTATCGACTTCTCAAATGCACAAGCTTTTACACTACCATATCCGTGTCCTCTGCCGATACAATCTCGACACAGAAAATCCTCTTCAAATAAGCTTTTCAAAGTAGTTATTAATTATTCGTGGCACTTTCAAAAGAAATTAACACTATTTACATTTCTTGTTGGAATCCCAGGGCTTTCCGTTAATTGTCTATATGGACGACATCCTTATTACAAACCTATTGAAGTGATCTCTAATGAAACAAAGAAATCATTCGTAGAAGTTCATGTATTTGCCGTAGACATTGCAAAAAATTAAGGCCCATTAGCCCATAAAGTCCAACTTCTTGATAGGACTTATAATCTGTATAAACGCCTTCCGTTATATAATTTTATGTAATAAAAACGTTGTATACGTAAGCCCTTACCACTTCTTATGGAGGTCGAGTTCCTGGTGCTGAGGGAAAAGGTAAACTCTACGGCGCGATCTAGTGTCCTTCTTTAGGGAAATTCCAATTTCTACTGGCGCGTGTGCGCCCGCTTACTCGGCACCAGGAGATAACAAACAGATCTCAAGAAGGGATCCCGGACATCGAACGGAACATATATTATAAAATTTTACCTTCCAATAAAATTATTATTATATTTCCTGAAGATGTCCGGGATTCCAGTAATGGCTTCCTGGGGGCTACCAACGGCATTTCCTCCGCAACAATGAGAAAGCCAACATGGCGTCGAGCGCAGGCGGTGGTTCTGGGGTTTGCAGGTTGGCAGGGGCGGATGTGACGTCACAACGATGGAGTGGAGCGACTCATTTGACGCAAACGGCTACTTCCGGTCGTGGGCAGTGTCGCCCTCTCAAGAAGAACGGATCCCGGACATCTTCAGGAAATATAATAAAAAAATTATTGGTAGGAAAAAAAATATATATTAAGTTTTCAGGACTAAAAAAAAAGACATCGTTTACAATAGCTTAGGTTATGCTCATTTTATAACAATCATCAAATCGTGAAAGTAAGCAGGTAAATACTTACTTTCCAAGAGCCACGTTGCGAAGAAGGTAAGAAATTCAGAGGCCCTACCGCGAAACGAAAACGACTTTCGTTCGTGTATCTCCCTCTCTGTTGCACTTGCTTATTCTTGGGATAGAGAGGGAGATAAACGAACAAACTTCGTTTTCACTTCGCGGTAGCCCCTCAGTTAGCCGATTGAAATAGACGCAGAGTAGCGCGATATTCTCCGTGAGCGACAGGAAGCGTCTCGGACAGCGCACGCAACAAGCGCGGCGCCTGCACCCGTAGCACGATCACATACTTATAAATTCTACGTCTACGTGTCTCCTGCCTAAAGTTTACCCCTGGGCGCAGAGTAGGGTAGACCGGGGTTAATAGTACCACGGGTCAATAGTACCATCGCCTATAACTCTGCAACCACATCGAAATATGCATGTGTGTGTATACACCAGTGTGCCTTGAGCGTGTCTCTCTCTACCTGCTCACTAGTCGGCCACTCGCTGCCGTGCGAAAAGAATGTGCTATACGACGATTTGCATTTTTGACTGACCAAAGTATTACGATTTACGTTTTGTACTAGTGTTTATAATTAGATAGTCGTAGTGTGAAACTTGTACTAATTTGTGATTCTCTAGTTATTGAAGTTTTTAATGTGTCACAGTGTGGGGGTCAGTTAGATATAGAAATCGAGATTTGTGAAGGTTAGTGAGTGCGAGTAAAAAAGGATTTAATTATACCACAACACTCGGGGTTAATTGTAACGTTACAATTGACTCCGTGCTACAATTGACCCAAAGTTTTTACACAATAAAACAATTGAAACTAATTATTTTTGTAACAAGTTACATATCGGGTAGGTATTTTATGTTATACCTATGATTCATACGACACTTCGGGCTGTATATACATTATAATACCCGCAATGTCATCCGTGGTATTATTTAATATTTATTTGTGGTGAAGGATGGGGTTCATTGTACCAGGGGTCAATTGTAACTGTATGGGATAAGTAATTTTTAAAGAATTCGTTATTTTGTTGTATTGAGATGTTGTTATTGCTTGAAGGATGTGTGCTATGAGCACCCCTAAGTATTTTTGTATAATAAGTCGACATAACATGTTTCAAAAACTTGGAAAATATTGTTACTTTTAGTTCAACTGAATTGCTACCTTTGTCTAGTGCAAATACGGGTCTCTTTAATTAAGACTGATGTACGTAACAGACTGATTCGTCTGAAGAAATTAACAATAATTACTGATTTATTAAGACATTATTTAGGGTTTTATTTACCTCTGATTATCTGGTACAATTGACCCTTACTAGGGGTCAATTGTAACACAAGGACTTCATGAACAAAAACTCAATTTGCACCATTCTGATGCCATTAAATGAAAATATTTTTCTAGATTCTGATAGCCAATGAGACTAGAATGTTATATCCTAAGCGATTTTTACGTGGTAGCGTTAGATTCTGAGTTACAGGTCATTATTTCATAAGATATATGTGTCCCTCACTGCCCCACGCGTACTGTAGCTAGTCTTGGTACCTGTTGGTCTCATAGTGCGCGGGCGCAGGTTGGTGCGGCACGTGCGCCACCCGCGGCAGGGTGTCGTCGGCGCGCAGCACGGGTAAAGTGCGCGAAAGAAAGCGTAACGTCTGGTTGCGTAGCAACTCGCTGAAAAAATAACAAAATCGTTTATAAATATCTATAGCGAATGCTGGACCATCCAAGACGTTTGGACGTGTTATCGTAGTAAGTATACCTATTTATCAACACCAGAGTAATTTACGTCGAAGCTCACTGGGTTGTAGTGTAGGTACTCCGGCTATTTCAAATATAGGTATACTAAGATTTTAAATTTTCCACGACATTTTTGAACCGACTCGGAAGCTCCTTATTTTTTTAGTTGCACGGCAGCGTCTCTGTCGTATCGAGCCTGTGCGTAAACGCGGCCGAATATATACCTATAATAAAAATGAATCTCCTAATAATGAAGAAACATATCCACTGTAGTGTAAAACAAATCTGCCACGCTAAGCTATAAAGCTCGGTGTTAGAGGTCCCTCGGACACGACATACAGCACATCTCTTGTCGATTGAGCCTTGCAGACCCATTTTGACTGTCCCGCTGACAATTGGGTTGTACTCACAATGGGTAGGGCTCCCCGGTGGGGTTCTGCCCCATAGGATTCCTCGGTATGATGCCCCGGTTGAGGTCACCGCATAGGTTGTGCGCCGAGACGTGGGGCTTCGTTGCGGTCGCTTCGGGGCATTCAGAAGACACCTGCCGGTATGGCGGTGGGCGCACTCTGGGACAAACGTGAAAAAATTAAAACACAAGTCCAATGCAATATTTATTTGTGTCAAAAAAAACCTACTTTTCACACCTGCTGTTCAGAAAAGAGTCATTGTTAACCCTCGAATGAGAGACAAAGTTCTACATTTCTTCCCTGCTATTCCCTGTTTCATGAAACTTATTCTCATAGACGGTGTGAGAAGCAGTGTGCGCCACTCGGTAGCAAAATTATTTCCGTCTAGGGCGTAAACATTTGAATTCCTCGTTATGCTCAAGATTCTACTTTAGAATCTTTCGCTGTACTCGCCGTAGGTAAATATATATTATTTTGCTCTCTGGAGTCACAATCTACAACGTGTTAAAAATAACGCAAAAACGTTTAAAGGGTATAACGGGCATCGTTTTTTACATTAGCCGGCCGACCTGACCCATTCAAAAGTAAAAAAAATAACTTTTACTCGTTTCTTATCAGAACGCGATGCCTGTTATGCCCTACGGTTTTCGTTATTTTTAAAACACTTTGTATAATTCGTATTACGTTGGTACTCTGTATTTCGTACTCAGAGCATAAAATACTATAGAGCGGACAAGCCGCCGGCGACTGTGTCGCACATGTCAGCTCATTGGGCATACTCCGCCATACATTTACCGTCCGCTGTCCACCGAGAAAGTTCCGTTTTTTGCCAAAATGCCGAGTTGTGCAATAATAACTTGCAAACATCGCAGTGATTTGATTAATTTTCCACACCAATGGATCACTTTTCAGAGGTAAATACTATAAATACTATTTATTTCAAATCAAACCATGAATTCAAGAACTTGCGACAGGCTTATTCAATACAAATCGCGCGGCATCTCTGATCTCCTTATTTCCTATATCTGTGATTTCGTACCTAGGTGGTGTAGCATTAGGCGACTCGACGAACGCGTAGTATCCCTCAGGGGGCTCGTCCACCGCCTCATCTGCCCTGGACTCGGCCGTAGGCGCTGGGGTCGCGGGCTCCGGGGCGGCGGTGGACTCGGGCGTCGGCGCGGGGGTGGCTGTTGGCTCGGGCAGCACGCGCTGAGTTAGCGCCAGTAGTGCCTGAGGGAGTAAAGTAACGACTTAGGGCGGGTGGTATTAAATTAATCAAAGTACCTATGTGAAAACAATGCATTTTATTCATTTTAGACATCATGTTTCATAGAGCCATTTACTGCTTAAGACCTACGCCTCCCTAAGGCGTTGTATGAAGGAACTGATTGAAGGATTTGGTGCCCGAACCAGATTGTTCCGATAGCTCAGTTGGTTAGTAGCGACGGGCCATGAATGCCTGTCGTCGCCGGTTCGAATCCGGCTCGGAGCATTAAATTTTTCAATTGTTCCTTTCATTTAAAAGTTATAGAGACTTACCTACGCTTAGTTACTACAAATCGTGGCGTCAAGATATACCTATTTGTGGGTGAGCGTTGAAGTGAGCTAAAACATGTTACAGAATAGCGGTGCTAGCACAGCTGACGTCGCGCCGCGACGAGAGTCGACAAAGATACCCTCATACTAATTTGCACGGTGCGAGTAAGACAGGAGACGCACAGTCGCGCGCGAAGCGAGTTGCCAGCAAGTTGTGCTAGACCGACAGGCCGTGTTTAGCCCTACGCAAACTAGTTCTCACCCAACTAGGGCACTGGTACAACCAACCGCCGCGACAGTGGAGTGCTCTGCAGATAATCTACACTTTATTATCAATTGCAGGCTAAATATAAAATGTGAAAGGAAATGTGTTTATCCGAGTTTGCTCTTTGCAGAGTCCATTTTACTACTAAGGTGATTAATAGAGTACGTCTTTACGATTGCAGAGCGATCAACGTTTTATAGGTACGAGTATATCGTCGGCGTCTGTAATTGCATAGAAACTTGTCACACTTTCCATACATTCAGATTTTAACGAACACCGCTTACGAAAAAGACGAGAAGAGTATTCGAAATACCTCCCCCCCCCCCCGCCCCTTTTCTCCGAAGTTATCCAGCGAAAAATTTGAAATTAATACCTGTGATTAAGATAAACGTGAATATTACTGAAAAAGTTTTTGATTTTGAGGAGGGGGCAATAAATATATTCAACTATTAAGTCAAGTGGGGTATCATATGAAAGGGTTTAAAAACAGTTTAAAAAAGTGCAACTCAAGGTTGCACTTTTTTAAACAGTTTTTCTTTTCTTTCTACATTGGTAAAGTTTCGACCTATGAAGGAAAATGAAAAAAAAATACCATTCCCCCCTTATTTCCAAAGTTCTCCAAGCGAAAAGTTTGAAATAATTACTTGTGATTAAGATAAACATAAAAAATACTGGAAAAGTTTTTTTTTCTGTATCTGGTACCTACCTATATTTTTTGCTTCATTTACAAAAATCATTTCAATTATTCAGCAATTTAATCATCTTTATAAGTATTTTTTTGTTTTGAAATTCCTATAAGACTATAATAGAAACACTCTCTATCAAATAAAACAATAATAATCGAGATCGGTTCACGTGATAAACAATAATCGCTAAAAACATATTCAAATTCAAATTCAAATTCAAAAAATTTATTTGTAAGAATACAGTATATATAGATGGTCTTAAGCTATAGTGTACATAGTTCATGTATTCAGCCTGCACGCAGGCGTACAAATGTTTGACTGAAAATAATCTATGTATGCCTTATGCTAAATAAAACAGTTACTAACTAAAAATAATACAATTTAGGTACATGCGTGAGTCGGATTTTTTACTCTAGATGATCTAAGTAGCCCTTAACACTGTAGAAGCATTTCTCTTGTAGCCAATGGGTCAATTTTTTCTTAAATATGTCGCCTGTCAAAGTTTTTATATTATCCGGTAATTTATTAAAAAGTACAATGCTCATGTTATATACATTTCGTTTATACATGTCTTTGTGACAGCGAGGTTTGTACAATAAAGACATGATGCGGGGTCTTGTCTGCCTCTGGATGACCTCGCTCCGTCTACTGAAGTACTCTTGATGAGAGTCAACAAAGACACATACCTCTCGAATGTACAAACATGGCAATGGTAATATGTGTAACTTTCTAAAAAGTGGAATACAGCTTTCATCCATCTTAACATTACTTATAGCCCTTATACACTTTTTTTGTATTTTAAACACTCTATCCAGCTCGACAGAGTTACCCCATAGTATCAGACCGTAAGCAAGTACTGACGACACATATCCGTGGTAAGCTGTTAGTGCAGCTTCTTTGGATATCGTAACTCTCAATCTCTTGAGAGCGTACACAAAACGGTTTAATCTATTACAAATTTGTTCAATTTGTTCTTTCCAATAAAGGTGTTCGTCAATTATTAAGCCTAGAAATTTTGTTGATTTTACTCCATCTAAAATGTCATTTTTATATTCTAATTGAATTGGTATTGTATTCGAATTATATGATTTAAATTGTATGAAGTTAGTCTTATTTATATTAATATTCAAATTATTTAATGTCATCCATTCTATAATGTCCATTAGCGCTGTATTAATATCTGATTGGAAAGTAACCCTGTTTTCACATTTTATCACAAGTGTTGTGTCGTCAGCAAATATTATACTTTTCTGTGCGGTGGCTTTGGGTAAGTCATTCACATATATTAGGAATAGAAGGGGCCCAGAATACTTCCTTGCGGCACTCCATGATTGCAAGCTCTAAGTTCCGATCTGAAAGTTTGCCTAAATACTGATTTACTTGAATCACCCGCTGAAATTAATTTAATTTCTACACATTGCATTCTATCAGTCAAGTAGCTTTTTATCCAATCTAACACCTTCCCTCTAATCCCATAAACTTCAAGTTTGTAAAGTAGCTTACTGTGGTTGACAAAGTCGAAAGCTTTTGACATACAATACATACTAAGCTGATTGCCCTTGCACGTTAGTACAAAATGGGGCCGATAGATTCGCCCTGTTAAGATTTTTTCGAGAATGAATGGGGTTGGGACGGGTATATTTCAATAGCAGGTCAAAAAAAGATCGCGATTCAATTGTCTTGGTGTAAAAGTTATTCGTTGTTTGAAATTGAGTTCTGTTGTGTTGGGTTAAAATAAGTAATTTAACAAATATTGGGACATTTACTTTACCTTGAGTTAATTGTTAGTTTGTACGGAACCCTTGGTGCGCGAGTCAGACTCGGACTTGACCGGTTTTTTTCCTAAAAGAGAGGATGCCATTTCAGTCTTGTTTAGGTATACTTACATATTGAAGACTTTCACAAAATTTAGGCAATCACGCATACCTATAGGTTGTACGACTTGAAGTGCAGGGAAAATAGATGCCGCAAGAGCGCCCAGCAGGTACATAATTATCTACCCGTTGGACCGCCCAAGTCAAAATTTGGTCCACTCCGCGAATGTACCAAAAGAGCCACAGTACGGGAGGATTGGCGACGGATTATGAAACTTGCCACCAGCCCTGAAGTCACGATTACGACCACTCTGCGAAGAGTGTGACGACGAAGATGAAGAAGATATGACATAATTATGGAGATAGTTTGAATCCCGAAGAACGACAATTATATGCTTGTCATCCAGAAAATCGTCTCCTCGAAGTTCGATTATAGGCTGTGATTAAAGAGTAAGTACCTACCTACTACGCAGACAAAGCAACCCGAAAAACCAAGCAATATGGACGGGTAAGGACCCCGAGGAGGCGGAAGACAGGCAAAACACATGTGATATGAGCGTTTCAATAGTCGCCTGACAGCCCGCATGTCGCCCCTCCGCACGCGTCGCCATCGCATCGCATTGTCAGTAAATTACAACAATACGGGTGAAGACTAGAAAATTATTATTATAGGTACTCCAATTAACAGAAAAAAATATGCCAAATCCATGCCAAATCACGAAAATCCCATTCAGATATCTCATAGAATTACGAAGCTACAACCGTTTTAATATTGTTGACGTCACTATCTGCGAGGCTTCCGCAGAGCGCGCGCGCGGCAGGCCAAGCCGCGTCGATACCGGCGCCGAACACGATAGGGCACGGCACGTTGCCGTCTTCTAGTGACGTCACTAACCGCTCGGCCACGACTTTGGTCTTAGCGACCTGCGACCAGCGTTTTATCTGTTCATTGCGCGTGATCCCAACTAACCACAGTGCGTTGCGCATCTCGACCGCGCAATGAACAGATAAAACGCTGGTCGCAGGTCGCTTAAGACCAAAGTCGTGGCCGAGCGGTAACTGCGAGCGTCAATCGTTTCATAAGAAGTTGCGTTTTGCGAAAAAGGGACAGAACATGCATTCTTAAAAAATTGGACACTTATAACTTCGTGATTTTCACTTTAGTTGGTGCATCCATTCGGGAGCTACGATACCAAACACAGATAAACATGTTAAACTCGTAACACCCCTTTTATCGTGGGTTCGAAGAGACCTAAAAAGCCAGCAATCAATTGTTTACTTAAATTTGATACCTTCACCTGTTTTGTTTGACACAGAACTTCACCGAAGTCTGACGGAGTGACATGGATACGTCATAATTATCATTGCACGTGAGGTAGTTTTGACAATTTGCCCAAATTGCCGCCTCGATTTGGAAGGGACCCATTTGAGGCCAGAGAAAGCAGCCATAAAAAGGTATCGAGGTTTATTTGAGATATAAAATAAGAAGGAAATGACTTTATATGGTAATCTGTGGTTTTCACTGGTGCCTATTTATATCTTAGAGCATTTATATAGTCTAAAGAACTCAAACTTTAAGTAACTATATCCGTTTTGAAACTCACGTGTCTTTAAAGCCCGGCCATATTTGACCGCGTGCGTGGGGAAACGAATCGAACAAGTGGAGGCCTGAGGTATTCATTATTGAGCATCTCCGCTCCGAAGTAGGTACCTACTTAGATACTACTTAGGTACTACTATACAAATGCACCTCCTATATATCCGATTTTTTTCTAAATATTTTTTCAGTTTATGCACAGACTGTGAATAAAGAAAGAAAAAAAGTTAGAAATGTAGGTGTGTCACAGCATTTAGCACGAGGAAGTCGGCATTGTCTGCCCATACCCCATACCCAACCGAGAAACAGGCGTGACAAGGCGTCATTAGGCATAAGGTAAAAAGCGTGTCTCGGAACCAAAGTTCCCACGTCTCCAAATACTTGTGTAGATTATAACGACAGTGTGATCGGTGTGATTGATCATATGAGTAGACTATTAATGACGTGCGTATAACTTCGACCAAACTTTGACAACGCGGAAGTAGGTACGGGAAGGAATGATTGTACCTATTGTATCCGTTCCATATTGCGGCCGCAGCACCTACCAACAATACGAGTATTCGCTGTGCGATTATGAACATAAAGACCGGATCTTATTACGAACCCAATCATACTGACCGCTATAGAATTGCGATTATTTATTTTCTTTAAGTATACCTGGTAAGTACCTATACCGTATATTAGCATGTTTAATGTTACATCGATCCATTTGTAATCAAAAATCTGGGACGAAGGCGAAATATTCCGAAGCAGGTATACCTAACGAATATGGACGAATAACGGGACATTATGATGTCTGAAAGACAAAGACGATTAGCGCCTAAAGACTTCTCTTTAGACAAATAAAAATGGAAAGCATGAAAGGGAAACTCATACACAATTGTAAGTATGGTGGAAAAAGCCAAGAAACAATTTAGGAATTACGTCCACCCAAGCGCTCAAGTCTGAGTGAGAGTGCTGTTTGTGTCACAAAATGGTCGGCACGCCACTTTTCTTTTTAGAAAATTGGAAATATTGCCCGTAGTTTGTGGAAGCACAATAAAGCAATTACTTTAGAGACGATCACGCAATGGGAGGTTCGATGTGCAACTTTTACTATCTAATGTAGCGGAATAAAAAACGTTCCTTGGCTCAAAACACTACACAAAAACTTTTCGGAAGTCTGTCTGAAATATCGATTTAAGTTCAAAATAATAGTCATTGTCGAGGCGAGTTAAGCATCTCACATGTTGTCAGTTGCTGTCAAATTTACTATTGACCGCCACCGCAGGCCGCTCCAGGCTGTGAGAGGACCTAGTCAGTCAATAGCTACTGACCGACACACGCAGGCCGCGTCAGTGTGTTTCAGGCCTTTAACGTTATGTATGTCAACAATAAGCTGGATGAGATCATGATTATCGTCTTATTGTGTCTTTTAAGCACTCTACAAATGCTTATTGGCATCAGCTATCACTGTAAGCGGCCGCTTAGCATCTCAACTCTGGTGACCACCATCAACTTTTTAACTCCCATGATTGGTGCTAATCATCAAAGCTATAGAAAACCTATGTATCATGATGTTGACAGGCTCAACCATAAACGATTCTCAGCACATCACAATACGTGTTACAGCACTCTGTCACACATAGTGCACAGTAGCGCCGTTATGGCAAACAGAGCGCAACAGTTCGCCGTACGAGCGCTCGACGCTGCGCCGGCGCCGCCCGACCGAGCAATGCGTGTGCGTTACTATTTACAGAGGGATAGTCAGCGCATCCATGAGCCACAGACTTGTAGAATCCTTGGGATTGATTATATAGGCATCAAGCGAACCCTGCATAAAAGCACATTTCGCGCCCGACTATAAAGTTGGGCCTGCGAGGCAGTCGCTGAGGATGATACTAGAAACCATTAAAATCAGTCAGACCCTCATACTACAAGCCATAATACTAAAAACCATTAATAATAAAGTCATCAATGAAAGCGATTGACCTTAGGTACAGAATATCGAAGAGTGAGATCAGTATAGGCTGCCGAAAGGAGTCCCGCGCTGTCACATAAAGGCAGTCAGAGGGAATCGCCGGTTTTACTAGGATAGTGGATAGCGGTAATTATTGCGGCTCGTATTTACGATTTTACGAGCCCTTATAAAAGACCACGGCACGATTTCAGCATAACTTCCATCTGCGTTCACTCCGGCTCTGAACCGGCCAGAGCTCCCTTGCCGAGGTTTCCCTGAGAGACGACACTGTGAGGTTCTTCAAGTAAGAAGTGGACAGGTTATCAGTATCCCAATGGACCCATCTAATGTTCTAATCTAATGCCAGTGATAAATGAATTCCTGATTGACCTGAATGTAAAGCGAGTGCACATATCAAGTAGGTACCTATAACCGCTTAGTGGTTTCGCGATAAACTATTCGTAGGTAGCTATATATACGAGTAATACGCCTGTTTTTATAGAGCATAAATTAGCCATAAAAACAACATGGTCCGCGCAGGTTACAATCTGGACCACAGGCCCGGAATGCGAATGGCACGCATTACCCGTCATCCGGCATTACGGGCTACGCATGCGTTCACCGCGGCGCGGCGAAGAGTGTGCGTGCCGTGCGTGGGCGCATGACGTCACGCGCGTGTCCCGTTAGCGCTGACCTTCACCCAGTAACCGCCGGTCAGTGGCCAGCTAGGGGAACATAGGCTACACAACACGAAAACTTGCCTCAGAGAAACCAGTGTAATGTAAGTGAGCTCTATGTACATACTTGTGGTAGATCTGGCGGTCAATGGGGTTGGCCGAGCGAAGGTATTTGCACTTGCAGATGGTGCCAGCATAGGTTTTACCGTCAGTCCTACCAAAACTCAATTTTTATTTATTTATTTGCAAAAATATACAAATCACTTACAGACTAGTCCAACACATGATATGTACAACAAAAAGATATTTAAAATTAAAACAAAGAAAAACCATCAATCTACACAGTCATACTCTGCGAATATTTACAAAATACATAATTGCCTGCTTGCGGCTTTTGTAAACTCAGTCAGAGTGCAATTAAACAAGTCGTTTTTAGTGGAAAGGGGGTTTAGTATGTTTATGGCCCGGGCCAAATTCTTGTTTTTTTTTCGGTTTTTTTTTCGGAATTTGTTTAGAATCAAGCCGTTTAAGCCAAATCCCATATAGAAAAAGGCTAGTGATTGGGTAAAACCTATGATGGCGCCATCTAGTCAAACATTTGACAGTTGCCAACCCCATTAACGGGGGAGTTAATGTGAGGTGTGTCAAGGTACATTTTGATTTACACAACTGGACGTATGGAGATTCCTGAAGGAAACCCATCAGATTCCAAAGAGAGAGATTCCAGATTCGGAAGACCAGAAATCTTGTCAGAAGTATGGACTTCTTAACATGGGTTAAGCCATAGGTACCTATACGAGTTACGAGTTGAATCTACTTAACGTTCGGGATATTGAACCCTTCGTGGTAACAATGACATGAAGTAAACTGTAACAGAATACTAATAATACTTGACCAGTGTTAGCACGAGCGGCCATGTTTGTTATCGTTGCGTTACCGGACAATTAGCGGACGAGCGATAAATTGAACGTGCCAATGCGAAAGTTGAATGACTTGCGATGACAGTTTTGTTAGACGAGTCCTCTTATTGGCGTTTTGTTTGGTAGTTCGATGCATTAGCCACGGTTCTTGGGTTAGCTCTAAGGTCTAGAGCCAAAAGTAAGAACAAACCTGAGTACTTACAATTTCGTATATCGTTAAAGAGTTAACGATGCTGATAAAGGCTACGTTGAAATGTATGTAAATGGTATTAATTACACGACAACAAAATGCTAAACCGGAGTAGAAAATGCAAATAGTAGCGCGACGGACGATTATGCGCCCGATTACCCTACATGCACCACAAATTTAATTGATCTCAGGTGGTATTAACAGATGCTCACCCACAAGGAAACTTAGGTGAACCATTATAAGCCCAATGTCCGGTTACGCCAGTTGATACGAATCGAGAGGTGCAGTTATACCAGGGCTGTTAGTTAGAACGCGTTCATTCGTATCTCCTCATCCATCACGCCTAACGAGACTAGACCTCTGATTACGCTTAGTAGTAGTACGTATACTTACGTCGTAGTACGAATCACGGCGTCCAGATATACTTGTTGGTGAGCGTCACGTGAGCGTTAAGCTGAGCTTAACTCAGAATTGCGGTGCAGATGCAGGGAGAGGGTGAGGTGAGCCAAGACAGATCATGAATAGCTATAGTGAGTGAAATTGGAATGATCGTCACGTAGGGGCTTTAAGGCCATGCCACGGGCAGATGCCAGCAGTTAATGAGGGAAACAGTAAAAGTAATATTGTGGTGTCTCCTCGTTATCATACCAACTGTGGTTACTGTCCATGACCACAGAAATAAACATCTAGGTTTTCAGAACTGATTTTTTATGCAAACGAAACGAACCAAGTCTCGAGAAACTTTAGGATAAGTATTTTACGGGAAACTCTTTAATACCAAGATTTGCGTGAGAAATGTAGACTGCATTGTTTATTCGAACCCAGAGTCACGACCAGCGTTGAATGCGTCATTGTCCAGTGTGCAGCTAGCTTTAACTTTTGAGCGCGACCTTAATCCCCGGGCGATTCTGTGCTAGAGGAACAATGAATCCGAGGCGCCATCACGGGAAAGTCTAACGGAACTGGCCCACATCCTTTTAGTTTTAGACCAGTTTTAGTTTCAGGCTTATCGTCCTACTAGCTTGTGATCGAATCGTGGCACACAAGCGAAAAAGGCAAGTTCAATTGACCATATCTTAGAATGACGCACTGGAACCCCCTTTTTAGGGTTCCGTAGTCGACTAGGAACCCTTATAGTTTCGCTTTGTCTGTCCGTCCGTCCGCGGATAATCTCAGTAACCGTTAGGACTAGAAAGCTGGAATTTGGTACTAATATGTATATCAATCACGCCGACAAAGTGGTAAAATAAAAAGTGTTTTTTTTTAATAGGGTACCTCCCTTATTCGTAACGTGGGGAGTGTTTTTTTTTTCATTTCAACCCTAACGTGTGATATATTGTTGGATAGATATTTAAAAATGGATAGTGGTTTGCTAAAATCGTTTTTGATAATGTTAATATTTTCGGAGATAATCGCTCCAGAAGTAAAAAAAAATGTGTCCCCCCCCTCTAACTTTTGAACTATACGTTTTAAAAGTATGAAAAAAATCTCAAAGGTAGAGCTTTATAAAAACTTTCTAGGAAAATTATTTTGAACTTAATAGGTTGGATAGTTTTTGAAAAAAATTACAAAATAATTTCTGAACTAAGTTTGTAATTTAACCGTATAAGCAGGTGTTTATTGTACTTGTAATTTCTACAAAATCACAATGAAATGACGTGCTTTCAAATAAAGTAAAAACGGTGAAAATCGGTTCACGCAATAAATAATTATCCCATAAAAATCATCTTCCATACTTTAAGCTCGCGTGCGATAGTTTACTTAATTTTCCGATAGATGTCGCTGTACGCGGAACGCTCACATTGTACATGGCGCTGTTAAGATTTTCCCTGATTTAATGGGGTCGGAGCAGGTGCGCCGTGCGCATTAGGTCGAAAATTTGTCGTTCTCGGATTGTCTTAGTTGTCTTTGGTAGTTCGTTGTCTAATAATAAAATTGTTCGCTAACGCTAAGTATTGCTTGGGGTATTGTTTTTAGGGTTCTGTACTTAAGGCGCCGTAGGTTCAGCGAAGTTAAGCAAACAGAGTTTTTGAAACAGTATAATGCGTCTGTTTATAATAATATATGGTTTTAAAAAAATACGAATAGTAATCTTGAGGCTTTTCTGCAGGGAAATCAGTGTTTAGAAACATGATTAAGCAATTTTCGCTCGATAGAAAAACATCACGAACGTAGGTCTAAAAGGGTCTAAAATACACTTAAAATATTTGTTACAAATTATGCACAAAAGCTAAAAATATTAAAATGGCTTCTAAAAATCGGCAATATCATGTTAGAGAGAATTCAGTGTTTACTTTTTTATTTATTTAAACGGTCAAAAAATTAAAATTAAAAAACATGATTTCCGCGCTTCCGAGCACGCACTTCCATCTCGCTCACGCTTATGCTCAGTGAGAGGGAGAGAAGACCATGAACCTACGGCGCCTTAATATGTCTACTCAATGTAACAATTAGCCCATTTTTTTAACGCTTAAGTGGGGACACTTAGTTTACCTAACGGACGGAAAACTACGGAACCCTACACTGAGCGTGGCCCGACACGCTCTTGGCCGGTTTTTTTAATTAATTTACAAATCACGAAGATCCCCGTCCCTGCAGTATACGATAGTTTAGCTATAGCTATAGGTTTAGAAAGACGGACGAAATCTTCAGAATGTACTCAATGCATAAAAACTTGTACTTATCTAACTTTTATAAGAAAGAGACTTCCGCTTGTATTACGAGTTGTAATTTATTATGCCCCAGGTTTACATTAGCACATTCATGGCCAACGATTTCGTAGCTCTACTCTTGTAGCCGATAACATGCGAAAAACCGTATGTGGAGAAAAGCGCCTACGAGGAGAGCACCCACCTATAGAGGGCTTCTGGCACTGTAGTATCTTGAAGGCAGTCTTATAATGTTTTCAGATAATTTGACGAGGTAGGTACACACCCGGTTTATAATATGTAACCATTATCTATACCTAGTGTATCCATTGGTTATATTTATTAGTTTTCTCACAGAACTTAACTGGAGGGGACAATGTTGAGACACTCCGACCTGAGTTATCCTCATTTACATGGTGAAGTGCAGTTAGTTAGTGATACACCTACCTGCCTTGTCCAAATCTAAATTAAGTATGGTCCAGCCTCATTCCCTCTTACAAGATTCGGAGCTGTCTTTCTTCCCTATATGGCCTCTAACTGTATTGATTAATCTCTAATCCTCTCAGGTGACATGGTCGTGTTTCCACCAGTAATTAGGTCAAGGATCAACATGGGAGCGCTCGCAGCGCTCATGCAATATGCATGGCCCGGTAACGGACGGAACGGTACCGCGCGTGCGCTCGCGCCGCATTCCTCCATCGACCTCCTTCGGAATTAGGAAAACAACCATCTGTTTGTCATGCACTGTGAATTGGTATAAGTTCCTAAGCTTTTGAATCGTCACCCCAGTGACTTACTGGGGAAAATGATTCTAACCCCAATTTAAATACCCGTCTCTGTCTTTCCACCATCCATTTTTTAAATAAAGTCGGTTTCTCCCAGAGTATACCTGTCTTAGCCTCACGGAGGTGATTGCCCCCAGGTTCGGAATCGATGGTTGAAGTGTCAAAGCGTATTTCTAGTTCCATATGCAACATTAACACCAAAACGTCAGTAGTCCACCGTCCCGATGGGTCGACATCACAAAAATGACGAGATAAGAATAGCACGGGACCGGGATGGATGAGTGGCGAATCGAGGCAAGGTAACTAAGTATATTCTGTTGTTGTGGTTGTCTGGAAGTGAACGCTCTTTATTGATAAGACCACCTCTAGATACTGTAATTTTTATCTTCTGTAAGTACTGTTATGTTTTTGAGGTGTGTAATAATAGTACATTGTGATACAAGTGAGGTAGGTTGATAATTACATCAGAGGCGAAATTGTTCACGCGAACCGCAGGTGAGCGTGATAAGGAAGCCGAGGATGTAATTATAAAAGCTCACGCGTATCATACGACGTTTTTCAACACATTTTGCGAGGAAAAAAACATTTTCATAAGATGAAAATGTTATAGGCCTGCCAAATTATTTACTTTACATTAAGCAAATCATTAAGATGACAACAGGTTTTTACTCACAATTGCACATCGCCAAGAATTTCCAGTGGCGTCCATTCTATTTATCACTTTTCTAGTCACCACGAGTCAACATTTTTGATAATAACCAAACACGCATAAACAAATTTTACAAATATTTGTGAAATAAATAACCTATAAGGGCGCCCATCAGTTTTTTTTTTCGTGAAGTTTGCGCAGTGTGGGCACAGAAATCTCTAAACAGCCAATACAAAATAAAATTATATTTTCGTTTTAAAATGTTATCTGTATTTAATTCATGTAAAATGTTATGAAAAGTGAATAGTTTTACTAAATTAAACGTTTCCATATCATATACAAAAAGAAATAGTCAATTAATTAACAAAAAGGATTTAATCCATTTGCCGAAAATTAAAAAAATAGCTGTACATTCTGTACAACCCGGTTAATTTAAGAATGCACCGTGTTCATGCATATATCTTGCTGCAAGGTGCCAACGTGACTTAATCGGGATATAACCATAACACACAAGTGTTGTAATGTTATAAAACACGCGTTTTTAATATCCAGGATTATGAGCCTAAAAGCGACACAATAAGAGGTACGTTACGAGCAATTGTGTTGAAAAGGGTATTTATTTGTATTATATTTTATATGACGCTCAGCATAATTATGATGAGGTACTCGAGTGTCAAACAAGTAGTAGTAGTAAGTACGTAGTAGCATTCATAATTAGTAGTTACTCTATACTTGTAGTGCTACCACGCTCTTTTCCATTCCTCTACTCACGAACCCTTTTGTGATATTTTATTTGAACAAATTGCGTTTCTGTTTTGTTTTGCTTGTAATATGCAAGATATTTCAACTCTCTTTCGTATATCTAATAAATTATAATCTTACAAAACCTGTTCGATTACTAGAAATATCTATGCAAGGCTAAGCAAAACATCGAAAAACCGGCCTATTTAATCAAAACAAGGTCTAATTTTCCCTCTGGGTTGCTGGAAGGTTATAAGGCGTCGCTTAGTTAGCTAGTGCCTACTCCAAATCTTGGGGTTAGCTGCCAAAGCGGGGGTTCCTTTAGGGCACAACCGGGAAAACAACGCTAGGAGGATGATGAGGTTCTACAGGCTTTGCTTAAACATAAGTAGTATTAGGTATTGTTTTAAAACAGTCACTTACGAAGAAGGTGGACTCTAAAGTATTTGAATATCATTATACTTTCTTACAAAATCTCCTAAATTCAAAACCTATGCTTCAAGCATAGGTATTTAATTTACGTGTAATTGGATGTTTATTAATACTGGGCAACTACTTATAAGTCCTAAAAGTCTTTTACATGCAGGTAACAAAAAAGCTACTAATAATTTGTGCGTATTGTAACCCTACAATAGGTATTATTATTATTCTGCTAGTGGCTTCCGGACTGTGAGAGCCCTTATATCACTGCGACCGTCGCTGCTCTATAGTGATCGCCACTTACAAGTCCTGCGAACTCGAAGAATTGCAGGGTACTTACTGTTGATCTCAAGAAATATAATCTCCTCCGGGCACATGATGTGTTTTCCCAGAAAGGAGTTTTCTGCTGCGCATAAGGCAAGGGCAATCAGTTAGGATGTGTGTAGGCGTCTCCTCCGCTTCAAGACAGAGTCTGCGCTACTTTGTGTCACACAGTCCTAACGTTTGTATTGAACTTGTTTAGGCGACAGTGCCCCGTAAGCACCCTTACCAATATGCGGAGACGGTTTCTGCTGAGCGCCAAGGCATCAGTAGACGCCTTTATGCTAAAGGCTCTAATAGGTATAGTTCTCCGGGCTTGAATGCTCTTGTAGAAACAATAGGTCTTAAGACTGAGTTTGGTCAGACTTTTGGGGATGCCACAGTCACAATAGGTACAATCATATTTTGGCAAATAAGGTAAGTAACTACTTATTTGCCAAAATATGATTGACGGAAAACTTATACATGTAAAATAACGCGCATAAAACTGTATTTTTACATCTTAAGACACCTGTCATCATTTATATTGAAGCCTCAAATTATCTGTTCAAGCGTTTATGACAGAGAGCAAGTAAGTTTTTGGCTTTGTTTATATTAATATAAAATTATTAAGCATTAAATTCATAGCAACCTAATCTTATTATTTATAATTTTATATTTGCAACTTCGTCCACAATCTAATACCTACTTCAATGCTAATAAGGTTTGACTCTACGTTTCTAGTTCCTGCCCAATGTGTGCCTGGCAGAAAATATAGCTAACTTTTTAAGACATTTTCTATCAATCATAGTGTCTGATAGTAATATCAGTACTGTGGTACATTGTAACGTTGAATAAAAGTGTAAAAATACAATAAAAGTCCGCGCGTACGTCCGGCCGGCTCGCTCGGGCAACTCACGGCCGCATTGTCCGGCGTTTCTCCTAGCACGACGTCCGGCGCTCATCTGTCTTTTTGCCGCACTTTCTTCTTTTCCTCGTAATTTTACTAATTTCAGTACGATGGATAGCCACGCATGTCTCTAGAATACGTTCAGTACGTACTCAGTATTATACGGGCTTATTCTTAATGTCCCACTAGATACTAGTTGTAGCTTATTGCTACAGCATGGACTAAACACATCTATACCTAGTTCATTCAAAACGCGTGACATTGTATTGAACTATATTAAATTAACTGTCAACGCTTGCACGGAATAACAGTATTAACAACTTAAAAAAACTTACCAAACAAACCAGATGATACCGCGCCATTTCAGCCCACTTTGACGCAATCACAAAATTGGTCCAAAACACAGTTCACCTGACCATTGAGATTCAATAAGAAGATTAATATGTTTGAGTGACGTTCCGGATGGCGCGAAAGCGTTCGGAATATTTTTTTAAAAGTTGAATGTGTCGATTGCGTTCAGCCAGGGCGAGCGGAAGAAAGGCACTGGTTGTAGCGGACCCGAGAGAATGCCAGAGATAGTATATACTATAGAGTTGTGAAAGTCGAAAAAATATTATGTCTGTTTGGAGCGATGAACTGCGGCCAATAATTAACCGTCAAGGTTGCCCTACTTGGTAACCGCTTCTTCGTTGACAAATTTACTTTTGCACCCGGATTCCGAAGAAATGTTTATATTAAGCAAACTAGTTTCGATTCCTGGTCGGTGAGTAAAAATACTGTTTCAAACCGGTTCGATTGCAGATTCCAGATGATACTGGGCTTGTAACCATATACCACATAAGTACAACTTTTAAGACAGAAAATCCCTTTAAACTCCAGATTCAATTTAAAAACAAAATATCCATAGATGCCGTCAATTGGTCTTATAAACTCTAAAACATGTATTTTATTATCAAAACATTTTTTTGTTCACATCTACATAGTCAATCAAGCAAAATGTATGATGTATATACAAAGTAATTAACTTGTTATATACGTATCGTATCACATGAAATTAAACATAAGTTTCACATACCTACATTAGAAATTAGTTTAAGATATAGAAAGGCGTATTATATTATACCTGTTAACCTTAACCTACAGTAAAGTAGTAAGTAACGGGACAGGTAGGCTACTATCTGTAGGCCTAATGATGTAGTGGGGTCAACAGCTCTATATAGTTCCAGACGTTTAGGTAGTTTTTGCCTGCGCCCGCGTCGCCTGCGCCGCGGCGGTAACTGGGCCGCTATTTACTTCTTCTCGTAATAAATCCTAACATATGTATGTAATATATGACGTGTGGACATGCGATAGCATAGGTGAGGGTAACAATAACAGAGTAGACACGTTAAGCCCTTGATCCTGGTCCTGGTTGTAGTTTATCACAGCAGTTGTTCTCTGTTTGACCACTTCTAAGTTCTAGTTCTTCTAAGTTAAAGTTACCTACTGACTTGGCGAAGCTCCTCAACTCCTCACTCCAGGTCTTATTTCTCCTCTGCGTTGGAAGACGTCAGTCGCTTCCCCAAAAACTAGTTCCTGCATCAATACTTTGAAAGCTAGAGAGAAATGCAGGTCCCTCACTCTCAACGCAGCGCATTTTCGGGAGGTCTAGCGACCATACTCATCACCAGGGCTGTTATTCGCTACGCGCTAATGCGGCTCACCCCGCCGGTCACCCGTTACTAAACTAGACCTCTACCTACGCTTAGTTACTACGCATCGCGGTGTCAAGATATATATTTGTGGGTTAGCGTTGAGGTGAGCTTAAAACAAGTCACAGAATAGGGGGGCTGGAACACCACATTGACATCTTAGGCAATTGACAACATTTCAAAATATGTAATGATGCCTAAATCGAAAACCATTTCGGTAATTATCTTATCTGAACGTAATAAAGTGGTTTTCCCATTTTAATTCTTACTCGTTTCGGAGAAAATCACTAAAATCTGTAAAACGCGGTATACCCCGTGCGTGACGTCATTCCTACGTCTGTTAGTGAAAGATGTGGACAGGTGCCATAGAGAGACATAATAATGACGTCATATTTTACTTACGACCTATTGGAATTCTCTACTTTTAATTTTGATATTTTTGAATGAAAATAAACATTAAGGGAGAAATAAAAAAAACACGTATACCTTAAAATTTCATTTTCTATCGAACTAAATCTTAAAATGGACCACTTAAAAAAATGAAATGTTGTCAATTAGGTAGGTGCATGCTTTAATAGCAAGAAGTGGTGTTTGTCTGCGGACTTCCACTTGGTACTTCTTACTTCCCAAGTTGGACTGCTTTAAAAAGCAGCTAGATAACATTTCCGTATTGCCCTACCTCACTACAAACGTAATTGGAAAGGTCTGCGTTAGATACACCTTGGGACTTTGGGACTCTAGGTACTTGGATTTCTGGAAGATTGCCCGTAAATATTTATTATATACGTAACCAAGAACATCCCATCTATTTCAGATACAACGAGAAAAACACAATATTATTGCCTGACAATGTGCCGTACGAGACGCGAGAGTATTGCTATTAAATATTGGTAGGCGGGTTCCAAGCATTTTATTTTCATTAGTATGGAAAAAAATCATAACACCAGCTTTTTTGTGTGTAACTGATATATTATCAAATTAGTAATTACGTAGACTCAAAATCCACCAAAATATTAGTCATCAAAAAAATCGATACCTATTTAACCAATTCCTGAAAAAAGAGGAAACATTAATAGATATTTCAATTTTTGTTTTGGTTAATTTACAGCTCTTCAAGAATAATAAATAAATCACACAAAAAACATAATGGATGTGTCATTTATTTTTGTACTTATATTTACTTCCCGATGGAAAATTTGTAGGATTTGGATAAGGTATCTTAGAATAACATTTGAAAATTAAACAAACAAAAAAAACACTGTTATAAATTAACGTTTGAAAACAACTTAATTTTCCTGGGGTATTAGGTCCATGATATAGTGAATATGGTAGCCTAGTGGTTCATGCATGCGGCTGTCAGGCGGTGGTCGTCGGTTCGGATCCCGGCTCTCTCTCTCGAGTTTATCTGAACTTATGTACTACCGTTAGCTTTTCGATGAAGGAAAACTTGTACTAATATCTATTCTGTGACATCGTGAGGAAAGCGGTCTAATCCCAATAAGGTCTAGTTTTCCCTCTGGGTTGGAAGGTCAGAAAGCAGTCACTTTCGTAAAACTAGTCAATCTTAACTAAAACTAACAAATCTTGGGATTAGGTGTCAAAGAGGACCCCGGGTTCTTTTAGGGTCATTTCCGGGAATAACTCTAGGAGGATGATGAAATGTTATTAACTGAGAAGAAAGACTATTCTAATGATTTGTCATGGAATTTCGCCAAGTATCGCCTGGCTTGGTCGATTGAAGGAATGCTTATTCGTTACCTACATTACATTCATTACGGCCACCCATACTTCGTTTGAATACCTCTTGTAAATATGTATAGGTTGGTAGAACTATTATGTAACCTATGGTATAGACTCTATTCAGTCTTTTCAGGGTAAGTATAATCACAGAATAGATCTGATAATAGTGTATAATATAATCCAAGCGGAGCACTGACGGCAAATCTGAAGCAACAAGAGATAAATTTCACTAAGAGACACGAGACAGATATAAGAAAGAATAAAAACTGCATTCAAAGATTTTCAAAAAAGCCTCATGCGAGGCCAGAAATCGAACCCAGCAGTCAAATCTTAAGTCACGAGACAGATTTTAGAAAGAATAAAAACTGCATTCAAAGATTTTCAAAAAAGCCTCATGCACGGCCAAAAATCGAACCCAGCAGTCAAATCTGTCTAAAAATGGGAGTTAGCATTTTTGCGTAAAATATAGTGCTGGATGTACCTAAAGGAACAATCGTTGCTAAAGAACAGCAGCGAATTGCCCATCTACGATCACAGGAAAACGCCGTATTTCATAGTTTTAGTTACATAAAGGGATCTTCCCATCGTGAATCCTAAGAGCAAATTTCTGTATCTCTTGTGGTTTCGGATTTTCCCTCATTGCCGTATAGTAGGGCCGGTCCACAAGTGATGTTTCGATGGAGTCATTAATTATTACGCCGGACCTCTCGCTTGTAAACGCTCCGCCCTAGCGTGTGAGTGAGATAGCGTGTGAGTGAGAGTAACGGACAACGGTGTTTATGATTTATGACTCCATTAGCACCTCCATTCTGGGTCTACGACATCGGTGAATGAGAACGTCATCATCAGCTTATATGCAGTGCGCAGGCTTTTTCTCATGGAAGAGAGGGAACGGACTGTAGTCCCCACGCTGGACCGGTACGGGTTGGGGACTTCACATAATACAACTTTGATTTTCGTAGGTACTACCGCATGCGTGGATCGAGATAGTAGATTCAAAAAAGTAGGTAATGTTTTGTTTATCTAGGGCATTAATCAATAAACAGTCGCTTAGATATTCAACATTTTTATAATTTAGATGGCGGCATTGGCGACGGCTTTATTCATAAAATATGTACCTATACTTATATCTTTTACATTCCTATTCATTAAAATTATAAAATATTTTTTTTATAATATATATTCTTTTCTCTTATGTATCATTCATTTATCACAGAAATGGTCCAAGGTGTTGTTAAGGGCGTGCATTGGAAAATATCGCATTTTATGAAATGCTGTGCTGACCAAATTAGGAAATACTCAACGGTGAGCTTTGCCTGATTTAAATGAAAAAAGGCTTAAAATTTTAGCTTTAAGCTGGGTCATTATTTTGCTTTTTTACCTCAGCCTACTCAAACAATTCATTATTAAACGACATAAGAAAAGTTCTAATATGCTATTCTTTCAACGTCATGTTAAATCTCACTCAAGAAATATGAATAAACTGCACAAAGATAAGTTTAAATATCTATTGAAATTTGTAAAAAAAGCCATTCCCTATGAGTGTTGCATTTAGTTTTCTGGTGAGCGGAGGCGTGGTTTACTCGCATGAAGGCATCTCCTTAAAACTGCATGGGGTAGAGCTCGTCCCAGACGCGCAGTTGTGTCTCGTGCAGCTTGCTGTGCACGGAGAACTCGCGGTCGACCTTGAGATACTGCCGGTCGTCAGGCCGCATGGCCGGCCAGCGCAGCGACGACAGCTCCGGCAACTCCCCACAACGGGGGTTCGGGTCGCTGGGGACAGGAATATGCATATGCTGTAATTTTCTGGTTTACCTACTACTTATATGGAGCATTAGAGCCGTTGCACATTGAACCACTAGAGGCGGCTACAAGCTGCGGACGAGTTATTTCATACATTTTGTGTAGATAAGGCGCACACTGCGCGTTTAGTTGTCGCGTCCGAGCCACAAGCTTCGTAGTACAGTCATTATATCCAAAAAACCGACCCTACCCGTGAATAATTAGTTCTTGGATTTTTTGTTGGTAGGTCCCTCGGGGGGGTCATTGGGAGTGTAAATTAAAAACGTAGACTGAATCAGGCTCCTGCGTATATTCGAAAAACGGTTTTTCTTGAATAACACGGCCATTTTTGATTTAACAGTAAAACTGTGAGGACAAAAATTGTAGGAAATTTGATTCTATACAAGTTTGGTCCTTACAATATTTCTTCTAGGATCGATATTTTGGAAATTAAACCTGAAAAACGCGACAAATTCAAAATATTATCATTATCTCCTGTTCCACGTTTTACGGCATGAATGAAGGAAAACAAAGTTGTAGAGAATCAAATTCTGAACAATATTGGTTCCCTTTTTTCCCCCAAAATCGATATTTTGGAAATTAAACCTGAAAAATTGCAAGGACCAAACTTGCAGAGAATCAAATTTCCTACAGTTTTTGTCCTCACGGTTTTACTGTAAAATCAAAAATGGCCGAGTTATTCAAGAAAAACCGTTTTTCGAATATACGCAGGAGCCTGATTCAGTCTACTTTTTTAATTTACACTCTCAATGACCCCCCCCCCCCCCCGAGGGACCTACGAAAAAAAAATCCAAGAACTAATTATTCAAGGGTCAAAATCTCTAATGACTGTCCTATCGAGATTGGCTTGCGATAATGTGCGGCAGAGCGGTCGCGTTTAGAGTCACGCTGAGCAAGATGTGGGAACAGGGCAAAGGCAGTTCCGCCTTTTGCAGTCTCTGTTGACCTACGAGAGAGAAAACAACAGATTACGTCCTGGTATCATATTGCTACGCGTGCAGCGCGGGACTACCACTGTAGGTCTTCTATCCAACATAACATCAGAGAATGACCAAATGCTCAAAACCAGTATACGTCGTGCTCACCCGTGCTCAGCGAAGGTGTACCAGATGGCGGTCATGCGCTCCACCATGACGTGGTCCTGCGGGGCGGGGGGCGGCGGGGAGCGCGCCGTGATGGCCGGCCGCTGGTAGCTCTGCGAGAACACGTAGATCGTGTCATCGTGGTGCGCTACGCCTGTACACAGATCATCAACTAGAAATGGTAATCATAACTGATAAAAATAATCGCTCGAACTATTTCACAGAATACAATATAATAGTAGATTCGTGAAAACGATCCCGTCTACAGTAGCCGGCAAATAATTTGCGCAACGCGGGACGAAGTGGGGGGGGGGGGGGGACAGCTCGCACGTGTACGTTTTTTTTTTGCCTATGTATAAATATAAATAAATATAAATATAAATATAAGGGGACAATCTTACACAAATCGACCTAGTCCCATAGTAAGCTCAGTAAGGCTTGTGTTATGGGAACTAGACGACGATATATATAATACATATAAATACTTAAATACATAGAAAATATCCATGACTCAGAAACAAATATTCATGCTCATCACACAAATTTTTGCCCTTACCGGGATTCGAACCCAGGACCTCTTGCTTCGTAGGCAGGGTCACTACCAACTAGGCTAAAGCGGTCGTCAAAAGGGCAACTATATAGGTAAGGGCATTTCTCCCGGCATCCAATTTTGCACGGGCCCGCACTTTAAAGCCTTCATAAAATGCAAAATAAAATCTATAATAATACAGTGGATTAAGTATGTCAGTCTTGAACTGGAGAGCACATTCATTTTATGCTGTCATATAGAACCTATTGAAAAAAAAACGTAAGTACACCGTTAAAACCTGACTTCCATATATATCGCGACTCGTACCCAGAATTCAAGTAATTGAAGCAAAATACTCATAAATGTATCAACATTTGATTAACTTACGTATGGGTATTGCGTAACAAGTTGATACACCTACCTATTAACTTTAAAAAAAATCGACTTCAAATCAGTAGGTACACCGCCAAGTCACATGGACATTTCCACATTTCCTTTCCACGCGATACCACATGAACATTGATTATTACAGAAAAAAGCGGCCAACGGGTCGGACCACGCACAACAAGGGTTCCGTGCCTATTAAAAAGGTCGTATCGTTACTGAAATCTTATGGCACTTAAGTCCTTTTCTTTAAGGAAGGCAGTTTTTTGGAAATATCTCGAAAACCCTTAAACCGATCTCGTTGAAAACAATTTTTGCTGAAAGAATTTAAAAATGTTAAATCCAAGGGAAAAGACTGTTGTAATATTTAAGAGTTTTTTTATCAAGTGTTTAAGAATACTGGTTTCATCAGACAAATTGGGTATGTACTGACCTAACTAGTTAATCATCCCAAGGAATCTTTGTAGTTTTTAGCTGATGGTGGTTCAGCTGATTTAGCTTGAGGTTGCTTCAGGGATATTAGGCTGGAGGCTTGTAGTGAAACTCTTGTTGTTTACTGTAGACTGCTGGATACTAGAATGAATTTTATTTACAAATAGGCCTAACTATATACAACAAAAAAGCTTACAACTAGACACGGTATTAATCCGCAACAAATTAGAGCGGGACGGATACGCGCGAGTGAGACAGAGATAGCCCCCCCGCGCGGGGAAAGTGCGCCTGCCACGGCGCATGCGCGAGGTCATAGGTCGGGTGAATAAAACTACGCTCTGCGCCGGCGCCAGTCCTTTCGCTCGTCGGCCGCCGTGGAGTGAACATCGTCGTCGATCGCCGTGCTCCGCTCTCCGCGCTCGGTGCTGGAAGACACGAAGAATCCGACGAGGGTGCTTCAGGCTCCGGACATACAAACTGTCCTTCTCAGGGCAACGGAAGACTGCTCTTGTCAGAGCAAATTACGTGTTTCCCTGCTTAACCGCAGAGTACCAGACGATCAATCTGTTTCTTGATAACATGCTGTGTCAATCGCTGTGTTATTTATTTATGTCCCCACAGGGTTCCCCCTCAAGCGAAGCGTACCGGCAGGCGAATGGTGCGGCCTTGGCGGGATGTCCTTGTGGGTCCAGCTTGAATGGTCGTGGTTGTGTCTGGTTCATTTCTTCGTTTCAGGATGTCTTTTCTCTGTTGTTTGTTGTTGTTGTTTGGTTTCGATGTCGGTAAACTCGGTGGTGCGGTCGGTTGCGTCTTTATACTCGTAGTTGCAGCTGTAGGTACAGTCGTTGAACTCGTAGTTGTAGGTATGGTCGTTGAACTCGTAGCTGTAGGTATGTTTGTTGCCATCGAAGTTGTAGGTATATCTTGCTCGGTGTCGGCGATGATAAATGCGGGTTTTAAGCGGTCGATCGAAATATTCGCCTGGCGAGTAGGTAGCTGCAGAGTGAATATTTTGTCGTTGCGTTTTAGTACTCGGTAGGGTCCGTCGTAAGGTGCTTGTAACGGCTTCTTTACGGCGTCGACTCGTACGAATACTTGTTCGCAGGTTTGAAGGTCACGGTGGACGAAGATGTGTTTCTTGTTGCCATGCGGGGTAATTTCTGTCGGCGTCAGGCTTTGTATGGTTGCACGTAGTTTTTCGACGAAATCGGAGTCCATGGTGACGTCATCGCGTGTAGGTAATAACAATTCGCCGGGTAATCGCACGCTGCAGCCGTAGGTAAGTAGGGCTGGGCTTACACTGGTGTCTGTGCGTAGTGAGGCGCGTAGTCCGAGTAGAACGCTAGGTATTGTGTCGATCCATGACTTCTCGGTTTGTAGTCTGGCTTTGAGTGCGGCCTTGAGGCTACGGTGCCATCGTTCAATAAATCCGTTAGCGATCGGGTGATAAGGTGTTGTTCGGGTCCTCTCGATGCCGAGTAAGCGGGTGAGTGACGCAAATACTCGACTCTCGAATTGCCGTCCTTGGTCCGTAGTGATAGTAGCAGGGCAGCCGAAGCGGGAAATCCAACCGTCGTAAACAGCCTTGGCGACTTCTTCGGCGGTGATCTCGGTAAGTGGGATTGCTTCGGGCCATCGTGTTGCTCTGTCGATCATTGTGAGTAGGTATCGATGTCCACTTGCGGCGGTAGGTAGAGGTCCAACTATGTCGATGTGGATGTGTTCGAATCGTTGAGTTGGCGGGAAACTTGATATCGGACTTGCGGTGTGGCGTTGAATCTTCGCGCGTTGGCAGTGTACGCATACTTTCGACCATGTACCTACGTCGGTATTTATCGAAGGCCAAAAGTAGCGTTGAGCGACTAGTTTTCTTGTTGTTCGAATTCCAGGATGGCTGATGTTATGTACAGAGTCGAATGCGGCACGGCGGTATTGTTCGGGTACATAAGGGCGTAAATTGTCTGTCGTTGTTTCGCAGTACAATTTGACGTCGGTTCCGGGAATTGCGACTTGCTTCATAGATAGGTTGGTTTGCTGTGCGAGTGTTCGAATGGTGTTGCTGTCTCGTTCTTGCGCGTCGGCTAGTTCTTTGTAGTCAATCGGCGATGGGCAGGATATCGTTTCTATGCGGGATAGCGCGTCGGCGGCGGCGTTTTGTGACCCACTGACGTGTCGTATATCGGTTGTAAATTCACTGATATACAACAGCTGACGGGTGCGGCGCGGCGACTCGTTGTTGGTGCCTGTTTTGGTGAACGCGAAGGTCAAGGGCTTGTGATCGGTGAATAAGATGAGTTCTCGTCCCTCGAACATCTTGCGGAAGTGTTTTGTACTCATGTACAATGCGAGTAGCTCTCGATCGTAGGTACTGTAGCGAGTCTGTGCGTCGGAGAATTTCTTCGAAAAATAGCCGAGTGGTTGCCATGCGTTGTTGACAAACTGATTGAGCGATGCGCCTGCGGCCTTGTCACTAGCGTCTGAGAATATCGCGAGCGCTGACTGGTGACATGGATGAGCGAGTAAGGCGGCGTTTTTGATGCTGTCCTTACACGCGTCGAATGCGAGCGTTGCTTCGTCGTCCCAGCTGATCGGTGTTTTGTCCTTTTTCCGCGCGTTGTGTAGGTATTTGCACAGTGGAGCTTGAAGTATTGCGGCGTTCTTGATGTTTTCGCGGTAAAAGTTTATCATGCCGAGAAATCGTCGTAACTCGTCTATTGTTTGCGGTTTAGGGTAATCGACGATTGCTTGTACTTTCTCGGTAGGTGGTCGGATGCCGTCTTTGCTGACCTCGTATCCCAGGAACTTGACCGTTGGCTGTCCGAATACACATTTCGACGGGTTGATAGTAATACCGTAGTCTTCGAGTCTGCTTAGTACGGCGCGTAAATGTTTCTCGTGCGTTGTTTCGTCGGCCGATGCGATAAGTAGGTCGTCGACGAATGGGAACACGAAGTCAAGGTCTCGCAGTACTTCGTGGATGAATCGTTGGAATGTCTGTCCGCAGTTTTTGAGTCCTGGGCACATTCTCGGAAACTCGAATAGGCCGAATGGTGTTATGATGGCGCTCTTCTCGACGTCTTGCTCTGCTATTGGTAGTTGTTGGTAGGCACGGTTGAGGTCCAATGTGGAGAATATTTGTTTGCCGGCGAGTTCGTAGGTAAAATCACGTATGCGTGGGATTGGATAGCGGTCGGGCTTAGTTATAGCGTTAAGCCTTCGGTAATCGCCACACACACGTAAATCGCCATTTTTCTTCGGTACGACGTGAAGAGGTGATGCCCAAGGGCTCTTGCTTGGTCTGCATAGGCCCTGCTCCATCATGTTGGCAAATTCTTTCTTCACTAGTTCGTATCGATGTGGTGCGATGGGGCGTGGCCTGCAGTGAAGGGGCGGGCCAGTAGTTTCTATGAAGTGTTCGACGTTATGCTTCGGGCTAAGCTTCATAGATGTAAGTCGAGTAGTCCCGGGGTAATCGGCTAGTATATCATGATACGACTGCTGCACGTCTATGCTGCGCACGGTAGGTATGTTAGCGGCACAGAGTTGAGCGTTAGTCGTGAGTAGCGTCTTGCCGTCGATCAGTCTTCGATTCTTGATGTCCACAATGATGTGGTGGAACTTGAGAAAGTCGGCTCCCAGGATAGGCTTCGATACGGCTGCGATGATGAATTTCCACTTGAATGCTCGTCGTAGGTTGAGATCGAGTTCGAGCGTTTTCTCACCGTAGGTAGGTATGACGGTGTTGTTTGCGGCGTAAAGTTGAAACGGGAGAGGCTGCTCTTGCGTGCCTTTTCTTCGTGGTAGCACGGATATGTTCGCTCCAGTGTCGACCAGGAAGGTAAGTTTTGAAGTCTTGTCGGTCACGAAGAGGCGGTGAGATGTATCAGTAACGCCGGTTTCCGCCGCTGCCAGCGTTACTTTTAGTTTTCCGACGGCGTGTTGACTGGCTTGAAATTGCACGGTGGCGTGCATTTAATCGCGTCCATGCCGAAACGACGGTGGTAGTAGCAGTACGGCATGGGAGAGTTGTTGCGGCTTCGGTCTTGCGATTGTGATGCGCTGCGAGGACGGGAACGTGACGGAAAACGGCGGCGAAATCGGCTGTTGCGACGATCGTTGTTTTCGCGCGGCCTTGATCGTAGTTCGGCGACTTCGAGCGACAATCTTCTTATCTCGCCGATGAGATATTGTGTGTCGAGATGCGGATGTTGCTGGTAGGTAGGTTGCGACGGAGGTAGCAGCGGTGGCGGCTGTTTTGATGTTGACGCGATGGGCGACGAAATGGCGGCGACGTGGGATGACGGCGTGTGCTCCATCATTTTGTCGGCTAGGAGAGCGAGGTCGTCGAGCGTGGTCTTGATCTTGAATGCTTCGCTGACGGTGAGTACGGATCTGACGTGTGGCGGTAAATGATCGAGCCACATCATTTGTATGGTGCTCTCGGGGAACTTCTCGCGGTTGAGATTCTGCATCTTGCGGAGTAGCTGGCTAGGTTTCTGTTCGCCGAGCTCGACCTGTGACAGCAATTTCTTCGCCTGGGCGCTGTTTGATTCCTCGTACAGCGAGATGAGACGATCCTTGATGGCCTGGTAGTAATTTTCCTGAGGCGGTGAGTAGATGAGATCTGCGATATTTTGGATGTCTTGCTTCTCGAGCTGTGCGATGACCATTTGCGCGAGCTGTGATTGGCTTCTTTTCAGATCGGCGGTGGCGGCTTCGAAACTGCAGAACCATAATAACGGCTGGTCACGCCAAAACGGTGGTACTCGAAGTGAGAGAGATATCGCGGACACGTCGTGGCTTGCTGGTAGTTGCTGAGCTTCATGTTGATCGACAGCGTCGGGTTGCAGAATGGGTAGAGCTCCCGTGTTGTCTCCGTTTCCTCCGGCCATGCTTGAGTCTTGATGCTGGTTGCTTCTGTGCTCTTGAGTCGGCAGGTCACCACTTTAGCTGATGGTGGTTCAGCTGATTTAGCTTGAGGTTGCTTCAGGGATATTAGGCTGGAGGCTTGTAGTGAAACTCTTGTTGTTTACTGTAGACTGCTGGATACTAGAATGAATTTTATTTACAAATAGGCCTAACTATATACAACAAAAAAGCTTACAACTAGACACGGTATTAATCCGCAACAAATTAGAGCGGGACGGATACGCGCGAGTGAGACAGAGATAGCCCCCCCGCGCGGGGAAAGTGCGCCTGCCACGGCGCATGCGCGAGGTCATAGGTCGGGTGAATAAAACTACGCTCTGCGCCGGCGCCAGTCCTTTCGCTCGTCGGCCGCCGTGGAGTGAACATCGTCGTCGATCGCCGTGCTCCGCTCTCCGCGCTCGGTGCTGGAAGACACGAAGAATCCGACGAGGGTGCTTCAGGCTCCGGACATACAAACTGTCCTTCTCAGGGCAACGGAAGACTGCTCTTGTCAGAGCAAATTACGTGTTTCCCTGCTTAACCGCAGAGTACCAGACGATCAATCTGTTTCTTGATAACATGCTGTGTCAATCGCTGTGTTATTTATTTATGTCCCCACAAGTTCTTTGACATTCATGGGGCTAGGCATATCCATTATAGCTTTAACTTTAGACTTGATCTTTTTCATATTTGAAAAACACACGGTTCAAAAATTAGGGGGGGGGGGGACACAATTTTAGTGGCTTTCGGCACGATTATCTCCGACTCTTTTCACTTAATCAAAAAATTGCTGAGAAACCTTATATTTATTTTGAAAGGCCTATCGATTGATGTGCCACACTTGGGCTTGCAATGATTTTATTTTTTGAGTTACGGTTTTTTATGTATGGAGTCGTGCACCCCTAAAAAACTTTTTTTTTAGTAATTTAATTACAAAACTATGTAGCGGCTAACAAAATACACCTATGCTCAAAATTTTATTCAAATATACCTTATAGTTTTCGAGTAAAATGCCTTAGCCGTGTCATACGGACGGAGAGACAGATAGACAGACAGGCAGACAGACAGAATCTATAAGGGTTCCGTTTTTTGCCATTTGGCTACGGAACCCTAAAAACCCAATCGCTGTATGTGGGCCGATAATATTTGAGGAGTTCCGTCGATCCATCAAGAATGGTGATTCTACTCGTTTATGACCTTTGGCACTTCATTAGTTGCTATTTCAACGGAATCATTTCAGAATCTGTGACGACGTACCTACTATTATATAAGTACGTCACAGATTCTGCTATGATCCCAATGATGTACTGAATACAATATAGTTTTCAGTTTGTTTTTAATTATTACTTGTTTCTTATAATAACTATCCTATTAATAAAGGGGTTTTCAGTACATCTTTGGGGAGACCTCTGTGGTCTTCATCGTCAGTTCCACTTCACCACATTTGTGATTTGCAGGTGTAAATACACAAGTTTTAATAGAACATACCAAAATTACTATATGCGTGTGCATATTATTTGTGGAGTTACCTCAATGCCTCATGAATTCCATCAACAAATGGATTTTTGAAAAAAAAATTGAACCAATCTGGAAGCATTGCAGCAGCAGGCAAGCAGGTTCATAAATGACGGAGATCTACGATAACAACATTAAAAAAACCGCACTGAGAACCTCCTCCTTTTTTTTGAATTGACGGTTAAAACCATAAGCCAGCCGCGCTACTATGTGCGATCGAAAAGGTCAATGTCCGATGGAGTCAGCTGCGTTCGGGTGAATTTGCACCCCAGACTTTGCGGCAGCCGAATTTAGCCCAAGTGGCAAGAGGGGCAAGCAAGCTAACTTCAATGGCTCACTGCAAGTCATGGATTGTTCGTCGCTTCTCTCTGTTGTAGCTTTTCTCGCTAGTTTATGGCTTGAAGATCGCACATGTTACGCGGGACGCCGACGGATCAAAAACTTACCCAAGGGTTTGTGCGTGGTTGGATCTTGATAAAAGCTGTTGTTGCCGATATAGCTGAAGACGCTGTACCACACCGGCTTCGGCGAGTAGCGGCACATCAGGTTTGCCATCCTGGAAGCGGTTATTAGTCAGGTTAGGACTTACGTTAGGAGTGAGACTACAAAATAAAATATAAAATCAGGCAGCGATAAAGTTATGTAAGTATTTTCCTACCGCCATTGAGAGTAGGTTTAATTAAAGCCACCGCGGTAGCCTCGCTACACCTGATAAATAACAAGACAACACCAATTGATAGAATGGGACGAACGTTGTATTGTGTCGTTTGCCACGTGATAATCTCGATCATAATAAAATGTGACCATAACCGATGAAAGCCTTAGGCGACGTGTAAAATGTATTAGGTCTTCAGAAAAATGTGTAGATAGGTGAGTGTTAACCTGTGAGTGTTAAGTCCAATCCAGCTGTCTCCATACAACTTCCCAAGACCTTTGTCGCTCTCAGGAGTGGCTTCAAGTGGTTTGCCACCTAAATATGCCTCCCTTAGGCGGTGGCTGGCGGCTAAGGAGTTTTGTTCGGGCAACGCGAACGAGATCGGCGCAAGCGTTTCCCATTCAGCATTCATAAGGTCTCGAATAGTATCGTTCTTGGTTACAGCTGGAAGAAGGTCTATATTAAATTACGTGATATGTAACGTAATAACACTTCTCATCTGTAATCTTGCAGTATATGTCTTATGTGAACGAAAGAAAAATAAGTTAGATATATGGACTATCCGATTTTAGCAGAAGGTGGGAGACAAGGACCTATTCCGAACTGCTTGTCTTAAAAACGCTCATTGGGTAGCAAAGCATTTGTCACTAAATTACAAAACGGTGAGTAGGTACCAAATGCTTTCCAAAAGAACTCGTCCTCAGTCTGGCTGATAAGCAACGGCACGGCGTGCATGTGGCCCTGGCGCACTGCCTCGTCCGGCTGCACCGCGAGGAAGCGAGGCTGGCCGACGTCCGGCTCCACCACCGCGGTCCAGAAAGTGACAGGGTCGAAACTGAGTGGCTGGAGCAAACAATGATTTTGGGGGGATGTTAGATAGAGTTTGGCCAGCGAATCATGTTGCAAATAGTACGTATTAGCATTAGTCAAGTTCTTTATTATGGCAACAATTTTATCGTTGGCTGCAAATCCAGCATCATGCTAAGTTTCGGCCCATTTCGTGACACGGCACATATTTACTTTTTCTTTTGTCTTTGTCTTGTAATACTGTGTGTTGTGTTGTGTTACGAATAAATGGTTACAAACTTGCCGCCTGAGCGGCTCAAAAACTTACACCAGACCATAAGCCGTTCAGCGAATTGCCTATCTCCTGCCAGGTCTTGGTCTTGAGGCAGTCCACGATGGCTTGCGTGGAGTTGGTCGGGCAGTTCAGGAGCCGCGCTTGCTTCTGCGCCAGGCCGAGCTGGTGAGTCGGCACTGGAGCTTTACCTACCGGAGAGCCTGACATCGCGATGGCACGGTGAAATAAACCTGGAGATTTAACATTGTAGAAAAATATACTTAAATAATCTAGGTACTTAAATTGTATATCTTAAATGATATTACGTAGGTACTTCTATTAATTTGAACTTATAGAAAAACAATATATCTCTAAAGGGATCATATATTTCTCACATAGCTGTCAAGCATGCCAGTAGGTACGGCTATCACAAGACGGTGGGCGAGCGCTCTCGATTTTTCTCATATTTACTATTACCTACCGGTACCTCTCTTTCTAAGTTTTCTAATAATAAGAGAGAGACGGATAGTGCGAGAAAAATCGAGAGAGCTCGCGCGCGGTTTTGTGATAGCCGTGCAGGTGTGAAATACATGAAAAAGCATCCGCTGTGCCCAGCAGTGGGACGTAATATATAGGTTTATTATTATTTATTTTTTTATGTGTTTTCCATATTTCAGGATCATGGGGTCCCGAACTTTTGGAAGGCATGCGTGGGGCCGAAGCCAACAGCGCAGAGACCCTTTAAAACAAAGATAATATAAAGCGAGGAATACACATGGCGGATACCATGATAGCGCACAACATGATACACCAAGGGTGATGGTCCCCGCCAGGTTAAAATACTATTGCAGTGCAACACTGCTGTGCTGTGATGGAAACTAAGGTCATGGGTTATTGGGTTGAACGGTGGGTGGTCTGGACAATGGGTTATGGGAGGAGACTAGCGGACACCTGCCGTGACAATAAGTCTCAAAATTGTGAAAAAGCAGGCGGTGACTCACCAACTCGTTAAGTGGGTAAGACCGCCGGCGTTATGACATTTTACACTTCCGACCTGGAGCATAGATTCCGCTCTTGCGACTCCACTCTGGCCGGCCGGTTAAGGCAAGCACAGAGGTGAGGGCCAGATCACTCGGGCCCTCTGGAGGTTAAGGGTCCGCGGTGTGGCCACTCACCGTCAGCTCGCCACAAGCTGCCGCAGCGGGCTTAATATTATTATTATTATGTATCTCCGATTGAAATTCACGGGAAGAACCCCGGTCATTTGGAAGGCGTGCGTGGGGCTATAGATCCAACACGTAGAGGCCCTTTGGAGACGAAGTTTAATGTGATGCAATACACCTGCTAGAACCCATTATTATTATTAGTATTTGTACAGTCGTTATCTCTCACTTATAATAAATCTCTAAATTAAAAAATGAATCAGCAGAATCATGAACGGAAAAACATGTAACTTTTTTTATAAGCACATTATTACTCTAGCTTCCGTTTAGGATTTTTTTTTTCTCCAATATGCTCGGAAAGGTTCGCCTTACTGTAGCAAAAATAGTACGTGAAGTTCCTCGTTACTGACAAACTCAGATTTAAAAAGTTAAAAGTCATTACTGTACAGTTTTAGCGGCCAGACCCCCTAGCACACTAAGTTTTATGTCGGACATAAAGCATTCGTCCCATTCTGGCAAATATGCGAGTGCGAGAGGGACAAATGCTTTATGTCCGACATAAAACTTAGTATGCTAGGGGGTCAGGAAAGTGTATGAAATTCCTTTACTGTATACTTTTTTACCTTTTAACTATATATTTTGACTAAGACAAATCACTACAAACAGCCAAGTGCTCGTATGTTTAAAGACCTTGCTATTTGTCACAACAACTTGCGATAGTTACACTGGTTAGTAGTGTATGGCTGTCTCTTTCGAACGATTGCAAGTTGCTGTGACAAATCACGCCCGTTTGTAGCCTGCTTTAAGTTTTCTTTTTTTTAATGGTCATAGACAAACCGCGTACTTTTGAAAGTGATCGAAGTGACGTTTTTAAATATTTCTCAAATAGTTTTCAATTAAGAAATAAAAATATTTATCGAAATAAAACTCACAACGGACTGAAATGCATTTAGATTGCAATCCCGTTTAATCTTTGATAATTTTAATTGCATAAAACATTTAAAATTGTAACCGATTCTAATAATTTTAAAACTCGTATGTATGCCAATTGAAACTGGCACTATGAGTCGTGCCGTATACATACTTTGTAAAAATAAGTCGGGCGGGAACTTGATAGGTTATTTACATACTCGCTATTTTAAGATTATTGTAATTATTATTTGATTTCCTCACATTTTTGGAGAAAAGCACTATATCTGCCTTGGCGGGAACGGCAATTCGTGGATTCGTCTCTATTGTCGGATTCAGCTTCGCTTCATCCGACAAAATCAACTTATCCACGAATTGCTACTTCCCGGCCGCTGCAATAATGTACTATATCCGACTGCGACGATTAATTAATTTTCGGAAACATTTGACCTCATTAAATTATTCATTTCTTCTGCTTGAAATCGTAGCCGCCATATCTGTCAACTGTCAGTGACGTCAAAATGGCTGCCATAACTATCCAATATAAATTTCGATCCGGTGTTGTGATGATAGATCTTCACAAAACGCATATTACATAATACTAAAGCGTAAAAAAATAATCGAATCTGATATGGAAACTTATTTGCGATAAATTCGTATTGAGGCGTAATTTCAATAAATGTATCAACAAATTTCATTTTTTTTTTTTTTTTTTTTTAATTCGTCCATTCGGACAGGCTAAGACCATGGGCCATACTGCCTAGTCTTCAGTAAGTATAATTTCATTTGATCGAATCCAGTAATAACGTCTTCAGTAGTTTCAAATCAGAAGTCTCTAGTCCAATAAATATGTCTTCAGTTATTTCCAATTCATATGAACGAATCTAGATATTGAGTCATCAGTATTATCAACATATGTGTCAAATCCAAAAAATAAGTCTTCAGTTGTTCCAATCCAATTCATGAAGTCAAATCCAGTAATAAAGTCTTGAGTATGTTCCAATAAAAACGTCAAACCCAATATTTAGCTCTTCAAAAAAGCTTACACCTCATCCAGACATTCCAAAAAGTCATTTGACCAACAAAATATAGGTACAATGCTTCAATAAAAATATATACAATTTTAAGCAAGTTTTAAATTTAGCGTCATATTTACAGCATACACACAGTATTATGTACAAAATTAAACAAAGGTAAATAAGTAGACGACTCCTTCAACAAATCAGTTACTGAAAGCGGGATTCGATTAGAAGCTCCATAAATCTCAAGCAACTCATCCATCAGCACTAGGCGCTGAATGCCAAAGGATGAGCAACTAAACAGAATGTGATCTATAGACTGAACCTCTTGCTTTTGACAATGATCGCAATAAGGGGAAGAGACAAAGTTTTTACGATGGAGATGAAAATTTAAACGACAATGACCAATGCGCATACGAGTAATTATGGTGTAAAACCTACGATGCATGTAAGTTTTAAACTTACAAAACCAAGGCTTACTATTAACTTGGTTATCTAACAAAGCATACAAATGAGCCTTATTCTCAACTTCTGTAAAATGATACCAATGTCTTCCCCAAAGAACAGTCATACGCTGTTTTAGATTACTTATAATATCAGAATATGGCAAGGTCACAGCTAAGTCCCTGCTGTCGGGAACCAGGGACAAGTCAGATGCATTAGCAATAGTTCTAGCTAGGTAGTCGGCGTTTTCATTACCAGAAACTCCTTTATGAGACGGAACCCATACAAAATCTATTTTAATACCAATTAAAGATAGTTCTAACCATAATTCTTTAATGGAAAAAATTAGATAGCAAGTGCTAGCATTCATTTTGTTACTCGATAAACTTATTAATACACTCATACTATCGCTTACTATGACCCATTCTTTACTATATTGATTATGTTCTTTAACATGTTTCAAAGCAAATAAGATGGCAGTTGCTTCAGCGGTAAAGATACTTGCATTTTTATTGATATTAAACCCAATACCTTTATTAATTTCAGGTTGATAAATTGCAAAGGAAACAGCATTATTATTTTTGGCACCATCCGTATAAATAAATTTACAATTAGACCATTCTGACAACAATAAATAAGCCTCCTCTTTGGAAGTTAGCTTTGAATCTATTACAATTTTTATATCGGGATATTTACTCTTAAAAGAGCCTGTGTAACAGGGAAGAAGGTCATTATCAAGATGTATATTTAACTCCTGCAAAGAGTGAAAGAAAGAAGTAAAATCCTGAAGAACATACATGTGCCTTTGAAAAGGCGCTGATTGGAAATAAATCAAGTTGTGAAGAAGATCGTTCTTAGGCAAGCTGTATAACTTTAAAATAAATCTTTCTTTTAAATAACGAAATCTAATATGAATAGGAGGAAGATTCGATTCAATTTGCATAGCAGCGATAGGACTAGTTTTAAATGCACCCAGTATTGTCCGCATACATTTGTTTTGTATTTTATCTAATGAATTTACAATTTTATCATCTCCAGCAAAACATAGAAAACCATATTCAAAATGACTTCGAACTAGAGACTTATACAAGATTAACAAAATTTTGGGGTCTGCACCCCATGAAGTGGCACACAGCGATTTTAACACATTGTATGCTTTGTTAGCTTTGGTTATAATACTGTCAGCATATTTTATCCAGGAAAGTTTTGAAGTAAATATAACACCTAAAAACTTTATTAGATCATATGAAATAGGCAGTGATATGTCATTGTACAAAACTGTGGGCAAACACATGCTTTTGCGACCAAAAATAAAAACTTTGGTTTTAGTCGAATTTACATCTAAGTTCAGATAAGCAAAGTATTTATGTAAGTTGATTAATGCCTCATTAATAGTCAAAGCTAATTGATTTAAATCAGATCCTGACACATAAACAACCAAATCATCTGCATACTGCAGATTTTTAACCTTTGTTCCTAGAATAAGATTTAGTCTCCTAATGTACAAAATAAAAATTAAAGGGGATAAGATACCTCCTTGACAAACCCCTAAAGAAGATAATCTTGGGCCATATAAGTGATTGTTAAATTTAACAAAAACCTTCCTGTTTGTTAAAAACATTTGTAAGAAATTTATTATTTTGCCAGGTAACCCTATCATTGACAGCTCTCTACATAAAACGGAAATATTGACACTGTTAAATGCACCTGCAATGTCAAAGAATACCGAAAGAAGATACTGATTATTATACATGCTGTTAAGTGCATCAAGTTGCAACTGACAAATACTCTCACGAGAAGACCGACCTTTACGAAAACCAAACTGATTGCAGGGTAACAGACCATTTTGTTCGACAAAAAATTCCAACCGTTGCTTTAGAAGCTGTTCAAAAACCTTTCCTACACAAGATGTGAGTGCTATAGGTCGATATGAGTCGGGTAACAATTTATCTTTATCAGGCTTTAAAATTGGGACCAAGCAATCTGTTTTCCAATCATCAGGAATTAAGTTTTCTTCCCACAGCTGATTTAATATGTTTAAAAAGGTCTTTAGATTTTGTGAACTTAAATTTTTCAGTAAAATATATGGTATTCCATCAAGACCAAAGGATGTATCTCTTCTTGAAAATAGGGCAGATTTAAGCTCTTGCAAAGAAAACGGTTCAGTAAGATACTTATCATTATCATTTTCTGTGTGAACATAATTTAAAGACTCATTAAGCACAAAATCAGGAGTGTATTTCTTAAGAAAATCTGATATCCAACTATTATTACTAGCGTGTTTTGAAATGAATGTTTTATTAAATTTCCGCATGTAATTCCATATTAATGTCAAAGGAGTGCACCGGTTAAATGAGTTACACAGATTTATCCAACTATTACGCCGTTCAGTCTTAAGAACAAGCTTTTTAAGAGCTCGAAGTCTTTTAAATTCTATATAATTCTCTTCACTAGGTTCACTTTTAAATTTTATATAAGCATGTTTTGAATTAAGTACAGCTTCTGAACACTTTTGATTCCACCAAGGCAGCCGGGGAAATTTCAAAGATTTTGGTGTACACGTATTAGAACTATTCAAAGACCTATGTCTAGGGATGGACTCTACAGCAGTAGATCGCAAAATATTACAAAACAGATTGAGCGCATCTATCGAAGACATATTTTCAAAATCAATATTAGCCAAACAAAAATCAACTGATTGCCTGTACATTTTCCAATTCACCTGTTTGTAATTTGGGTGAATGGGCAAATGTACATTATTACATATTGGGTTACTTTGTGAGCTATTTTCATTACCAACTATCATTTTTATCATTACAGGCAAATGATAACTGCTGCCAAGAGGACAATCCATAACAGACCAATCACATGAAAGTGCCAATGATGGAGAAACGAAAGTTAAATCCAGAGCATTAGGACGCCAAGAAGAAGAACCAGTTGTAGTAGTTTGACCATTATTTAAAAGAACCAAGTCATTGCCATCAATAATATCTAAGACATCTCTACCTCGAGGCAATGTATCAACACAGCCCCATGACATATGATGAGCATTTAGATCGCCTCCAAAAAGCATTGGCTGCGGAATAGATTTTATCAAAGCATCAAATTTACTTTTATTAAATGGGGGATCAGAATTTGATGGACTATAAAAACTTACTACACTCAACTGCTTGTTGTTTATAATTATTTGTACACAGATATTTTGTAGAGCATTGTCAAAATAAGTTTTAATATTAGAATATACTATATTGTTATGAATAAGTATTGCTACACCATTATGTTTATTACCACAGTCATTTCTAATGACATTGTATCCTTTAATTGAAAATTTTTGATGTTGTTTTAACCAGGTTTCAGAAATTATTGCTATGTGAATGTTATTTTCATATAAGAATCTAGTAAAGATTAGCCTATTGCTTATTATACTCTGAGCATTCCACTGCACTATGTTCAATATGTCCATAAAGAAAAAAATTAAGGTTGTTTCCTGAAAGTGTTTTTAAGTGTTTCTTTTATATTGTTAGAATTTATTGGCGTTTCTTTATCAGCACAAATTTTAACTATAGCTTCCACAAGTAGATTCATAAATCTGTCAGATTTGGTCAGATTACTTAGATGGGTGTCAATATATTTTGAGCCGAGCTGCGGAAATGCAACGTCACAAAACAAATCGGAATATTTAGCACTACGTGATTTTAACTTATTTTCCTCAATTTTCTGTTTTTTAATTGGACATGCAGCAGATATAGCCACGTGATCCCCACCACAGTTTGCGCATTGTGTTTTAACCTTATTACAATTTTTGAAATTATGAGGTTCAGCACAAATTGAACATACTTCATTATTTTTACAATACTTTGCTATATGACCAAATTTCATGCAACGAAGGCATTGCTTTACTGGAGGAATATAGATCCCTACTTCGTGCCTCCAATGGTCAAGTGTTACATATTCAGGCAACTGTACAGAGGCAAAAGTCACGGCAACCGTCTGAGTTGGAACCATTGAGACGATACCCAGCGTGTCTTTTACCCGCCGCATAAACCGTCTTACGCTTATCACCTTTTTACTGGAAGCTATTAATTGGAAAATCTTCTGGTTCGAATAATCAATCGGCACTGAAGTGAGAACACCCGTAACCTCGGTCTCAGATGCTGGGATTGAAGCATTCATGTGAATTTCATTTAATAATTTTTCATTTTTTAGGAAGACATTGGCGTGATTTGGGAGATCGAACATAATCCCAACTTTGTATGCATTAATTGTTCTTAGATGCATCACGCCCGACACGCAATGCTTTCGGATTGCATTGGACAAAGCAAGTCTATCTTTGTCAGAAAATTTGTGGCCATCCTCTCTGTGATTCAGAAAAAACAATAAATTCTTTCTTAGCTGAATTTTCGTCGTACAACCTGTAATAACTTTTGGCCCTGAAAGGAGTATACTTCTCTTTGTCATCTTCTTTAGTCTTCTTTTTTGCAGGTATGCGCTCCGAGGGCGCACCTGTATCCGCATCAGAACTACTTTCAGATTGAAGATCTGGCTCCGGCTCCAAGCCCTCCAACCGAGAACGCTTTCCCGTACGCTTCCCCATGACTGGGGAAGCGCACTAAACCGATAACCAAATCAACTATGAATTTAAATTAAAATTAAGACTAAATATGTACAAATTAACACTTAAAATTAATTTACAATAAAATATTTTATTAAGCGCGCCTATCACTTTCAACGTTCCCGCCAAAAAAAACTCAACAAATTTCAACAAAATAACGTCAAAAGTCTAACTCTTCCTTTTTTTTAATGGCATGGCAATAGCGCTGTTCTCGCGTTCAGCCATAAAGTCTATTTGAGTTTCTGCAAGATTGAATCACACGCAGAGTATTTAATTGTCACGATACTGCACGGCTATCACAAGACGGCGCGCGAACTCTCTCGATTTTCCTCGCACGATACCTCTTGTTCAAAGTGTTCTAATAAGAGAGAGACGGATAGTTACAGGTGAGCCATGAAAAATTGAACCAATCAGAAGCGATGCGCGAGCGCGCCGCCAATTGGCCCCTGTTATAATCAACCCTCGCACTATACGTCTCTTTCAAAGATGTCTAATAAGAGAGAGACGGATAGTTGGAGAAAAATCGAGAGAGCTCGCGCGCCGTTTTGTGATAGCCGCGCTGGTTTGTCAGTATTTATATTTATCAGCAATAAACAGCATGTATTAAATCAGTATAGAGCGGGCCTTTTATAAACATTAATTATTAAGCGCATCAGTATTAAGGCGGCTTCAAGTTGACATCCTGCCAATATAGAGACACAGAATTGGCCAACATACAGGAAAATACTTTTATCATAAAGCGTGCAACACACATTCATTATGTTGGCAATGGCGGGAACATACACAAGATTAGAGATAGTGCAAATCTGAAACATTGCAATATGAAAAAAATAAACAGATTGCATTAACATTTTTAATAATTTCCTTTATTAGAAAGGGACTCGGACTCGCGTTATAGTTGTAGAACTTACCTAGTGGTTAGGTATAGAAATATAAATTGGCCGTCGGTTTTTAAATTAAAAGGGTCTTTTGTTCCACGTAAACACTTACCGGTCAATGGGTACTCGAAAGGATTATCTATTATTAATTCCTAAACACATCTTTACCTGAGAGTCGGAGTGACTCAAGATCATTTCAGTCATCCATGACGTTTTTATAATATAACATAACACAGTGTTAAAAATATGTAAAGAAGAAGATCAATAAACATTTAATGCTGCAGCGTGTGTCCTACCTGTTGGATCTATTGCCACAAACATCTACTAAACTTTTACCCCCTTATTCATAAAACTTAAAATACCTTGATAAAAAACACGTGTTTTGTCCCTTTCTTAATAATTTAAAAATCAGAGTGGCAGGTTTTAACGTCATTTTAACTAAAATATATAGGTTTATTTAAAGTTTTACATGATAGGTTAAAATTAGAACTGCATGTGTCCTATTTCCAAGAGAAGGAATGCGTTAATCCTACAATAACATGCAAACGAAGTCGTAGGTACAGCTAGTCATAAATATATTTGTGTTCGCAAAAGTACCTATAAGTACTTAAAAAATATCTGAGTAATCAAGCTGGCCTAAATTTGCAGACTTTCAGTCTACTTTATGAATAGTGATTGCAAGGATGTATAAAATAAAAGCAATAGGCAGAATAAAGTTTACTTTGAATTTCTACCTTTAGACATGGGTGCGATCATGTGCAGTAAAGCGCTCCTGGACCCCGCACTGCACCCGGCGACGGTGACCTTGCCCGGGTCGCCGCCGAACGATGCGATGTTGCGCCGCACCCAGCGCAGGGCTGACACCTGGTCCTTGTAGCCGTTGTTGCCAGGCGCTACAGAGTCACCAGTACTCAGGAAACCTGAGTGAGTAAGGGGAACTAGATGTGAGAATGTGGGACATAAAGCAACATGCAATTTGGATAAAGGCATTTTTATCAGTCCTTATGCCAAACTCTGGGGTGGCGGGTGGCGGTTTGAGTATCAAAGAGTTCCACAATAATAACCCTTCGGCTCCACCATCAGTGACGTCTATGACGTAATAATTATTATATTGACTTAAGTACACGCAGGGTGTAACAAAAATAATGCCGATCCGTTTAAAGGTAACATCTGGGGAGAGCACGCATCGAACCTGTTTTTTGGACCTGCTGTGCAATATATAAACGCCCACAAGCCCAATTTCATAAGAAAACCGCAAATCGATGTACAGTTTAGCCGTTTGGCACACGCATACTAGAGGTCAAAACAATTTTTTTTACCCGCAGTTCCTAAAAAAAAATCCCTTAGGGGGGAGTGCCAAAACATTTTTCTTTTGGTATGGAAAAATATTTTTTTTTTTCAGAAACCTATCGTGTGTACTATCATATGAAAGGGCTTTTCGAGACGATTCTAAAAATATACCACATCATTACATTTACCCATATTTTTTAATTAAAACAAAAATTTTATTTTACTTTTCGAAACATACCTACCGAGTTTGGGCTCCTCCGGACACGATATGGCAGATTTTTTTAAATTCGTGATACCACAAATGATACGTGATATCCTCATATCTAACCACAAAAAAGCAATTTTGAAAATAATTGCAGTAAGTTTTTTTTAAAAAAAAATTCAATATTACCAAGTGACACAGTTCTACTTCAATACCTATTTTACGTGACTTATGGAACTGTACTGCCGATAAGGTACATATTAATCATAAAATGATGCGTAGTATCCATATATCAAACAGGAAATACCTCTTGAACCCTTTAACTGCGCTTTTTCATCAGTTGGTATAGTTTGGTTAGTTTTTGTCACAAAATATCAAGGTTGGACTCTTTCAGATACGATATACCCAACTAATTATGTTAGATATCAAGATATAACGTATCACAAATGATCCATTATCTCTTGATATCTAACCCTAAGAATGTAATTTTGAAAATAATTGAATATAGTTTTTTTTTAATGTATATATAATTTTTCAATACTTATCTACTTTCTACTCGAATTGTATTGAACTGTGGTGTTTTGTTTATTATTGGTGTTACCTGATAATAACGATCAAAAAGTTGGAACACTGAACACTGGATCCACAGAAAACCAGCGCCGTTGGCACTGCTGTGCCAACTGCATTGCTGAGTGGAGACCTTTTTGGTAGCACATCCCTGTTTGTTAGCTCTTAAGGTGCATTATGTGAATGGATGTGTAATGATGTGGTATCCGAATAAATTTCTATTCTATTCTATATTCTAAAAACGATAAATTATTTTCTCCTGTCCCTCAAGATCTGAGTTCCGATCGCGAGCTGCATTTAACTTAGCTGCCCGTAGTCGCGGCGTTCGGTCGGTCATAGCGATCGATACGACTACATGCATAAAAAAATTAAAAAAAACTGTATGAAATTATTTCAAAATTGCTTTCTTGGGGTTAGATATCAAGATATAACGGATCATTTTTGATACATTATATCTTGATATCTAATCTAATTAGTTGGGTATATCGTATCTGAAAGACTCCAACCTTGATATTTTGTTACAAAAACTAACCAAACTATACCAACTGATGAAAAAGCGCAGTTAAAGGGTTAAAGAGGTATTTCCCGTTGGATATATGGATACTATGTATAATTTTATGATTAATATGTACCGTATCTGCAGTACAGTTCCATAAGTCACGTAAAATAGGTATTGAAGTAGAACTGTGTCACTTGGTAATACCTATTGAAAAATAAAAAATAAAACTTAATGCAATTATTTTCAAAATTGCTTTTTTGAGGTTAGATATGAGGATATTACGTATCATTTGTGGTATCACGAATTAAAAAAAAATCAGCCATATCGTGTTTGGAGGGGCTCAAACTTGGTATGTTTCGAAAATTATTTTTGTTTTAATAAAAAAAATATGGCTAAAATGTAATGAAGTGGCATATTTTTAGAATCGCCCCGAAAAGCCCTTTCATATGATAACTACACACGATAGGTTTCTAAAAAAAAAATATTTTTTTTTCCATACAAAAAGAAAAATGTTTTGGCACTCCCCCCCTAAGGGATTTTTTTTTAGGAACTGCGGGTCAAAAAAATTGTTTTGACCTCTAGTATGCGTGTGCCAAACGACTAAATTGTACATCGATTTGCGGTTTTTTTAAGCGTAGGGCTACCACTAAAACGGTCCACCACATTCTGTATGCACGATAAAGGAAGGGTAAGTAAACAAGCATCCTTTTATCCCTTATTATCATACAAGAGGGAAACTGTAAATTTATACGTGTTTCGATTTCCGTGACCGTGCAAGCTGAACTTCAAAGTAATCAAAAACCGGCACATTGTTCGACTTGTAACATCTTGTAACTCTGTTGTTTGATTTCAGGCCTAAAGAGAAAGCTTGTTATAATTGGATTGATTACCAAGAGAGGCAAGGCGATAGTTCATGGTCACGAGAACCAGATCACGGTCCAGCAGGTAGTGAGGGCCGAAGAGGTCTGAGCGGCCCGCGAACGAGTAGAAACCTCCCGGGTGGATGAAAAACACCACTGGCAGCTTACGAGAACTGAAACATAACGTCAGACTCATCAGATCATGTCAACACTGACACTCCCTGATATTATGCTCTGACGCCTGACACTGATGTACGAAACCGTTTTCTTTCTAAATTTTAAATGACAGGAAAAATTGAAAAATTTAATGCTCCGAGCCGGATTCGAACCGGCGACCACAGGCATTCATGGCCCGTCGCTACTAACCAACTGAGCTATCGGAACAATCTGGTTCGGGCACCAAATCCTTCAATCAGTTCCTTCATACAACGCCTTAGAGAGGCGTTATCTTTCTGTCACGTCACGATCACGACATGTGAGTATGAATCCGGCTTTAACCCTTTATTTGACAGTGTATGACAGGCTATACAAAGTCTTTGGCCCTCTTCTTGTATTTTTATCTTGACCGAAATCATTGGGACTGCTCTGCGTCACCAAGGCTTGACCTGTGGACCTTCGCATTTTTTTGTGAAATAAAGGGAATCCCACCCAAATCAAAGTAGTTAAAAGCACTACTGTAGACAGAAATGGAACAAGCTCGGGTCAACGTGTACCTGTCTACACAAAGGCCCTCCAATAACAAAATAAGAAAGGATCAGTGGCGTAGCGAGGACTAGTCTTGCCGTGGGCGAAGTCACATCTGCGAGGCCCCTTTCTTTCAGCCGGGTTGAATTTGTATACTTGATTGCTACGGACACGCGAGGCCCGGATGGCCACTGGACAGGATGGGTACTTAATATGAATATTATGTGAGCGTATACCTGTTGTTGGCTGGAGTATAGACGTTGATCCGGAGACAGTCCTCATCCATAGGGTACTTGCCAGGCCTCTCGGGTTGCGGGCACCCCGGGCCTTCCTCGCTTGCGTCTACTTCACGTGAGTACACTTCCATGTCCACCGGTGGCTAGAAACGGATAATCTTCAGCTCCCGTACGATAGATAAGAAGATGATTTCCTTGGTCTTCTTTTTAGGGTTCCGTACCTCAAAAGGAAAAAACGGAACCCTTATAGGATCACTTTGTTGTCCGTCCGTCCGTTTGTCAAGACCCTTTTTGTCAGGAACGCGTGGAGGTATCAAGCTCAAATTTATACCAAATACCTACTCAGGTCTACTGTCCCTTGGAGCTGTGAAAATATCATAATTCTAAGCCAACGCAATCAAAAGATATAGCCGTTTATGCCGCAAATTTCCGCAAAATTTCGAAACTCGCAAGGGACTCGAAACACTTCCCGTGAACTCAGAATCTTGAAATTTGGTACGAAGCAACATCTTATAGCACAGATAAAGGAAAAATTTCGAAACCCGTACATTTTTAGTTACATATCATATAATCAAAATATTTTTAAAGATACTACCCCTTTCCTCATAAACGCGTAGAGGTATTAAATTGAAATTAATATTAAATACTGAGGTCTATAATACCTTTAATGCCTACAAGTTTGTACGGAACCCTCGGTGCGCGAGTCCGACTCGCACTTGGTCGGTTTTTTTTTATGTACCCACTGAAGAGAGGGACGCAAATCAATGCAATACGCTTTAGTGAGAGTAGGCGGTATTCATCTCCAATGAGTCCACGAAATTGGAACGCTCCGAAAATTTCCGGGCGCTCTATTTGGCCTTGCCCGAATAAAACGGACCCGCGGCGAGGGTCAAACTAGAATGCGTCAAGCGAATCTTTGCACCCAGAAAGCAGTTGGAGATTTAGTGGGTAGTTTGGGCCCTTTGCCTAGGGTTCCTTATTCACCCTTCCGGGTGGAAGATGCCTCAAAGCATTCCTCCAACCCAACATGGGGGTGATCATCTCGTTCAAAGCGCTTTGAAGCTGAGAGCGTGTGTCCTTCTTGCAAAAGCATGGTTCGTATTAAATTAACTAGCCCAATGAAGCATTCGTTTTGCGTATTAGCTTGATAAGTTAGTCTAATCTAAATCAAGAGACTGCCAAGACCTGGAATCGGAGCTCCCCGACGGGCGGGCGCGCGTAGTGGATGCCTCGGTAGGCCTGGAAGCGGCGCCCGAGTCGCGAGTCCATCCACGAGCCGCGGATCGCGCCCGACGGCGTCACCGTCACGGGGCCGGGGGTTGACGCTGGCGTTTTGGGCTTGGCTGGCGCCTCCGCTGTGGATGAGGCAGTGGGTGTTGAAGACTCTTAAATAATTATATAGGATTACGTCGGTCAGATGCAGGGTTCATATAAGAATCGGGTCTCTTTAGTAAACATTTTAAGAAAAAAGGACGGTCGATATTTTTTTGTGTTCCGGCTGTTGGAAATAAAGAGCGGCCGTAAAATGGTAAAGATTAGAAGAGAATAAAAATAAACCGCTTTTTGTAATTAATTGTTTTACTTTCAAAAAATCTAAATCAAGATCAATTATTAATTCTGCAAATAGCACAAGTGCACTTCTACATGTCAAATGGTAATTTGCAATAAAATTATAATAATCTTACTTTCATACTATTATAAACCCTATGAGCTATCGACTATAAGAGAGGTGGCCGAAAACCAGTGCACTGGTGGATGATAACTGAGTGAAAAGGCCGATTACCGGTATATTTGCTATGTTCAATATTATATTTTTTTATAAATTTTGTATCACTGATAACCGTTAGGTTTTATGACACTACACTATTGTAGGATATTTTTTTTATCTTTGAGTACAGCATGTTATGATAGAAATCAACCCCAAAGTCGACATCAAACCGCTTAAACGGCCGATAACCGGTATGTTTACCATACCGAATAGGTATTTTTAAGAACCAATATCACAATATAAATAATAAGTATATGTATATATGCAAAACTGTTTTAAAAAAAAATTGTGTAGGTACAGTCATCATCGCAAAATATCTATACTTAACTGCGCACTCAGTGTCAAAAATACGAAAACATGACTTTTATAATAGGCTTGCGTCTTGCGTAACATACAGATATTTTTGGCTTTGGTAACGGGGCGGGGACGTCCACCGCGAGATCGCGACAACACAGACACATATAGTCCGCTTTCGACCCGGTACCGCCGCATACCGGGTAGAGTCATTCCGACTTTCCGACCCAGGTCGGGCCTAGCCGAGTTTATTGCTGGACTCTTCTCAGCTAGGCTAGGTTTTAGCGAACCAGTGATAAAACTCCCAGTAGTTCGACACCACTTACACCCCAGATTCGGTTGATACCGTTCAACCAATCTCACTGGAGCGCAAATTCTTAGAGTATTCCAGTGTACAAACTTCCCCGCGTGGTCGTGCCGGAGGCTCCCTCTGAATTTTCCCCAGGCCACCCTCCACCCACGCAGTTCGACCACTGTATTGGGTCGGTCCTATTATAGCAACAGTCAGGTTAAAAAAAAAAGCCTTTGGTAACGTAGTACATATAATATTTACAACCATGCTTGTATACGTATAAAAAAGACACTTATCTGAAAGTTTGCATTTGAAATCGTCCCTGGATAAGTAGTTTTATCTCTCAGAATATTTGAATTTACATCGCGGAGCGCTATTATGGGAGACTTCATTATCGCTATCACTCATAGTATAAAACAAAGTCGCTTCCTGCGGTCTGTCTGTCCTTATGTATACTTAGATCTTTAAAACTACGCAACGGATTTTGATTCGTTTTTTTTTAAATAGATATATTGATTTAAGGGAAAGGTCTATATGTGTAAACGTGGATAATATCGTAGAGAAACACTGATAAATTTAGAGGTTTCTAAATTAATGTAGTAAATAAACACATTTTTTTTGCGCTTATCTTGCAAACGCTGGATGAACCCTACGAGATAGATCAAAATAGTGTAAGTACAACAATATTGTACAAACTACAAAAAAAGTCTGCGATGGTACATGTCTATCACTTAGGTATAGCCATTTTTTATCCTTTACTTTTTACGGAAATAATGGCTTATTTACGGAGCGATTTTAAGCATGACAATTAAGTATCTTAAATACATTGTGCATTTAATATAGATTTATGGCCTTTTTAAGCATGTAATTTATTTGAATATTCTCGAAGATATTATACAGATTTAAAATGCAGGGACATAGCGGCAGCAGTCAGCATTGCACCCGTGCGAAGCCGGGGCGGGTCGCTAGTTATACATATACTTAGACACATTATATTAACCTGTATCGTGATGGTGGTGCGCAAGCGCGCCCGCAGCTGCACACAGCACAAGGAACTTAATCATACTGCTGACTCTTATTATAGAACTTTATTTTTAATAATTGTATTATATGGTACGTGTTTTAACGTGGTTGTTCGCTCGGCAGCGCAAGTAAGACTGTTGTGAGTTGTGAGCATGTTTACTAAGTATATTAACCTAGTACACTGTACACAATAAAGCCCGCTACACATTATTAAAACGCCACGCCCGCCGTTGAAACGCGATGCAACACTCATCGCGTTGTATTGTTGTTTGTATTGTTTTCTTAAGTACAGTCACCATCGAACTTACATAGGTAAGAAGGTATGCCAAATTTCAGCTCTATCCTATGCCGTCAAGCGGCCGAAAATCATTATGCCAAATTTTGGTACTTGCAATTATTTATTATATATGTACAGGCAATACCAAGAGTACAAGTTAAATTAAAGCTTGTGAGGAGAGAAATCTTTTGCTCCCAGAGTCAGGATTGAAATAATTTTTTTATTTTTTATTATTTTTTTTTTTCGTGGAGAAAACCTGCGAACCAGTTACCCAATCACCGGGGAATGACTGGGTTATGTGGTATTTCTATCCACTAAAAACTCCACGGTGTCCTGCATCTGCGCACTCATGCAGGGGACTCCAGGATCTCATGTTGAACGCACTGGAGCCCCCCTCGCGCCTCGCCACATGGCTCGTCCTAGGACATGTAAAATGATCTTCCCTGGGGTTCTTAAGCGAGTGCCCCAGCCCCCGCCAGAGCACTGCGACCCCGATGACCCCGTTTAGTCGCCTTCTACGACAGGCGGGGGAGACCGTAGACCTATTCTTGTCCGAGCCTACACAGTAGAAATAAAGTACCTAAACAAGATAATTCATATCAATATTTATAAGTTAATAAACAAGGAAACGACGTGAATCATCCTTACTGCAGGCAATACCTAGACAAAACGTGGCGCGGACGGGCAACCACTCGGCGGAAAACACACGATGCGAATGCGATAAGGAATATAATAAAAAATACATTATCACAGACTTTTGACGTCTTCGTTTGCGTAGCTACTTTTGATGCCGACTGTACATCATATCAGAAGGGCAGTTCAAACCGTTGTACCCCCAGAAGAAAAGGCAGAAGGAAGCGGCGCCCGAGTCGCGACTGTCGCGAGTCCATCCACAAGCCGCGGATCGCGCTCGACGGCGTCACCGTCACGGGGCGCGGGGCTGACGGCTTGCCCGGCCGGCGTCAGTTGTGGTTAAATATGAGATTACTCGTGCGTGTTATCGGACGTGGTCATAGAAGAGGTTTTATTTCTGAATTGATGTAATTTTTTCTTATTGAAGCGATGGTTGCAATTGACAACGCGTCTGAAACGGCTAACCAAATTAATTAATAAAGGTAACAGGAATAAGATGTCGGAAGTAACCGGCTTCTAACTAGCTTGGATAGGTAGTCCGTATATGGGTATAGGTACCTATTGAAATTGTTTTTGACCTATACCTAACTATACCCGCGCATACTAAGGAACCTGCATGCAATTTCTTTTGCTTTGACGATCTCATACTAAACTTACTTACTTTATTTACCTTTTTTCCTGTAAGTACTTAGCATAATCATTAATCAGTCTTGGTTTTTCAAATAACAATCTATGTATGTCCTTAACCTTTCGTGAACAAGTTGATGATTTACATTGGGAAATTATAAACGCAGCATCTAAAGTTTTTATTAGCATCAGAACGTAACATCTTTTTTAATATGTAAGCAACGGGTTAATGAAACAGCTTCTATTAAAATAATACGCCATCTTTACAATGCCAACAGAATATGAAAAATCCAGTGCCAATTACCGATATAATATATTGGCTTCTAAATTGATAACTCAGCATCTAATTTTGTTGGTCAGCTTCTTTATTTATTTTAGAGATTCAATATCTGGCCACCAATAAAATCAACATTTAGCATCAATAAAGAGCATCGCATTTAATTATTTAACAACTGAATTAATAAATTATATTCTTTTTTAATGAAAATTTGTATCATAACTGAATATTTTGCATAGCAACACTGAACAATGGTATTATTTGTAGGTTAGGTTATGGTTATCTTGTGTCGCTTAGAGCGGAAATGGCACCCCGCGAAGCGGGGTGACGTCGACACGCTGGCGATTGGGTTAGGTTAAGTAAAGGCCTCCACCCACCGAACGCGTGTCGTGCGCGGTGCGTGTGCTGCGCGTGCACGCGCGGGCCCGCGCGGACCCACGCTGCTGGAGTGATAGATATATAGTGAGTTACATATGCGCGCGTCGCGTGTCATCTCTCTCCCTAGCCAACGCATTTAATATGTAACTAATTATCTCTATCACTCCAGCAGCGCGTCAGCAGCGCGGGCCCGCGCACGCCACGCGCCGCGCACGACACGCGTTCGGTGGGCTGAGGCCTTTGGGTTTTCTTGTTGTCCCGTTAGCCAGGAGACAAAATTACAGTTTCTTAGAAAAATAATTACAATACGGACTTATAACGCGCCTAGAAGATGGTCCACACCACACATAAAGGGGTTGAACTTGACAAGCAAACCCCACGTTTGGTGATTTAAAATCCATAAATCGCAGTTTTATAAAGTGACTCAGGAGATGTAACCTTGACAAGTAAATTTGATGTTCAATTATAGTAGCTTAGCTGTAAAAATAGAGGTGCCAATATAAAATAAGAGTCCTTTGAAATAATTTTATTGATGCAATAGAATCACTTATTAGAAGCTTAAAATATGTATATAGGCATATTACAAATTTAGTTGCTATATAATTATCACGTTGCTCAGTCATAAATAAACGGTTGCTCGAAAAGTTTTTATTAGACGCTTAAGTTTAGCTGCTGACCTATTAATTTAGATGGCAACTAATTAAATTTGATGGCGAAAATTGCAATTTAAAGATGCTTGCTACCCATTTACATTTGTAGATGATTTACGGCCCTACCTCGTACCTACCGAGAAAAAATGCCAAAAAACAATGTGGACTAAATACATACCGAATAGGTAAGGAGCCTCGCAACACAAATAATAAATTTGCAACTGTTTGTCAGGAATCTTTGTGTACACTGTACCTACAAGAACATTCTGTAAACACATTCTTTGTAAAGCAATTGCAAATTTATTATTTGTATTGCGAGGCTTCTTACCTATTCAGTATGTATTTAGTTTACGTTGTTTTTCTCAAACATGAAATGAAATGTCGTCATTACGTGCGTTAAATTTTTTAGGCTTCAATGTAAGATTGTGGAACCGTACCTTTTGAGAGGTCTAAATTTCAGTGTACCAAAAACTAACTCGCGGTCTTGTCGTCGCATCTTTATTTTCCGTCCCAGCCCTAGCAGAACAAAACTTGGCAAATCCCTTCCTATTCACAGAATGCAAGTCACTTGGAACAACCTTTCACTTCAACGCAGGGACCGGAAAACCCTTTCATTTGATTAAGCCTTTCGATATGGTTTTCCTATCAAATGTGTTAGCCTATCGTTATGGATACCGTTTTGAACAGGGTAACCGTTTCCAAAGTGGTTACCAAGTCGAATAGGGTGAATATTACCTTTTCACGTCTTGATTTGATGGTGGTTGTCAGTATTGTCAATGAACAGTCACAGAGAGTCAGTTCTCTCTTCGTTGATTATTCACGTACATAACGTCAGCGTTACCTATACAGTATACTCGTATCAGTAGTGTAGCTGCGTTTAAAAGTGTAACGATTTTATAACGGAAACGTATGTCACATCTCTCAATAGATTCTAGTGAAATTTTGTGAGCGAGTTCGATATTTAACTATAGGGCAAAAATGCTTTCGTATGTCCGGCTGTCCGGCTGTTCCCTCTATATGTCTCATCTCTTAGTGGTAGCGGTAGCCGTATAAGAAAATATACCACATCATTACATTTCAGCCATTTAATAAAACAATCAGCCATATCGTGTCTGGAGGAGCCCAAACTTGGTATGTTACGAAAATTATTTTTGTTTTAATTTTAAAAAATGGCTGAAAGTAACGATGTGGTATTTAGAATCACCTCAAAAAGCCCTTTCATATGACACTACACACGATTGGTTTCTGATAAAAAATGTGATATATGTAAAACATTTTTTTTGTCTGTCTGTCTACCCCGCGCGCCTCGCGTAGTAAACAGCTGATAATTATGCTCGTCACATTTAAATTAAACTAGCGTGTTAAAATCGCAATCTAAAGTTGTCAATACGCAAAAATAACCGTACTTAAGTGTAGTCAGTGATTGAAAGACATAGTGTAGAAGTTTGGTGATAATTACTAACTAAAAATTGGCAAAATACTGTGAACAACAAGTGAAAACCACCTTCATTCCTTCGAGCTAGAACTGTTAGGTTCTAAAACGCGAAACGCGCAAGAAGCCGCGCGGTGGTTACGACGTTCTTATAAAACGCTGGTTTACTCGACTTAAATATCCATTCGTGCGCTATAGACCTTATACTGTTATCTTTAGTTGTATATTGGCCTGACTTGTGACTGTCATACTGTGTTTGGCTCGCTGAGAAATCAAACTTAAATATAATCCAATATAATAAATAAATTTAATATTTGACGACCGGTTAGCCTAGTGGGTAGTGACGCTGCCTACGATGCTGAAGGTCCTGGGTTCGAATCCCGGTAAGGGCAAATGTTTGTGTGATGAGCATGAATATTTGTTTCTGAGTCATGGATGTTTTCTATGTATTTAAGTATTTATTTCTATTATATATATCGTCGTCGTCTAGTACCCATAACACAAGCCTTACTGAGCTTACTATGGGACTAGCTCGATTTGTGTAAGATTGTCCCCTTATATTTATTTATTTATTTATTATTTATTTAATCTGTTAAATACATTTATTATAACAAAATGAATACGTGGGGATGTTCTGATAATATTGACGTGGAAAGCAGCAGGTCCGTTGACTGTGTCAACTTGTCAAGTGTAAAATGTCTTTCCACTTAAGTTGCGGGTGGACCCCTGGCTGTGAGCCGGATTATGCAAGTTTAACTGACTGGAAGTGCCCGGCATGCATATCTGTCATCCCGAAAGGCACCAATTCAATAACACGAAGAAAAAGATGGCTGAAATTGAAGCAGAAAATAGGAACCTGAAAAGTACTGTCGCAGACTTGACTCAGCATGTTAATAATCTAAAACAGCAATTCCGTAGGTACTAATTATTTGGAAATACAGTGCGTTCCAGAAAATAGAACAGAAAATCTATACACTATTATTAACAACCTGGCACAGGCAGTAGGATGTGACATAAACAGCAGCATCACGAATTGCACCCGCATTGCAAAACAAAATACCGAATCGGCTAGACCCCGCTCCATAGTATTACAGCTTGCCTCCGCTAGAGCCCGCGACGAGTTGCGTGCCGCTGTTTTAAAATTCAACAAAGCCAACACTCGAGACAAACTTAACTGCACACATCTCGAATTTTCGGGCATAACTTCATCGGTTTTCGTCGTGGAACACTTGTCACCTGCCAATAAGAAGTTGCATGCCGCGGCAGGCACGCTGCTAAAGATAAAGGCTTCAAATATGTTTGGGTTCGAAATGGGAGGATCTTTATGAGGAAAACAGATGAAAGTGAAGTCATATGCATTAAAAACACAGATTTTCTAAACAAACTTAACAAATAATTAATTAATAAGTTACCTCACATTTTATAAACACGTATTAATTTGTATAATTTTAAAGAGCTTGAATTAAGGGGGCGTTTCGGAGCAGCGGGCCGCGCGAAGTTTAGGTTTTTAGCGCTAATCACACAACGATAGAGGCTCGCGCACCGCACACGCACACATGCACGTATACACAGTGGGTCGTCGGACTTTGACTCGCCAACAAAATTGTAACTTTGGATTTTGTTACCAAATATAAAAATTGTTATGTCAAATATAGGTATTTCATCTTAATACCTACCAACGTTCGCCCGAACCGAGCGCGCAGCCTATCTAACTATGTGGACAGTTGTTTTGTTCGACCGAACGGCTTATCGTTAAAGCAATGACGCGTGATTCAATGTTGGAGAGGCAACCAGATGACTAGCGGTATTTGAGCTTCCGAAGTGTTGTGGAAACACCCTGTGCAACCCGAATTGAGCCAACTGATGTTGATGTTGAAGATGTTGTAATTATGATGTTATAGTATTAACGGAGACATGGCTTAACAGCTCTGTACTGAGCAGTGAGCTATTTGACGATAGGTATGTTGTCTACAGAAGGGACAGAGAGGAATCCAGCGTTTGTAAGGGTAAGGAGGGAGGGGGTGTGTTGTTTGCTGTTCTGAAAACACTAAATTCTAAACGAATGACTCACTGTGAAAGTAAGTTTGAGGACCTATGGATTACTATCAATATTTCAAGTAACTGTACTCGTCAAATGGCTCTCTGTGCAGTTTATCTTCCACCTCCCTTGCAAAGAAGTTCACTAAAATACTTTGTAGATCACTGTATAGCTCGATCATAGAAGAAAAGGAACATCATTTATGTATTATTGGGGACTTTAATTTGGGAAACATTAGATGGGTTCTTATACAAAAAGACGACAGTAATTACATAGTGCCAGGAAGTAGCAATATTTTAATCGATTTTATGCACCTGAACAAATTAAAACAGTTCAATTTTATTCATAATAATATGGATCGTATTTTAGATTTAGTCATGTCTACAGTAGCGTCATGTAATGTTTCTCAAAATGTGAGTCCTCTGATCAATATAGACCCTTTCCACCCTTCACTTGAAGTTGTTATTACGTTTGCAAGCGCACCTCGATTATCGTACAATAATGTTACCACCAGACCAAACTTTTACAAAGCCAAATACGACCTTATACGTGCAGATCTTAGTAATTGTCTATGGAATGATATATTTTATGGCCTCACCGACGTAAATGATATGCTAAACGCGTTCTCGGAGGTAGTTAAACAGCTGGTTCGAAGACATGTATCTACCTACCACTTGCTAAGCCAAAAAACAACCGCATTCCCCCATGGTTTGATAAGAACTTAAAACGAGCGTTAAACGAGAAAAATAAGATAAGAGTTTGCTATAAAAAATACAAAAATCCTATGGATGCCTTAGAGCTAAAATTCCTTAGCAAGCGATGTGAGTGTGGCTACCTATCGGTACAATGCATATACAGGGCGTCCCAAACTTATGGGACATGAAGGGGAAGTACCTTAAATATCGTAGATAGTGTATTTTGCTGAAAGAAGACTTTATGTTATTTTTGAAAGTTAGTAATTCTGCATTCAAAGTTTTTCAAAAAATTACTTGCTTCTTCTGGGAATCGAACCGACTTAAATGTGAAAAAAAAATCACCCCTACTTTTACAATGCCAATGGAAGGAATAGCTAAAAAATAATAAATCTTCTTTAGTGACACAGTATTTTAAAAGAAAGGAACAATGTAAAATGTTCAAGTCATATTTCAACGCTACCACAGACAATACCAAAATCTGCGACATGTTTGCATCCTACTTTTCCTCGGTGTATATCACTGATTCTAATGACGTCGATTTAGAATATAATTCATCGTTACCACAATCACTTATCAACAATAGCCAGTGCTTTTCATCTGTTGTCATAGACAAAGAAGCTCTACTTGCTAAGCTGAAAAGTATGGATTGTAGCAAAGGAGCTGGACCTGACGATATCCCATCTATCTTTATCGTTTCTTGCGCATCTCAGTTGGTTGAGCCCTTATGGCAAATTTTTAACAAATCACTTTCCTCTGGAGTATTTCCTACAGCCTGGAAGATCGCTAAGGTTGTCCCCATTCCTAAATCAGGGGACGATAGCATAGTTTCAAACTAGAGACCAATATCGATTTTATCGTGTTATGCTAAGGTCTTGGAATCCCTTGTCTACCCTTACATACAAAGACATATTAAACCTTATTTGACTGACCATCAGTATCGGACAAACTTAGTATCCTTTACCGAGCTACTAACGAGTGCCATGGACTCAGGTAAACAAACAGACGTGATATATACTGACTTCAGTAAAGCTTTCGATAAAGTTTCTCACTCAATACTAATATACAAATTATCAGCATACGGCGTATCAGGCAATATGTTACAATGGTTACAGTCTTATTTAACTGAAAGGGTTTTCTATGTGGTAGAAATGGCTTCGAATCGTCTTACCGTAGTATAACATCTGGCGTACCTCAAGGTTCGCATTTAGGTCCTATACTTTTCAACTTATTTATTAATGACGTAATAGAATGCTTTCATCACTCGACTGTTTTTATGTATGCAGATGACCTAAAGTTCGCACGCGTTATTGACACAACTGATGATATCACTTTACTTCAAAGCGATATTATAAGACTGAGTAGTTGGTGTGAACATAACCTAATGCACATCAATATCAAAAAATGCATCCATATGAAATTCACACGAAAACAAAATGTAACACAGTCAGACTACCATATAGACGGTTGCAACCTAATCGAAGTTGAGAATACTCGCGATCTTGGAGTTCTTTTTGACAACAAATTAACGTTTGTCCCCCACATGGAAAATATTGTCAAGAGGGCATCTAGGATTTTGGGCTTTGTCATAAGAAGCACTAAATCACTTAGGCGCAGCGCAACCAAAATATTACTGTATAATAGTCTGGTGAGAAGTATTTTGGAATATTGCAGCGTTGTCTGGCGACCGCATTATGCTACTCACTCATTACGGTTATAGCATATTCAAAAAAGATTCACTCGTCACTTAGCTTTTCAAACACGTGTCATGGCTAAAAGATCAATATCCTATCAAAGAAAACTACAATATTTCAAGATGGATTCCCTAGAAGACCGGCGGACGCTCTTAGATGTAACTTTTTTGTACAAGTTAGTGAACCACAAAGTAGATTGTCCACAACTGCTAACATTGTTGAACTTTCTTGCTCCATCTCGTTTCCCCCGTAATGCTATCACCCCTCTTTGCGCCCCGCTTAGAAGATCAGTTTCAGGCACTAACTCGCCAATATGCAGGTTATGTAAAATTGCTAATGGTTGCAAGGCGTATATGCATTATGAGACTATGACCCACTAAATAAATTTATAACATCTCTCCGAAAATATTTCTTAAAACATAACTAAGTAAGTAATTAGGAAAAAGTTAAGGTATCCATAGTTGTTTACTAATATTTGTTTTACATGCCGTGTTTACCTGTAAGTAATTGTGACACCACTCCTTACATTTACATGTATTAACTTGTACGTTTTCAATGTATCGATGTCAACAATTGTGGGTGAACCTTAAATAAATAAATAAAAATCAATTAATTAATTACAAATATTACTAGCGGCCGCCCGCGACTTCGTCCGCGTAGATTTTTGATGATGACAAAGATATAAAATAGGTAAGTGAATTTTATTCTTCGTTAAAATGGTCTAGACATATTACATTTCAAACAGTGGCAGACACTGATATGCGATTGTTAAAGAATTTTTAAAGATTTTCCAATCAGATTACGGGAATTGTTTGCAGAATGCTTAATACTTACTTATTCCGTCAGTTACCTGATACTTTAATCTAATTTTAATCTTTGGCAAAAATGACTGCAAGATATAGAGCGACGCATGGATTTGGAGCTAGAAAATGGGGATCTTAGTTATTATGAGTGAGATTAAAAAAAAAGTTAAATATCGTAAGGTTGTTAAAACAATCTTAAACTCAGCACTGGAAATCGAGAAATGGAGACAGGTTAATGAAGAGTACATCTCTTTAATAAAAACAAAGTTCTCTGTACAAAACCATCAACCTTTTTTGACCCCCGTTGGGATAAAAAGTTTTAAGTCTCTAGTTCAAAAAACAATGTTTCCCCCATACAAAAATTGCACCCCCATTTAACCCCCTTAGGGGCGGAATTTTCTAAAACGCTGAAATTACTTTTTTTGTTTCTTTATAAGTAATCTTTCTACAAAGTTTCAAGTTCATAGTTCAAAAATTAATGTTTCCCCCATACAAACATTGCACCCCTATTTAACCTCTTTAGGGGTGGAATTTTCTAAAACGCTGAAATTATTTTTTTTGTATCTTAATAAGTAATCTTTCTACAAAGTTTCAAGTCTGTAGTTAAAAATAGTTATTTGTGTCACAAGGGAGCAAAATAGTATATTTACGGCGAGGGCGGTGTATTGAATCCTGAGCGTAGTGAGGGATACAAGTGTTTTCGCCCGAGACGAAAATAATTTTGCTACCGAGTGACACATACCTACTATTTTTCACACCGACTATGAGGAAATTTAAAAAAGCTATTGTTAAAATATATCTAAATTATCTTAATTTCTATTACTAACTTTTAAATATAACGAAATAGTTATAAATTTTTATACAACATTGTTATAGTTAAAACTTGAAATATGTTCGTTTTGAATCGACTACGATGAAATTACAATCGATTATTTTATTAACATCCGTGTTCAATTGGCACATTGCGTACAAATGTTCCAATGCCAATGTATAAATTAAAAAAGTAGCTTGAACAGAAAAGTAGCGTTTTGGTCCCTCTCGTCGTGGAGCAAAACTTACTTTTCCGAATGAAAGGTGTGAAAAATAATGATTCCCCCATACAAACTTTGCAGCCCCATTTAACCCCTTTAGGGATGGAATTTCCAAAAATCCCGTCTTATCCGTTGCCTACGTCATTAAAGGAAGTCCTGGTGTAAATTTCAAGTATCCAGTCCCAGTAGTTTCGGCTGTGCGTTGATGAGTGAGTCAGTCAGGACAAAGGCATTTATATAAATAAATAAATATAAGGGGACAATCTTACACAAATCGAGCTAGTCCCTTAGTAACCTCAGTAAGGCTTGTGTTATGGGTACTAGACGACGATATGTATAATAGATATAAATACTTAAATACGCAGAAAACAACCATGACTCAGAAACAAATATTCATGCTCATCACACAAATATTTGCCCTTACCGGGATTCGAACCCAGGACCTCCAGCTTCGTAGGCAGCGTCACTACCCACTAGGCTAACCGGTCGGTCAAAGGGTGAATATTTGCCGGTTACCATTAAATAGTCTAAAGTCTTATATAGATTTATTCGGTTTTTGATTTTAAGCTAAAAAAACCGGACCCCGGGCTCTCTATGATGATCTCGACAAGCTAAATACGTGTAAATCTGTGAGAAATTTAAAAACAAATATTTTATTTATTTACGTACCTACACAATGGAGGCAGGTGACTGATTAATCGATTATACGTTCCTATTGCTATAATTGAAAGTTAGAATGACAATCGCACCTGAATGACATTGAACCATACATAAAGGTTATCGTATTTTGAACCCGTCGATACATATATTGCAACATCCTTATCAGACTGGTGGCCTACAGAAGTTTCAACAACATAGACAGGAAAATATTGTCGTAATGAATTATAGAGTTTTTATTTAGTGGCCGCTTTGTATAAGGTTTAATGGATGAATTGCCACTATGATTAGGCGTCCATAGGCATAGCGATGGGTGTATGGGTATTTATGAACCTAAAATAAATTATTTAATTATTTAACCAACTATTGTATTACCTAATTTTGTTTCTAACTTTTATTCCCATATACCTAGTTACCTGGTTCATTTTGCGCATGATAGTAATCTAGCATGCTCTATCATACCTACTCCTTTATTTTATTTTAGACTAGTTTTAGATAAGGGGAAAGGACCCGGTAAGTAAAAATTGCTCACATAATTAGTTATATGTAGAACTCCGATAGCCCTCCCTACAAAGCGAACGCACTGTCGTTGAGTCCGTCATCTCTATGAAGCGTTGCGTGTGTCACAAACAGGAAAACTAACCGCCTGGCCACGACTTTGCGCGACCTGCTTCGGCGGCGGCGACTAGCGGATCGCGCATAATACAAAAACAGCGCGGAAAAGAAGAGATGCCACGAACTTCCGCACCGGCGACCAAGCGCGCGGATTTACTCGAGCGACCGGCGACTGCGGGCAGCGGGCTGGCGGGCGGAACGAACAAAGACAAGGCGCGCGAACGCGCGGCCACGACTCAGAGCGGTGCGACCGGTCTTAGCGGCGGCACGGATCGGGCGGTGATTTTAAGAACAAAGTTTATTGTATTATCCGCTCTCTTTGGCGTGAGTTTGAGTTTCTGTATATGCTCGTCCAAGTGTTGTAACAAGTAATCAAAAGTTTCCACACTCATTCGTGTGTAATTCATAAAACTTTTGGGGATGCTGTCGGTATTCTTCATACAATGTCCGGAATTCGCCCAACGTATAACGTCGTCTATTTGTCACGTGCACACCTTTTCTCATATTTTAAATGTCTCCCGTGAAATAGGAGCTGCTTTCGAGGCACTGAAGGGCCACTTTCGACAAAGACATTTTGAGTTACCCGAGTACGTCCCATCCGCTCGAAGTCGCCGCGGCTACTGCGGAGTACGTGGCCTGCTCGCCGCCCCGCTCTAAATTCCGCCCCGCCGGTCGCACCGCAGGTCGCCTAATACCAAAGTCGTGGCCAAGGCGTAACAAGAATAAGTAACTGAATTAGAGAAAGTACTGAGACGACCGCTTTAGCCTAGTTGGTTGACAACGCGGACTCACCTCTCGACAACCTTCCAGCCGCTCAGGGGGCCTAGACAAGGTTACAATTGGTTACAATCGATAAGTAAGCGCTAACGCCAATAGAAAACTAATAAAATGTATGGGAATGACGGATGTTAACGAAAAGTGTTTCGTCGGCATCTGTCATTCCCATACATTTTATTATTTTCTAATGGCATTAGCGCTTGTCGATTGTAACCTTGTCTACGGCCCCAGAGGTGATTCCCCATTGCGGCCCTTTGCGTGCGACTGTTTCGTGGGGTCCAGTCGGCGAGCTGGCGAGTCACCGCCTGCCTTTATACAATTCTGACACTGCTTGTCAAGGCCACCTACCTTGACAATCGGCTATTTTCCGCTAGTCTCGTTCCATAACCCATTACATAATCCAGTCCATCCAGCATTCAACTCAATAGCCCGTGACATCGCAGTCACAGTGCTTCACTGAAATAACACCTGACAGGGGACCAGGGGACCAGGGGACCAGGGGACCAGGGGACCAGGGGACCAGGGGACCAGGGGACCATCACCGGTTGTATTATGTTGTGCGCTCCTCCGAGGTATCCGCCATTTTGTAATCCTCGCTTTAGAAAAAGAGTCTCTGCGCTGTTGGTTTCGTCCCTACGTATGCTTTCCAAAGGTCCTCCCGAGACCCCAAGAAATAGCAAGAGAAAAATAGAAATCTACCTATCAGATCTAGGTATTTTGAGGTATAAGGTGTAGAATAATTTCCATAACTATATAAGTATCTACACGATTTAGGCACCTTAGTAGGATGCGCTGACATACATAGAGGTATGCAGATATAATTATGTTAGGCCACAATTGTGGTCAATAATACGCATTGTTATTCTACGTTGACGCTCCGTCGTCGTGGCTCCTGAATGACTAGCAGTTTTAATTCATCATTACACTATACATCATAATGCTACAATCCCAGTTATATAGCGCATGCGCTCTTCGACCCATCAGTGGGCTTTACGCAGCCGCGCGGGCAACATAGATCACTCACTGGGGTACAAGGACAAGCGCCTTTAGCGTTGACAAGTGAGCGAGATGATCAAGCTGTTGTTCCTGTGCGCAGCCGCGGCGTGTGCGCTGGCGCACCACCAAGACCATGCAGGTTACTATAGCTACTATTATACAAGTTTGGTTTTAGTTTATATTCTCTACTTCGACTTTGTTAATTTCGAAAATAGTCTTTGTCTATTCAATGGAAGCAATAATAACGTTACATACTGCCACTTTTTTGCAGCGCAACAAACGCGATACAGTATCGATATACAGGGTGATTTTGATAGATGATCAATGATCATGTTATGCTAGTGTTGCACGATGCATGACACGACGCGCAGGTACCTATTAGTCGCACGTCCGTCCGTAAACGCGCGTTCGTATCGCCGCAAAAAGTCGCACTTAGTTGTTACACAGGTTCTTGCAGCGATTGCGGTTGCTCTGAGGACCTGATAACCTCCTGAAAGAGTCAGCAGTTAAGTAGGTATCGCGTTAATTACTTTCATATTATACCTACCTAGTTTTCAAACAGGGGTCATACATAGGTCAACTGCGGGTCGATCACGTAACGCATTGAATGCACATTAGGTAGATCTAAATGTCAAATGGAAAAATGACAGTTAATCTGTCCTAACGCGCATACGAAACGTGCGTGATTACCTTACCGCTCTGGTGTACGTTACCTATACAAAACGTAGGTAGTCATAAGTGTTTCTATTCACAATACTTCGTTTTTTACCTAGGTACTTCCACTTAGTACTTAGGTATAACTATTAAACAGAGGCATTAATTACAAAAAACGTAATGCACCAAACAAAATAAGTACAAAAGGCGGACTTAATGTATGAAACATTTATCTACACTTGAACATACAAAGAAAAAACAATGAACATGTAACAAGTAACACAAAATACTATATCATTATCCTATAGTCACACCTATGTAAGTATGAGTAACCTAGCGTGTACTTAGTTAGATACCTGTAAAACGCGCAACTTAAACAACATATGTATCTGTTTTTTACAATTCAAACAATTACGCAATAAAAAAAAACCAGCTCACAGGGGGCGTACCTACTTGACTTGCTTAGTTAGATGCATTTATTTTTATGTAAGTTTAATCATGGCACCCTATTACTTTTGACTCACGCTAATTATAATTATTAATTATTCGTGTAGTATAAGTTCCTACAACATTTCATAATATTTAATGATGCCTCAATCGATGCCTAAGAAATATGGAAACGAATTTATGAAAATTTAAAAACGAGTGGTATCGATCACTCTATTCAATACTATTGGTAGAAAGTACGAGTCTCCCATTTTGACACTGAAAACGTATTTACTTTTGTTTGATTTTCGAGCGCTCGGAAGTCAAAAATCGGTCCCCAGGTCGATCACGTAACGCATTGTACGCGTGTCAGGTAGATCTAAACGTCACTTTTTGTATGGGAAAATGACAGTTAAAAGTTGTCCTAACGTGCGTTCGAAACGTTACGTGATCGACCCTCTGAACTTAGAAACCAAAGTAGTTCTCCGATTTTTTTCTCATGTTTTTATGAACATCGCAGAATTGTATATAGAGGCCTGAATCATACTGGCTCGGCCTGCGGTAAATAGCTGTCGCCACGCCACCACCAGACTGCGAGAGGCAAGAGAGGCACCATGTCTGACGTCAATCAAATGTGCAAGCGGTCATAGCACATAGTAAAAGGCGTGAAGGTGCGTTTAAGGGGCTCCCGTCAAAAATCAACGAAATTTAGTAGTTTTCATTTCGACACTCGTCCTTGGTTTATTGAAGCTAGCTTTGATATTGAATAATTTGAAAAATGTTAATACAGAATTAATTATACGAGTACATTTTTAAAGAAAGGTCTGTAAAAATACAAAACCCGACACCTCATACCTACGCATACTTACTGAACTTACCTATATAGTCCATTGAATAAAAAGTTCTAGAGTGCGTGAGTTAGTAACGTAAGATGTTTCTTCAGAAACATGTCAAGAGTCCCTAGGTAATAAACATACTAAAACCCCGGGACACTAGGAGGAGCCCCGGAGTGGGGGGAGGGGGGGAAAGGGTCAATTTTTACATTTTTCGCTTAAATCTCAAAAACGGTACATGTTAGAGAAAAACTTTCAAGGAAAAGTTGAAAGGCCATAAAATTATCTACAAGTTGTACCTACATAATTTTTTCCTATATCCTACCGTTTCTGAGTTACACGCAGTAAAAAATGATTTTGGCTCGAACAATTTCCCCATACTACATACCCATGTTTATCACATTAATCGATCAAAAATTATTTCTTTCTTCCAAAAAACTCAAATGTGCAACTTGTGACCGGTACTGATAGATTGCTCTTAATTAGGTCTATAATTGGTAAAGTAAACACATTCCTCCATGGAAGCCTTTAGGAGGAATCGATTGTCAAAATATTATATTAGGGTAGTTTGAGTTACTGAACTTGATCTTTTTATTTTTTCTTCCAAAAAAACTCAAAAGTGCAACTTGTGACCGGTACAGATAGATTGCTCATAATTAGGTCTATCATTGATAAAAATACCAGATTCCACCACGGAGGCGTTTACGGGGAATTGAATTTTATTAGGGTAGTTACGATACTTGAACTCTTTATTTTTTTTCTTCCAAAAAGCTCAAAAGTGCAACTTGTGACCGGTACTGATAGATTGCTCTTAATTAGGTCTATCATTGGTAAAAAAAACACATTCCTCCATGGAAGCCTTTAGGAGGAATTGATTGTCAAAATATTATATTAGGGTAGTTACGCAACTAGACCTTTTTATTTTTTTTCTTCCAAAAAGCTCAAAAGTGCAACTTGTGACCGGTACTGATAGATTGCTCTTAATTAGGTCTATAATTGGTAAAAAAAACACATTCCTCCATGGAAGCCTTTAGGAGGAATCGATTGTCAAAATATTATATAAGGGTAGTTTGAGTTACTGAACTTGATCTTTTTATTTTTTTCTTCCAAAAAACTCAAAAGTGCAACTTGTGACCGGTACTGATAGATTGCTCATAATTAGGTCTATCATTGATAAAAAAACCAGATTCCACCATGGAGGCGTTTAGGAGGAATTGAATGACGAAGAGCTTCACCACGAATCACCTACATCTGAGGATGGACAAATAATTGAAGAAGAACTCTTAACAGGACCGTCTCAACCCAAAAGGATGAAAAAGTAGTCATCATCATCATCATCATCATCATCATCGTCGTCATTTCTTACAATCCACAACAAAAACGGAGAAAAAAAACGGTCGTCTGCGGGCACCCTAAGTTGGTAAAATAAAAAGTTTTCGAATTTTTCACCTTTCATGGGATGTAGCTCGAAAACGGCTGCGAATAGAAAAAAAATATTTGAGTACAACTTGTAGATAATTTTATGGCCTTTCAACTTTTGCTTGAAAGTTTTTCTCTAACATGTACCGTTTTTGAGATTTAAGCGAAAAATGAAAAAATGGACCCTTTCCCCCCTCCCCCCACTCCGGGGCTCCTCCTAGTGTCCCGGGGTTTTAGTATGTTTATTACCTAAGGACTCTTGACATTGTAATAGAGTGGGCATGCTCGCTGGCGGATTTCTGTGTGTATTGTTATATAAAGAGAGAGAGAGAGAATGACATACTTTTATTTCATACCCAAAGTTAGAAAATTGATTAGATAAATGAAGGGGAGAAGGAAGACAATAAAGTTAATATACAATCGTATAAACAGTCTGTAACGGTGACTTATTTCATCTACGGATATTGTATGAATCATTTCATATATCGATACCTAAATAGAATTCCTGCTTTGGTAATGGACATGGCTGGAGGCGTAGGGCGACATACGAATTTCAATCGTAATAGCTGGAACATTAGAAGCTAAATGAAAATGAATAGTACGACTTTTTGTGGTAAGGCAATGTGTTTACGTTAGCGCTTTAATACTGCAATCTGATTTGAACCTTATTGCTAAAGAGTTAAGGTTGTTAATGGGTTGAAATTATTGATGATACCACCAACGTCTGGCCTCGTAAACCTACTGACCCTAATGACGCTCGTGACCCTATTGACGCTATTGACCCTCTTGACCCTATTGACCCTCTTGACCCTATTGACCCTCGTGACCCTTTTGACCCTCGTGACCCTCTTGACCCTCGTGACCCTATAGACCCTCTTGACCCTATTGACCCTCTTGACGCTATTGACCCTCTTGACCCTATTGGCCCTCTTGACCCTCTTGACCCTCGTGACTCCGTGACCCTCGTGACCCTATTGACCCCCGTGACCCTATTGACGCTCGTGACCCTATTGACCCTCGTGACCCTATTGGCCCTTTTGACCCTATTGACCCTCGTGACCCTATTGACCCTCGTGACCCTCTTGACCCTATTGGCCTTCTTGACCCTCTTGACCCTCGTGACCCTATTGACCCTCGTGACCCTCTTGACCCTATTGGCCCTCTTGACCCTCTTGACCCTATTGACCCTCTTGACCCTCGTGACCCTCTTGACCCTCGTGACCCTCTTGACCCTCTTGACCCTATTGACCCTCTTGACGCTATTGACCCTCTTGACCCTCGTGACCCTCTTGACCCTATTGACCCTCGTGACCCTATTGACCCTCTTGACCCTATTGACCCTCTTGACGCTATTGACCCTCTTGACCCTATTGGCCCTCTTGACCCTCGTGACCCTCGTGACCCTGTTGGCCCTCTTGACCCTCGTGACCCTCTTGACCCTATTGACCCTCTTGACCCTCGTGACCCTCTTGACCCTATTGACCCTCGTGACCCTCTTGACCCTATTGACCCTCTTGACGCTATTGACCCTCTTGACCCTATTGGCCCTCTTGACCCTATTGACCCTCGTGACCCTCTTGACCCTATTGGCCCTCTTGACCCTCTTGACCCTCGTGACTCCGTGACCCTATTGACCCTCGTGACCCTATTGACCCCCTGACCCTAATGACGCTCGTGACCCTATTGACCCTCGTGACCCTATTGACCCTATTGACCCTCTTGACCCTATTGACCCTCTTGACTCTTTTGACCCTCGTGACCCTATTGACCCCCGTGACCCTAATGACGCTCTTGACCCTATTGACCCCCGTGACCCTATTGACCCTCGTGACCCTATTGACCCCCGTGACCCTATTGACCCTCGTGGCACTGTGACCCTATTGACCCTCGTGACCCTATTGACCCTCGTGACCCTCGTGAAGAGTATAAAAGGGAATGCCGAAGTAGTATGGGGATTATTCATTTCTCATCGTTCGGACTGGCAGTGTCTCTGGTTGTGGGCTGTGAAATTATTGGTGTGTGTTACCTCTATTGTGTTTTGGTGAATGGCTTGTTATTGTGAGGAATCTCTCTTCATAATTATGAGTCTTTTACTTACTTAATTTTACAAGTTAATTGTATATTTAAAGGGGTATTAGGGCCTAAGCTATATTTACTTTATCGGAGGTACTCCGGGAGGTTTATATGGTTAAATCAAATATGTTTAATTTGCTAGCGGCCACTCCCTAGAATTAGACATGTTTGACAAGTGTTTTCGGAACTCAGTCAAAGCTGTATTTACCGTAACGGAGTTGGTCCGGAGGTTTATATAGTTAATCAAATATATTTAATTATGCCAGGGTACTCCCTGGGATTGAGTATGTTTGACGATTGTTTTCGAAATTTAGTTGGGGTTAATTCTTACTGTCCAATCAGCCGGAACACTGTCAAGAATCAGTTATCTGCGGAGTCAGCCCCACCTAACGGTGCCAACGGGGATGAATCCGTGTCCGTGTAGTTACCAGACTTGAGGTGTGGTCTGGCGTCTACCTCTTTACCAACATAGGAGACGAAACCCTTTAATCGGGGCCCTCACGTCTCTCAAAACAACTGACGGTGGAAACGTGGCTTGAGCATTTATGTGACGAAAAGCATAGGAGGATATCTCCGCTCGTGGAAACCGATCGGTTGCTTGAGGGGTCGTTCAGTGTTAAATATACTTATATATCAACATACCGTATGTCCAGTTAGTGCATCTTACTCGCTGTTTTCCCTTTAGCCTTCGGGCACAGCGAGGGGAGATGAATTACACAGGCTGTTAGAGGGTTGTCATCTCAGTTTCGCCGACTGAACTAATTACAGCTTCAATAGGGATACATTCTTGCTTCTGAACTAAGGTATGGTTCCAGGAGTAAGCAGAATAGGGACTGTGGGGTAGGCTTAGGAGTAAATTCACGCGTTATGGGGTATTAGGGCTTGAAACTATATCTACTGTAACTAAAGATATTACAAGTGTTTGGTAGGATTAATAAAATTGAAGTTATTATTCTTATAAAATCTAATGACGACTAAAATTATTAATGAGTAACCAGTGTGATGTTTGAGTAGTAAGGCAAGTGGTGTTGGGTTGCCGTGGATTACACGTGAAACACGAGACAATTGTTAAATATCATTAAAAAGGTCACAGTATTATTCATGAAATTGTGATATCAGGATTGTCTCAGAAAGATGAAATAATTCTGGGTTTGATGACAGGCTGAGCAGTTCATCAAATCCATTTAAAATATCTTATTTTCATGAGAGAGAACTCTCCATTTAAAGTATCTTATTTTCATGAGAGGGAATTCTCCATTTAAGGCATGGTTTGGGTAGAATGTCTCGCGTGTAACGAACGGTTTACCACGGCATTACTCTACGGCCGTCGGTATAAAATGGTCCAGGCCATCTTAGTTATACATATAAACGATTAATAATACTAAAAGATGTCAGTCGAGTTTGTCTCGGTGTATCTTCTCGAAACTGACCGCTAGGTTTGAGACACTGGTAGATTCATTCTCTGAGTCCTAAACTCGTAGGATAGCTAGGTAAGTAACTTGAATAGGATGTCCAGACTCCATTCCAACAAGAGAGTAGCCAGTGTGAGCAAAAGATTGCCACACGACCCGTCGATAGAACTTTGGTCCAAAATACAAGTATTTAGGGCAGTCTTCTAGATAATAATAGGTTTAAATAAATAATCTTGATTTTATGAAGGCTACTCCTTGTTCAACCGGACATGTAATAGGGGATAGGTGATTTTCTACCAAAAACAATTTTTAATTATAATCATAAAGTAACCTACAGTGTAATTATAATCATAAAGTGATTTATAATTAATTTATTATTCCTACAAGATTTAGGACTTTTTTATGCTCATAAATAGGAAAATAGTAGTTAAAAGTAGCATTTCAGTAGGTTAATTTATGTACAGATAAGCTAGCTTTAATTTTATTATGAATGGAGAGTCCAAAAACTTGTCAAGCTTTCATAAAAGGATCTAGGGTTATTACGGTACACAACACTTCGGGGTTCAACCACTAGCGATCACATTTTGGCCAAATCGTCAGGTATTCTTAAATAAAAGCACGCAACAAAAGTAGGTTTAATAAGTAGGTAAATAGAGAGTAAGTTACAGTAGTCTAGCACGAAGGAATAGGGTTTTACATTAAGTTAGAATTCATTGCAAAATATTTAGCGTTTCTTGAGCTTCAGCGGGAAGCTGCTTCGTTAGCTGTAGGTCTTCGGAAGCGCTTTCTAGCCAGGGGGGGTGAACTGTTACAACATGTTTCCGAAGAAACATCTTACGATACTAACTCACGCACTCTAGACCCCCCTTGGAGGGACTCATTCAATGGACTAATCATTTTGTTAGGCTTTTTTAAATCTTACTTATTAACACACACAAAAGTTATCATGTACATCTTATACCAGAAAACCAGTTTTTTGGACTAAAATTGTTCAACTTTGATGTCAAATATCTCGAAAACAATGCACTTTGAAGTAAATATGGGATACTATATTGCTTAAAGCCGTTGTTGTTAATATAATAAGCCACAAAAAACATTAGAAAACTAAGGGATTCAGATCGAAGGTCATTGGCGTATGGGAGCCCCTTAAACGGCGCTGGGTAACACGATCCCACGGGAGCCGAGCCGTCCGCGTAGATGCGGCTCGGCAAAATTCGAACTCAAGCCTGCTTATATACACATGGTGCGGCGGCAAGTGCGTGGGTCACAATAGTCCATCACAGAATTTAGATCTTATTCTTGTCCAAACATCGCCCACATTGTTGCGATTTTTGTGACGTGGATCTTTTGGGTTCCATGTCGCTGGTTCCTCTTCATACAGTTCTTAACTAAAAAGAGTTGCTCGACTCCATCTCGTAGAAACTCAATTCCTTAATAGTACATTGCGTACTTACCTAATATTTATAGGCATATGTTTAACGGACCACCAGATATAGTAAAATATAACGCCAAAAAAATACTTTTTACTGCCAAAAAGACTAAATGATCACCAAAATTTTATCTCCATTTTAATGTGAAATGTAACCCAAATTATAACGTCTTACTACCCTATTAAAGAAAATGCTATCCAAATAAATCATTGCTAATCCAAAAATAGTTAAGTGATCACCAAATTTTTATCTCCTATTAATGTGAAAAAATAACCCAAATAATAACATCTTACTATCCTATTTAAAAAAACGCTATCCTAAAAAATCATTGCTAACCCAAAAATAGTAAGTGATCACCAAAATTATATCTCCTATTAATATGAAAACATAACCCAAATTATAACATCTTTCTATCCCATTAAAGAAAATGATATCGTAATAAATCGTTGCTAAATTAGAAATAGTAAAATAATTTCCTAAATTCGACGCATCCCCGCTTTCGTTTCTAGGACTCAGTCTCCCGCCGTCCGCCCGGGCTCCCGCCAGAAACTCCAGCTTCTGGCTCCGCGAACTTTTATATATGTCGGCGGCCGATCGTAAAATCCGCCAGATCATGAAATTCCTAGGCATATCGTGAAACGCCGCCCTTTCATGATTTGGCTGAGTGACATACGCCATATCGTTCAAAATTCACCATTTAACGATTTGCCTATAGACGTTTAGGCCGATCATGAACTTCCTAGGCATATCATGAAACGCCGGCATTTCATGATTTGGCTAAGCCAGTGACGTTTAGGCTGATCATGAAATTCCTAGGCATATCATGAAACGCCGCCATATCGTTCAATACTCACCGTTATACGTAAGTAGGGTGTCCAAAATTGAAGTAGATAATGAAAAAATAGGGAGTGCGGACTGATAATCTCCAGCGAGTAGACGCCACCCCGCGCAGCGGGGTGTCTATTTCTGGTTCGAGGGGCACAAGTGAACCCTAACCTAACCGACCTAAGACAAAGTTCGCTTATGACAAGCCATTTTTGTCCGCCCTGATTATTGGCTCCCAATAGTCCCAATAAACACGGCCGCCATCGCATACGCAGCGCCACCAGTGGCCAGGAAAGAAACTATTTTACAATGTGCCCGGTATAGAGCTAGGAATATCGACAAATGCGTTGCTCTAATCGATCTGCCGTATTGTTTATCAGGCACATCGTGATAAGCCTGGCCAACTTTTAGGCATATCATGAAACGGCAGCGTTTTACGATATGCCTAGGAATTTCGTGATCTGGCGGATTTTACGATCGGCCGACGACATATACACTCCAGGGGTAGGACAGACAAGTCCACGTGGAAGTAGCGTGTGCTGATTCGGGTTTTGGTATCACTTGTTTTGGCATCATTATACTTTATTTGGTAATACTCATATATTTTATGGCAATCATAGTGGGTTATTTAGGTAGAAGTATTGCATTAATTTGGTCGCAAAGATTTGGTGATCATTTAGTCAATTTGGTGTTCGAATAAATTTTAATGTGCACTTTTTATTAAAACAGGTAGTACTATTGTAATGGTAGAATTATTATTTTTGGTTTTCAGTATATTTTTTTGGTAAAAGATCTTAGGGTATCAAAGCATTTTTTGGTGGTCATTATATTTGATGCCTTATTTATACTGGTGGCAATTACCCCAATTACTGAAAAATACTTACGAACGTGTTATGAACACACCTGTTTTAAGATAATGTCGTAACCGACGTAATCCCATATTTAAGGGTCTTCAACACCCACCGCCCTATCCACACCCGTGGCGCCAGCCAAGCCCGAAACGCCGGCCAAGCCCGAAAAGCCAGCTAAGCCCGAAAAGCCAGCTAAGCACGGGACGCCATCCAAGCCGTCAGCCCCGGGCCCCGTGACGGTGACGCCGTCGGGCGCGATCCGCGGCTCGTGGATGGATTCGCGACTCGGGCGCCGCTTCCAGGCCTACCGAGGGATCCACTACGCGCGCCCGCCCGTCGGGGAGCTCCGATTCCAGGTTAGGACTCCTGTAACAGGTATCGACGAGACGACCGCATCGCTGCAAGTAAACCAATGTAATTTGACTTCGATTAATATATGTCTTGGGGTCATTTCGCATGTTGGTAGCAGTAGTATCCTAATAATTGGCGTCGTAACAAGTAAAATAACTTTTAACCTTATCTAGTATAGCTATTGGTAATGAGAATAAGCAACAACGGCCCAACCAATAAGCAAAGAAAAAACAGTAATAATTAAACACTTGAGTTTTCCTGCAATGACATAACCACCTCCTGTTCATTCCATTATTCCAATCTTTTTCTTTATTCCTTTCACGGCAGTCTAGTTTGTAGTCTATCAGCGTTGAACAGACGGGATAAAAGCTACAACACAAACGAGAAACCACCCAGTCCAATTGATGTTCTATATGTATATAGATATGCATCGCGAGGGCTGCTTTATACGTAATCACGAAACCACGACAACTCTGTTAGGAGTGAACGACTGAAGAGAGAGTTTGTACTCATAAAAGCTTAAACCTTAACACTTTCGCAACCGGACTAAAATGGAAAAATTCACCAGAAACCGACAGAATTCGCTAGGCTTGTAAGTTCACGGGTGCCCGCCTAGCGGGTCCAGCCGGCATCTGAAGGCGTAGCACGGTAGCCATTTTATCACTTATCGCTGTGGATAAGACATCCGTCACGTTCTGACAAGTATGCGAGTGCGAGAGTGACGGATGTCTAATCCACAACGATAAGTGATAAAATGGCAACCGTGCTACGCCTTCTGAGCAAACATTACGAGTGCCCGCTAAGTGATCCCAGTTTGACTTATTCCCGTAGTAGCCCAAGCACTTTATTTTCATTAGTATTGAAAAAAATGCAAATTTGGAAATAATTCATAACAGCAGCTGTTTTGCATGTAACTGATATATTATCACTTTAGTAATTACGTAGACTCAAAATCCACCAAAATATTAGTGATCAAAAAAATCGATATTTAACCAATTCCTGAAAAAAGAGGAAAAATATTAATAGATATTTTAATTTTTGTTTCGGTTAATTTACAGGAGCTCTTCAAGAATAATAAATAAATCACACAAAAAACATAATGGATGTGTCATTTATTTTTATATTTTTACTTCCCGATGGAAATTTTGGTGAATTCTTTGATAAGGCATCTTAGAATAACATTTTCAAATTAAACAAACAAAAAAAACGCCGTTATAAATTAATGTTTGAAAAAAACGTAATTTTCCTGGGGTATAGGCTCCACCTCCAGTGGACATGATTGAGTACCCGTCGGAAGTAGACGCCCGCGAAGATGGACCGGCTTGCCCGTTACCCGACGCACCCTACTATTTCTAAAGATTTTCGGAAATCTCACATACAGTAAAAGTTCATTAATTTATCATCAACCCGCCATCTAATAAAATAATGGTGTTTCCAGCCTCCGATAGACATGGAGAAATATACGTCGGAGGTGGACGCGAGCCGGGAGGGTCCAGGCTGCCCGTTGCCCCTCGGGCCTGACAGTGGTGAATACTACGTAGATGAAGACTGTCTCCGCATCAACGTTTACACTCCAGAGAACAATAGGTAACTGTGACGAGTGTGAAGTTGAGACTTCTGAACCATTTCGTCAAGATCAGCTTAACTTGATTGATTTGACATTATCAGAAGCTTAGCAAGATTTGTATTCAGAGTCACCCAACAGTATTAAATTCCTTATTAAATAAATAATTACTCCAAGTATAATCGTTCGAATATCGTTGTTTTCCAGCTCCCGTAAAATGCCGGTGGTAGTGTTTATCCATCCAGGCGGTTACTACTCATTTTCAGGTCGTTCTGACCTCTTCGGCCCCCACTACCTGATGGACAGGGACCTTGTACTCGTCGTGATCAACTACCGACTGGCCTCACTTGGTAATTTTACTCGACATAACTTCTTTATAGTTATTCACTCTGAACTGCTTTCGTTACGCTGCTTTGTTGTTTTTGACTTTTCCTGGTGTGGTTTTGGTTTATTTATAGGTAGTATAAATTTGCTCTACTAGGTTTCCTGAGTACCGGTGACTCTGTAGCGCCTGGCAACAACGGCTTCAAAGACCAGGTGTCTGCTCTGCGTTGGGTGCAGCGCAATGTGGCGGCGTTTGGCGGCGACCCATGCAAAGTTACCATCACAGGGTGCAGCGCTGGGTCCACTAGCGTGGTACTACACATGATCTCACCCATGTCTAAAGGTATACTAAATTGCAAAAAGGTAAGAAATATAAAATATTGTATTCGGGTCGCAATGCTTTTGAATTTGGACATCAGGCGTACAAGTCTCAACTAGCAACAATGAGGCACTTGACCAATAACGACTGGCCATTTGACCTTCGTGAAACGGGTAATACAAAAATAAAAATAACGGGTAAATAATGACTTACACGAACAAATATTGTTAGGTACCTACTTACCTTCTGGACAGTTCATGTTCCTACTTATATAGAAGAATGCATACGCACGGAATAATAATTTACTTTAAAAATAAAAAATACAGCCGAATTGAGAACCTCCTCCTTTTTTTGACGTCGGTTAAAAACAAAGTTTTAACCGACTTCAATTTAGTACTCCGCCAAGCCACGAGAACATTTCCTATTTTTTTTTACAATTTACCACATGAACTGATTTCCGATAGCAAATGCGTTGATTACTATAGAAAAAAACCGAATCGCTGTATGTGGGCCGATAATATTTGAGGACTTCCATCGATTCCCCAAGATCATCACCAATGGCATTTCATTAGTTCCTATTTCAACGGAATCTTATCAGAACCTGTGACGTAAAGTAAAGTAAAAGTAAAGTAAAAATTTATTACCAGAAAGATTCAGTACAAAATATGCAAAGTCGATGACCCCACACTAGGCTAGGCCTGTATCGTGGAAGTCGTTTGACTTCCACGATACAGGCCTAGCCTAGTAAACCAAACACATAGAATTAACCGAATGAAGTGCGGTCCGTAAATCAAACTTAAAACTAATTAAGTAGGATATATGAAACTTTTGACAGCAATTTTTAAATATTAGTAAGTGACGTACTTTTGGACTTTTAAGTACATAATTGAGGAATTCGATAAGTCATCTGTAGTCTTCATCATCAATTCCTCGCCACCAAATTTTTGATTCCGGATGTAAATACACGAGTTATAACAGAAAATACCAAAATCACTACACGCGTGCCTATACATGAGAACAAACAAAAATTTCGAATCGGCTCATCAATGACGAAGTACTGAGGTAAAAAACAGTGAAAAAAAAATACAGCCGAATTGAGAACCTCCTCCTTTTTTTTGAAGTCGGTTAAAAAAAAGTAAATCGAGGAATTCTAAGCAAAATGTAGGACTATTTTCAGCTGACCGATATTTTGTATTATTAATTATCCAGGCCTGTTCCACCGAGGCATTGCGATGTCCTGGTCTCCCATGGGCAAAGAGCCTCTGCCATTGCACCAGCTAGACCTAGCGCAAAAGCAGGCACGCTTCCTTAACTGCCCCACCAACTCCTCGCAAGCCATCATCGACTGCCTCAAGACCAAGACCTGGCAGGAGATAGGCAATTCACTTGAGACTTTCTGGGATGTAAGTATGCAACGTACTAGAAACATTTTTTTCCATGGGCGCAAAGCAAACCAAGACTAAATTATTTTTCTCTGCATATAGTGACTTTTAAGAAGATGTTCCTCTCTTATTTCCCATTTTGCAGTCGATATTACTTCGCCCGTTTAATAAGCTGACTTCAACTGACATTCATTAAGCTCGAATCTCTAGGTAATGTTTTATGTAATGTACTATGTAATGTATTGTTAATTCGATCGTGCATTATATTATCAGATCCTGACCCCCAAGCACACTAAGTTTTATGTCGGACATAATAGTGGTAGCCCTACGCTTAAAAAAACCGCAAATCGATGTACAGTTTAGCCGTTTGGCACACGCATACTAGAGGTCAAAACAATTTTTTTGACCCACAGTTCCTAAAAAAAATTTCCCTTAGGGGGGGAGTGCCGAAACATTTTTCTTTTTGTATGGAAAAAAAAATTTTTTTTTTTAGAAACCTATCGTGTGTGGTATCATATGAAAGAGCTTTTTCAAGCGATTCTAAAAATATACCACATCATTACATTTTAGCCATATTTTTTTAATTAAAACAAAAATAATTTTCGAAACATACCAAGTTTGGGCTCCTCCAGACACGATATGGCTGATTTTTTTAAATTCATGATACCACAAATGATACGTGATATCCTCATATCTAACCACAAAAAAGCAATTTTGAAAATAATTGCAGTAAGTTTTTTAAAAAAAAAAATTCAATATTACCAAGTGACACAGTTCTACTTCAATACCTATTTTACGTGACTTATGGAACTGTACTGCAGATACGGTACATATTAATCATAAAATGATACGAAGTATCCATATTTACAACGGGAAATACCTCTTTAACCCTTTAACTGCGCCTTTTCATGAGTTGGTATAGTTTGTTTAGTTTTTGTCACAAACGATATTATACGATTAACGATATATTGCAGATACGATATACCCAACTAATTAGGTTAGATATCAAGATATAATGTATTACAAATGATCCGTTATATCTTGATATCTAACCCCAATAAAGCAATTTTAAAATAATTTCATATAGTTTTTTTTTGTATTTATTTTATGCATATAGTCGTATCGATCGCTATGACCGACCGAACGCCACGACTTCGGGCGGCTAACTAAATGCAGCTCGCGATCGGAACTCGGATCTTAGGGAAGGGCAGGGGGGATGGGGGAGAAAATAATTTATCGTTTTTGATCGTTATTATCACTTAGGTAACACCAATAATAAACAAAACACCACAGTTCAATACAATTCGAGTAGAAAGTAGATATTGAAAAATTATATACATCAAATTATAAAATCAAAAAAAATACTAAATGAAATTATTCACAAAATTACTTTCTTGATGTTAGATATCAAGATATAACGGATCATTTGTGATGCGTTATATCTTGATATCTAACCTAATTAGTTGGGTATATCGTATCTGAAAGAGTCCAACCTTGATATTTTGTGACAAAAACTAACCAAACTATACCAACTGATGAAAAAGCGCAGTTAAAGGGTTAAAGAGGTATTTATCGTTGGATATATGGATACTACGTATCATTTTATGATCAATATGTAACGTATCTGCAGTACAGTTCCATAAGTCACGTAAAATATGTATTGAAGTAGAACTGTGTCACATGGTAATATTGAAAAATTAAAACAAATACTTAATGCAATTATTTTCAAAATTGCTTTTTTGAGGTTAGATATGAGGATATCACGTATCATTTGTAGCATATTGAATTTAAAGAAATTCAGCCATATCGTGTCTGTAGGAGCCCAAACTTGGTATGATCCGAAATTTATTTTTGTTTTAATTAAAAAAATATGGCTAAAATGTAATGATGTGGTATATTTTTAGAATCGCCTCGAAAAGCCCTTTCATATGATACTACACACGATAGGTTTCTGAAAAAAAAAAATTTTTTTTCCATACAAAAAGAAAAATGTTTCGGCACTCCCCCCCTAAGGGAATTTTTTTTAGGAACTGCGGGTCAAAAAAATTGTTTTGACCTCTAGTATACGTGTGCGAAACGGCTAAACTGTACATCGATTTGCGGTTTTCTTATGAAATTGGGCTTGTGGGGCTTCCACTATAAAGCATTCGTCCCATTGTGGCAAATATGCGAGTGCAAGAGGGACACCTAATCGCCACAGGCGAATATTTCGATCGACCGCTTAAAACCCGCATTTACCATCGCCGACACCGAGCAAGATATACCTACAACTTCGATCGCAACAAACATACCTACAGCTACGAGTTCAACGACCATACCTACAACTACGAGTTCAACGACTGTACCTACAGCTGCAACTACGAGTATAAAGACGCAACCGACCGCACCACCGAGTTCACCGACATCGAAACCAAACAACAACGAACAACAGAGAAAAGACATCCTGAAACGAAGAAAGAACCAGACACAACCACGACCATTCAAGGACCCACAAGGACATCCCGCCAAGGCCGCACCATTCGCCTGCCGGTACGCTTCGCTTGAGGGGGAACCCTGTGGGGGCATAAATAAATAACACAGCGATTGACACAGCGTGTTATCAAGAAACAGATTGATCGTCTGGTACTCTGCGGTTAAGCAGGGAAACACGTAATTTGCTCTGACAAGAGCAGTTTTACGTTGCCCTGAGAAGGACAGTTTGTATGTCCGGAGCCTGAAGCACCCTCGTCGGATTCTTCGTGTCTTCCAGCACCGGGCGCGGAGAGCGGAGCACGGCGATCGACGACGATGTTCACTCCACGGCGGCCGGCGAGCGAAAGGACTGGCCCCATTTTTTTTTTTTTTTTGAACCTGACTGTTGCTATAACAGGACGGACCGAATATAGCGGTCGAACTGCGTGGTTGGAGGGTGGCCTAGGGAAAATCCAGGGGAAGCCTCCGGCACGACCACGCGGGGAAGTTTGTACAATGGAATACTCTAAGAGTTTGCGCTCCAGTGAGATTGGTTGAACGGTATCAACCGAATCTGGGGTGTAAGTGGTATCGAACTACTGGGAGTTTTATCGCTGGTTCGCTAAAACCTAGCCTAGCTGAGAAGAGTCCAGCAAGAAACTCAGCTAGGCCCGACTTGCGTCGGACTGACTCTACCCGGTATGCGGCGGTACCGGGACGAAAGCGGACTATATGTGTCTGTGTTGTCGCGATCTCGCGGTGGACGTCCCCACCGGCGGGGGACTGGCGCCGGCGCAGAGCGTAGTTTTATTCACCCGACCTATGACCTCGCGCATGCGCCGTGGCAGGCGCACTTTCCCCGCGCGGGGGGACTATCTCTGTCTCACTCGCGCGTATCCGTCCCGCTCTAATTTGTTGCGGATTAATACCATGTCTAGTTGTAAGCTTTTTTGTTGTATATAGTTAGGCCTATTTGTAAATAAATTCATTCTAGTAACCAGCAGTCTACAGTTAACAACAAGAGTTTCACTACAAGCCTCCAGCCTAATCTCCCTGAAGCAACCTCAAGCTAAATCAGCTGAACCAACATCAGCTAAAAATACTTTACGTCGGACGTAAAAGTGCTAGGGGGTCAGATAGGTATCGTCAAATACCAATAAATCGATTTCCGTCTACTGAAACGAACAAATATATTATGCCCATACATTTTAGAAATATGGTTTTGGCGGTGACCCCATCAGCTTCTGGACTCCCGTCATCGAGCCGGAGGTGGGGCAGCCGCGGTTTCTCTCCGAGCAGCCTGACGAGGCCGTGCGCAGGGGCCGCTTCAACGCCGTGCCGCTGCTTGTCAGCCAGACCGAGGATGAGTTCTTCTGGAAGGCGTTTTGTAAGAAGCTCACAATATGGGGAAAACTAACTTCTCGTGTATATTGTCATTTGTCACATTATTACATCATTATTATGTCAGCTGTTGCTGCTCAGGAACAGATTTCAAAACCTTGCGCAGCTTGCGCTAACTTGTAGGAGAACGTGACGCTTTCACTTATAAACAAATTCGATTAGGAATTAAATTAGGTTCCTCTGTTTTCAATCCTTAAGGAAACATGAGTTATCTTCTCAAAGGCATTTTGCCAATGAGTCAGTAGGTAATAGATAGGCCTGACGAGAATTTTCTTAACCATCTCTTTCATGAGCTACATAGATGTGACAAGAAACAAGACATTGCGAGACCGCATGAACGCTGAATGGGAGAAACTGGCACCTCTATCGTTCAATCTGCCTGAGAAGAACTCTGCGGCAGCCAGCCGCCGTCTGAAGGAGGTGTATCTTAGTGGAAAGCCGGTCGAAGACACTCCTGAAAGCAACAAAGGACTTGGGAAGTTGTATGGAGACAGCTGGATTGGACTTAATGCTCACAGGTTCCCTGAAACATCTATATCCATACATATGTAGTAGTGGCAGTTTATACTCTTTGTAAATACTTTCTCTCTATGAAAGAGACGATAACGCATTTGTCTGGATGTACCTATAGGTAAATTGTTCCCAAACTATTTAGTTACACACTCCATCATCCATCACTGTCATGCTTTTCCGCCCCTCCTGTCAAGCACCTAGTTGAATTTTGTTAATTTGATAGATAAGTATAAAATACTCATTATAGTTTTCTCGATGACAGGTTAGCGAACTTGATGTGCCGCCATTCGCCGCAGCCGGTGTGGTACAGTGTTTTCAGCTACATCGGCAACAACAGCTTCTACGAGGATGAGCGCACCCACAAACCCGTCGGTAAATGATTATAGCATAGCATCCATTTTGTTTTAAAAACCTGTCTTAGTCTACTTATTTTAAGTTAACGCCTAACTTATCTCTCACTTATAATAAATCTCTAAATTAAAAAAAGAATCAGCCAGTATCAACCTAACCATTTTGGTGTCCCCCGATGATTTCAGATTCCCATGAACGGAAAAATATGTAACTTTTTTCATAAGCACATTATTACTCTAGCTTCCGTTTAGGATAGTTTTTATCCGACTGCGACGATTAATTAATTTTCGGAAACATTTGACCTCTTTAAATTATTAATTTCTTCTGCTTGAAATCGTAGCCGCCATATCTGTCAACTGTCAGTGACGTCAAAATGGCGGGCTTCCCATAATTATCGAATATTAATAATTTTCGATCCGGTGTTGTGATGATAGACATTCACAAAACGTATATTAAATTCTAAAGCGTAAAAAAATAATCGATTCTGATATGGAAACTTATATGCAATAAATTCGTATTGAGGCGTAATTTCAATAAATGTATCAACAAATTTCAACAAAATAACGTCAAACGTCAAAAGTCTGACTCTCTTCCTTTTTTTTAATGGCATGGCGATAGCGCTGTTCTTGCGTTCAGCCAAAGTCTATTTGAGTTTCTGCAAGATTGAATCACACGCTGAGTATTTAATTGTCAAGATACTGCACGGCTATCACAAGACGGCGCGCGAGCTCTCTCGATTTTTCTCGCACTATATGTCTCTTTCTAAGTTATCTGATAAGAGAGAGACGGATAGTTGGAGAAAAATCGAGAGAGCTCGCGCGCCGTTTTGTGATAGCCGCGCTGGTTTGTCAGTATTTATATTTATCAGCAATAAACAGTATGTATGAAATCAGTATAGAACGGGCCTTTTATAAACATTAATTATGAAGCGCGTCAGTATTAGGCCTGCATCACACTGGCGCGGCCTGGCCGCGGCGGACAATAGTAAACTTGTCCGCCACTGTCAAATTTTCTATTGTCCGCCACCGCAGGCCGCGCCAGTGTGATGCAGGCGTAAGGTGGCTTGAAGTTCACATTCAGCCAATATAGAGACCACAATGGAGACACAGAAATTGGCCAACATACAGGAAAATACTTTTATCATAAAGCCTGCAACACACATTAATATGTTGGCAAGGGCGGGAAAATACACAAGATTTGCCAGAATGTGATAGTGCAATCTGAAACATTGCAATATGAAAAAATAAACATATTGCTTTAACATTTTTAATAATTTCCTTTATTAGAAAGGGACTCGGACTCGCGTTATAGTTGTAGAACTTACCTAGTGGTTAGGTATAGTTTGGAAAATATAAATTGGCCGTCTGTTGTCAAATTAAAAGAGATCTTTTGTTCCACGTAAACACTTACCGGTCAATGGGTACTCGAAAGGATTATCTATTATTAATTCCTAAACACATCTTTACCTGAGAGTCGGAGTGACTCAAGAACTCAAGATCATTTCAGTCATCCATCACGTTTTTGTAATATAACATATATAACACAGTGTTAAAAATATGTAGAAAAGAAGATCAATAAACATTTAATACTGCAGCGTGTGTCCTACCTGTTAGATCTATTGCCACAGACATCTACTAAACTTTTACCCCATTTATTCATAAAACTTAAAATACCTCTGATAAATAACACGTGGTTTGTCCCTTGCTTAATAATTTAAATATCTGAGTGACCGGTTTTAACGTCATTTTAACTAAAATATATAGGTTTATTAAAAGTTTTACATGATAGGTTAAAATTAGAACTGGAACTGTCCTGTTTCCAAGAGAAGAAATGCGTTAACTCCTACATTAACATGCAAACAAAGTCGCAGGTACAGCTAGTTATCAATATACTCCTGGGTATTGTGGTGATTCGCCAATAGATTTTGTCTTCCAGACTGTACCTATTCATATTGTAATTAACTACCTTTGGCTTCTCCAGGCGCAGCGCACCACGATGACCTGATCTACATGTTCTCGCAGAGCTACCTGCGGCCGGCCATCACGGCGCGCTCCCCGCCGCCCCCCGCCCCGCAGGACCACGTCATGGTGGAGCGCATGACCGCCATCTGGTACACTTTCGCTGAGCACGGGTGAGCACGACGTATACTGGTTTTGAGCATTTGGTCATATCTGATATTATGGTGGATAGAAGACCTACAGTGGTAGTCCCGCGCTGCACGCGTAGAAATATGATACCTGGACATCATCTATTGTTCTCTCTCTCGCATCTATTGTGCCATACCATAAATATATGTAGATACACCACACTACAACATATGCATATTCCTGTCCCCAGTGACCCGAATCCCCGTGCTGGGGAGTTGCCGGAGCTGTCGTCGCTGCGCTGGCCGGCCATGCGGCCTGACGACCGGCAGTATCTCAAGGTCGACCGCGAGTTCTCCGTGCACAGCAAGCTGCACGAGACACAACTGCGCGTCTGGGACGAGCTCTACCCCATGCTGTTCTGACTTTACACATATTCTGTGATACGAGTACTTATTTAAGAATACCGATTTAATAATATAAGACTAAAAACGAATTAGGTATTTAGTATCATTTGAGTGTACTCGATTGTATTTTTAGTGTTCCGTACCAAAATTGGCCCAACGGAACACTTATTTTTTATTATGTACGATTCCGGTCCGGTCCGGGAATCGTACATTAGACTACCACCTAGAATAAATAAAACTGAATGTCGCCGATGTAAGTAACTATATTAACAACTTACAACTTATAGATGAAAATATTACAACTTAAACACGTGTTTCATTTCATTGGACTGGCTGGACTGAAACCCAATATTTTATAAATACCAAATTACGTCATCTAAATATAGAAGTGAAGGCTTTTAGATGTAAAGAATGTAATGTATACCTCTTCAGTCGTTCCCTCATTCCTGCGGATTGTGATCACTGTTGAATTGCAGCCCTGATGATTTATCTCCATCGGTCTAAATCCCTGGTTGCCCTCACTGCTTGATGGAATTTGCTTAAGAATTTGGCATCCTTAACCTGGTGTCTGACTATCTATTAGGTGGGCGTCCTCGGGCTCTTTTGTCATCTACTTGGCCAAGCACGACCAGTTATTTCAAAGTATCAGCACCTCTTTGGAATAAGTATATTAAGTATATCCAAGGTACGAAATCAGCCGTTGCTGGCAAACAGTGGAGAAACGCGTTTTGATACCGAGCTGGGAAAGAATCGACGCATTTTTGGTCTGCCGGTCCAGCATGATGAATCTCACATTTTTAAAAAGAAAAAGGATTTCAAGGAGCAGATTACCCGGTGAATTGATTGCCAGTGGAGCTAGCTAGTTCTTGAGTGACGAACCACGTACATAGAGGGAAGATTCAAAGTATAGGGATAAGGCGGAGGCGCACAGAAGACCTGGTTAAGATGAGAGTCTGCTGGATATTAAGGGCAGATTATTACTGATTGATGCGACATTCTCCGAAGGATTCCTATGTCCAGCAGTGGACATCTATAGGCTGATGATCTATGGCCATGATGAGTTGATGAGCTGACATTTATATGCAATTTCATTTTAACTACATACTTATCCAATAAACCAAAACATGTACACCTACGAAAAATGCCTGTCGCTTAAATACTCGTATGTACCGTAGAAAGACAACGAATGCACCGATGGAAATATTTCATTTCAGTCAAGTATCTAAAAAGCAACATACATACAAATACAATTTAGAAGACTCATCTACTTAGCAAAATCCGTACCTGCCTTCCAGTGATAGCCGTGCTGCAGTTCTGCTGATGATTCATGAGAGTGACACATCGTGGAAATGCAGGCGCATAATTCTTATTAACGTTTTTTTTGTTCTGGAAACTAGGCACCAATAATGCAAATGTACTGTGTAATAAAGATGAAATAAAACAAACGAACGGACGGCAGATGGAGTGTGGTAATAACGGAAGGACGGACGATACTGGTAATAAAGTTGTGATGATTATTGGCAACTATGACAGACTGCCTTCAGAAGATGCCAGTTCCATTTTCACATTCGAATGGTCTGATTTGTCTTCTTGTGCCTCTGATCATTATGGAGACCGCTCTTACAACTAAAATTTGGACGTTCTGAATACGCTGTTCCCCATTTTTCATTCAATTTTGATGTGGTATTTTTTAAGTAACTGTTATACTTAGTTCCAAGGGCTCCATCGCAGGATATGACTAGCGGCTAGCGGAGTAAAGGATGCATATGTCGAATGTTTCTCTCGGCTATTGTATCTGTGCTGTTTGTTGCCAGGTGAGGTTTCTGTAAATGGAAGCGTCGGCATTTACTATGCGAACGTCAAAGAACGCTCTCCTTGCAGGTTACCACAGACTATAAGGGCAGGTTGAGTTCTATTTGCGTCACGCATTATGTGTTTCCCAGGCTTCTGCCCAGTGTTTACAGTCGTCTCTATGTTGATCGTGGCCTTTTATTAAGCTACCTTTGTTGCAGTTTAGTGCGTGGTTTAGTTTAGGTCAAAGTTTCTCTCTGCGCAACCATCGCGGGTTTGAGGAAGGCTCGCAGGTTCAGGAGCATAACGAATGGCTAGGGCGTCCTTAATCTGGGTTGCTGTGAGATCGGTATTATTAGCGATAGTAGGGATGATAGATAGCCAACGAGTCTTTGAACACATCTTTTAATTCACATTTGGAAGTTTAGTTATTATTATACACCCATTACTTGCCTAAAGGCGAGAATAAGTATACATAAGTACGAGTATATGTAGCTGGCAAACTTGCATAACACGGGCGTCCCTGTAATGTAATGAATAATAATTATCAACAACCTTCAAAAATCTATATTTTTACCGAAGAGATTTTATTAAGTACATAAATAAAAACATAAGTCCTCAGTAAACAAACATTACCCAGAATCGAACTGTGCGTGAGCAGCGTGCAAGATGCTCTACATTATAAAGTAAGTAGGTAGGTAATTATTGTGCGCGGGATTCCCTGCGCGAGAGTTGTTCATTTTCCTCCTTTTGGCAGACACAAAGTTACTCGTAAGACGGATGATTCGCGATAAAACCACTGTCCTTGAATTTATCTGTAAATGTTAGGTAATAAATTGTTCAAAACCGGTTTAACTAATTGAATTTGTAAGTATGTCGGTAGGTATATATACTGTTCCAAGTATCTTTCCATATCCAATGTCCATCCATACTAATAATACAGATATAAATGCGAAAGTGTGTGTCTGTCTGTCTGTCTTAACAAACAAGAGGTAAATTCTCTTCATGCTTAACTACTGAACCGATTTCGATGAAATTTGGTAAAGAGCTAGTTTGAGTCCGGAGGAGAACATAGCATAGATTAAAAAAACCGGCCAAGTGCGTGTCGGGCCACGCGCAGTGTAGGGTTTCGTCGTTGCCTGTCTGTCTTGGTTACATCGACGTGCGGTGCAGTTGCGTCGGCCGAATTTGTACGAAAATTCGCCTTTCCAAGTACACATTAAGTTGGTCGACTATTACTCGGTAACTTCTTATGCCTACTTGTCCATGATAGTTTTCCTTTTAAAACTCATTATATGTACTACTACCACGATTTTTTTTACATCCCCAGTAGTAGCCATTTAGCCAGCAGGGGGGGGGGGGGGGGCTTTAAAGCAAACTACTCATTGATTTGAAAAAAGGTTTTAGGAAACCCATAATATATTTGAACGACCTATCCAACGATGCACACCATGAGTTTAACGAAAAATTACATCCCCGCTTTAGGTGTAGCTAGAGCTAGGAGAAATACCCTAAAAAAATGTTTTTACAAGATTTTATTGAACTGTTTTGTCGACGTGATTGATTTATGTATTGTTGATTTTTACTCTGTATTTTTACTTGCAACATGAAGTAGCTAAATCGTACAATAAAAACTGTCGAATATTCGAAAGTGGCGGATGCTGTCTGAATTTTAATTCGTTGTTATCTTGGTGTTATGTGAGATTTGACAAGGTAGGTGTTCAGCAACCTTTCAGGTATCGCTCACAAGGCTTTTTAAAATAAAAACAAACATAAGTTACCTATATTTTCCTTAATAGTTATGATGGTTATATTATAACATATAAAATACGATTCAAACGTATTTGAGGACTTTTATGACGTGAGTACCTAGGCATGTATTGAGGGGTGACTTCGGAGAGAACAAGACATTTAATTTTAATCAACAATGACAAACTTCCCAACTTGCAGACAACATTAAATCATTTTGTGTAGGAGTATAAATAAAACTTACTTCGTAAATAAAATATTCTTTTGACAGGTCAAGCTATTGTAATGTTCACAAGTGATCACTTCATCCGAAAGTGTCAACCCTAGCAACTATCCCAGCTCGCCTCATTTTGCTATCTCTGCTAACCCCTACACTACGCGACTAGGAAGGATTCCTTCTATTTTGTGTTTCTCGTTAAACGTATAAATTAAAACGACAAATAGGTCCATATATATGATGCACGCGCTCTTCGAGCCATCAGTGGGCTTTACGCAGCAGCGCGGCGCGAGCAACATAGATCATTCACTGTGCTGTGGCACCTACATGCACCCTTGGGGTTGACAAGTGAGCGAGATGATTAAGCTGTTGTTCCTGTGCGCAGTCGCAGCGTGTGCGCTGGCGCACGACCATGCAGGTTACTATAGCATAATGTACCTACTGTTGGTTTATTTTTTATGTTACTGACTTGACTTTGTATATAAGTGACATTAATTTATTGGTAATAAAGTATATATAAAGACTAAAACTATGACAAATATTAAAAATCAAATTAAAAACTAAAAAATATTTACAAAATTGGGCCCTCTTGGCATTGTCCCCAAGATGCTGGCAGCGTTTCCTCGCTGGATAGCAATACTAATGCGCTGGGCGAGGAAGCTGCCAGATTTTCGGTCCCCTGTGAACTCAATTAATTTTTTTGAGATGTCCTTAAAAAGTTGGCGAGCACTGGGACCCCACGGGCCAAGAGTCTCGACACCGAATGGAGTAAAAGTATATTGGGTGCTGAGACCCCTACATTTATATTTTTTGAGCTTTTCGGCCGCCTCGGCCGCCGCACTAGGATGATTACTGGTCCCGTGGAGGTGGGAAGGAGCCAAAGAGTCTACACAAGTAGCGTCCCACACAAGTGCCTTACCCAAACTCCACGGGATCAGGGTCATCCCGTCCGGTCTTTTGCCATCGTCCCTGGCTATGCCGGAAGGCTCCAGGACAGACACATTGGCTGTTGCAAGCGACCGGCGGATGATGTCGTTCAGGGCGGCGTGCCTGGAAAAGCGGCCAGCGCTTTTCTGGCAAGAAAGCCCGTGATGTCCCAGTGAGTCAACAGTACTGCCGCAGGGACATTTGTGTGGAGTGCATATATCAATCCCGAGCCGTAGACATGTTGAGATCCGAAGCGTTTCAGGCTCCAAGAAAGTGCCAGAGTTTGGCGACGGGTAAGCGTGGAGCCATTCACCAGATTCTCTGGTACCCGACGCCAAAAGTCTAGCCCGCTCCGCACCTGTACTGAGGCTCAGAAGAGAATCATACAAAATTTTACTGCATACGTCGTCCCAGCTCCTTTGGCAACGAGGATGGTCCGGGAAATCCTTTCCCGGGCAAGCGGATGACCAGGCGTTTTTGGCCTCCACCAAGCCAGCAGTCTCATAGTTTGAAGGGGGACACCCTAGGATTTTGCCTATGAGACTAGCTGAACTGTGGATGGAAGATAGGAACGCTGGCAGAGAAACACTTGAAATTTTTCTTATCCCTAGCCCACCATGTCTAATGGGGAGGGATGCCTGGGTCCAAGACTGGTCGCTGAGCTGTATGTTCAAAATGGATTCTAAATTTGATTTTATAATGTCGTCCAGTGGTGCCAAAATACTTTGAAATTTACAAAATGGGCTGCAGCGAAGTACGTACGTTAATTTGGGTACGAAAAGGCAGAACTTTAGCAATGTTAAAGCGAAATGGGGGCTTATTTCGAGAAGACGGTTGGCATAGATTTGGAATTTGGAAATAAGTAAGTCAATATTAACAATATTTCGATGAAAGTTTCTAGTCAATGATAACAATGTTAGGGAAACTATAAACACATGATAACCTCCTAAAATTATAATGTGTACCTATTTGTCATTTGTTGTTGAAGCTGCGGTAGCCTAGCGGTTAAAGCATGTGGCTGTCAAACTGCGGTCATGTGTTCGAATGATTTTTCGGAACTTATGTAGGTACGGAATATCAATTGGTATTTTCTTTTGGGTGAAGGAAAAACATCGTGAGGTAACCTGCATACATCCACGAAGAAATTCAAAGGTGTATGTGAAGTCTCCAACCCGTTCTGGGCCAGCGCGGGGACTACTGCCCGTTCCCTCTCATCCATGAGAGCCCAGCAGTGGGACGTATATAGGCGGATGTATTATAAAAAATAAAAATGTAAAGTTATATTAGGACTCCAAAAGAAAGAAGGCAAAAAAATATGACTATATGACGAAAATCCTATACTTATAATTCAAAAAAATACGAAGATACAACCGTTTCAATATTGCTTGTTAGAGATAGAAAACCCTCGGAGAACCCCGGAAAGGGACAGAACATACACCCTTTTAAAACTTTGGACACGTATAACTATGCGATTATTTAATCCCCTGCTTTATTTTTTAACTCTCTCGTGATCTGTGAATTTTCTCCATTAGACAATAATTTTAATCCTTTTTCGAGGAAATTCATCCGTATTGGTTATTTTAATTGGTGTCTACACTACACCCGTATTGCATACCTACTTGGAGTACTCGTAACTATACTCGTATAATATACGTACTCACTAACATATCTATTATAACAACTTAGTTATTTTTCAATTATTAGCCTTAGAAGTTACTTTATTAACCCTGACAGACTGGCGCTTGTGGCAATTATGTGCATGTGTGATGTTATAGTCAACAGTTGTCACCCGTCAACATGTAAGTATAGTCAGGAAAGCGTGTATTGGCTTCGAGTTAATATTGTATAGGTATGTATGTAGGATAGCGTGTTTACATTTATAGCAAACGAAGGTAAGTAGGTCTAATAAAGCTACCTAGGTACCTCTGATACATATCCTGAGTACACTTGCACATACAACCAAAAAACAATTAACATGTAAAAATATGGTATCATAAACTACTATATATTCATTTATGTATGAGTAAACAACACCTAGTGTGTACTTACTTGCAAAACGCGCAACTGAAACAACATAGGTACCTATTTTTTTACAATTCAAACAATTGTTACAAATAAAAAAACAAACAGTGCACAGCAGGCACCTACGAGTAGGTATACTGACTTGTTTATTCCTTTAGATACATATTTTTAATAACTTAATTCATAGTTACCATATATATCACTTTTGACACACGCTAAACGTCGTAAGACTCGTTCCTATTGAGAGGGTAGGTACCTGAAGGATAACCAAATTATTATTATTATTTTTATTTAATAAGAAAACAAACAGTCATACATAAATCTTGAGTAAGATAATGAACAGAAAGATAGACCTATAGTTTCCTGAAAATACTAGAAATAAAGAATACGTGGCTAATATAGTAAGTGTAATATGACAACATAGTAAACATAAACTATATGATAGTTATAGGTAATTTAAACAAATAAAATAAGAGTTTAAGTGTGCAGTAGCAGGTGTATGATAAAATTGGGAGAAAAACATATCTGTAAACAGAAACTAAATTATTCATTCCGAATACAATTATCCTTAATTCTATTTAAATGCTTTTTTTAGAGAGTGAAAAATTATATAAGTAAGTACCTAACTTTCGCCATCTTTATTACGTAACCCTAGCTTCTTCATGTCTCGTCGTTTCTGGGAATCTCTCCAATGTCAGTCTGTATAGAATAATTATAAATATTTTCATAATGACAGTGACGCCGTCGGGCGCGATCCGCGGCTCGTGGATGGACTCGCGACTCGGGCGCCGCTTCCAGGCCTACCGAGGCATCCACTACGCGCGCCCGCCCGTCGGGGAGCTCCGATTCCAGGTTAGGACTCCTGTAACAGGTACATATCGATGATACGACCGCATCGCTGCAAGTAAACCAGTGTAATTTTACTTCGATTATATATGTATCTTCAGGTCATGTCGCATGTTGGTAGTAGTATCCTAACAATGCCAGAAAAAAACTAGTAGTATCAAAACTATGCCTCGTAAAAAAGGAAAGGCACTTCTAACCCTATAAATACTGATATAGGTAATGAGCAATAACGTCCCAACGAATAGGCACAGATGAACAGTATACTTAATGAAAAACAATGTCATCACGTCACTTCAGGAGACGCCTATAATATACCTTCTAATATTCTAATCTTGTTCTATTTATTTCTTTATTCCTTTTACGGTAGTCTGGTTTGTACTCCGTCATAGGACAGACGTAGACGGGATAAAAGCTGCGACACCCAGAAGCACAAACTATCTTAACCACCTAGTCCAATGTTCCCGTGACGCTAAATACCAAAAGAAGTGGAGATACATCGCAAGGGCTCCTTTATCCGTAGTAAATACATCATCACGAAACCACAACAACTCTGCTAAGAGTGAACGACTGAAGAGAGCGAGTTCATCCTCAGCTTGAAAGCCTTAATCCCAGTTTGACTTTTTCCCGCATAGTGGTGTAGCCCTACGCTTTAAAAAACCGCAAATCGATGTACAGTTTAGCCGTTTGGCACTCACATACTAGAGGGGAAAACAATTTTTTTGACCCTCAGTTCCTAAAAAAAAATCCCTTAGGGGGGGGTGCCAAAACATTTCTCATTTTGTATGGTTTATTTTTTTTTTTTCTGTAACCTATCGTGTTTAGTATCATATGAAAGGGATTTTTGAGGCAATTCTAAAAATATACCACATCAACACATTTTAGCCATATTTTTTTAATTAAAACAAAAATAATTCTTTGGGCTCCTCCAGACACGATATGGCTGATTTTTTGAAAATTCAACACGATAGGTTTCTGTAAAAAAAATTTTTTTTTTCCATACAAAAAGAAAAATGTTTCGGCACTCCCCCCCTAAGGAAAATTTTTTAGAAACTGCGGGGAAAAAAAAATGTTTTGACCTCTAGTATGCGTGTGCCAAACGGCTAAACTGTACATCGATTTGCGGTTTTCTTATGAAATTGGGCTTGTGGGGCTTCCACTAGCAGGCTCCAGTGGGCATGATGACGTACCCATCAGAAGTGGACAAACGCGAAGACGGACCGGCTTGTCCGTTACCTGTCGCACCCGGCGAGTACTACGTCGATGAAGACTGTCTCCGGATCAACGTCTACACTCCAGAGAACAACAGGTACTAAGTAGTATAAATTAACACTTTTGGTACCTAGAAACATGTGTTACTAATACGTTAAGCAAACGTTACGTTACGTTACGTTAACTAATACGTTAGTGGCAGTAAACTTTCTCCTTGCCTTTGAAACTGCATGTATCATAGCTCTACAAACATTTTCAAAATCAGACGTAAAACGCACGTTAGGACAACTGAACTCTGATGTTTGCAGTCATAACTTACTTTAAAAACAAAGTTTTAACCGACTTCAATTGAGTACTCCGCCAAGGTACGAGAACATTTCCTTTTTTTTTACAATTTACCACAGGAACTGATTTCCGATAGCAAATGCGTTGATTACTATAGAAAAAACTGAATCGCTGTATGTGGGCCGATATTATTTGAGGACTTCCATTGATTCCCCAAGGTCAGCACTTCATTAGTTCCTATTTCAACGGAATCTTATCAGAACCGGTGATGTACTTTTGCACTTTTAAGTACATAATTGAGGAATTCGATAAGTCATCTGTGGTCTTCTACATCAATTCCTCGCCACCAAATTTATGATTCCGGATGTAAATACACGAGTTATAACAGAAAATACCAAAATCACTACACGCGTGCCTAATAAAATTGAGGAGTCCCCTCAATTCCTCATGGATCATCTAACAGAATTTTGAAAAAAATGGGATCTACCTGGAAGTATATACATACGAACAAAAACAAAAATTTTCGAATCGGCTCATCAATGACGGAGTTCTGAGGCATGAGGTAACAAACATTGAAAATAATAAAAAAATAAAAAATAATACAGCCGAATGGAGAACCTCCTCCTTTTTTTGACCAGGTGTCGGCATTGCGTTGGGTGTGACGAAATATCGCAGCGTTGGGCGGTAACCCGGGAAAAGTCACCATTGCGGGGTGCAGTGCTGGCTCTATCAGTGTTATGTTGCACATGATCTCCTCTATGTCTAAAGGTAAATCATTCGCATATATTATTAAATCTACCGCGGATACTACATCATCCAAACTTTGGGCAATTTCTTCGGAATGTTGAGCGTCTAGTATAGTATAGTTATTGTCATTACGTATCCTGTCAACAGGCCTGTTCCACCGTGGTATTGCGATGTCCGCCTCCCCCATGGGCAAGGAGCCGCTGCCTGCTCACCAAATGGAACTGGCGCAGAAGCAGGCACAGATTCTCAACTGCCCCACCAATTCTTCTCGGGCCATTATTGACTGTCTGAAGACCAAGACCTGGCAGGAAATTGGGAACTCTCTGCCTGGATTCTGGGATGTACGTACAGCGATTTTAAGTATCTAAAATACTCGGCTCCATACACTTAACCTGGTACATCATGCAGTCAATATAGATATATTTTAACTGTTCCAGAATTCCGGCTTCGGTCCTATAAGTTTCTGGAACCCTGTGATAGAGCCAGATGTGGGCCAGCCGCGTTTCCTCGCGGTGCAGCCTGACGAAGCAGTTCGCAAGGGACAAATGCACGCCGTCCCTCTACTCATCAGCCAAACCGAAGATGAATTTTTCTGGAAGACATTCAGTGAGTTCACTTTAAAACAATCATGTTCACGCTGATGTGATGACAAATAGTTTTCATAATTTTACGTGAAACTAGCATACAATTTAGGATAGTTAAATGTTTTTTAGGGTTCCGTATAGTCGACTAGGAACCCTTATAGTTTCGCCATGTCTGTCCGTGCGTCCGCGGATAATCTCAGTAACCGTTAGCACTAGAAAGCTGAAATTTAGTACTAATATGTATATCAATCACACCGACAAAGTGGTAAAATAATAAGTTGTTTTTTTTATAAGGGTACCTCCCCTATACAAGTAAAGTGGGGAGTGATTTTTTTTTTCATTTCAACCCTAACGTGTGATAAATTATTGGATAGGTATTTAAAAATGAACAGAGGTTTAGTAGAATCATTTTTTGATAATGTTAATATTTTCGGAGATAATCGCTCCAGAAGTAAAAAAAAATGTGTCCCCCCCCCCGCTAACTTTTGAACCATAAGTTTTAAATATATGAAAAAAAAAACAAAAGTAGAACTTTATAAAAACTTTGTAAAAAAATTATTTTGAACTTGATAGGTTGACTAGTTTTTGAAAAAAATTACAAAATAATTTCTGAACTAAGTTTGTAATTTAACCGTATAAGCAGGTATTTATTGTACCTGTAATTTCTAAAAAATCACAGTGAAATGACGTGCTTTCAAATAAAGTAAAATCGGTTCACGCAATTAAGAATTATCCCATAAAAATCATCTTCCATACTTTAAGCTCGTGTGCAATAGTTTACTTAATTTGCCGATAGATGTAGCTCTACGTGGAACGCTCATATCGGACGGAAAACTATGGAACTCTACACTGAGCGTGGCCCGACACGCTCTTGGCCGGTTTTTCGTAAATGGCGTCATTCCTTTTCCCAATTTTCTACGTGTGCATCTTCAATCCATTATTGGCAAGTACGTTGATAGGTACTCTTTAGATCAATGATGCGTATTAATGTATATAGTTAATAGACGAAAAAGTCATCATATAAAGATTAATTTATAAATTTAACACTGTAGTGTTTTTGTATAATCATACTTAATCGATAACAATCTTCTATTACTACACTGGAATACCACACATTAAACAAGTATTGATGTATTTTAGTAATCTAATAATCATCACAGCACCCTGAAATTATTTTTCAGTATATTAGTACGGTGGCAATATCGCAAAAGGTCGTCTCCTTCACGATTTTCGTACGGATGTGTTCCTCGTTGTCTCCAGAGTACGAATCTGACGGTTTTAGCTGAGGGAGAGGGGACGGACATAGCTGTGACGTCATAAAGATGGCGGCAGACGGTCATCGATTTGTTCCAATCTCGGGTTCTATTTTACTGATCGGTTCGTGTGAGGTGTCATTTGAAAGCATATTAAACGTTCTATAATTGTTTATTCGAGCCCTATGACGTACCATCAAAATCTTTTTTAAATATTTGAAAAATATGACTTTTTTACCATGCGCGTTTGCATGAGTACTAATAAAACACGCTTGTAACTCAATAAATAATAATATTAGCGCAATTAAATATGTTTTGAAAAAGATAGGTAATTTTATAATATTTCCAACAATATACATTTTGTTGGTGTACATAAGTAAATAACGAAGTAATAATACATTTTGCTAATTACGCACCGATTAACCATCACCACGCTAGACTCTGCTAGCGATCGCTGTCGTCACGTGGCCACAGATTATATAATAGTTCTACAAACAGATACTCAGGTCTGAATAAAAATGCCAATACCTACTGCTTTAAGTGCCTACGAAATTTAACAATGGAGCGACCTTGAACGCGCGGGTCGTTGCCCGCATGCGTCGGCCAATCGACGCTAGACGTTGACACCGCTTAGAAATGATTTTATAATTAATAGTTGAGTGAAATAAAAAACGGTTTACATTTTAAATTATTTTGCAAAACATAAAATTCTATTGTAATGTGTGAGTACACTATGGTGAAGCAACTGTCCCGTTTTTACCCTTTGGGTACGGAACCCTAAAAAGCAAATAGGTATATATAAATTTCCGGGGTTTCCCAAGATACTGCCAGTATCTGAACTGCATAGTCACTTACGTACATACATACAAACATATCAACGCAGCATGTTAAATACAATTGAAGCCATGTTACCTATTGCTCACCCTGTCTATGGTTACGACATACGACAATTTGAATGTAGGTACTTATTATTATTAATCTACCACATAATACAGAACGAAACCTTTTGTGTAGGTAAGTAACTTAATTTAAATATATCCCGGCGACAGTACGAAATAAAGTTTGTTAGGTACCTACGTATCTTCGTTATTTATAGACTAACGTAATAGTTTAAAAGTAGCATTACGAACTTGAAAGTAGACACTAGCTTCCGCCCGCGACTTGGTCTGCGTGGGCCCAGGATAAAAACTATCCCTATTTTAATCCAGGCTATGAACTATCTTCGTGCAAAATTTCATCCAAATAAGTGTGGTTGAGTAACAAACATCCAAACAAAAGTCCGAGAGCGTACCCTGAAGGGACGCTACACACGTTTGTCCCTACGCAGAGCTCGGCCTGCCATGCCTTTGGCCCTCAGGTTCCCTTGTAACACATTCAGGAGTAGAGTATTCAAGAGCGCTCTCTGGAGGGACGCTTCGGGCCTTTGGCCCTCGGCCTCACGTAGAGAGCACACTCTGAAGAGACGCTTCGGGCCTTCGGCCCTCAGATTCGCTTGTAAGATGCTTAGGAGTAATAAAGTGTCCGCGTGGGCCTGCCCTACGAGCCTTTAGCCCTCTGGCTTGCGTGGAGAGCCTGCTCAGAAGCGACGCTTCGGCCCTGGGGCCCTACGCTACGCAGGGCTCAGCCTGCCGCCTCGCGTGCTATGCCGCTCTCCTTCGGGCCTTCGGCCGTCAGATTCGCTTTTAAGACACTTAGGAGTAATAAAGTGTCCACGTGGACCCGCCCTTTGGGCCTTTGGCCCTCTGGCTTGCGTGGAGAGCATTCCCTGAAGGTACGCTTCGGGCCTTCAGCCCTCGGGTTCGCTTGTAATACACTTGGAAGTAGTAAAATATCCGCGTGGGCTCGTCCTTAGGGTCTTTGGCCTTCGGGCTCGCGTGAAGAGCACGCTCTGGAGGGACGCACGCACACGCTCAGATTCGCTTGTCCTTGAACTCAGGAGTAAAGTATCCGAGAGAGCGCTTTGGAGGGACGCTGCGGGACTTCGGCCCTACGTGGAGCCCGGTCTGCGACCTCGCGAGCCTCGCCGCTCACGGTTCTGTTCGAACTTGTTGCCTGAAAAACTGCAATGACTTGCAGTTCCGTGGTACAGAACATATATCAGTCGACAAACCATAAATATCTATACGCATCTCCAGAGAAAAAAATGTGTGTACCTAAAGCTGTTGCTAGAAAGGTTAATGTAAGAAATCACCTCGTTCAAATGTCTCCAATGGCCATGTCGACAATTTGGGTCCTAGTTGTCGGGCTGTATTTTGGCGAAAGCTCGCGGCCCACAGACAACGCAGTTATGAATTTAAAATGGCTTTTTATTCAAACATAATGACAAAATAAATTATGCTCACCTGGCTGATAACTTGCTCCTAGGTGTAATTGATTATTTACACACCTATGTAATGAAACTCAAGACTTTTAAAAATAAATAAAATAAAATAAAAATTGTTTATTTAAAAAGGGAAACTACATTAAAAACATAAAAGATATCTGGTGGTCCCACACTAGGCCAAGCCTGTCACGTGGCGACCCGATTCGGTACATGCAGTTCGAGTATCATCGCGCTTATCAATAAACAATTAATGTATACGATAATTACTAAAACAATACTACTCTTAAATATGAATGAGAGACAAATAACAAAAATTTGGTAGAGAATATCGTCTTAAAAGTTAGATAAAACTAAAGAGCTTGCTACTAAGAGAAATTATATAAATAAATATGTAGGGCATGCTGGCACGAAACCAAGTAGTCCCTAGGCTACGGTCTTCAGCAATTTTTCTGTTTCGAGATAATTGAGTCCGCGCAGCCAGGTGAGTAACTTGAATTTGGCTTTACGAGGAGAATCTGTGGAGATGTTGCAGAGTCTGACTACTTTATTATAGATGAAGGAGAAAAGTTAGCAGAGAAAAGCAGAAAGTTAGGGAACCGCCGCGCAAAAGCTGTTTTAACAGGGACTGTTGAAATTTGAAAAATGCGTTTGCGAATTAAACTTGGATATACGTCAGAGCGGATGATGTTGGAATGAACTTGGAGAGTAGCTTTTAAGATCAATAGCTGTCTTACGGTAAGGACACCCGCTTCCTTGTATAGTTCCGTAGTTGGGAATAGCCGAGGTTTCTTGAGCATGACTTTCAACACGAAACGTTGCGCTCTCTCCAACTGCAGCATAGCAGACCTAGACGAGCCCCCCCATACACTTATGCAATATGATAATATAGACTCACATAGCGAAATATATATAAGCTTTAGTATTTTTTTCTCGGCACAGTTCCTCAATACTTTCATAATGTACACTATCTTTCTAACCCGCGCTGACACCGTGTCAATATGTTTTTTAAAATTAAGATTTTCATCAAGGATTAAACCTAGATACCTTATAGTCTGGCAGTTCTCAATTACACCGTTAGTTAAAACAACTTTATCATTTGGGACATTAATTCTATTGTAGTTAAGCTTAAGGACCGGGTATGATAGGGGTGCAGATAATTTCGTCTTGTGAAAGCAGAGATATTTCGTTTTCGAGGTATTGAGGGTTAACAAATTATTGCTTAACCAGTTTGCAACGCCACTTAAACCAGATTCTGCGATTTCAAAACAGCTCTTCCATGTTGCTTCATGGAATATCAGAGCAGTATCATCCGCGTAACAAATTATCTCTGCCTTTGCCAAGGGCAAAGAAATCATGTCATTAAGGTAGATTAGAAAAAGCGTTGGACCCAAGATACTGCCCTGTGGGACTCCAAAAGATACCGGTTCTGGAGAACTGACCAAGTCACCGAGTTTGACACACTGTTTCCGATTTGTAAGGTAGCTTTTGAACCAGTCCAAGGCGGAACCTCTGATCCCCAAGCATTCCAGTTTTCTTAACAAGATCGAAACAGAAACAGTATCAAACGCCTTGGCCAGGTCCAAAAATACACCCACGCATGATTCCCCCCTGTCCAGGTAAGACGAAATTAATTGCACCAGGAGAGCAGTAGCCTGTTCCGTAGACTTGTTTCTCCGAAAACCAAACTGTCTCGGAGAAAGCAGGTTGTTTAACTCTAGGAAGTTAACAAGCTGTTTGTTGATGATCCTTTCCATGACCTTAGAAAAACCACATAGGAGAGAGATGGGGCGATAATTTCCAGGATCATCCTTAGCACCACTTTTATAGATGGGGACCACTGTAGCAGTTTTCCAAGAGTCCGGGAAAGAGCCAGTTTAGATACTTAGATTTATTATGAAAGCAAGGGGCTTTACTATGCTATCCATAATGGTTTTAAGAATACGGTTAGTCACTTCATCATTTCCCGATGCGCTGTCCAGTTTTAGATTTAAAATTATTTCACCAACTTCAACCTCGTCAGTGGGACTCAGAAACAATGACATTTGTGGGGATAATGCAACGGAAACTTTAGAAGCCAACACAGACTCGGACAGATTGTTTTGGGTTAAGATATCATTGGCCAATTTACTACCTACAGAGGAGAAGTAGCTATTTACGTGATTCAGTGACTGCTTTCGATCTGGCATAATCGTGGCAAGCTCACGAGCTGGATATTTTACTTGTGCGTGGTGAGTGATGTTTTTAATAGTTTGCCACAGTTTTTTTGGATTATCTTTACTTTCCGATAGTTGTTTCCGATCATACTCATCCCTGACTCTTCGAACAAGCTCAATGTAGAAGTTCCTATATCTGGTGTACGTGATTCGTGACAATTCATTTTGTGGGTTTTTTCGGTGAATTGCATGGAGTTTATCCTTCCATTTAGAGCACCTAAACAAACCCGGAGTCATCCAGGGTTTTAATATTAGTTTTGAGCAACTCACTGTTTTATGCGACGTATGTTTATCAATCACTGCACTTAATTTAGAAAGGAGTGAATTAGCAGCTTCGTTTGCAGATGTTTTACTGGTCACATTTTCCCAGTTTTCTTTACTCAAGTCAGCCTTGATTGCCTCTAAGTCTTGTTTAATTACGGATTTAGATGGTTTCGATGATTTAGGTTTATTTAGGGAATTTATACCGACCATTACTAGGTCATGGTCCGTGATATCAGAAACACAGACCACGGAGACTGCATCATTAGCCGACCGTACAAAAACATGGTCCAGGCAGGCATTACCTCTTGTGGATTTGTTTACTAAACTTTGGAGACCAAGGCTCGCCATTACACACAAATACTCGTTTATAGATGGCTCCAAATTGGAGGTAATGATATTAATATTAATGTCTCCTGTAACTATAAGGCATTCTTGGTTACGCGGAATATTTTTAAGAAAGGCTTCCAGTGACAGTAAAAACGGGTATATATTTGCAAAAGAGGGTGAACGATATAGGCCTAGCAAGGAGAATAGACCTGGAGCGCGTATATAGAGACAGTCTGTGTCTTGCAGAAATGGCTCAGTAACAGTAGCATTTAAACTTTTTTTCACATAGGCGACCACTCCACTGGATTGATTGTGGCATTTTATGGTGCGGTGCGAGGAATATCCGACTATTTGATCAATGACCGAGCCTTCCTTTAGCCAGCACTCAGTCAAAATAACAATATCAAAATCAATTCGCAACCGGTGAAATATAACCAAGAACTGTTGGAAGTTCTGTTGAAGACTTCTAATATTAAAAGTTAAGACCTTGAGGGGGAATTTAGGCTCTATAATGGTACTGCAAAGTTCTGCACTTTACTGTAAAAGAGTTATCAAGTTCCGTACCTAAGTCCAATCCGGCCATGGGGCAAATGTTGTGCCATACAGCGGCAGGAGTCTAGGATTTTTTCTGTAGCCAATAGTAGAGATTGCATGCATGCCAAGAAGGTGATGTATCGATGTGTGAGTGTGTGAAACTAGGGTGTGTGGTTTGATAGTTATGAAAAAACTGTATCGTGGTGATTTTGAAAGTGAAAAAGACATGCTGTGTGAATTATAATTACTAGTCCGGTTTTCTGTTAGCTTGGCTTCCGTTGACTGTTGCAGCACCCAGGGGGTTATGAGACTTCTCATCATCTGGATTGACATCACCAAAAACACGGTCCAGGTCGGAGTAATTGCGTATACGAATGGCAGGAGAACCATCTTGTCTCCTGACAAACACCGATCCGAGAGACGTCCAGCAGCGTTTAAATTTGGCACTCTTTGCTCGTTGTCTTGCGTCACGAAAAAGCAAGCGATTATTCCGTGTCAGGCGTTCATTTACGAATATCTTCTCAGTGCTACGGCCGCCGCAGACGAGATCCTCTGATGTGACGTTACGTCTAGATTTGGCTGCCTTTAGAAACCCGTCCCGCGTCGCACGTCGGGTGAAACGGACGCATTGCATCCCTGCATATGGGCTGAATACACTGTTGTGTGTAATCTTTTGACCAGATGTCAGTATATTATTTATATAAGTATCTACTGTATTGCGGCAAATAAATGATATTGATTGATTGATTTATTTGAAATAACTCATTTCACCGATTATAAAAACTAATCTACGCGTACAAATATACAGTTAAACACAAAACTTATTAATTCAACTACAGTACCTTTCATTTGGGAACACCAAGAGTTAACTTTTAAAGTATTTCAAACATACACAGCATGCTGGTTGCCGCGGACTTGCGTTACGGAATTGGCCATAATATGTAATTATTATTGAACTACAACAAATTGCATATTTTTGGAAAGGTAATAAAATGCTTGATATTTTTTATAATGACATTAATCATGCTAAAGTATCTCTTTCTCGAATTAAGATGTTAAGTAAGCAAACGTCTCAAAGGTAAAATAATCCATTATTATTTCAAACGGTTTGTTGTACGTTGTACAGTTGAAGAAAACAATTATAGTACGTTTAATATGCTTTCAAATGACACCTCATACGTAGCAATAGAACCCGAGATTTGAACAAAAATCGATGACCGTCGGCCGCCATCTTTGTTTATTTAATCGTATGGCATATATTATTTTGGCCTTTAAAGTTTGCCACTCTTTAGTACCACCCAGGGGACACGTGCAGGGTTGGGGTAGGTAGCTCCTGCGGACGCGAGTGACAGTTGTCCCCCCTTTGTCAAGTGAGTGGGCAACTCGCCTGTTAGAAGTTCTTAAGCCGCCCAAAGGCCTCTTACTCGGCTGAACGACTACTGTCATAGACAGCAGCCAGGATCAACTGCTTAACGCGCATTTATATTAATCACTCAAACATCAGGCGGTCACCCATCCAAAGACTGACTGCCATCTTTGTGACGTCACAACTATGCCCGGCCCCTTTCCCTTAACCAAAACCGGTAGATTCGTACTCTGGAGACAACAAGGAACACATACCAGTGTTAGGTATATAGAAGACGTGTCCACGATTTTTATGAATATTGGCTAATTTCCGCCGTACTATATATTTTTTCACGTGAGCTCCACTTAACACTGTAGTACAGTCAAGTGTAAAAATATAGGTGCATACAACTTACTCATAAATATGTCCCATAACTCTTATTTGAGTGGATTAAGGTTTTGGTACTTATTTATGAGAGGATGTTATCGATACATATTTTTGCAATATTTACAACATTAATGAAATATTAATTTAGTTTATTACTAAATATATAGACTATTCGTAATCATTACAATCATCACAGCTTGGAGTGTTTCTATAAAAGCTATATGTTTAAGGCCTGCAACACACTGGCGCGGCCTGCGGTGGCGGACAATAGAAAATTTGACAGCGGCGGACAAGTTTACTATTGTCCGCCGGGGCCAGGCCGCGCCAGTGTAATGCAGGCATAATACTGGAGTCATTAATAATTGTTTTTTTTATTACTACCATAGAGATTATTTGTAATCTTACAATCAAATCATCACAGCTTTAAAATGGAGGTTTTTGTACAGTAAAATATAACAATAGCTAAGCTCGGTAAAAGATAACATTTTTCAAGTGAGCTGATCCATTCAATAATGGAGTACTACACATTAATTAAGTATTGATTTAGTTAGCTTACTATAACTACGTAACATATACAGACTATATTCGTAATTTTATTAGACGCGCAATGCCTCTCTCCTTCCACTACAACGTCAAAGTTCAAGACTTGATTACAAATTAAACACTTATTCATTTTCAAAGTAAACTTTTAACGCGCATTGTCGTATTACATTTTGCAAATGCATATGAATTGTCGATGTCGATGTCCGGTTGTCAGCACAGAGGGGAGGCTTCCGCGTAGGAAACAAGCAACGGCGTGCTGTGATTGGTCATGACGTTCTCACCGTCGGCGCACTAGACTCGCGCGCAGATGACGCGTCGTGAGTTCAGATTTGAAAAATAATTGATAAGTGAATAAAACGAGGAGTCTTTATCCTTGGATTTACAAGGGTCGCTAAGAAAACGCTATATAATACCTAAAGCAACGTCAAATTTGACTAGAATTTTTAACTTCTAGTAGTACTCATTATAGTCTAAATGTTAACAAAAACATCGCGACCTTGTGAGTTATCGAAGGTGCATTCATTTCGCGTACCGTACTTTAACCTCGTGGCGCCCACGCCATTTTTTCGTACTCTTTGACTACGGCCCGACTGTCCTTCTTATAGGACATAATAGTTACAGTCATAACAGCCCAAGATTTTGAGTTGAAATTTGTGTGTTAGAGTTGCCAGTTTGAAATGGAACTTTCAGGATATAATTATGAATATATTAGCATGTATTTAAAAAAAAAAATATTTGTCTACCTTTTGTTCTTTACAAAGGCCACTGGGCCACAATTACTATATTAAAGGGAATTATTGAGTGTTAAATAATGATACATTTTTTTAGGATTAGTATGTTTATTTCAGTCCTTTTTCAATTATATGACCTACTTATATTTAATCAGTCTCCTTCAGTTATTATTAAATCAGTCTCCTATTACAAGGCTCAATAATCAACATCTTAAAATTCTTAGTGTCACAATTTTTTTCTTATTATTCTAAATAAAATCCTTTAGTAATTAAAAGTCTGAAATCAAAATCCCGTACAAAAACAATTGCGTACCTAGGTACCGCGTAAACAATCATAATAAAGGCAACATTAGAAAATATCTAAAACAAATATAAAAATAGCAATCCTCAACCTCTGGCTAACAATATTGGGTTAGAATAGTGCTAGATAAGTGTAGGTATACACAGGCTAGACACGAAAACTTGGTAATGTATAGAGTATTAAGTAATTAGTGAAAGATAAGTAGCATTTTTATTAGTTATATTTCATAAACCACCATAACACAAAGCCAGAAACTAAAAACAGAAAGATATGTTTAGTACTAGCTTCGACCCAACGGACTTCTCAAAGTACATATTATTTCAAACCAAGATTTCGCAGAATTTCAGCTCTAAAAATGCAAACTAATTATCTCCATTTAAGAATTACTTATTTATTAGCAAGATTTTGCATAAAAACATACTCGACAAGCACGGATTATCATAATAAAATGCGATTTACTTACCACGTCTTCGTGAGTCAGCCATACCGCCGTCTATTTTTGACAAACTGACATCTGTCAATTGCGACAGCCAATGGTAGCATACCGGAAACTGTTCCCTAATATTTCGTTCAGAAATCGAATTAATTTATTTCTATAACCCGCGAAATTTCAAAAAACTAGACAGAATTTTTTAATATGACCTTTTGAAAGGCGCATGAGCGGTAATTGAAGGTTACTTGAAAAAACGTCTGGGCCGGAGTCGCCATGTTTATTATGGGTTCTCAAAAGGCACATGGGCACCACGAGGATTGTAATATTTGCATAATGTTCATAATGATCACGTGATCCGAAAGTGTCAACCCTAGCAACTATCCCACATTGCCTCATTATTACTATCTCTGCTAACCCCTTCAGAACGGGGCGAGGAAGGATTTCCTACTATTTTGTGTGTCTCGTTAAACTTATTAATTGAAACGACAAATGGGTAATATAATTCATACTGAGTAGAAAGTAACGTAAAGGGGTCATCCATAAATTACGTCATACGAATTTCATGATTTTTTGCCCCTCCCCCAGTCCTTGTCACAGCTGGTCACATTTGTGAGACTCCCCCCTCCCTGGTGTGACGTCACATATTTTGCAGATTTACATTTAGAAATTATTTAATGAAAACAGTGGTTCCGAAAACAGTTTCTTTTCCATTTACTTAAATTGTTTTTTAATTAAATTAACATCAAATCAAGCTACACTGTATGTTTCATATAGTTTACGGCAGAGATTAGTACCAAGATCATTTTTTTGTTCTGTTCTAACTTGTTTCGTAAAAATCACAAAATAGCAGAACTAAGAATGAGGTTGTTTCATCCGCGAAAGTCATTGGTCAAATGAAATAGAAACAAAGAAATCACCGCTAGGCGCAATGCGTTTGGCGGCATTTATCAAAGGGCGCCTAGGCGGTCGGCGCGTAACACTAGTAGAGCGAGTTGTTTTTTGATGATGTTGGTTTTCAAAACACTTGGTATCTTATATTTACACAGATATAGTTGTATATGTTTTTGAGGTTTTCGTAAAGTAATAGTTTAAAGTTCGTGTTTTAACACTTAGATTATGATACATTTTGAAATGTCATCATCGTCCTCGAGTTTTTCCCGGTTGTGCCCTAAAAGAGCTCGGCGTCCTCTTTGACACCTAATCCCAAGATTTGGCATAGGCACTAGTTTTACGCAAGCGACTGCCATCTGACCTTCCAACCCAGAGGGAAAACCAGAACTTATTGAGATTAGACCGGTTACCTCACGATATTTTCCTTCACCGAAAAGCTAACGGTAAATAATCCTTACATAAGTTCCAAAAAAATCATTGGTACGAGCCGGGTTCCGAACCAACGACCGCCGCTTGACAGCCGCATGCCTGAACCACTAGGCTACCGTAGCTATCGTAATAGATTTTGAAATGTGACGTCACGAAATTTAGGACCCCTTCCACCCCCTTGTCACACAATGTCACATTTCGTCGACCCCCTCACTCCCCCTTAACGTGTGACGTAATTTATGGATGGCCCCAAAACACATGTAAAAATAAACTATAAACTAAATATAAAGTATCGAGTTTTGAATTTCTCTTTTGTCCCTTCTCCCTCCGTGTTATGGTAGGTACCTAAGATACTCGCATTGACATACTTACGGGTAGGTTGATATACGTTACGCATCCCCACAACAGTAGCAAATAATACGTTATTTGTTATTCCCGTCAACGCTCCGTTGTGGCTCCCGAATGACTGGCAGTTTTAATTCATCATCTTTAAGTTAGTCACCGCTTATGATAATACCAGTTATATAGCGCACGCGCTCTTCGAGCCATCAGTGGGCTTTACGCAGCAGTGCGAGCAACATAGATCATTCACTGTGCTTTGGTACCTACATGCACCCTTGGCCGTGACAAGTGAGCGAGATGATCAAGCTGTTGTTCCTGTGCGCAGCCGCGGCGTGTGCGCTGGCGGACGACCATGCAGGTTACTATAGCATGTTGTACTATTTATTTTTGGCATGTAATTAAGTCGATATCTGTATAACTATTCTCTTTTTTCGAACAAAGTATTTTTAAAATATAACTAACTATAAGTTAAACCAAAAATTATGCACGCTAAATAAATCAAATTAAATATACTGTTTAATGGTATTTGCAGAACTGTTTTACCGAATTTATATCAAAATAGTATATCTAACAATTCCTTTGTTCAACAAACATTAAAACTTTTTTAAGAAAAACCATCACTTAATTATACTTTTAGGAACGTCGTTTACTTATTCAAAATAAAACCTAATTTAATCAATCATCAACACTGGCACACTATTTATTACCCCAGGAAAATTACGTTTTTTTTTCAAACATTAATTTATAACAGCGTTTTGTTTGTTTGTTTAATTTTAAAATGTTATTCTAAGATGCCTTATCCAAGAATCCTACAAAATTTCCATCGGGAAGTAAATATATAAAAACAAATGACACATCCATTATGTTTTTTGTGTGATTTATTTATTATTCTTGAAGAGCTCCCGTAAATGAACCAAAACAAAAATTAAAATATCTATTAATATTTTTCCTCTTTTTTCAGGAATTGGTTAGATATCTATTTTTTTGATGACTAATATTTTGGTTGATTTTGAGTCTACGTAATTACTAAAATGATTATATATCAGTTACACACAAATAAGCTGCTGTTATGAATTATTTCCAAATTTCATTTTTTTTCCATACTAATGAAAATAAAATGCTTGGGCTATATGAGTGGGTCAGATCACGTCAAAATAAGCATATTTTATTGAGGAAAACTTTTCTCATAAATTAAAAATGTCATAGAACACGAACACGATAATGGTTTTCGTCGCTGACCCGTAACACTTGCCCGCGAGGCAATTTTTTTTCAATCAAGTTTTTCTGCTCCTTTATAGTAAAAATAACTTCGAAGATGAAAGCGGGAGCAAAGCCCGCTTTCGTGCTCTAACCTATCCGCGATCCGAGTCGGTTTTGCCACTAAGTCCCTACTGTTCCCTGCTGCCTACGTGATAGATATCGTTTTAGAAATTCCAAAGTAAGATTTATTAGTATCTTTGATAAGCAATTCGTATTTTTGTTTTATAAATCATGTGGTTTCTGAACTGCGGTGTGGAAAGCAAATGAGGAAACTACTACACTAGAATATCCTCAAATAAGGAGTAATGAAAATGCCAAGTAATGATCTGACGGTCCTTGACAACGGGCTTCCACGAAGAAAAATGCCGTGACGGTCTGAGTCCGGCAGGTGCAGGAGCAAGGCTGCACCGGTCGTCATCATGCGAAATCCTTGCCAAATAGGAACCTGGAATGTGAGGACGATGCTAGCAGAAGGAAAGGTAGAGGAAATGAAGATGGAGATGGAAAGACTGAAATAAAATAGACATATTAGGACTAAGTGAGGTAAGATGGGTAGGAAGCGGAGATTACTGGGACGGAGAATTTAGAATTATCTATACTGGTGAGAAAAAAGCCAACGGAACAGCTATAGTTCTTAATAAAAAGTGGGGTAACTTAGACAACACCATCCATCACAGCGACCGAATAACTGCCATAAAAATTAAATCACAACCCGTAGATACAGTTATAGTACAAGTATATATGCCCACAGGAAGCCACGGAGACGATGAAATAGAAGAGATTTACAATTCTATAGACTCAATACTAGACGCAGTTAAAGAGAAAGATAATTTGATAGTAGTGGGTGATTTTAATTCAGTTGTGGGAGAAGGAGCGGAAGAAAATATAGTAGCAAAATTTGGGCTGGGAAAAAGGAATACTAGAGGAGATAGATTAGTTCAGTTTTGTAAAGAAAACGATTTAATTGTAGCTAACACTTATTTTTAACTTCCGAAACGCAGATTATACACCTGGAAAATGCCAGGGGGCATAGGCCGATACCAAATAGACTTCATACTAGTAAATTCAACATACAGAAGCCAAGTAATATCATGCAAAGCCTTCCCCCCAGGTGCTGACCTCAACACAGACCATAACCTGCTATTAAGCAAATATAACTTAGTTTGCAAGAAATCGAGAAAGAAACACAAACCAAAGAAATTCGATCTCAAGAAGCTATGTGATAATGATAACAATACTTTTGAAGTGGAATATAGTAATAAAATAGGAGACAAATTATCGGAATATAAGAAAACAATAGATAGTAATATTTATAATAATTTTAGTGTTAATGAAAAGTGGGTTAAATTGAGAGATATTCTTAGATCACCAGCCAAAGAATGCCTAAAAGAGGAAAAGATTGTACCAAGGAAATGCTGGTTAACCAAAGAAATTACAGATCTAATGTTAGAAAGGAAAGAACTTCGAAACAAGAGTGACGATAAAAGTGTACAGGACTATAAAAGACTGACTAACAAAATTACAACTAAATGTAGAGAGAACAAGGAGAAAGATACGATCAAAGTTTGTGAACAAATTGACAAATATATGCAAAAGGGCCAGATGGATAAAGCATATAATAAAATAAGAAGTAATAGACAAAACACACGGCACAAAAAGCACAATTCTAGATGAGCGTGGAAAAATGCTAATAGACAGTAGAGAGATATTAGAGAGATGGATACGATACATAGAAGAGCTTTATAAAGGAGAAGGGCTGAATGAGGATGATAAAGAAGATGAACAAATAGTGGACGAGAATGACCTGGGTCCAGCTATACTAAAAGAAGAGTTTACGAAAGCCTTAACGAGTATCCAAAACGGGAAAGCAGCAGGAGATGATCAAATTAGTATAGAAATGATAAAATACGTTGTGTGTGAACCGACAATACAAGAAATCTTTAAACTAATAAATAACATATATTCCACTGGACCAACAGATTTTCTAATAAGTAAAACCGTTGCAATACCAAAGAAACAGAACAGCCTTAAATGTGAAGAACATCGAACATCGAGTCTTATTTCTCTCGTATCTAAAATATTACTTAAAATAATCCAAAACAGAATGCAACCAATAACTGAAAAACACTTAGGCCCAGATCAATACGGATTTAGACAGAATAGAGGAACTAGAGAAGCAATTTTGGCACTAAGATTAATTGTCGATAGACGGCTCGATCTGAATCTTGACACACACATAGCTTTTATAGATCTCGAAAAGGCTTTCGATAAGGTTGAGTGGAAAAAGATGATGGGTGCCCTAGGGGAAGCTGGAGTAGATTACAGAGACCGAAAGATAATCTACGACCTATACAGAAACCAGGAGACCGTCATAGAAATCCCATCCCATCCCACGTCCCATCCTCGTCGCCACTGATAAATAAAAGACGGCGTGTGGTGTGTAGTACATATATTCGCAGACTGAAAGGCCTAGATGAAACCCACCCTCATCTAAAAATAGTATGTTAGTATAAACTACCCCCCTATCTAATACATAACAGGAGAAGAAAAAGGAAAGGCTAAGTAAGATTAAGCAAGGAGTAAGGCAGGGATGTCCACTCTCACCCCTCATTTTTAATATATTTATAGAACGTGCCATACAGCAAGTAATAGATTCCGATTTTGGAGGTGTAAAATTTAATGGGAGGAATATTCAATTCATTCAGTTTGCAGACGGTATCGCGGCGTTCGCCGCAGACAATAACCAATTACAGCTGCTTATAACAAAAATGGACACAATTTTTAATCAATTCGGACTTAAAATCAATAGTAGTTTAAAACCAAAACCCTAGTCATCTCTAAACATACAGCAGTACACCGGTCTATAACATTACAGGATAAGCCAATAGAACAGGTCAAGCAATTTAAATATTTAGGAAGTGTTATTACTAGTGAGTCCAGATGCACCAAGGACATTATACAACGAATTGCAATTGCTAAAAACGCCTTCAACAACAAAAAACACCTACTTAAGACACATAGTATATCTAAGAAAACCAAGAAACGTATAATCAAAGTATATATCTGGAGTATTGCATTGTACGGGAGTGAGACGTGGACGCTGACGCAAAAGGACAGAGAAAGGCTCGAAGCCTTCAAAATGAGGATGGAAAGAATAAGCTGGACAGAAAGAAAGACAAACGAAGAGGTTTTGACAATGGTAGGAGAGAGCCGATGCTTGCTAAAAACAATAAAAAATAGCACGAGGCACGACAGCTTCTTTTTAAACATTTTGGAGGGCAAGATCGAAGGAAGGAGAGGAAGAGGAAGACCCAGACATACTTACACCAGCCAAATAAAAGAGAAAGTGGCTGTCGAGTCATATGAAGACGTGAAGAGGCTGGCAGAGGACAAAAATCAGTGGCGGTTACTCCACCGACAAGAGCTTAGCTCTTAAATAGATGGATGGAAATCATGTGGTATCCGATGAACGAACCACATTTTTGTTGTGAATTCGATAAAAAAGGGTCATCACGTTTTGTGATTTTTAGTTTTCTTTTGTAGGACATGTCGAATCATTTCATTCACTAGTGGGGAAAGTAATTTGACCTTGGAGCGTGTTTACGAGTACCTAAGTACCTAGCTTTTGACAGATAACAAAACGAAAAACGCTCATAAATTGCATAAATTCCAAAATGTTCACGGATGCTGTATTTCTGTTGCCGCTATAACAACCAATACTAAAAAACAGAATAAAATAAATATATAAGAACTTTAAAAAAAATGCTTATTGCCTTCTCAGGCGCTGGGTCTCAATATGTATGGGAAAACTAAAATCCGACTCGCACTTGTCCAAAATTCAACTTGATAATTACTTACCTACGTTATCATTATCATTACTGTTAAAATCATTAAAAAAACTAAAGTTGTTTTGCATGTTGCACTTTCCTCGCTACAGCCAGGTGAAAAGTTTTGTGTTACACACGGGTACAAATGTATTTTACTTCTCATGTGTTGAAACAATCGGTACGCTCAGGATTCTCATTTAGAACCAACTATGGAATCCTTTCGCTTGCTCGTGTTTCAATTCCACACTCGCGGGTAAAATACAACTTTGCACCCTTTTATAACAATAGTTATTTGTTATGCAAGGCTGCAAAGTTGTTGTTTGGCGCAAGTGCTTAGTATTGAAAGCCGAGCTAGCGAAGGATTGTAAAATTGAACCATGAGCGAAGCGAATGGTTCAAAAGTACAATCCTGAGCATAGCGAGGCTTTCAAGGCACGAGCCGCCAAATAATTTTGCTGCCGAGCGAAACACACAATTTTTCATCTCACCACCGTGAGGAAAATTGTAGGTAAGTAAATGTAATGGAAGTAATTTGGAACTTATACTCATTTTCAATAAATGTTTGTTTACATCTCATCAAGATCTAGCATTTTATAATTATCAAATGTAACATAAATATTTTTGCATCTTTAAATAACCTCACGCTTACCTACATTAAAAAAGTCAAAGTATTGTTGGGTACTCACGGTTTAAACTAAGACTCAAATACGCTTATTTCACTTTTTCCGCTAACTTAGCAGGCATCAAAATTCATATATGTATTATTCTGCACTAAAATCTATACATAACCACCATTATTTTGGTTTTACTGTCTGTGGCTTTAGAACAAAACAAAATTAAATGTATATGAGTTTTTTCGTATTTTATCCTTATAAGTCAGTCTAAATGTTAATATTTCGTATGTACCTACTTAATTAAGAGAGAATGAGAATTATTAATTTTATTTTATCAAAATAATAACAATTTATTATTGGCATAACACCATCAGTTTCTGAACGCACCTCTCATTCTGCATTCTGTATAGAAAAAAGTTGGGTCTCGCGATCGACCGTCACGTTCCAAATTCAAAAACTCTTTCCACGCTAGCGGATAAAATGGACTTTTGGGCGCAGATTTTGAGCGATAAAGCAAGCCTTTTCGAGCCGGTGAGGTGAAAATAACTGTTATAACCCTGGCAGAGTGGCGCTACCAACAAATTAGACGTGTGCTGGTTCTAATTATATGACGCTGACTGTATCTATTTATAATTGAGATTGTTTGAGTTGGCCGAATCGCATCAAAGTAGTCGATTCAAAAAGCAACTCTACCATCACAGGTAGAAGATTCCAATTTCAATGACAGCTTTATAAAAAGTCGGCCACATTACAACACAATAGTGTTAACCATACTTAGGAATATGCTCAGGCATGTACGTCTTTCGTTATTTATTTAATCTCTATGGCACTAAACAAAGGCGGACTTATTGTTTGTATGGTTGTTATGTTGTATTTTAAATCCATGGATCAATTACTCGAAGAGTACATCTGAATGTCTGTCTGTTTAGACCAGCTAGACAATACTGGCTTACCACGAGGCATATTGCCTCAAGACATTCTCTAGTAGAGCATTCTCTAGTAGTAAACGGAGACTTGCAAAGGTGCATGAGACACACTATCAAACAAAAATCCTTACATACAAGATAGAAGTAATAAAATAAGAACAATATTATTCATAAAACAATACCAATCCGTTATGCTTGGTAAAGAAATTGTTTTTTTGCTGTGCAATAACAATAACCCCCTCTGATACATATCATATATAGGTACACTTGAACATACAACCAAAAAACAATTGATATGTAAAATATATGGTAGGTATAATAAACTACTATAATATGCTAATGTAGGTATGAAGTGGTAGTATGAGTAAACAACACCTAAAGTGTGCACTTACCTGTAAAACGCGCAACTGAAACGTTATAGGTGGGTAAGTACCTATTTTTTTTAGAATTCAAACAATTGTTACAAAGAAAGAAAACCGGCTTAGTGCGAGACGGACTCGCGCACGAAGGGTTCCATTTTCTATAAAAATAGTTTAAAAAAAGTTTATTGTATGGGAGCCCCCCTTTAATATTAATTTTATTTTGTTTTTATTATTTGTTGTTATAGCGGCAACAGAAATACATCATCTGTAAAAATTTAGACAGCGAAGTCTTAGTAATAGGGCCCCGTTTTTACCCTTTGGGTACGGAACCCTAAAAAACAAACAGTGCGCAGCAAGCACTTACGAGTAGGTAGGTATACCGAGACGTTTATTCCTTTTCAACACAACACATTGTAACGTACGATTGTCACGTTGCTACCTTGCAGCAAGGTGTACCTATACGTGAACACGGGTTTTACAGAATGTACATTAATGTGTTTTTTTTTAAGTCTCGGCAAATGGATTCTTACTGAATAATCAAATTAAATCCTTTTTGTTAATTAATTGACTATTTATTTTTGGATATGATACAGAAACGTTTAATTTAGTATTACAACTATTCACTTTTGATAACATTTTACATGAATTAATAAAGCTAACATTTTAAAACCAAAGTAAATTACATTTTGTATCGGCTGTTTAGAGATTTCATCTAAGTCTGGCTTAGCACATGCGCGCGCACTGCGCGTTACCACAATGCCACAATTAGTTGCATGACCCCTAAACTGTATTGAGTTAATGATAATAAATATAATTCCATATTTAAGGGTGTTCAACACCCGCGGGCCCCGTGACGGTGACGCCGTCGGGCGCGATCCGCGGCTCGTGGATGGACTCGCGACTCGGGCGCCGCTTCCAGGCCTACCGAGGCATCCACTACGCGCGCCCGCCCGTCGGGGAGCTCCGATTCCAGGTTAGGACTCCTGTAACACGTATCGACCAGACGACCGCATTGCTGCCAGTGGACCAATGTAATTTGACTTCGATTATATATCTTCAGACCCCCTAGCACACTAGGTTTTATGTCCGACGTACAGCATTTGTCCCTCCTTGCACTCGCATATTTACCAGAATGGGACGAATGCTTTATGTCCGACATAAACTTAGTGTGCTAGGGGGGGCGGTCATGTCGCATGTTGATGTCGGCAGCTGTTGGCAGCAGTATCCTAACAATACCAGAAAATACTATTCGTTTCAAAACGTTGCCTCGTAAAAAAGGAAAGGCACTTCTAACCTTATGTAGTATAAGATAACTACTGATAAAGGTAATGAGCAACAAGTGGCAACAACGTCCCAACGAATAGGCACAGATGAACATACTTAATGAAACACAATGTCGTCACGTCACTTCAGGAGACACTGTACCTTCTAATATTCCAATCTTGTTCTATTTATTTCTTTATTCCTTTTACGGTAGTCTGGTTTGTACTCCGTCGCAGTGTTGGCCAAAAAGTAATTGAATTACAAATTACTAATTGCAATTACAAAATGTAATTGTAATTACAAATTACAATTACATGGAAAAAGTAATTGAAGCCTCAATTACAAATTGCAATTACAAAATGTAATTTGTAATTTCAATTACCAATTACATTTTGTAATTAAAATTGGTAATTAATTACTTTTTCAATTACAAATTACTTTTTTCTAACACAATGTTCGAGTATATTTTGGACTTTGAAATTTTTCATAAAATTATTTCCTCACATTTTAGTGTTTTTTTAATTCGGTCGTACAAAATGCTTAAAAATAATCACAAAATGTCATGTAAAGTTTTCCCCAAAATCACTTCTTTCAACGATATACTTCAACTCGATGTGTTAGACGGCGGCGCGGTGCTATCTAGGACAGAGAAATTTCTAACAATAATTTTATTTTAACGTTTTGCTGTTATTTTACAATTGCGTCGTAAAGTATGCCTAAAAAGGATCATATTATGTCATATAAACTTTTTCCCAAAATAGCTCTTTTCAACGATGTACCTACTTAACTTCGATGGATCAAAGGACTTAGAGAAATTTTCATCAAAAATGTTTTTGTTAGTTTTCGGTTTTTATTTTTATTCTATTGAAAGCAATGCTTAAAACAATCACAAAATATCATATAAAGTTTTCCCCAAAATCGCTTCTTTCAACGATATACTCGATGTGTTTTAGACGGCGGTGCAGGTGCTATCAAGGACTTAACAGAAATTGCCATAAAAAAATTTTTTCTTACTTTTTGGTTTTCGTTCTGTCGAAACAATACTTAAGGAGAAGCGCAAAACGTCAAATAAACTTTTTACCTAAATCGCTATTTTCAAAGATATACTCTGTCATAATGTTAGACGGAATCGATTCCAGGACTTACGAAGAATTTACGAGCAAAAAAAATATTTTAAATTTTATTATTAGTTTCCAGTTCAATCGTAAAACACATACAAAAATAAAGACAAAACGTCAAATAAACTTCTTTCTACGATGTATACTTACAGAGATATCGAAGTTTTAGTGAAAAGTAATTGAGCAGAAAGTTGCAATTACAAATTATATAATTAATCAATCGGCATACCTAGTCAATTACAAATTTCTTTATCTTAATTTTTATTTTAAGTGCGCATCAAAAGAATCACAAAATTGTAAAATTAAATTTTAAACAAATCTCTCTTTTCAGAAATATGCAATACCAACTCTTAAACTATCAACTGCCATCGGCAGTATCGGCACACGGTATTTTTTTCAATTGCGTCGTAAAGTATGCCTAAAATAGAGTATATTACGTTTTATAAACTTTTTCCCAAAATGGCTCTTTTCGATGATATACTTAACTTCGATGGATCAGAAGCGAAGTTCTCAAGGACAAGAGAAATTTCCATCAAAAATGTTTTTCATAGTTTATGGTTTTATTTTTATTCTATCGAAAGCAATGCTTAATAAGCATCACAAAATGTCATATAAAGTTTTCCCCAAAATCGCTTCTTTCAACGATATACTCGATGTGTTAGACGGCGGTGCTATCTAGGACAGTGAAATTACCATAAAAAAATTTTTTCTTAGTTTTTGGTTTTAGTTTTTTTCTATCGAAAACAATGCTTAATAACAAGCACAAAACGTTACATAATTTTTTTCCCAAAATCGCTCTTTTCATCGTTATGCTCAACCACAATGGTCGAACGAATCTATTTAAGGACTTAGATAATTTTGGACGAAACAATATTTTTTTTAGTTCACTATAAAAAACGCGCAAAAATAAGCACAAACTGTCAAGTAAACTTTTTTCTAACATGTGTCGTTAGAGAGATATCGAAGTTCCAGTTAAAAGTAATTGAGCAAAAAGTAATTGCAATTACAAATTACATGTAATTGCAATTACCAATTACAAGTAATTTCAATTACAAGTAATTTCAATTACAAGTAATTTCAATTACAAGTAATTTCAATTACAAGTAATTTCAATTACATGTAATTGCAATTACCAATTACAAGTAATTTCAATTACAAGTAATTTCAATTACAAATTGCAATTACTTCTAATTGAATTACATGTAATTTAATTGGTAATTAATTACAAAAAGTAATTAATTACGCCCAACACTGTTCCGTCATAGGACAGACGTAGACGTGATAAAAGCTGCGACACCCAGAAGCACAAACTATCTTAACCACCTAGTCCAATGTTCCCGTGACGCTAAATACCAAAAGAAGTGGAGATACATCGCAAGGGCTCCTTTATCCGTAGTAAATACATCATCACGAAACCACAACAACTCTGCTAAGAGTGAACGACTGAAGAGAGCGAGTTCATCCTTATGAAAGCCTTAATCCCAGTTTGACTTTTTCCCGCAGGCTCCAGTGGACATGATAACGTACCCATCAGAAGTAGACGCACGCGAAGACGGACCGGCTTGTCCGTTACCTGTCGCACCCGGCGAGTACTACGTCGATGAAGACTGTCTCCGGATCAACGTCTACACTCCAGAGAACAACAGGTACTAAGTAGCATAAATAAACACTTTTGGTACCTAGAAACATGTGTTACTAACTCGTTTAGCAACATGGTAGTAAACTTTCTCCTTGCCTTTGAAACTGCATCTATCATCAATTCATCATTGCTCTACCAACATTTTCAAAATCAGACGTAAAACGCACGTTCGGACAACTCAACTCTAATTTTCGCATATAAAAAGAGACATTATAGAGGTACTTCCTGATACCTGGCATACGTTCAATGCTTAAATTTATCATATTAATCTTGAGTCTGCTACAATGACAATAAGACCGAAAAATTATTGATACAAATCAACGGTCCCAATTAAAAGAGTCGGATCTGCAAAAATGATAATTTTGCTTTTCAGTGGCTTAGGACTTAAAAAACTCAAAACTTTAAAACCACATTCACAGATTTTCGTTTTTCTCAATACGATTTTTTGTGTACCTATTTTATGTAATTTCCAGCCTGTAAATTTTCTCTGTATTAAATTGTTACATACGAGTTTCCGTGCAACGTCAGTTCTGCCAGTTACGACATTTTTGGAGTACATTTTTTGTCGGACGTGGTACATCCGACATATTAATTTATACAATTTCCAAACAAAAATATCGTATGTGGCACTTCTGACAAAAGATACGTAAGTTATTCCGGTTAAAAAAGTAGTATAGGTTTTTGCATTTTTTTGGAAAAAGGCTGAAAAAGTACATATATGCTCAACGGCTAGTAATAAACAACCTACTAATAAGCAAACATTCGAAGGTTGATAACGATATTCCATTCATAAACGATTTCTCCCATACCATTTTTTTTTCAAAAACTTTGACGGCTTCTCCTGCAAGCAAGAGCAAGAGTCGGATCTGCAAAACAGCTACTTTTCAGGAGAAAAGTAGCTGTTTTGCAGATCCGACTCTTTTAATTGGCACCGTCGAGATGCTTAGGCCATCGACGTACAGTCAAGGATTTTAATTGTTGACCCATTTAGAGCTCACTTTATTTTGCTGGACAATTCTAAGCTCCTATTAAAAACCAAAACTAGTAGACACCTAACCTGTCCAACATTTAAAGATCTTAACCGTACAATCAATGAAAACACGGAAATTAAAATGTTCGGTTATTAGCGGCAATGATATACCACTAACTGTCTTGAATGTGATTACAGTTCCCGTAAACTGCCGGTAATATTCTTCATCCACCCGGGCGGTTTCTACTCGATGACAGGCCGCTCCGACCTTTTCGGCCCTGATTATCTGCTGGATAGAAACATCGTGCTTGTCACCATCAACTACCGCCTCGCCTCTCTTGGTAAGCATGATATTAGTCATAACAAAACATCCTCAGGGCAAAAGCATGTGCAAATAGAATATTAGGTGATCATATAATGGTTTAATCTGATTGCATTAGGATCTTACTGCTGTTTAAACAGAGGCAAGCAGTCTATCTTAAAGTAGGCATTGAGTATTAAAGATCCGGACTCAGATAAAAAAGGACGTATTTTCATGATCAACTGACTGGTCTTTGTCACTGAAGAAAAGTATTCATTTTCAATCGTGATTCTATTGCTTCATACGGCTCAACAAACCATTTAATTGTCACTAGGTTTCATCAGCACTGGCGACGCAGTAGCGCCAGGCAACAATGGCTACAAGGACCAGGTGTCGGCATTGCGTTGGGTGCGACGAAATATCGCAGCGTTCGGCGGTAACCCGGGAAAAGTCACCATTGCGGGGTGCAGTGCTGGCTCTATCAGTGTTATGTTGCACATGATCTCTTCTATGTCTAAAGGTAAATCATTCGCATATATTATTAAATCTACCCCGGATACTACATCATCCAAACTTTGAGCAAAAATATCTTCTGAATGTTGAGCGTCTAGTATAGTATAGTTATTGTCATTACGTATCCTGTCAACAGGCCTGTTCCACCGTGGTATTGCGATGTCCGCCTCCCCCATGGGCAAGGAGCCGCTGCCTGCTCACCAAATGGAACTGGCGCAGAAGCAGGCACAGATTCTCAACTGCCCCACCAATTCTTCTCGGGCCATTATTGACTGCCTGAAGACCAAGACCTGGCAGGAAATTGGGAACTCTCTGCCTGGATTCTGGGATGTACGACAGCGTTTTTAAGTATTTAAAATACTCAGCTCCATGTACCTACTTAACCTGGTGAATCATGCAGTCAATATAGATATATTTTAACTGTTTTAGCAATCCGGCTTCAGTCCTGTAGGTTTCTGGAACCCTGTGATAGAGCCAGATGTGGGCCAGCCGCGTTTCCTCGCGGTGCAGCCTGACGAAGCAGTTCGCAAGGGACAAATGCACGCCGTGCCTCTACTCATCAGCCAAACCGAAGACGAGTTTTTCTGGAAGACATTCAGTGAGTTAACTATAAATCAATCATGTTCACGCTAACTAACTGATGACAAATAGTTTTCATAATTTTGCTTGAAACTAGCATACAATTTAGAACAATAATGTTTTTTTAATAACTGGCGTCAATCCTTTTCCCAATTTTCTACGTGTGCAGGTTCAACCGATTATTGCGCTGTATTTACATAGTCAAAAGCTTTTTAGGTTATCCGCTATATGTATCCTTTAAAATATTTCGAGAAACATTTTCTTTTAATAGGTATCACAAGGAACAAAACTCTTGTTGATCGTATGAACGCCGAGTGGGAGACGATCGCCCCGAGCGAGTTCACTCTGCCCAAGAAAAACTCTGCAGCAGCTAGCCGGCGGCTCAAGGAGACCTACTTGGGCGGCCAGCCGGTCGCAGACACCCCTGAAAGCAACAAGGCGCTTGGAAAACTGTATGGAGACAGCTGGATTGGACTTAATACGCATAGGTACTTAGGACGAAAATTGCACTGATGGGTTTTTGTTTTTGACTAATATCAGAGCTCAAGCTCAACACGAACTTTTATACACCAGAACGGCTATCGCAAGACGAGGCACGAGCTCTCTCGATTTTTCTCGCACTCACTTGTTAGAACATTTAGAACAAGAGGTATTGTGCGAGAATAATCGAGAGTATGTCGCGGCAGTCCCGTGATAGACGTGCCGACTAGGTTAAATATTTTTAATTAATTAATACTCTTCGCCAGGATGGCGAACCTGATGTGTCGTCACTCGCCGCAGCCAGTGTGGTACAGCGTCTTTAGCTACATCGGTAACAACAGCTTCTACGAGGATCCACTCACCGGAAAGCCCGCTGGTAAGTTCTGTGGCTATAGAAGAAAATATGTCCCTATTATCCGGGTTTGAAAACAAACAAGAGTTCCGGATACTAGCTGGCAAGAAATTCTCAGTTGTGTATTTAGGAATCGTACAATCGAGCACGCAATATTTTGCAATACATGGAAAGACTTAAGAGTTCAGCTCACATACTTTGCTTAAAACTACTTAAGTACTTAGACTGTGTAAAGCGTTGTTCTCAAAGAATTTATAAGCCCAACTGGCTGTCCGTGGGCGCCACTCTGACGTCTTCAACTGACTTCTGAAGCCCTAGCGCAAAACGAATATGTGTCTCCCTCTCTGTTGCACTTGATAGTTCGAGCGACAGAGACGGAGATACACGAACGAACTTCGTTTTAATTTCGCGGTACTGCCCCTGGTTGCTATACCATGATGTCTACAGGTGCAGCGCACCACGACGACTTGATATACCTGTTCTCCATGAGCTACTTCCGGACCCCGATCAAGGCGCGCTCCCCGCCGCCCCCCGCCCCGCAGGACCACGTCTTGGTGGAGCGCATGACCGCCATCTGGTACACCTTCGCTAAGCACGGGTGAGCACTTCTCAAACAAATATATTTTTCACCTCACCGACTCGAAAAGGCTTGCTTTATCGTTCAAAATCTGCGCCCAAAAGTCTATTTTATCCGCTAGCGTGGAAAGAGTTTTTGAATTTGGAACGTGACGGTCGATCGCGAGACCCAACTTTTTTCTATACAGAATGAGAGGTGCGTTCAGAAACTGATGGTGTTACGCCAATAATAAATTGTTATTATTTTGATAAAATATAATAAATAATACTTATTCTCTCTTAATTAAGTAGGTACATACGAAATATTAATATTTAGACTGACTTATAAGGATAAAATACGAATAAATAATTTGTATTTTTCTAAAAATTTAGTTTTTCCAAATTTGGAACGCACTTTTTGAAAAGTTAATAAGAAAAAACTCATATACATTTAATTTTGTTTTGTTCTAAAGCCACAGACAGTAAAACCAAAATAATGGTGGTTATTTATAGATTTTAGTGCAGAATATATACATATATGAATTTTGATGCCTGCTAAGTTAGCGGAAAAAGTGATATAAGTGTATTTGAGTCTTAGTTTAAACCGTGAGTATCCAATATTACTTTGAATTTTTGAATGTACCTAGGTAAGCGTGAGGTTATTTAAAGATTCAAAAATATTTATGTTACATTTGATAATTATAAAATGCTAGATCTTGATGAGATGTAAACAAACCTTTATTGGAAATGAGTACAAGGTCCAAATTACTTCCATTACATTTACTTACAACCTACAATTTTCCTCGCGGTGGTGAGGTGAAAAATTGTGTGTTTCGCTCGGCAGCAAAATTGTTTGGCGTCTCGTGCCTTGAAAGCCTCGCTATGCTCAGGATTGTACTTTTGAACCATTCGCTTCGCTCATGGTTCAATTTTACAATCCTTCGCTAGCTCGGCTTTCAATACTAAGCACTTGCGCCAAACAACAACTTTGCAGCCTTGCATAACAAATAACTATTATACACACAAGGATAGACTGGTTGAACGCTCGGGAAACTGCGTTCAATTTGACGTTAAACGTTGAAGATTCAAGAAGGCCAGTCATATTTATGGCCGACTATTACGCGACGGCGCGTGAGGTCTCTTGATTTTTCTCGCACTATCCGACTCTCTCTTATTAGAACACTTAGATCAAGAGGCATAGTGCGAGAAAAATCAAGAGTATATCGCGGCCGTCCCATTATAGACATGCAGAAAAATCGCTAAAATCGCAAGCTAACGGCTAGTTGTGATTTTTTGGTATGTCGCTAGGATTAGGACCACTACCAGTACCGTATATCCAAGTTTGCAGTTTCGAAACACCTGTACTAACTTTGCAGCACTCGAAAAACCACGAACACACACACACATTAACTTCATAATTGTTTTGTACCTAATTCAGCTGTCTCTCCCCAGCGACCCGAACCCCCGTGGTGGGGAGTTGCCGGAGCTGTCGTCGCTGCGCTGGCCGGCCATGCGGCCTGACGACCGGCAGTATCTCAAGGTCGACCGCGAGTTCTCCGTGCACAGCAAGCTGCACGAGACACAACTGCGCGTCTGGGACGAGCTCTACCCCATGCAGTTCTGAGCTTAAAAAGTCGACAGTGATGTAGACATGAGTGATTCTGACTACCTATTCTGAATAAGTATTTTTTATATTAAGTGAGCTAGTTTCTTCAGAGTATCGATTTAGTGTGATTTAAAAAATAATTATGTCTGTACCTCCTTACTTATTCAATTTGTATTAATAATAAAATGAAATTAAATGGTTAGACCTCATGTGAAAAGTTCCATAATTTGACCCATTTCCCAATGTTTAATTGTGATTTTTAGGGTTCCGTAGTCAACAAGGAACCCTTACCTATAGTTTCGCCATGTCCGTCTGTCCGTCGGCCACTTAGCTTAGCTCAGTAACTACTAGAAAACTGGAATTCCGCATGGTATATAAAAACCAATCACGCCGACAAAATAGTCTAATAAAAACCTGGTAAAACATATTTTTTAATTCGGCCGACGCAACCGCACGATTTAAATTCGCACCTGCTATTAGTTCGACATAGTGGGAGATAGAGATACACGAACACGAACGAAGTTCGTTTTCGTTTCGGGGTAGCCCCTCTGTTTTTCGAGAGCAGAAGCAATTCTCATAGGATAGCCAAAGCGCTGGAAATAGAGTTGCATTGTCGCCACAACAACAGCTGCACTGCACTGCACTGCAAAGCTTTTAATAATAATATTAATCAACCAACCTAACATTCGACAAAATAAAGTCTAGCCAGTCTAGGTACCTACTCGTTTGACATGATTGCTTCAAGTACGGTCTTTTTCCTCTCAATGTAAACCGAGTCCGTATGCTATGGAGATTAGGTGTATTTTTCAAGTACTTTTTATTAGCATTTGGAAATGGCTCCTCACGCGCGGGGGCGCATGCGTGTTGGTATTTGCTTCTCCATCCCCCGAGATGTAGTGATGCGAATAGTTAACAATCATCCAACTATCGATGATAAAATTATTGATTCCCGAAAATGCAATCTATATTCTAGAAAAGTACCTAACAACATGCCGTGAGTTAAATGCCTACGAGCAATTTTGTTCACTCCAGCCTTTTCAATAAAGGGCTCATACTTATCTTAATTTAGAACCTGACGCAAGGCAGATTTTAAGTGATTGATAGCAGGCCTATTCCCACTTGCATTTTGGCGCGAAGTTACGTTTATGTATACCTAGTATGTATATCTCTTTAAATCATCAAGATCCTGATCACTATCATCATCCACATCATCATCATCATCATCAACAACAACAACGACAATAACAACAGTGAGCGTCAGGATGACAGGACCATGATAGATTTTTATAGCGAGAGTAATTCCAATTTTTAGTACCTTTTTTGTACTATTTGGTACCTGACATCATAAAATTTGTACCTCGCTAAAAATCGACAGATATTGAAAATAAAGTGGTCAGCCATTCTGACGTCAGGTTGACAGGACCAAGTCCAATTCTCCTAGTTGTAGCCGTTATACCGAATCCATCTTTTCACAAATATTTAGTACTTACCTAATTTGTACCTATATTCATGATTTTTAGTATTTTAAAAAGACTTACCAAAAAAAGGTACGCTAAGAATAAGTTTTGTATGAGAATAGTGTAAGCCCGCTACACACAACAACGATAAATCGTAATGATTTAACTGTGTTTATCGGACGTAGTTATGGCGAATTGTATCTAATTATCCGACTACGTAGTCATGTCTTCACGACTATTTGTGTTTTTGTGTATTTATTATTTTAAAATATCGTTATCACTAACAATTACTTCATTAACTAATCAACTTTGCCGCCATTTAAGTTTTTTTAACCATAGACTAATAAAAAAATAAGTGTGGTGTACACACTCACTGTACTAAAAAAATAAAGCTTCTTTAGTTCCTTTGATCGATAAAAATATATTGAAATGATTTAAACAAATACTTTTGCTTATTTATACTTTAACATTATTTGTGTTTAGTTATAATTTAATATATTTACATTTGTTTAAGAGTTATTTTTGATAATTTATTTTCTTTATTCAAATAAAGCAATAAGCCCGTTGCACACCATAACGGGCACAAATATTTAACTGTGCAGTCTCTTGGCGCAGTTTTATCGAACTTGTGTTGGCATGGCAAATAGTCGCGAAGACATGACTACTTAGTCGGATAATTAGATACAATTCGCCATAACTACGTCCGATAAGCACAGTTAAATCATTACGATTTATCATTGTTGTGTGTAGCGGGCTTACAAAACTTATTCTTAGCGTAGGTACCTTGTTTTTGGTAAGTCTTTATAAAATACTAAAAATCATGAATATAGGTACAAATTAGGTACTAAATATTTGTGAAAAGATGGATTCGGTATAACGGCTACCAACTGTCAACCTGACGTCAGAATGGCTGACCACTTTATTTTCAATATCTCTCGTTTTTTAGCGAGGTACAAATTTTATGATGTCAGGTACCAAATAGTACAAAAAAGGTACTAAAACTTGGAATTACTCTCGCTATAAAAATCTATCATGGTCCTGTCATCCTGACGCTCACTAACAACAGACTAATATATATACGTCCCACTACTGGGCACTAGGTATTCTCCACGCTGGTGCAGTGCGGGTGCGGGTTGAGGTCGTCACGTTCACATGCACGTTAACCTAGTTAACCTTTCGGTAAATATAGGTATCAAATTATATTCCGTACCTACGTTAGTTCGGAAAACTCATAATTATATATTAATAATATTACCAATCGTAAAAGGTATCGACTACTTCACACCACTATAGGCCTCCCCAACGAGAAAGGCCTGGCGCCGCGCTTACCATGACAGTCGCGCGCGCCCCTCGCCTCGCTCGCCGCAATCAAATAAAGAATTTGTTTATTAATCAAAGAGCTTTAACCTATCAAATACACATACATTTTAAGTGAGTAATCTTCATAAACTTATTAAGCTTGGTTTGATTATTTTCCGACTTATCCACCCAGTAAATTAAAATGACGAAAAATGACAAGTGATTCTTGGTGAATTGAACGACTTGTGCGTTTCAGGTTATTCATTATACTCTATGGTGCGTTTCGTTTATGCACTGTGTTAAATGAATTGTCAAACGGTTCAAGCAAATAAATTTTATGACAATTTTAACTGTTTTAACTATCGAAAACTACAATTTTATATAAGATGTTGAAGACTAGCCTACCTAGTTTGATTATTGTTTCATGTGTTTTACAGCTGACGAGTGACGACTTGGCTCTGCGGCCATATTTCTTTCAAACTGGCGAAGGTATGGTGGAAAGAACCGGACACTGGAGGTAAGATATTGTTCAATTTGGTCTTTATTATACAAAAGCAGGGAAATGTTTAATCGTACTTTTATTTTTTTACAGAATTATGTATTTAATTGTAGTAGGCAGATTTCTTCGAACAATAGTTGAACAATATTAACCCAATGCATAATTTGCGAGTAGACTTGACTGTTATCTTGTGCACAAACAAAAAGTCAAAGCGTAAGTCAAAACTTACGCTTTGACTTTTTGTTGTCTCCTGACGTTTATTTATTATATTTAAGCAAGTAGGTACCTAGTTGACTTATTCATTAAATTAGTGGCCGTCATTTTATTTAGTGGCTATTTATAATTTTTTCTAAATGTTTTGTTGTAAATTATTTGTGTTGGCGTTAGAATAATGAGAACTCACAACAACTCCGAAGAGGGTTTTATCGAGAAAATAATTATTCTGAAATGTAAAAATTCCGGGTTTCTAATATAAAACTGGCTTTACGTGGCCAGATTTATATTAGATTTTGCCGGGCCTGCCACAGACAGCGCCGAATTTTTCCACCAGTATGCAGTTGATCCGTGTAAAAAGCATGGCTCTTCCAGTCTGCCACAGACAGGTGGACAGAATTCCAAAGAGAATATAACCACTACGTTCAGAATTCCGCTGCTGAATTCGACCACCTGCCTGTGGCAGCGCCGTACGTTTTATATGGAGCATTGATGGAGCAGCTTTGGACGGAAATACCCGGGCGGAATGCGGCGGCGGAATTCAGCCTGTATGCAGTGGGCCTAAATATCTCTAATTCTAACTAGGTAACCCATCATGGTTAAGCACACGGCACACCACAATGGTACATGCTACACGTCACAGCAACTGACAAATATGCAGCTATATTCGGAATGAAGAGTGTGTATACATACGTGAACGTGATTTTACCTTCCGAGGCAGATACTATCGGAAGGCGTCAGTGTCAGTGCCTTAAACTCGTATTTGTATGGACATACAATACACGGCCGATCAGGAGTGGGTGCAGAGGCGTTTATGATTTCATGGCCGATCCGATTGTCTGAAGGCTCACTGTGCATGCTTTTGCAGGTAGATGAAATACTTGCACGTCTGATTTTGTATTCAGACTGCCAGTAAACACGCGTGCGAATGACGGACACAGAAAAAGAGAGTTCAAAAAAAGGCTGATGCGCGAATCGGATATGTATTGAGTGAATACGACAAATAATCTAAACAAACTATCGGAAGTGAAATCGGACACGTGTATTCTCGCTCTGATGGGCTCTACAAACCATACATATATCACTTCTGATTTGTCAGATCCAATTTCTGACAAATTGTGGCAGTTTAGAATAGAATAGAATAGAATAGAATAATAATTTATTACCAAAAAACAAAGTACAGACATAAACAACAGTGACAATACAGAATAAAAATATGCTAAAAAGAATAAGGAGTACAATTGTTTTGAGGCAATACATCAGTGTTTTGAGGCATTTGAGGCAGCACATGCTGAGTCTGGGACCTATTGTCCTGTTTAGGGATACGTAAAAATAATATTGCTATACCAAAGCACTGTCTCATGATTGAGATATTATTTATTTTGCCTAAGATATCGCTACTCGCAGTGATGCAAAAGGGATTTAAATAAAAATACAATGACATCAAAGCGTGATTCAAATCGACTATAAAACGCGTTTTATAGCTCTGAAACAACTTTAAAATACAAGCTATTTAATAAATGAATGTTAAATTCGTGGAAAGGCTTATTACCATTGTTATATAATGTTTTAAATATTTTACTTCTAAAATTATCTGACCGAAATCTTGGCTGATCAAACTTTTCCCATGGTCCAAATTGTGTTGATCGTGATGTGCATACAATTTGTCAGGACAACTCATTTGACGGTTGGATCAGCAGCGCAACATGCATCCAGACGATAGCAATTAGTCAGATTCTGATGAATTGGGGCTGACTAATCACGTAATGTAGATACCCCATGAAAGCTATGTATTGCTGTCTCTTACCAACTTTAGTTGCGTCTCTGTCAGTTGTTGTTTGTTGTAAAAAGTGTAAGCTGTTTGGTCTTTAAATGTTTTAAACATTATACAACTTGTGCATATCTAGTGCCCGTGGGCGCCCCCGAAGGCTGCGCGGCGGCACGTATGTGGCGTGCGGCATGCAGCGTGCTGGTGTGCCCCGACGCTGACGCCGCCTGGACGCGAATCTCAGAGACTGCGCCGCCTGACACAGTTTGGCACTCGTTGCGAAACTGCGTCGCGTACCAAGTGAGTCGCAAGTTTGTTTCTAACCACCAAGTGGTGTTATAAGTTAAACATGTGCGTGTTTGTTTGTCTGTGGTATCGTAGCTCCCCAACCGTAAAATAGATTTGAATGTGTTTTTTTTATCGAGATCTTGTCTTTCGACATGGTGCTTAGCTAATTTGGATATTATTATTAGATAGCTAAGCCGGAGCTCACTGTCTCTGTTTTCAAATCAAATCAAATCAAAATCCAAACATTCATTCGTGACAGTGCACAACACAGATAATAAAAGAAATAAATTAAACACATGTTTTCAATTTTCAATTTATTGATAGGTACAATAACATATATATTGAGTGAAAAATCTACATTATGACGTGAAGCCATAATATCACTACTACTTTCTCTGTAGTGGTGTTGTATTCCCGGAGGTGAGCTCCCGAGGATGCGTTGTGTTGAGAGCGAGGGAACTTGTTACTCCTTTGGAGTTGCATGTGTCTATTGGCTGCGGTGTCCGCTTACCATGAGGCGGGCCGTACGCTTGTTTGCCACTGTCGTTGTATAAAAATAAAAAAAACTATTAATATAAATGATGATATGATATATGTGTCAATCACATATGCTTATAGACTGGTCCCATCGATGCCAAAATGAAGAGTTTTGATGAAGAGATCTACAAGGAATTGAGGGAACCCTCAAATATATTAGGGGCGCATAAAGTGATTTCAGTATTTTTTATTACTACAAAGGTAAAGTGGAACTGACGATAACGACTAACGACGTAACGACTTTTCGCACTCCTCAATTATGTAGCTTTTACTTTACATATTTCTTATATTATTGAGATCCTGTCGACCGGTATTTTCTGTAGTAAACGATCATTGGCTTTTTTAATGTAATACGGTTTTTTCAGGCCGGTGTTTGGCAGAATTTACTAGCGAAAGGTATAGACGATGTGATGCAGCCAGCGGCGTTTAAATTGGCTATAGTACTACGACACACGCCAACAGATCTCACCGTGCGACTGCTTGCAGATCTTTTGCGCCTTCACCCACAAGCTGTAAGTATTTGTACTGATAACGAATTCTTGTTAGTTCGTTTCTCAAAAGAAAATAATCTCAATCTGGTCGAGTAAAAACTACGTTCTCTCAGTTAACTTCTTTCAAGCGACCCATGTGTCAAAATTGGTTGAACTGATTGAATTAACCGTTTTGGTGTAATCAGGCCCTTAAGATTTATCAATCTAAAGGTGATTAGTTTTACCTTTTGTAAGAGGTTTTCTTACAACCATGGTCATAGTTAAGTTAGTTATTTACTAAACTTTTGTGTTAATTTACAGCAAGATCTGACTTCGTATGTGCTGGCGTTACTGACTGACGACGAGGCGGCGTGGTGCGGTGCTTGTGGTGCGGGTTCGCCGGGTGGTGGCACGCCGGGCCCCGCCCCGCTCCGCGATCTCCAGCTCTTCGGTGACTGCGAGCTTGCCATCCTCGCTGCCAGCCGCGAGGAGTATGAAGCCCACGCCAAGCTAGTGCGAGCGGAGTACGCTGCAATGAGCAATAAGCACTATGTTGAACTGAGGATTAAGGTATGCTACACATTCATTTCACAACTTTTTTGCCTATACCATATACGAAGCCTGCAGCTGTCTGGAAATCTCCATCCTCGTCACAAACCGTGAGGAGTGTGAGGACCAGGCGATACTTGTACGCGCATCGTACGCTTCGCTTAGCAATGAGAATTATGAGTTATGAGAATATATTTCTGTCATCAGTTCATGAATCATAAAACATAAAAATCGTATACGAGTACGATGCCTGCTGCTGTTCAGCGTAGGCACGTAAACTCGCTATCCTCGCTGCCAGCTGCAAGAAGTACTCTCAGTACATTGGGCATTATGAAAGCAAACAAAGAGATAGTCAGACTATATTTATATATTGAAAAGTGCCATAAAGTGATTAAAAACTTTGTCTCTTTGATATAGGCTGTACGTTGGCGACTAATAACTAACTCCTGTTTCAGGTCCTGAACCAGTTCTCTCAAATCCCGAAGCTGTATCATACGCCTGAGTTCGAGTGCTTTGAACCGCTTGCGCGGGAAAACATTGAACGCGAAATTTGCACTCTACGCGAACACCTACTCACCGGCCAACAGACATAAAGTGGTAGAATATAATATATTGTCTTGCAGTAGTCCAAGCTAGAAAAGACGCTGATATGGTTAAAAAATAAACGAAGATTATGACAGATCAGCTCTATTGATATATTAGGTGGCGCTATAAACGCTGTTCCTATAAAAACAATAGGGTGCAAAAAATATTAAAATATACATATACATATGAACTATTAATTTAATAAAACCTGGCCGTCTGCATATTAATTATAATTATTTTCATTATAGGTATCAATCAGTATTTCTGTGTAAAATGTACACACAAGTCAAATTTAAAACGCGTACGCGTTCTTCCAAGTTTCGTTGTGAGATCTCGTATAAAGTAAAAGTTTAGTCAGGCACGCTTATTAGGTAGATGTTCTATATTATGAGTCTTTGCTATTGCTGAGGCCCTACTGCGAAACAAAAACTAATTTCGTTTGTGTGTCTCCCTCTCTGTTTTACTTGCTAGTTCGAGCGACAGAGAGGGAGATATTCGAACGAAGTTCGTTTTCACTTCGCGGTAGCCCCTCTGTTTCTATTGCGACCATTGTCTTAGTATTTGTATATTTTATTTTATTTATAATAAACTATGCCTTAGTAGCTTATAAATAGCAACACATCTGTTGGCTATATAATTAGATAGATTAGGTTTATTGCGTACCCACGCTGGACTGCGTTTCAGCTGCCATTATTCGATGTTTCAAAAGTCACTGGATCTCCAAATTGGCATCTCTAATTTCTCCCGGTCTTGAGTGACGCAACATAGAACTAATGATTGCTTTGATTCGAGAAAAGCTATGCGCCCTTGCTCGCTCGATTTAGAGGCGCCTGCGGCTGATAAGGCCCCAGAATGCTAATACAAAAAGTAAGTACTACAAAATTGTTAAAAAAAATGTAACAAACAACTGTTTCCAATATATAAAATTGTATTTTAATTCATGTGTGTTTTATTACTAGCAATGGATTATATACATATATTTAATCTTGATGCTGTAAGAGGTATCCTACTAGATTGCAGCACTAAGTATAGCTTGTTCTAATGGGGTTTATACATGTCATGATTTATCAGCCCCAATCTATCAGAAGCTGACTAACTGCTGATCCAACTGTCAAACGAGTTGTACTGAGTAAATTGATCTGTTGTTGTACTGACAAGTTGGGGTAAAGTCACATAAGGGTGAGGACCAAATTCTTGACCAGTAGTTACCTGGTTAATCGGTAGGAGTTAAAAAGTTCCCTTGTGACACAAAAATTAGCTATACAATTCTATGGTTAATTTTTGTCCTCACCCTAATCTATATAACCCATAACAGATAGTTCTCATGGGGAATCCACATTATGTGATTTTACCCCAATTGGTCAGTACAACATGCCGAAGTTATAATTGGGTGTAGGTGTAGCGTACAGACGAAACAACTGCAACTACAATTTCATTCAGTGTGGCCAGTTAACAGTAAGAAAGCGAAAATTTCCGCATTCAAACGGTCCTGCGAAGCGGACTGCAAGATTGTTACTAACCGATGAGATAGAATAGAATAGAATAACATTTATTCATGCCAACAACACATACATGCACATGAATCAAAAAAATACAAAACAGAAGACAACATTGCTACGAAACGGTTCCATCTCAGCGTTGTGCTGGCCTGGTCGCCAGCGCTGGTCTTCCATGGAACCATCCGGTGATTCCACGGCGTAACACACATTTTACAGTCGCACAAAATATTAATAAAAGAAATATAACTGTGCTGTCTCGCCGTATCTCATCGGTTTGTAACAATCTTGCAGTCTGCTTCACAGGACCGTTTGAATGCAGCAATTTTCGCTTTCTTACTGTTAACGCCATACTGAATGAAATTGTAGTTGCGAAACACCGGTTTAAAAAAAGTTGACAAAGTTACAGTGTAAAATATTAAGGGGCTACCCAAGGTTTCCATCGATTTTAGTCAAGTTTTGAATCGTATCTCCTTCTTTTGCACTACAGATAGAAGTATGAATCAAACGGTATTATCGGTTCTTCAATCTTTTATCTCCATTTTGGTCTACCGGATTTTGAAACAAATGAATACTTAATGTTGTATGATTTTTTTAAAGATTGTCTAAAAAAACACTAATTTCGTATCTCTATTGACGTGAAAGATCTAACATATACGAAATCTACATATTTGGGTTCGTCTGTGACGTCTCTAAAAACTGGTCTAGGGTTTTCATTATAAACCAATTAACACAAAAGTTATGGCCAGAAAACGGGTTTTTTGACCTAAAATGGTTCAACTTTGATGCCAAATATCTCGAAAACGATGAACTTTGAAGTAAATATGGGATACTATATTGCTTAAAGCCGTTGTTGTTAATATAGTAAGCTAAAAAAAACATAAGAAAACTAAGGGATTCAGATCGAAGGTCATTGGCGTATGGGAGCCCCTTAATACAATATTCTCTAGCATATATTTTAAATTTTCGTTTAAATTTATTTGAATGTTGTACGACAAACACTACGCGCCGCGCGCGCTCATACAGGCTGAACCACGTGAAACGTCGTATGGCATTCAAATATAAATAAATTAGGTAAAAATCCCTAAGCTCTGAAGCTAGTGGTCACCTCCACCTCTTATTTAGGGCTAGATCGTTCCATACTCTGCGTAAAACATTTGAGTTCAATAGTTCAATGCACAACAAGAACATTTATGAATTGGGCAGTTCTCTGGGCTATTTCAATGTCACTTTCTCTTCTTCCGGCATGCAAAAGAATATACCTAGCAACTCTCTTCATACCCGAAAAACAGTAACCCGTTTGTGCGCTAGTCGGGTAAATAATAAAATAAAGTCTACTTAAACCTTCTACCGGTTGTACAATATTTAGAAGGTAGGTGCAATAGGGTATTCATGTTTTGGTGGGTACACACCAAGCCAACGAACGGCTATGTACTCACTCTAACAAATAGCTGTCACATAAATGCTTCGCGTTCGTTGGTAATTCGTTTGCTCAGTGTGTACCCACCATTTGAGGGATATCCCAATAAGTCTGTGATTTTCTTAAAAACAATGACTTTATTGGGACTTTGCGAGCTATAACAACTATGTAGTGGCGTGGTAGTGGCTGAGAAGAATTTTCAATTTCAAGAGAGAACAAAATAAATTAACTATTTACACCTTGCTGAAACTAAACGCAGACACGCGCTGCGTAGTTAAAAAAAAAACAAAATCAATATGGCGTCGAATCGTGTTCCTTTCCTTGTCTTGTATGGGGAATCGAATAAAATTAAATGTCTGGATATTTAAAATAACTGTACTGTAAGAGAAACAGTAATCGATTGAGTGTTAAGAATTGTCGTCTGTGTCATCGCAGAATTACAATAAATTAACCAAGTGACAACTGCAGGTAAACAAATGTAAAAGGGGTCAATGATCGTCGAATTTTTTTAGGGTTCCATTGGATCTGCGGCTGCGGCGACGTGGGAAGGCTTGTGAGTAACGTATGTTGATTTCTGTGGATGTTCGCAGGGGTTAGAGATGTCATGGCGCGGAAGAGATGAGCGAAGCGACCGTGGCTCTCGGTGGGAGTCGGATCGTCAGGACCAGTGGCCGAAGCGCGGGCGTTCGCCCGTATGGGACATGCGTCGCGATTCTCCAGATCGCTCGCGAGCCTCTCCTCGCCACCACCGCGACCGCTACGACCGGTATGATCGCGACGTGAACCGTGATCGCGACGTAAACCGTGATCGCGACGGGAACCGTGATCGGCGCGACCGCAGTGATCGCTATGAGCGGGACGAGCGGCGCCCACGCTCGCGGGACCGTCACGAGCGGGCTCGCTCGCGCTCGCGTTCTCGATCGCGACGGCGTTCGCCGAGGCGCCACGAGCGCGATATCGACGTGCCCGCGGCGCCGTCGCCGCCGACCATCAGTGCAGTTGACATGGTCATATCGCGATCTCGTAGTCGCTCCGCCAGCCGCGACCGTGAGAGTATCAGTAACTATGACAACAAGGATGAACTAGCCGCCAATGCCTCTCCGGGTGACTGGTTCTGTAAGTGTGGCTCATACAATTTTAAAAGGCGTCAGATATGCTACAGACGCAACTGTAATGGAAAGCGATCAGAAGGCACTGTTTATGGGGCAGACGCTGAGAGACATGGCTTGTCAGAAGGTATGGGTATAACCAAGAGGCTCCTATTTAGAAGGTTAGATGCTCTAACAACTGAGGAGAAAATATTAGAGGCTTTGAAAGAGAGGTGTTCAAAGGGAGTTTTAGATTCTATCGCAGGCATCACAATAGGCAGAGAAACCCTCACAGGGGCATCTAAATGCCTTGCATACATAAATTTCAATTCTATCGCAGATTCTACAATGGCTCATTCTGAATTGATGATGCTGTCTCCTCCATTAGAGATTGATAGTCGCGAAGTGTTAATATCATTTTACAATGAGCCACAAAAAATGCAGAAGCCCGCCCCTAATCCAGTAGAGTATGCACACTACTATTCTCAGATGACCACATACAATAATAGTTCAGCTTTATCTGAAGCAGACAGAGTTAATGCTGCTGCAGCAGTGGCTCAGTCAGCTATTACGGCTGCTCAGGCCCGTCAGCTCACATGGACACCGGCTGCCCCTACCTTTGTAGCTTCAGCTACCCATGCAGCAAGCAGCATCAAGGCTCCTACAGGTGATGGGACAACAGTGTATACAGCACCTGATGTGAGGACGTTCATGTATGATGAGTCTTCTGGGTATTACTATGATCCTTCTTCTGGACTGTACTATGATGGTACCACTCAGTACTTTTACAATAGCCAAAGTAATCAGTATATGTATTGGGATGCTACAAGTTCTACTTATATTGCTGCAACACAGGCCACCCAAAATACAGACCAGCCCAAGCTGCCAGCTCCACCAACAGTCACAGTGGACAACACCATCAACATCATTAAAGAACCAGAGGAGAAAAAAAAGAAAGATAAAGACGATAAAGTGAAAGTGGCCAAAAAGATAGCCAAAGATATGGAAAGATGGGCGCGTACTTTAAATCAAAAGAAAGAAAATGCTAAGAGTAACTATGTCATGGACCAGCCTCAGGATACAGGGCCTAGCAAGGGCTCTGCAGATATTGGCTTCTCAGTACTCGGAGCCGGGCCCTCATTAACACATGTTAGAGAAATATCACCGCCTCCTGCAGTAATTGCAGTTGCCCCTGATGAATTTTTGATAAAAAGAGTATCAGAACCAGCATTTGACAATGATGAGGGAATTATAGACTGGACAAAGTTAACTTGCATACTGTGCAAAAGGAAGTTCCCTTCTGCTGAGGTACTTACAAAGCACAAGACTCTATCAGACCTACATAAGCAGAACCTTGCAGAGCATATGAAACAGTTTGATGCACCGCAAATGAATGGGTACAGAGACCGCGCTGCCGAGCGTCGTATGAAGTTTGGAGAGGATGAGTTGCCAGTCCGGAAGAGGTATGAGCCGCCAGAGCCTATTCAGGCTCCCATACAGTCAGCACCACCACCATCTGTGGTAGACACTATTGGAGGAAAAATGCTCCAGAAAATGGGTTGGTCTGAGGGACGAGGTTTAGGCAAGACTGAGCAAGGAAGGATAGCTCCCATCGAGGCAGAGCAAAGACCAAGCTTAGCAGGTCTTGGTCAGAAGCGAGGGATCTACACGCCCACCCCGGGGGAGACGTACCGCGACACTGTGAAGAAACTCATGATTGCGCGATACAAGGAAGTCGTCGGGCAGGAGGACGGCAACTAGGTGGGTTACATTTGTTATTTCATACTGCTAATGTCTCTCTTACAGATTCAGGATGTCATGGTCAGTGTGTATTATTATTTTATTTATTTCGTAAAATTGGCAGCTAGTATTCCAGGGGTGGGGACAGTATCTTGAAGACAATGTGTGTGAATTCATTATTTATCTGCATGGTTAACTCAAGAAGGCCCCGGCCGCCAGCTGTATCAAGGCGAAATAGACTATCGATCGGTCTAAACTTATTAATTAGAAAGAATACTTAAACTTATTAATTAATTAAAAAGACGGATAGTCTTGTCTCGCCGCGACACATCTCGCGGGCCGTCCAGTGATAGCCGTGTTGGACAGGTACAGTCAATAGGTACATCCTGCAGAGAACAAATAAAGCTGACTGTGCCTGCGATTGGATGTTATGCACACAGTTTTCTAGTTGCTATTTCTATTCATCTGTTAATTCTGACTTTTTTAAATATGTATTTGGGTTTTTACATTTGGGTACATACTTATGGGTTTATTATGTTATGGTTTGAATATGTATGGCTAAAATCTGGCATTTTTAAATGCTTACACAGGTATTTATATTATTCAAACGAGCAGTGAGGGAAATTCTGAAACTACAGATATGGAAAATTGCTCTTGGTAGTCAACAGTGATTGTACATGAAACAGCATAAAAAGTTTATTTTTGAACAGCCTCATAGGTACACAGCCCAGAATCGCACCTGGTAAAATCTGTCTAAAAATCAGAGGTCATTTTATTACATAAATTAATTGTGCTGGTGCAAGGAACAATTGTTGCTATATCTGTAACGTGTATAGATTGCTGTAAAATTTCGATTTTTAAACAGATTTGATCCTTATAAATTTTTAAATGAAAGGAAAAATTGAAAAATTTAATGCTCCGAGCCGGATTCGAACCGGCGACCACAGGCATTCATGGCCCGTCGCTACTAACCAACTGAGCTATCGGAACAATTTGGTTCAGTGGCTCAGTTGGTTAGTAGCGACGGGCCATGAATGCCTGTGGTCGCCGGTTCGAATCCGGCTCGGAGCATTCAATTTTTCAATTTCACCTTTCATTTAAAAATTTATAATTTTCTTTAGCAGCGTTACTGCTTAAAAAAACAAATATTAGATTTGATCCTGTTCGATTCCTGGCCGTGTACAGTAAGGTGTAAAAATAAGTTTCTGTCAAAAATTTAATTTTCGGTACAAGATTTTATTGCTTACTGTACTTTTCTATATACCGTCATCAACTACTCATTGAGATGACTAACGAGCCCAACTCAACGGCTATACGTCGGTTAAGTTCTGAATTCCCACCTTCTGTCTCCATCATCAGATCAGCTTGATGGTACCATAATATTGAATTGTCATCCAAGCTATATTATACCCAAAACTTGAGCTTAATCGGACGGACACCAGGAAGTGGGTCAAATTTAACTTGCAAGATTTCATTACAGACACCGGGATAGGCGAAACTAAATAAAAGCTTGTAAAAGTCCATCTCTGTTGCACTTGCATATGCGAGCGACAGAGAGCGAGATACACGAACGAAGTTCGTTTTCGTTTCGCGGTAGCCCCTCAGTACATATTTGTGAGAGGATTAAATCGATACATATTTTTGCACACTACAACTTTATGAGGCTTTATTGAAAATCGTGAATGCAGTTTTAATTTTTTCGAAAATCGGTGTCGTGACTACTAAGAGAAGATGTCCGTTCTCTTGTATAGTTTCAGATTTCCCCTGACTGCCCCGATTGAATAATACACCCTGAATATTATATACCTGACTTTGATCTTCTATTTGGACATTATAGAAAAGAACATGTTCTTAGACTTATGAAAAAAATATTATTCTTATTAATCGGTACTTTAGTAATGAATGTAATTGATGTTAAATATAAAAAAGTGAAATGAAAGTTAATTGTCAGATGTCAACTTAAAATAACTCTGAGACCCGTTCTTTTTATTAAAAATAACTAGCACCAACTAACAAATGGCTTGATATTACTACAATTTGTGGCGGTTCTTCTCTTAATAACTGACATATATAAAAAAACAATTAAAATATGGCACAAAGCATTGCTATTGATTTGTGTCATCAGTTCATCCGAAACTCTTAAGAGTAAATTCTGTCAAAATAAAAAAAACAAAATACGATCATATGCTGTTACCACAAGACGAAGCGCGAGTTGTGTCGCGGCGAGATAGACTATACATCTCTTTCTAAGTGTTCTAATTAGAAAGAGACGGATAGTCAAACTCACCGTTACGCAGCTCGCGCGCCGTCTTGTCATAACCTTGCTGAGTAAAGTTTTTTTGCTTGCGTTTTTTTTGACAGAATGACTTTCATTTTCTACCCTATTAGAACTGACTCGCCGATTCTTTATTCAGTCGAGATTAAATTGTGTGAATAATATTGTACGGCGTTAACAGCAAACATATTACAGTGATATCCTTATCTATCAAAACATTAGGTACAAGAATTTTCTCATAGGATAAATTGACAGCATTCTTCCAATAATTGGGGCAAGGCTTTTCTATAGCGAAACGATGGTGCCTATTCTGCTAAATCTGAATGCCACTGTTTAGGATTCCGTGTGCCAATCATTGGGTTTTTTACCCTTCCAAATTTCATCAACCTCGGTCAAGCTAATGCAAAACTCACTTAAGGAGAGATATCTCACCTTTTGCTATGAAATATTTAGACTAATTCGGGGTCCGTAAAAATATTGTGTGAGATTTGGTTGCGTTGTGTTAACACTTTTAGAGTGCATATATTATATTCTTGAAACCAGCCAAGAAGGGAGTTTCCAAGTGGACGGACTTGTCGCCGGGTGTTTTTGATTTTTTTCTAATTGTGTGATTCTGATTTCAAACGCTAGATGGCGGGCCGCGCTGATTTGCCACGCCCCTGCACCGCGGTGAGTAACGTCTACATTTGTTCTCTCTTTCTGCAGGTTCGGCGGCTTATACTCTAGTATATTATCGTGGCTTTGATAATAATCTATATACCTTGACGATTGCCGGTTAGCCACGGCATTTTTGAAGCCGCGGTCTGGACGCCAGCGGGCTTCTGAGCGGCAGTTCATACAACAACAAGCACAATCTATGAAAGCACGCTCTCGCCTCGCTTCCCGCTGGCGTCGGGCGCGGCCTTAAGAGCAAGCGATTTAGACTCGTCTTACGCGATGGTGTGACAAGTCTTGGTCGTTACTGTTCTTTAAGCGCTTACACTACACGATATCTAGGGGCACTCTCTAAATCTTAGTAAAAGGCACCAGCTTCCTAGATATTGTGTAGTGTAGTAAGTGCTTTAGCGACGCGTGATAATATAGCGACGTGGTTGCTTGGGTGAAGTTCGATGGCATCCCACTTGTAACGCGACTAAATCGGTACAAACACTTGGACAACCGCCCTGGATTTAAAATGAAATTTTGTCAATTTTGTCATAGGTGTTGTTTTATTCGCTTTCTCTTTTCTCTTGGGAATATGCGGGCATAAACGCTATTTTATGTTTATCTGAATTCTAATCTATGTAACTTAAGGGTTCCTTCGAGTTCCATGAGTTGCCGAGTATGAGGTCGCATACCCACTTGGGTAAATTACATTAGGCTCTGATGATTTACTTCTGGTAGGGCGGATTACTTGAAACAGTCAGTCTTGTCTAATTGTATTGCGCGATGAATGTATTTCACTGCCTACTGTCTCGTACCAACATGGTACCGACCTATTTTCAGTATCTAATATTCACTCTAGGTACGTCACACGTGCTGTTTACCCTTTAAAAACATTCGTGACTATGGCAGCTCATGAAAAAACCCTTATACAGCGACAAAATTGGCGTTTCCACAACATGGCTATCACGAGACGTCCCGCGAGCTGCGACGCGACGCGGCGAGATATACTATCATACTCTTTCTCTTTCGTATTAGAATGCTTAGAAAGAGACATATAATCTATGTCGCCGCGACACCGCTCGCGGGCCTTGTGATACCTGTGGTTTTTTCTTCTCAGTGGTATATAGATTATTAGAAAAACCATCTGTTATTTCTGGGAGACTTGGGGTTATCTACATGTCCTGTGATATTATAGCTCGTGTTCTAGTATTTTAGTTTAATAGGTTCAAGCTCAAAAATGGGTAATAAAAGAATAGAAGGAGTACGAAGCGTGCAGCGATGGAGCATAGACTCTGGAAAAAACATTACTGTGATATAACTGTGATATTTAGTGGTGCAAAGAAACGGTGCAAGTGTGAATCATTTACTGACGAATTTGACCATTTACCTTACAGAACCGGCGCTGCGCCAGGACGGGCCAATCCTTTTAGAGCAGGTTTATTTATTTGTACAACACGTACAATCCAATAATTGCCTGGCATCCCAGGCTAGCGAGCAGCTCGGAGGCAGGAGTGTAGCGCCTATAGATACCACAGACAGGTATGCCAAAATATTAAGATAATAATTAACATACGAAGTAAAAGTAATCCACTTTAATCTGCTTGTCTGAGGGCTTTGGACGCCACACTACTGCTTGACATTGTAATGAAGTAAGGATAACCCTCGCGGGCTTACTACAACACCCATTTGCTTTAAAATTGTAATTTTATTCTAATTTATTGGAATTTTTATTCGTAATAGGCAACTAGCGAAGGTTATCTTGTCTGCTTGTAAAAGTGGAACGTAACGTAGAGATACAGTTTCCAAATTAAATAGACTATTTTTATAGGTATTATAATATTTTAGTTGTTTAACAGTGAATTTTGTGAATGTGGGACGGACGTCATTGAGTATTAGTGGATACTGTTACGATACATTTGTTAATGTCGTAATCTTAATTTAAAGACGCATTCTGCTAATAACAACAGTCATTAATCATTATCAGTCTTAAGAATATGATACTCAGTAACGGACAAGATACTTTTAAAGTACTTAATATGAAAATACTACAAAACGGAAGTGAAATTTATATGTGACCATGTTATTTGTTATTCATAGAAAAAAAAACACTTATTATAATATAACAATCAGATTTTATAGCCTCTTAATAATTGGACGGCAATAACTAATGAATTCAGTAATATTTGTAGTTGAAATGTAATTTAAAGTAAATACTTTTGTCTTACCCACCATTACACGGAGCATTAATTGTATCTAGATAATTTTAAATTAATATTTTCCATCGTATCTTGATATAGGTGCCTAGTAATTCATATCGGGTAGGCAACAACGAACCAAACAAATATAGAAGCCATTACAACGTATAGTTTTAACTTGAACACTTTTTAATGAAACACGGATGAATTCATCAACTCCCAAGATATTTTATTATATGCAATGTACCTACTGCTAAATGATAATTTAATAATCGTGAATAGAAAATTATATCCAAGGTTCGATTCACGTGAAAGTAGGACCTATGATTATGTTTCATTGATTTCGTAATAGACATAGTGTACCATAATGGTTATTATGTTTGTAGTCTCTTAAATCAGTACTGATTCTATTGATGTGCGGTGGCAGTGAGCAGACACAGTGGCGCTTGTGTCAACTTGCTATAGATATGTTCCACTCCTATCACATTAACTCTAGACTAGGATACTCCATAGATGTATTAAGGTAGGGCATGTACGTATACAGATTATACAACAAATTTTGTTAAACATTTTTGTGTTTTATTTACGAGGAGCGGGACCCCATTATGCTTTTATGAGCGGAACCATGGTTGATAAGCGTATTCAACGCAAAGGACGCCTACAGTTTTTACGACTTTACTTTTAAATGATTAACAATATACTTAGATTGTAGCAAATATGTGGTTTTGTGAGGGACATTTTTGTACATTCGGCATTATACAGTGTGTGGCCTGTAACAGGGGCAAATATTTAAAGGGACGATTCCCTAGAGCATCTGTAGTAGAATAGAATAGAATTCGTTTATTGCCACATAAAAAACACTATAGTAAAGTAAGGTATCAAAGTAACCCCTTGTGTCCAGTTTTTAAAAAATTCTTGTTTAAAACGGAGTAATCTTCCTTCAAGTAATGTATCTTGGCACCACGAGATCATAGCACAGCAGTCAATGCAGATTTTGAGGTAACATCATGTACTGAGTCATAATAGTTTTTGCATTTTTGTTTGTAAAATATATTTTTGTGATTTTTTAATATTTTTTTATATTTTTAGTGTTTTTTAAATAAATTTACCTGTGTCACCCCAGAAGGGTAAAAAATACACGTGAACTTACTTTAAAGAAAAAAAAAAGTTTATTATTTTCAATTAAAATTACCTCGTTATAAGTGCTCATACGCCCAATAGTCTACCGTTTAATTTTTTGCCCCTGTTGTAGGCCACACCCTGTATAGTTAGTAGTAGCCAAAGTAGCCAAATATATAGGTATTCGGTACCTACAACTACATGCCTTTATTATAAATCGTATACATATAGATGTATACGATATTTTTGGCTGCTACTAATTATATGATGCTGACTGTATTGTGTAGAGAAGTGGAAAAAAGACAATTTATCTTAAGTAATCATTTATTCTTTGGTCCACGATATAGTTAACTTGATAAAGTACAGGCTTCCAGTCGAATTCGCAAATTATTAGCTTCCCCTATAGGTAGAATAACCGTAGGGGCTGAGCAACAGTGGTATGTGGTAATGTTGGTTTTCTTTCACTTCGAAGACAATCTGAAAATTTAATACTACATTAGGTACTTATGTAGAGCGGTATAACAGATTGTCTCAGATCGCAGGTATGTGACGCCCGGGGAGAAGGCAAAGGCGATAAATATGCGATCTGATGATTTCTTTATTACCACCCGTGGTGAGTACACAATTTTACGTCTCTCCCTGGCCTGGAAGTGGGCTTCTTAATGCTAGTAATTGCTACTTTATGGCCAGGTAAGACGTAAAGGTAATTATAAAGGACACACCTAGTACCTATGGATAATGAGCCAATATTCACAAAAAAGAATTGTCAATAGCAAGGGTACCTACCTATACAAAGAAAGCTTTTGCCACTTAACTATGTAAAAAATACACTTAAATGCACAAAATAGTTTTTTTCAAGAAAATTCGGTTTATTTGACATTCTAGGTGTTCCTTTAAAACGTACCTACTTATTGAAAATTTAGTTTTATGTCCGGCCCGGATGAACACATGTTTATGTTTATTTATATAACGTATCTCGAGAACATCGTGCTTCTATTTACCACACAAAAGCTCTGGTGGACAAGCAGCGTAAATCCGAAGGACCTAAAAGTTATAAACCTAAGTATAAAACTATATCATGTAAATTTTAAACGAGGCTGAGCTGCAGTCTTGCAGTCAGTAGCGATGTTATAAAAAACTATCAAGGAAATGATGTAGGTACCTAGGTACTTGCTTAGCTACGTTTAGGTACAGCATGTTATTTATTTATTCGTATGGCATTAAGTCAGTCGTATACTATAACAACATTTTAAAATTTATTTTAAAATGTTGTTATAGTAGATTACGTCACTGTGATTGCGTGTTGATTTGCGTGGTTGTTGCTGCTTGTACAGTCAGCAGCGACAACTTACAATGTCCGAGGGACGTGAAGTGAGATATTAAGGCCTGGTTTCACTTTGATTAATGCGAGTGCGAGTGATTAGTGCGAGTGTAGGTGTGTAGTGCGAGTAGTGTCCAATTCACTGCGAGTGCAGGTGATTAGTAGGAGTGTAGGTGTGTAGTGCGAGTAGTGTCCAATTCACTGCGAGTGCAGGTGATTAGTAGGAGTGTAGGTGTGTAGTGCGAGTAGTGTCCAATTCACTGCGAGTGCAGGTGATTAGTAGGAGTGTAGGTGTGTAGTGCGAGTAGTGTCCAATTCACTGCGAGTGCAGGTGATTAGTAGGAGTGTAGGTGTGTAGTGCGAGTAGTGTCCAATTCACTGCGAGTGCAGGTGATTAGTAGGAGTGTAGGTGTGTAGTGCGAGTAGTGTCCAATTCACTGCGAGTGCAGGTGATTAGTAGGAGTGTAGGTGTGTAGTGCGAGTAGTGTCCAATTCACTGCGAGTGCAGGTGATTAGTAGGAGTGTAGGTGTGTAGTGCGAGTAGTGTCCAATTCACTGCGAGTGCAGGTGATTAGTAGGAGTGTAGGTGTGTAGTGCGAGTAGTGTCCAATTCACTGCGAGTGCAGGTGATTAGTAGGAGTGTAGGTGTGTAGTGCGAGTAGTGTCCAATTCACTGCGAGTGCAGGTGATTAGTAGGAGTGTAGGTGTGTAGTGCGAGTAGTGTCCAATTCACTGCGAGTGCAGGTGATTAGTAGGAGTGTAGGTGTGTAGTGCGAGTAGTGTCCAATTCACTGCTAGTGCAGGTGATTAGTAGGAGTGTAGGTGTGTAGTGCGAGTAGTGTCCAATTCACTGCGAGTGCAGGTGATTAGTAGGAGTGTAGGTGTGTAGTGCGAGTAGTGTCCAATTCACTGCGAGTGCAGGTGATTAGTAGGAGTGTAGGTGTGTAGTGCGAGTAGTGTCCAATTCACTGCGAGTGCAGGTGATTAGTAGGAGTGTAGGTGTGTAGTGCGAGTAGTGTCCAATTCACTGCGAGTGCAGGTGATTAGTAGGAGTGTAGGTGTGTAGTGCGAGTAGTGTCCAATTCACTGCGAGTGCAGGTGATTAGTAGGAGTGTAGGTGTTTAGTGCGAGTAGTGTCCAATTCACTGCGAGTGCAGGTGATTAGTAGGAGTGTAGGTGTGTAGTGCGAGTAGTGTCCAATTCACTGCGAGTGCAGGTGATTAGTAGGAGTGTAGGTGTTTAGTGCGAGTAGTGTCCAATTCACTGCGAGTGCAGTGCAGGTGTTTAGTGGCAGGCACGCTGCGAGTGAGGGGGAAGGGAGGGCGCGCGGGACGTGGCTACTCGCAGTCCACTCGCAAAAAAATAGAACACGCTTCTATTCACTTTACTGCAAAGCCAACTAATCACTTGCACTAATCAGTCGCTGTCCACACATCGTCACTAAGCACTCGCACTAATCAAAGTGAATACAGGCCTTTACGTCTGGTTAAACAGTAGGAGGCGCTGATATCAAATATAATACCTAAGTAAGTTTACTTACGTCAGAATCATGCGCTATGAAAACATCGGCATCATTTGCTATTAATATATATAGTTATGTTCTAACACTTCTAACATAAAAACTACACCTACGCATGCATATTGGAACATCTTACATACCTCTACATAAGGGTAAAGTGTTTCTTTCTCGTTCCTCGCATAATAATCGCCGACGTTGAATTTTAATTTGTAAGTCCCTGCACTCATGGAGTCCTTAGTGAAGGGAAATTGGATCCTTCCGTCTCCAGTCGTGACGGTGCTGTGCCATGACGCCCAGGAATCGCCCTTCTGCTTGAACAGTTCCGTGTAAAGCTGAGCCGCTGGGGTCCCAGTGGAAGTGTCGAGGACGTGTGACGTTAGAACGGGGCGCGACATAGCTGTGTGCTCTCGAATAAGGTTACAGTAACAATGCAATGTGCGAGAGTTGCGAGACGCCGGCTGGGTTCAAACCGCTGACACTAGCTGTGGTTTAGATAATATTATCGTGCAACGTGGGATGCCGATAGCAGAGTTCGTGTAACATTTTCCCACACCACAAGATATCTTTGTGGTGATAGGTAGGTAGGTACCTATTTATATTCATTAGTAAGGTAATTATTCTAATTTGTGGGTCAATCAAATAAGGGTATCATTAGATAAGTATGGTTGCTAACAGACATTCATTAGGGACGTTTAAGTAGGTAACTATATACCTACTCATATTTCTAGTACAGATGCCGTCAAACTTCTTGAACATTTGACCTTGCCTACGCAAAGGCGAATTGTACCTGCGAGCTGCCCCCCCACTTCGTCCCGCATGTTCAAGAAGTTTGACGGCATCTGTATCATACGTCTTGGCTAGGAAACCTACGACCTACCTACCTACACAATATTAAGGACCTGTAGGTACTTATTTGACCTAGGTACTTAAGATAATTTATGTTGATCGAAGGACCAAAAAAACTATATTTTTTGTCCATAAACAATTTTATTGAGTCTAGCTTAATCTAGCTGAGAACGATACAAAGCCGTTTCCCTCTTCATTCCACTTACACCTATACCTATAAGTACCTACTTAATATTCTTGAACCCTTTTCGCACTATTCTTGATGTAAACATTGGGATGCAGCACGCCAGTTCTGTGCTTGACGACGCTGTTATCTGAATCAGCACCGTTCTTGACCAGTTTGCCCCTGAGCTGATCGGTTTCTTGACTAAAATTTGGCAACCTGGGATCCCCGTGCTTTGTATAATCTATCTGCCACATAGGCAGGTGGTTCCCATCTTTCTTAAGGCTGAAATTATCGACTTTATTAGTGTCCATGCCAGGGTTCTCTTCGGACATTGACATTTTTCCTTGAGATTGGTCGATGTCATTTATTCCGTTCCTGTCCTTATGTCTGATCTTATGTGGGAAGTACTTTTTGATGTTCTTGCGGCCGGGTAAGGCGTGACGCCGTTGGGATCGCTCGTGTCCCGCTTCCGACCACACGGTTTTAGGTGTGACAGCTTGTCGTTCTTTCTTGTGTTTATGTTTTTCTGTGAAGTAACCCGTGTTTTCTACATCCAGATATTGAGATAATTCGACGCTGTTAACAACGGGGGGTCGTGTTTGCTGCTCTGTCGTCGGGACGTCGGGGTCGGTGACATTCTGAAGTTTCCGCTGCTTCTCGTTCAACAGTCTCACGGTTCTTAGAATGAGTCTCCTGAGCGATTCGTCTTTAGTGATGAGTTTACACGGGATGGAGGGAAAGTTTTTACAGAGCACGTTCCGCATGATATCCACTGTTCGGCCCTTGGGAGTGTGGAAGTCCGAAACCATTTTTGTCATGAGCGCGTTGTTTCTGAGGATCATCCCACAGTTGTGTGAGATGGAGAGGCAGAACAGTAAAAAGAGTTGGGACAGACTGTACTTCATTATGAATCTGAAACAAAGGTCGACACACTGTAAGCCCACAATTCGTCTGCTTTGCCCAAAGGTTGACTGGTAGAGAATGCTTACGGCATTAAGTCCGCCTTTTGTTCGATAAGTTGTTCTTTTGTGCAATAAAGATTAAATAAATTAACAAATAAATAAGCATGCTGAATTCCAGCGTACATGCAAATAATTTAAACTGCAATGTTGCGTTTGCAAGGGTCTTTTTTTGTTCGGTTGAGTTCTAAGTACTCATCTACTAGTTTACTACTGACCTACTCAACCTAGTAATTGTTTGGCCAGTATGACGTGATCCTCGAGCAACTATATTATTAGCTAGTTCGTTATTTAATATAGTTACGTATACTTAACGCTTACCCGTGGTGTTCCAACCGCTGCCCTTGCAGCACTCAACTTTTGCAGTTACTTTTTCACAAATCATCAATACCTACACACAGTATAAGAATCATAAGCAGTATAGTTACTAAGAGAACTGCTTTACAACACAGAAAATCACCGGACCCCCTAGCACACTAAGTTTTATGTCGGACATAAGCATTCGTCCCATTCTGGCCAAGATGCGAGTGCAAGAGGGACAAATGCTTTATGTCCGATGGGGGTCTGATGTTTCTAAATTTCCGGCCGCTATGATGTCTCATGTCGTTCTATTAGATGTATGGGATGTGTATTTAAATTTGTGCCTAGATACTCATATCTGTTGTTTTATAATGGCAGTTTGTTAGATACTGACAAGGAGAACGACTTTGAAATACGAGAGCACGTTAGCAACTAACTGTACCTACACCTACTTACCTACCTAAATATTTTAGGTAATTGTATGGGTTTTTTAGCTACTGTAGCATATTGGTTCAGGCATGCGGCGATCGTGGGTTCGAATCCCGGCTCATACCAATGAGTTTTTCGGAACTTACGAGTATGTACGGAATATTTACCGTTAGCTTTTCAGTGAAGGAAAACATCGTGAGGAAACCGGTCTAATCCCAATAAGGTCTAATTTTCCCTCTGGGTTGCAAGATCCGATGGCAGTCGCTTCCGTAAAACTAGTGCCTATGCCAAATCTTAGGATTAGGTGTGAAAGCGGACGACCGGGCTTCTTTATGGCTCAACCGGAAATAACGCTCGCCCTCCTAGCTAGGAGGTTGATGAATTGAGGGTCATTTCTCGCTGTAGGTATATAGAATACACATAGAATAGGTTACTGACAATATTACTTCTATTGTACAATGGTATGCAAAGAGTTGTTAGTAAACGTATAGCACGTGACCATCCGGAGTTTGATAATTCCGGGGTTTTATTGCCTAAATGTAGCCATTGTGGCTTTATAAACAACTAAACTATGCTGCTGTGTGATTGACATTGTGTCGACTCGCCTCACCACAACTTTACTCCGTCATACTTATTAGGTACCTACGTAACAAATAATTATTCGTAATCGGAGGCCAGACTTATACTGGCTTCGGCTAAGCGAGTTGTCGGTAGGTAATGAATAGGTACCCAGTTGCTGACGTCGATCGTTCACTGCAAGCTGACATAATCCATCGCTGTGAGAAATCATTTATTATCTCAATACTTATGTAATACAAATGAGGTGGGTATTCGCCTTATAATAAATGCTCAATATTCATGCTATTTATTAAATGCGAAATCATTGCGGGCTGTATATTATATATAACACTATTAACCCTTCAATTGGCAGCCGCCATATTGCTATAATCAGATAATACATCAATTATTATTATGATTATCAAAAATAGCGCCACCTTTTATCATTATAACTAAACATTTGCAGCGCCACCTAGTGGTAAATAGCAAAACCATATGAACGAACAGTGGGTTCGTACGTACACTTTACCGCAACGAGCTACTCTACGCTAGATAGCGCTAGTTAGCACAATACTGGTTTCGAATGTTATTTTACCATAAAATTGTGTTTTCTTTTACTTACAAATAATTGTAATAATATTACATACATACATTTTTAGAATATTTTAACACTTCCAGTGCCATGAACCCGCTACGGTTTTTCTCATGTTATTGGTAGTTTTAATCGTTGGCAGTTTTTTGTTATTAATTATCAAGTTTTCATAATCCGTTTATTAAATAAATATAAATAATACTAATGTTCAAATATGATCGCATATCTGTCAGCCTCTTCCAGGGTTTGGTTTTTACTTTTTACCTGAAATCGGGGAGATCGGTTGGGGCTGGAACGGTCATAGGGACGGCAGTAGCACTCTGCATATGCAGTGTACCTACAAAGCATTTTATTTTCATTAATATGGAAAAAAATGGAAATGTGGAAATAATTAATCACAGCAGCTTTTTTGTGTGTAACTGATATATTATCATTTTAGTAATTACGTAGACTCAAAATCCCCCAAAAATATTAGTCATCAAAAGAAACGATATTTAACCAATTCCTGAAAAAAGAGGAAAAATATTATTAGATATTTAAATTTTTGTTTTGGTTAATTTACAGGAGCTCTTCAAGAATAATAAATAAATCACACAAAATACATAATGGATGTGCCATTTATTTTTATATATTTACTTCGCGATGGAAATTTTGTAGAATTCTTGGATAAGGCATCTTACATTTGAAAATTAAACAAAAAAACAAAAACGCTGTTATAAATTAATGTTTGAAAAAAAAACGTAATTTTCCTGGGATAGTTGGTGGACGTCTTTCGGCTGTTATGACGATGATGATGATAAAGTGGAGACATTTTTCTAAACCCTGTTAGGTCCATCCATGAAAGACCTACTTTCATGGATGGACCTTCTCGTATAACTAACACGGTCAACATATTGTATTGAATGCGTTAAGGGGGTGCATTGGAACTTATCGCGTGCTTTGAAACACCGTTCTGACTAGATTAAGAAACAATAAGGCCTGATTTTCAGATGTATGATTCTTGACTATATGATTGTTTATCTGATTTAATCGATACACGCTTAAACACTCCTAGATAGAAAAAAAGCCAAAGTTGGGTCTTTATTTTCCTATTTTTATTCAGTCTATTCAAACAATACATTGTTTTAAATATAAATAAAACTTCAGTAAGTTAGGTATTTATCGAAATTTTACAAAAAAAAGCCATTCCCGAAGAGTGTTTTTTCATTTTCATTTGTTTTCCACGGATATCCAGCCCATCCAACTCCAAAATACAGTCCACCGCGCTTCAAACGTCTAATCAAATATTCTGTGTTCCGTATACCATTGAACTTTGCACGTGACAAATAATATCAATTCATTCCAATAAAAAAAAATAGAACCGAATTGAGAACCTCCTCCTTTTTTGAAGTCGGTTTAAAATAGCATAACTACCTTAATACAAATAGGGTATTTAAACATCCTAGTCCTCGGCATTGCTCTAGTGTATGACACGGGCAGTTATGTCAATACAATATGGGTTAAATTTGAAGCAAGAGGATTTTTTAAAATTAGAATTTAAGACATGTCACACTGACATAAAGTGTCCATGCACTAGGACAACGTTTAGGACTAGGACGTTTACCTTAATGTAATTGTAATTCACCGTAGTTATAACTTACAGCCGTCAAATAAAATTCGAGATGGAAATACATTTAAATGCAAAGTGAAGGAATTAGTAAATAAACAGTGGCCTGGTTAACACCGAGCGAGGGTGGCGCGGCGTCCGATCGGCGATACTTGTGGCGCGGCCGCTTACAATTCGTTCTCGGCTGGTCGGTGTGGAGACGGACTTTTTCATCACAGTAGATAGATAGCAGGCCATGATACACCAAGCAATTTGTCACAGCAACTATGTATTGCTGTCTCTTTCCAACTATACCGAGTTAGAATGAGACAGCAATTCATATCTTTCATTCTAACTATAGTAGGTGTGTGACAAATTGCGTCGTTTGTATTAGTATCCTTCAAAGCAAGGAAACAAATCCGTACAAACGTCCGATGTGACGTCGCACAGATACGCCTCGCTACAATACTTAAGCGTAGTTCGGAGTAATCGGCGGACATCAGTCCGCGTGACGCGAGTTTCTGTGGAGTTCGGGTCTAGAAAGGTTTTAAGAGACTAGTTAAGATACTGCTTTAGCTGTTATATTTACTGTGCTTTCGTAACCGTCTACGGGCTGCTACGGCGTAGCGGAGTTTGTTCAACGAGCACAATCAATGGTCACGGGACAACTCAACTGCCGTGCGATAAGTCCCGTTTTGTATTAATGATATACGATGATGTTACTGTATGTAAGAAACCGATGATACTTACATTGCCACGGCCGACCACAACTATAAACGTCAGACCGACCGTCGCCTAGTTTTCATAACGACCGTAAAAATATCATTAGAGTGGCCGAAAGTAAAATACTATTGTATTTACTGAAGCAATAATACTATAATAAGTAAATTATGTAAGTTGTACTATTGAGTGCAAGATGCACTAGTGTTCCTTTTGCCGGTACAGCCGGCAAAAGGAACACTCGTGCATCTGTAATACGTTCCTTTGCATAAAAAACCGCAAACTCATAATCATAAGCATTATTATTCCACCTAGAAAAAAAGCAAAAAGCCAACGACACGAGGTGTTCCCAGGCGGTCACCCATCCAAGTACTGACCTCGCCCGACGTTGCTTAACTTCGGTGATCGGACGAGAACCGGTGTATTCAACGTGGTATGGACGTTGGCGTCAGTGCACTCGAATAACGTTACCCAAATCGGAAATATGACGTCACAATACTCACGATGTTGCATACACGAAAATGCTTAGTTTCTCGTACTTTAAGGTAGATGACTGTTTGCACGCAAGGTGCCCATATGCAGTAAGTACTTTACATATAATTTCTTTAACAACAGCACGGTTATCACAGGACGGTCCGCGAGGTGTGTCGCGGCGAGATAGACAATCCGTCTCTTTCCAATAAGACCACTTAGAAACAGAAGGAAAGTCTATCTCGCCGCGACACAGCCATCGCGCCGTCTTATGATAACCGTGCAGATGGCGATCGATGTAAAGAGTTATAAATGTTGCATTGGCCCCTTTGCATTCAAAAACACATACCAATAAACATTATTAGACCAAAATAAAAAACAAAAAAGCCAACGACACGAGCATGGGCCAACGTTGGCGAGTGTGCAGGATGCAGCTATGTAAACGAATGAGATCGAATTATAGCCATCCCTCTCTAACGCATAGCTGCATCCTGCTCACGCACCAACGTTGGCCCAATGTGTACAGCCGGCTTTAAAGATAACAGCGTATATACTTCGCCAACGAAACTGATGTTGATGTTAATCTACTTGATAGTCTTCATCATCATCCTCCTTTTTTTTTTTTTTTTTTTTTTCGTGGAGAAAACCTGCGAACCAGGTACCCAATCACCGGGGGATGACTGGGTTATGTGGTATTTCTATCCACAAAAAACTCCACGGTGTCCTGCATCTGCGCTCTCATGCAGGGGACTCCAGGATCTCATGTTGAACGCACTGGAGCCCCCCTCGCGCCTCGCCACATGGCTCGTCCTAGGACATGTAAAATGATCTTCCCTGGGGTTCTCAAGCGAGTGCCCCAGCCCCCGCCAGAGCACTGCGACCCCGATGACCCCGTTTAATCGCCTTCTACGACAGGCGGGGGAGACCGTAGACCTATTCTTGTCCGAGCCTACACAGTATACGGCGGTGGCCTATGGTGGGCGTGTCCGTCCACGTCCCTGGCGTCGTCTTCTTCGAGAGGGATCTACTCTCTCTCGTTCCCGTTCAGCGATCTCTTTCTGGGTCATAACTACTTCGCAGAAGGAGACCATGGCTCTCCATGCTGAGTCCGCTGCCAACATATTTGTTATATCAACATACATGTTGCTGGCAGCGATAAATTGGTGCCAATCACGCTGACGAGACCCGACCTCTCGGAGTCCCATGCAGGGCATACTTCCAGTGTGTGCTGGGCAGAGTCTTGATCTCCCCCACAGTGATGGCATTGTGCAGTCTGCTCGCGGCCAATCTGATTTAGGTACTCGCCAAAGCAGCCATGTCCAGTGAGCACCTGTGTCATCCGGAAGGTGACGGTCCCTCGACTTCTCTCCAGCCAGGGCTTGAAGTTCGGCAAAATTGCTGCGACCGTTCTCTTGTCGACACTACGCGGCTCTTGGAGTCGCGCGATCCATTTATCTATAGCCTTCCTATGTTCCTGTCGCCTCACTTCAATGGGTGCTAGTTCCGACTCTTCTCGCAGACGAAAATACACTGTTCTGTCCATGTCTGCGAGGATATCTAAGGGTGGAAATCGTGCTAAGATGGTTGCTGCTTCGAATGATATGGTCCGATACCCACGGGCGACCCGAATGGCCATCAAGCGCTGTACGCTGTGCAGCTTGGCACTGAGACGACGGACAGCCAATAGTCTCTGAGACCAGACGGGCGCTCCATAGAGGGCCATGGACCTCACGACTCCGGCGTAGAGACGGCGAACGCCCTCACGAGGTCCCCCGAGATTGGGCAGGAGTCGGCGCATAGCACCCGCTGCTTTTTGAATTCGTGGGACCAAGCGGTTGAGGTGCTCTTCGAATCCCCAGCGGCTATCTAGCGTCAGCCCGAGGTATTTAAGATACTGACCCACTTGAACCTCCGCATCACCCACATGAACCGACAGGTTGGGTGGTTCTCTCCCTCGTGGTAGTTTATGGAACCACATCGCCTCGGTTTTGTGTGGCGCTATTTTCAGACCCAGCTGGTTTATGGTCCCTACCACGCGTGCTATCCCCTCCTCGGCGAGCTCTATAGTCCTGTCATACGATCGCCCAATGGCCAGTACTAACGTATCATCTGCGTAACAGACGATATGCACACCATCGGGAAGATCCACCCTGAGGACCGCATCAAATGCCATATTCCACAACAAGGGTCCCAAAACGGAACCCTGAGGAACACCACAGGTCATATCTTTCAATTCGAGGGCCCCATCTTGATCAATGAATTTTATACTCCTGTTTTGCAGGTAACTTCCGATCAAACACTTTAAGTAGTGGGGCACTTGATGGTAAGCGAGTGCCCCTTTGATCGATTCCCACGGCAGCGAATTAAAAACATTGACAATATCGAGACTTATGGCCAACGCAACATCTCCCTGAATATTTACGGCCTGTTAACTCTTGGACACGGAGAATTGCACCAACGGTCGATCGCGCCACCCGGAAACCAAACTGATTATCCGATAAGTTGGGGCCGATACGGCGAAGATGACTGTTTAGACGGGAGGCAATTATTCGTTCGAATAGTTTGCCCGCCTCATCCAACAAGCAAATAGGCCGGTAGGCAGACGGAGAATCCGGTGCCCTACCTTCTTTCTTTATAAGCACCAGTCGAGCCTCTTTCCAGCATTTTGGGAAAGTGCCTAATCGCATGCAGCAGCTAAACAGCTGCCTCAGGCGGCTGTCTAAGCCCGCCGCAAGAGCTAGTGCCCAGGCGCGACCCGGTATGCCGTCCAAGCCTGGTGCGGTGTTTCGTGCTCTGAGGCGCCTTATCGCTTGAGACCACTCTATATCTGTTACGTCCAGGTCGTCGGACCACGCTATATCAACCGCGGATGATGGTTGTGTAGAAGGTGCAATATTTGTCCTCTCTTGAATCCTCGGGAAGAGAGTGCAAACTATTCTATCCACGAACTCCGGTTCCAATGTTTGTGTCAGAGGGGGAACCGAAGGACGGAGTTTTTTTAATACCATTTTATATGGGCGGCCCCAAGGATCCCTGTCCAAACCATCTAATAACTCGTCCCAACAGCGTGCCCTAGCAGTCTCAATGGCCTTCTGTAGATTTACAGTTGCCTGCCTGTATGCTGAATATGCTCTCGCTTTCTCTTCTTCACTTACAAGCCGTCTTCTTCGAGACCTCGTGAATTGACGTCTTGAGCTTGAGACTGTTTCCCGCATACAGGCAATTTCGTCTGACCACCAGTACACGGACCCAACCTTTGGAGCCCTAGCCCGACGCATGGAGATGTCGCAGATAAATGTCATTTTCTCCCGTAATCTGATTACGCCTGTTTCTGGATCTACCGTGCTATGATCAGAGCTGTCTTCTGCCCATGCTTCCACAATGGCTGTTGCTTCAAGTAAGTCCTTGTCTAGGCTCTTTAGAGACCATCGCCGCAAAAGATTGCTGTCTCGGCGCGTCACGCGATTCGGTGGACGGGGAGTGACCTCTAAAATAATATGCCGGTGATCAGATAACGTGACCAGCTCTTCCGCTACTCTCCACGCAGAGACGGCGCCAGCAGCAGATGGGGTAGCCCATGACAGATCTACGATAGACTCTCCCTGCCAGCGTACGCATGTGCTGACGGACCCTCTATTAAGCAATCTGAGATCCAGCATTGCCGCCCATTCTTGTGCCATCCTTCCCCTGGCGTTGTCCTGAGTGTCTCCCCATACTCTCGAGCGAGCGTTAAAGTCACCTAAGACAAGCACTGGTCGCGGCAAGCACCTACGTAAGCAGCGCGCCACTTTGTCAAGGTAAGCTTCGTAGATGGTAGATGTGCTGTTTGGTGAAATGTAACAGCCTATAACCGCAAAACAACCCCATCTTATCGCGACATACCCTTGTCCACGCTCAATAATTGAACATTGGGGGTCTCTCTCACCTCCACTCCAATAAATTGCTACAGAGCCACTATTGTCTCCAAACCAGCGAGGATGGTCCGGGACGTTGTATGGTTCAGCAACCACCGCCACTGCAATAGCTCTATTCCCGGAAATGCCCCCAAAGGAGCCCGGGGTCCGCTTTGACACCTAATCCCAAGATTTGGCATAGGCACTAATTTTACGAAAACGACTGCCATCTGACCTTCCAACCCAGAGGGAAAACTAGACCTTATTGGGATTAGACCGGTTTCCTCACGATGTTTTCCTTCACCGAAAAGCCATGAAAAGCTAACGGTAAATATTCCGTACATATGTTCCGAAAAACTCATTGTTACGAGCCAGGATTCGAACTCACGACCGCCGCTTGACAGCCGCATGCCTGAACCACTAGGCTACCGCAGCTCTACTACGTACGTACTTGATAGTCTTCATTAACACCATACTATATAATACTAGCTTCCGCCCGCGACCTCGTTCGCACAAACCCGGGATAAAAACTATCCTATATTTAAATTTTTAATCCACGCTATATAAACTATCTTCATGCTAAATTGCATCCAAATCGGTTGGGCCGTTTAAGCGTGCTTAAGTAAGAAACATAGGAACATCGAAACATCCAAACTTTCGCATTTATAATAGTAGTAGGATCACAAAAGGGGACCCATTTTTGACTTTCGAGCGCTCGACTCTTGCACTCGAAAACTGTCAAAATTTATGAAATGTTTTTACGAAATGAAATAGCGATAGCAAATTGAAAAACGACTTGGTATTGACATTGACCACTCGTATTCAATTCTAACGGTAGAAAGTACGTGCCTGCCATTTTAACACTAAAAACGTATTTACTTTTGTTTGATTTTCGAGCGCTCGAAAGTCAAAAATCGGTCCCCTCTCCCCTGCACCTAATACAAAACTACCCACAAATATATCGGTGAACGATATAGTAGATTGTATAACAAGGGTCTAAAGTAAGCCATATTACCACGAGATGGATATTTTCCAGAACGAAGTGAGGGGAAATAGTTCGAGGGGTAATATGGCTTTTAGAGCAGAGTTATACACGCTACTTTTCACTTCGACTGCGAGAAAATAGTAAAAACATAGATTATCCATCCACAATCAACAATTATACAAAGGCGAAAAGATTGTTCAATTTGGCGCCATCCTTTTCAATAAACTGCTTTGACACAGATACAAAATGTTCACACCACGAATAAACGCCTCTGACCGTCTAATACTTAGCGGCGTTTAAACGGCCGAGCGCGGCGGACACCATACGCGGGGCATACAATATGTCTATTGTATGCCCCGTATTGCTGTCGCAAGTCTATCCCGCTCAATCTTCATAGTTTATGTCATGTATGCAGTCAACCACGCTTGAAGGTTTGGACGGAGCTATATTCGGTCAGAGGCGTTTATTTTTTTAATTACTGTGAATTAGGGAATAAAATGCACCTAATGTTTGAATTGAATTCTGTTTCCTCATTGGTCGATTTTAATGTCTAGCTGTATTCTGGTTAGTAGATTGTATAGCAAATACTAACTTTTTTTTAAAGAGTTGTGATTGGTGGATATATAATAATGAACTATTGTGATTGGTCAAATTGAAATGTTTTATAAATCATAAATATGTATACATATTTTCCCTAGGGGCTAAATGTACTACTTTAGCCCCACTTGCTAAGTCTAATATGACGCACTTTTTGAGCATGAGAAGTGAAAAATACATTATTATATTGGCATTAGATAAAATAGCAAATGCATTAAAACTCCGCTTTCGTCTTAGGTGCTTCAAGCAATCTTTCTGAGCTTTAGCTTCGTCTTCAAATTAATACTTACAATGCCAGGAACCCGCTAGGCGGGTGCTCTCCTCATTGGCTATGTAGTCGAAATGGTTAGCAGTGAATGTACCTATTAATATTAAATGAAGCCGTCTCCGCTCTGTGGGGCTACTCATTGGCTGTCAGCGACACTCTCCCGGTAATTATTTTTATTACTCCCCCGCCTCCCCACTTTTCGCTAAGCACCAGCGAATTTTGTTTTTTTTTTCCTTTTTTATAATGTGTCTGTCACCGGGCGCTTCATTCTAATTTCATATTTAATCTACAAGCTTTCAAAAAGGTTTTTACCTATAGCGAATATCAAAACTTCGGAGAACCAATATGAATCTACAGAATCGAGTTCAATGAATAGATATCACTGCTTCTCCTAGCACATTTCAATAACTTTCGCTTCGCTTCAAGTTAAAAGCTTAACTTTTAACTTTCGTCGTAGCTTCCAGAACGCGATTTTTTTTATTAAGATTCTCCGAATTTTTGATAAGTTTAAATGAGTTTATGAATTATACATTACTAGCTGACCGGCCCGACTTCGCATGGATTACCCGTTTTCCCGTAGGAATGAAGCATTTTCCCGCAGTAAAAAGCTTTCTAATGGTGAAAGAATTTTTGAAATCGGCACAGTTTTTTAGAGTTTATTCTTTAAAAACCTACACACACACACAAAAATACAAATCTTTCCTCATTATAATAGTAGTATAGATAAAACAATTTATTGATTTTATATCCACCACCCATTCTTCACGAAAATAAAGGTAGGTATATTAACACGTTCGCAACCAAGAACCCGCCTAGCGGGAACTCGTAATGTTTGCTCAGATGCCGGCTGAGCCCGCTAGGCGGGCAGTAGTATGAACTTGCACGCCTAACGAATGTCGGTTTCTGGTGAATTGTTTCATTTTTAGTCCGGTTGCGAAAGTGTTAGCTATAGGTAGCTGGATATGAAACGATAACACAATCGAAAAACGTTAGCATCTCTTATAAGATAAGCAACGCCGCGTTATCAATCTGGTCTTGTCAATAAGCCGTAACTATAACATGCCCAATTAGGTTGAATAGCGGGTCTGAAGAAAGCAATTAAGCCTCAAGCCTTAAGCTACGGTAGCCTAGTGGTTCAGGCATGCGGCTGTCAAGACGAGGTCGTGGGTTCAATTCTTGGCTCTTACCAATGAGTTTTTCAGAACTTATGTACGGAATATTTACTGTTAGCTTTTCAGTGAAGGAAAACATCGTGAGGAAATCGGTCTAATCCCAATAACGTCTAGTTTTCTCTCTGGGTTGGAAGGTCAGATGGCAGTCGCTTTCGTAAAACTAGTGCCTATGCCAAATCTTGGGACTAGGTGACAAAGCGGACCCCGAGCTCCTTTAGGGACCGGTAATATCGCTAGGACAAGATAAGATTAATCAGGAAAATCGGAGCACAATTTTACAATTTACCACCGACGTGGGCGCGAACTTGGAACAAAGGACGCCCTGTCTCTGTCGCACCCAAGTTACCTTGTACAGCTGTCCTTGTCTAGTGAACTTATTGTAATAGTGCAAGTTAGCTGGAAGAAAGTATTGAATTATGGAGCCGTTACGAGTTATACGAGCGGGGTTGTGCCTCTTGGTAACTTGTGCACGTCTTATTCTTATAGGGATAGTACTTTTAAGGGTTCAGTACTTTATTTTACCGACAAATTTTCATCGAATGTAGGTGTATCGCAGAATTCTGTAAGAATGTTCGATTTTCAATGAACTAAGTGTAATTCTTTTCACATCACTTTTAAGTCGTACTTAATGTACTCCTATACCATTTACCCACGCGAGACGCAGCTATAGTTGTTATGAGACTGCAATGTATGCCTTTCATTCCAACTATGCGTCTGTCAGTTGTGTGACAAATAGAATCATCGATCACCACAGGTTATATAAATGGAGTTACGGCGTAGCGTTCGTAGCGGACCTGCACAGTGAAATATAATTATGTTTTCAGGCGACGAATCGCTCTCATTATCGCTAGAATATTACATTATTATTTTATTAACAGGCTTCAAAAAAAAGGAGGAGGTTCTCAATTCGGCTGTTTTTTTTTAAATATTTTACCTCAGAACTCCGTCATTGATGAGCCGATTCGAAAATATATTTTTTTTCGTATTTATATACTTCCAGATGGGTCCCATTTTTTTCAAAATTCAGTTAGATGATGGGATCCATGAGGAATTGAGGGAACTCCTCAATTTTATTAGGCACGCGTGTAGTGATTTTGGTATTTTCTGTTATAACTCGTGTATTAACATCCGGAATCATAAATTTGGTGGCGAGGAATTGATGATGAAGATCACAGATGACTTATCGAATTCCTCAATTATGTACTCAAAAGTGCAAAAGTACGTCACAGGTTCTGATAAGATTCCGTTGAAATAGGAACTAATGAAGTGCCATTGGATGATCTTGGGGAATCGATGGAAGTCCTCAAATATTATCGGCCCACATACAGCGATTCGGTTTTTTTCTATAGTAATCAACGCATTTGCTATCGGAAATCAGTTCATGTGGTAAATTGTAAAAAAAATAGGAAATGTTCTCATGACTTGGCGGAGTACTAAATTGAAGTCGGTTAAAACTTTGTTTTTAAAGTAAATTATTCCATTGCCGAAAACAGAATCGATATAAAAAAAACAAAATACTTATATACCTGCTCACAAAATTTCACGAGAATCTGTTGAGAGATGCGACCTGTAGAGGAGACAGCCATACATCTGCCGAACGTCATACGAAAGCATTTTTGCCCAGCTGAAACGGACAACTTCGTTCGCTCCGCTCGCTCGTTGAAATAAGATATAATACTCCCGCGAACGGCACTGCTTGTCATACTGTGAAGACAGTATGACAAGCAGTGCACTTGCAGTCCTTAATAATAATACCAGCGCTATACAAATGTAGTTAACTTTCTGTGGACTCGCAAACTTGTATTCCACAGTCCGTGTCCATTGTGCCGACAATGCCAGATTTACCGCCCCTCCCCTGCGGCAGACGGAAGTTATTTATGCGACTGTACCCGTGTACCCGTTATTCAGTGCAGTGTAAAGCGCTAGTGAATCCTTTCCCGTTATTAATGCCCTTATTTATGCATGCGACTGTACATGGTGGGATAATTTGTTGCCAAGTTTTGGCGAATTTTATGTTGGTAAAATTATAGAGGTGTAATTAAATGCACCTTTTAGTTGTAAGCTTATTACTAATTTTATTATTCTAATACCTATTATTTTACTAATCGTTCTACTAATAATAATGAAAAGAAAATAAGCCTTCCTTTCAGTACGTAGGTACGAGTACAAGTTTATTACGGTACAAGTGTTATTTCACGGCAGACTGGATATCTATCTACTTATTGCGTTAAGGACGGATTCGACCAAGACGTGAATAAGGATTATCTATCTGATTTTAACACTTTCACTGCCAGTGCTAGGATCCCGCCTAGCGGGTGCCTTCGTAGTAGCCGCTTTCCGCTACTTAGTAGAAAAATTACGGGATCGGCTACGAGCGCGTAGCGCGTAGCGATTCTTGGCAGTGAATGTGTGTGTTGACTGCTAACAATAGGAGTTCGTAGCCGATAACACGCGAAAAATAGTTTATAGACGAAATCCACTACGAGCGCAGAGCACCCGCTTAGCAGGTTCATGGCACTCAAAGTGTTAATCTTGGAATAACATTTGTTTAGCCGAATTTAGTGTCAAACTAAATAAATTGTGGTACGAATTTCATTTCAAAGTCGCGAGATGATGTCAGTTTCTGGCAATGACATTTGATTGCGAGTCTGTCTCTTCTTGGGAAAGTTATGCTACCGATGAGCGACAAAGTTTCAAGTCGCGTCGATTTGTCTACTCGCGGGCAAGATGTGCCAGTCCCGCCGTAAGCTGTAGAACTAGCGAGTCTGTCTTATTTTTTTATATTTTTCTTAATGTTGGAAAACAGTCAACAAAAAAATCTATACTTATAAAAATTGAGCCTGCTCACAAAATTTCACGAGAATCGAGACCTGTAGAGGAAACAGCTGGATACCGGGATATCAATCAATCAATTAAGCGTTTATTGCACCATGGTAAACAAATACAGTTCTTACATTGTATAAAACACAAAAATATCTCATGGACCCTGGAAGGGTGTTGCAAAACCTTAAAACAAAGCTTTATGGAAACTACTATAATTATTATGCATAAAATCTAGATTTGTTAATAATATCTGGACATCATATATACGAACGAATTTTGGCCGCAGATCTAACGGAGAACTTCGTTCGGTTCACTTGCTCGTTCATCTGAGTGGGTATTCGATATAAGCACCTAATCATTTTCATGGAATTATTTTATAATTATGCACAACTTATGCTATTGAAACTATTAACGCACCCCTCTCAGCATTATCGCCCCACAATACTCCGCGATAAATATGTTAATTCTCGCGGAAAATCAAAAACCAAAACTGACATGTCAAAACGGATCAGCAACTAGGCGATTTCTGATCTAAAGCGCACCATTCGCTATCAAGGACACAGTAGGCGGATCACCACGTCCATACGATAACTGCAATTTAGAGGTCCCACGCTCGACTGATTCCTCTTCCAAAGTTCAACCTTGAGCATAGCTCGTTTAGGTCTGTTTTGCCCGAGTATGGCAGAGCCGAAAGGAAGCGATTTGTTTTTAGCAGTTTGTGCTTGTATTTCCGTGTGTTCCACCGTAGCGTTTAAGATACTGAACCGATATTGATAAATGAGGTGTCAATCGATTAGAAATTGTGCTCCGGGTACTATACCTGTTGCATTAAAAAAAACAATCTTTATTTTCAGTTACTTTTCTGCAGTCGGGTAACAGTTACGTATTTAGAACTTTTAATGCTTGTACTTTTTTTGATTTTATTTAAAGCTTTCTTCGTGATTGAGCAACAGAATAATGTTAATTCTACTTCAACGGAAATCATACAAAGTCACATTAATTTTGATTCATTTAATTTAAAAATAAGGGAGATAGGTTTTTTTAATGCATTATAACAATTTCAGTAACATAAACTTAGAGGCTATAGAAGTTCATAAATTTAGATATTTGTTTTGCGTTTAAAGCATGTCTCGTAATTAAATTATGTTATTAAATATCCATAATTGCAAAACATAGCCGCCGAAAAGCTAGTAAGTAATTCGAAATTTCAGGAAAATTGCCTGGTAACAGTAAAATGAATATTATAAGTTTTGTTTATCATTGAACAGCAGGCTTTATATCTAATCCTGCGCGCGCGCCGCCACGCGACCGGCCAAGATGGCGGCTCGCCCTAATGGCGCTTTAACTCGTCACTTAATTGTGCGGTTTCAAACAGTTCACAATTAAACCGGGGGTCAAACTCAAACCAACATAATGGCGACATTTGACAAGCGAAAACACACCGTGTTTCTATGTAGTTTAAGTCCATGGTCATGACCGATTAATTTTGTTGGTCACAAGCCGACCAATTTATTTGGCATTAAAAACCAGCAACTGTCGACTTTATGAGACCAGTAATAAGAGCGAAGGCGAAGCTCGTATAAATTGGTGAGTGAAATGAATTGTTTGCTTGCGTGGGAAGGTTTGCGGTTTAAAACGTAAGTATTTACTTACATTTTAAAGTAAGTATTTACTTACATTTGAAAGTTTTACATTCGTTCTGAAAGCGCCTTAAAAGTGGCATAAAATAACAAATTTACAAATTGGGATTGGGATTGGGGGGGCCACGGAGTAATCTTGTATGAAAATAATATTTTTTTTGCATCGACCAGGGATGTTTTTTTTTACAATCGTTTAGAGGACCTCTTAATACGCATAGATATATAAAATAAATCGTGTTTAACAATATCCGACAAGTCTGGTTTATAAATAACTTTTTAATATGACTTGTGGAAATTGCAAATATTTCGGCTCCGATGCATATTAGATTTAGTATTATATATTATAGCAAAACCTATTTGTTTTAAATAGATCTATCATAATCTAGCACTTTGATGAGTAGCCGCCCACCCAAAAAAATACAACAATTACCCAATGCCCTTTCAACGCAATACAAAGTTAATTTAATGTCGTATAAGGAGCTCAAAACGTAGCAGAGAGAAATATAGAATGATGGTAACTCCACCGACAAGAGCCCGGCTCTTACGTTTGATGACGAAAATATTTAGACACTATACTGAATTGAATTAATACTATGCATACGTAAAAAAATACAGTACCTACCTAGTATTTTCTCGCAAAAGTTGCTAAGGGTTTTCACAGTGAAATGTAGAGTTTTTTTTTGTAAATGCGTCTTAGTTAAGTACGGGCAAACCGAGTTTAGAACTTGCGTCAAAGTGTACATGAAAAGACAGTTATGTATTCCATTCCCAAACTAATCGCTGTCGAAAGATACCCAAGTAAGAACAGTAGGTGAAACTCAAAAACAAAAAGTATCTAACTCTCAATCAAATGCGCCAAACTCGAAGTGATCCGCCGTCACGCTACGTCACGCCACACGTCACGTCACACGCCACATGCCGCGCTGTCACGCCGCGATGGTCCTCGCGCCGAGGGTCTTTCACGACCTTTGTCTCGCCCATTGTCCGCGGTGCAGCAGAATGCGGATATTGCGATGTTTCTTTTTACAGGCTTTTGCGGAGTACGGTTACGTTGTGTGCAATAAACGTTTCACGAGTAATATTTCAGTAATATTATCACTGATAACTTGACAAGCTCTTACAAAAAATTTACGAAAACCGCGTAGGTAAGATTATAAATTAACAACATTTAGAAAAGAATCTAAAATTACTTTCGGTTCGAAGTTCGAGTGACGAAAATCCCATTCGGATATCTCAAAGAAGTTCGAGCCACGAATCGTTTCATATGAAGATGCTGGCTTTTGCTGGAAAGGGACAAACCTTCCCCCCTCCTCCATCCTTTTTTTGCATTTGTAAGGAGCAGGTCGCCCCAGTCAGCCCCAGGAGAACGCTCCATACAAATGTAAAAAAACGCGTGAAAAAAGTTCGCTTAGTTTTTTCTCATCAGAACATGATGCCTGTGTTAGATTATTGATCTTGTAATGCAAACATTAATCTAATAAGTACATTGAGGTATCTAACCTTAGTTGTATTCAACCTCATACCTAACCTCCTTAGTATCTTCTTCAGAGCTGTTTACTATGTGACAGGTGCTAGATGTGATGGCTTCCGAGTACCTACTCAGATCAAACGTTTAATAAACGATATAATCTATTGTTGAAACGTTACTACGTATTTTATTTCTGCCAAAGTCCAAATCCCAAGTGCCTGTTATGCCTTGATCGGTTCACTATTTCTAATTTAATATTTCTAATTTTATTATTGCTTAAAAAAAATATTTATATACTCTTCAAATTGTTTCAGTTATTTCTCAAGATAGCTGAAATGATGACAGTTTTAACATAGCTGTATGCAGGGGTTTTCATTGATAGGTAAGTTAGTGGTCAAGTTTACATTTTACGTGTATGTACAGTGTTCTAGTTCAACCGAGCCAATACGGGTTCTTGAATCGACAATAGATTGGTAGTTGATGACGCTGACTGGGCCGCCTCGGTGCAATCGATTCCCATTAGAGTTGACGGAGGCTCGAGCAACCCGACGCAAGATAATGTCACGGCTCTGCGTTGCAGAACACTGCGCTGCCCGGTAAGGAGGGTGCCATGAGCGGAGCGGGGATCTGTCCGCACTCTATCGTTACTCTTACTTGTTAGTATTTATTTATTTGATAGTGTGGCCTGAAGAATAGGTGAATTATCCATGAGATATTTTTATAGGAGCGCCGAAAGTGATGTCGCTCATTTAGCACCAAGGGACACGGGCACAAAACAGTTTAGTTAAAATATATTTGTTGAGCTAAGCTACGGTAGCCTATTGGTTCAGGCATGCGGCTGTCAAGCGGCGATCGTGGGTTCGAAGTTTTTCGGAACTTATGTACAGAATAACATTTGATATTTACCGTTAGCTTTTCGGTGGAGGAAAAACATCGTGAGGAAACCTGCATACGTCCACGAAGAAATTCAAAGGTGTATGTGAAGTCCCCAACCCGCACTGGCCCAGCGTGGGGCCTACCTACTGCCCGTTCCCTCTAATCCATGAGAGGAGGCCTGTGCCCAGCAGTGGGACGTATATAGGCTGATTTATTATTATATATTATTATATTTGTTGAGTCTATGAATAAGAGGTCTAATGCTCAATGCTCTATACCTATGAGATTGGGGTACGTTTGTGGGGTAGGAGCTTTGACCCATATTGATAAATACTTTTTTCATTTTTATTTTTTTTTTCATTTTTCACCCTCGCTTAGGGTCTGTCTTGATGCAAAAGCTGGCAGTTCAAAGCTACCACGTGGCGGCGTGGGCACCTTTCCACCAGGATTGACTCGGGGTTGGGCTATTTGACCAGAACTACGAGGCATTTTTGTTTCCTTTCGTTTCGAGAGTGTTTTTTTTTCTTAATATCCCATGCATTTTCTAATTCAATCTTGTATTGATCATGTCTACATAAATTAGCTAGTCTGATAAGATTCTTTAACATGAAGATCCGCGGTGGGCAAGGCGTGACCTCACACTTGTCCGCCCTTTGTCTGGGGTACCGTCAAGCGTGAGCGCGGACATGGGGGCCTCTTGTCCCGGCTAGGCTAATCTAGGCTGACCTAGCCTTGTCGGAGGCTGTCGGCTATCCACGTCTGGCGGAGACACAGCAGCGGAACTGCGTATGTTATATCCGTGCATGGCGTGAAGAACTTGATAAGTCGAAAATGGCAATTTTACAGGGCAGCGATTTTAAAGTTTGTCATTTTCTCCAAAATCCGTTTTTATCTTTAACTGATCTTTAGCTTGATTTATGGATAATTTTATGCGATCTTTCAAATGAGTTTACGTACCTATTCTCGTTATACCTGCTTATTTTGTAAGATATAAGACTTATCAATATACTGCCCAGAGACTTATCAACTTATTTCCCATACATTAGTGCTCAAACCAGTGAAAACATTGTTTAATTTAATTCCCAAAAATCAGTATTTCAGTGTATTTGAAATTTCAAAATTGATTTTAGGGTTTTTTTTTATGTGGTTTTTCAAATATGGTTATGTTTTTCTTTCTCATTATCTTATTATTCATAATAATTGACTTATCAACATGTTCACCGATGACTTATCAACTTATTCATCATAAAATAGGGTATCAATAATACACATTTATCGATTGTAATCAAATAAATGTAATAAAAAATTTCGTAATGAAATTTCAATCATTCGGGAATGCAAGCGCACTTTATGTACTACCTAATTAGAAAGAAGAAAAATAAATTTAGACCGACTTCTGTTCTCATGTAACACGGGAAAAAAATTGTATGTGACATTATCACTTGAAAAATGTGTGGAATTAATGAAATTGGCTGTCTATTAATTCTCATATACATGTATCTTCCATATCTGGATTATCCACGTCGAGATCAGGATCCGTGGGAACACAGTTCGTGGTCTTGATGTTCAAATAGAATTCACAAAATGGCTCATCAATTAACTGCATCAAATCCATTAAATCTTTTTTCTTTTCTGCACTGATTGGCAATGGCTGAGTAGATATCTGAGTCAATTTGAAAGAATCTACAGTAACCTTCCCTCTTTTCTTAAGACTGACAGATTTAAAAGATGTTTCACGATCAAGGTTGTCTTTGAATAGTATTTTTCCGATACTGTCCTTATGATACTTTTACTACACTACTAAGATACCTAACAAGAGATATCATATTCCGTTCATAGCGCGAGTAATTTGATAAGTCGAAATATATACGTTTAAAGAAATTTGAATTTAGGACAAGTCTTGTGGTTTAATTTTGTTCCGACTTTACTGACTGCTTATACAATTATTCACGCTGTGCACGAATGGCTATCTGTTGGCTATAACTTAATATCTAATTATATCAACTTATGATTTACTGTGTTCAGCAAACTGAAAAAATATAAATTGACATATCAAGTTACGCACGTTTTATCGGTAGTTTAGTATAAGTAGATAAAACGATATGTTCATTGTTAACGTTATAGTGTGTAAGTATAAATTGACATATAAAGTTACGCACGTTTTATCGGTAGTTGAGTATAAGTAGATATAAGGATATATAAATAAATAAATAAATAAATAAATAAATATAAGGGGACAATCTTACACAAATCGAGCCAGTCCCATAGTAAGCTCAATAAGGCTTGTGTTATGGGTACTAGACGATGATATATATAATAGATAGAAATACTTAAATACGTAGAAAACATCCATGACTCAGAAACAAATATTCATGCTCATCACACAAACATTTGCCCTTACCGGGATTCGAACCCAGGACCTTCAGCTTCGTAGGCAGCGTCACTACCCACTAGGCTAACCGGTCGTCATAATATATCAATATATCACGATATATTGTATTTTTTTGTGACTCATCGCGTAGATATCTCGTTTCGTTAAAGAAAATACGCAAAATATGGACATATTCATATAGTGGCACAGGCAATATCTCTAAAAGTTACGTAGATATCGAGTTGTCAATTTTTTTCCTGCAATACCAATGCCGTAGAAAGCCATTGAGACGATTAAAAAAAATCGTGTAAGTCGAGTTATCAAGTTCTTTACGCCATGCACGGATATGTACACAGGCGTTAATCTGCTTTAAAGTGCATGGCAATGTATCGCGGCGTCGCTTCAACCGTTTTTAACGCGTTTATATATAGTAGGAATATATATTAACATGTTCGTGTGACCAGCTGACGGATTTTTTAGCACATTTTATTTCGTCAACATACTGGATTAACTATTATTTGATGATAGAATCAGTCGCAGGGTAATGAGGTATTTTTTTGTATTTGGGGGCTGTCGCTGGGCAACCCACCAACAGAGCCGTAGCTGACGTGCACGGGGCTTCATGATACAACTTTCTTAAGATTCTCACAAGTTGTTGACGGGACGGAAGTGACTGACAAAAAATTGCATGTAGCTCGCGGGCTATAAAGTTTGAATGAGACAGCCATACATAGCTTTCATTCTTACAATGTATAGCTAGTTGTGATGGCGATTTCGGAGAAATGTTCTGTTTACTCACCTAATATTAGCTGGGTTCGACTTTCGACCAGGCGTTCTGTGGCTAAACATTACATATTTTTGTACAAAGTCAACTCGGAGCCCACGGTTACAGAGTCAAGTCAGGCAAATGGGGAATGGGGGTGGGATGGACCAAATATGTGCCAGAATGTGATTTCATTATTATATTGGACACCTCGCGTACTTGACAGCTACCGTTCTCACCTAGTATGTGCTGGTATCGTTCAGTTATTCTTTATCTAATTAAATAATTCATAGGTCAGATGGCAGTCGCTTTCGTAAAACTAGTGCCTATGCCAAATCTTGGGATTAGGTGTCAAAGCGGACCCCGGGCTCCTTTAGGGCACAAGCGAGAATGACCCTAGGAGGCTGATGATCGCTCTGGATGATGGTGCTCGCACACTGGCTGTTATAAATGATATTATAACAGCAACTACTTATCTTTCTTCTAGTCTATTCTGTCGCTGTCATAAATAAGAATGTAATTAATTTGTCGCCGTGAATCGGCGTGACGCACGGCGTGAAATAAAAACCCACGTCGCTGCATATTTTAATGCCGTGCGCCGCACGCGCACGTGTCCCGGCGCCGACGCCATAGTGTTACGTAGCCTTATTCTTGTCACACTATATTATACTTGTTATATAACATTTACAACAGCCAGTGTAGGGCATAAAATGTCTAAAATGGCAATTAACTTAGTAGGAGAGGTTTTAGGTTGTAAATAATAAATGATTTGTTCATGACTTCGTTTATTGATCGTCGTATATTGGTACATTCGAACTACGCTACTCTAAGGTTACATAGGCTTATACCTATATAATATGTACAACGATATATACCAGTATTGATTTATTAATAATACTTTTATTACTCTAACGAACACTAAGGTACGGCATAATTTTAGAAAAACGCTTTTTATCTCAAATTACGTACTTTAAATATATTTTAGTGCGATTTTCTAAAATTAATAACGATATCGAGTATTATGCATTCACTAACTACTTCCGTAATGTAAGGTACTTTTACTTACAAAGTTTTACTTTAAATGTAGAATCATAAAATTACAATATTTTATCTTATTTAGACATCAGAGAGAAGGTAAACGTTGTGATTAATTTTATGAGCAGACTTGATATTACCAGTAATTATAACTTAATATTACATGTACTTTATTAGGCGTTAAATGTTATTCATATTTCTTGGTTGATCTTTTAAACTAGAACGCGATTGAATTTTAAAGTCAATTACTCTAAAGCATATACACGCCTACTTCCCTACTTGGACATATACCTCTGATATAGCTATTCTAGCTAACATTATTTACAAAACAGCGTCATACGCCGCAACTGAACACTCTCCGTATACTTTAGTAGAAAACTCATTATAATATTAGGCTGAATACCCACCAGGCATGTGCTAAGCTGTGTTTTGTCACCTAGTTGTCAATACGAATGTATGAAAACATATCGTTGTACACCTGTGATGGATATGCACCTTTATGGTTTATCCAAGCTTTTTTTCTGTCTGACAAATGGTATCACTTCGTTATTTCCTTTGCCATAAAGCCTATAGCACTACCTATACCTTATTCCATATGAGATTAGAAAAATCGTGTGTTGATTGTCATGCGATTTTAAGGAAAACCATTTTGAATCGTATAACAAAATGATTACTTGTTATGTTTGGAAAGCAATTAATGATCAAAATAAGTAAAACTAGTATTATTTTTCCCTTTGATATCCTAGATAAACTAAGAAACTTAGACGAAAACAGCTGCTAAAATCTATTGTTATATACAATGCATTTATCCTTACTTGTCTTATTTGGTAAACAACATTCTAATCTCAAAATGCATCTTTTTAGGATATAATAGCAATTTTGTGAGTATTAGATCATGCCGAGACGACTTTTCGGACATCACTTCACGATTTTATTATCTAGCAACGCTTTTTTTACGATAAAATAGCTGCTATAGTCTAAAAAGATACATTTTGAGGTGAGAATGTTGTTTACCAAATAAGACAAGTAAGGATGAATGCACTGTATATGGAATGGGGTATAGATAGCGTGAGCTCTACGCCATAGGGTACCTACCCTATCGCAATCACTAAACTTTATTTGCCAAATGTATCGTTTGTCCAAATTTTCATTCCGGCAAAAAGCCAGTTTTCTCGAAGGCGTCTCGATATTTTTTAAGCTTATCGTGTAAAATCAATTATTAGGTTAGGTCATATTTGTTTTATAATAATCCTGAAAAATTTCATCCATTCAGAGAAAAACGGCTTTTTGCCGATCTGAATATTCGGACAAACAAAAGCAGTTGGGAAGTGTAACATAAACAAACATAATATAAAACTTTCATAGATAAAATCAATGCTTGGCAATTAATTAATTACAGTAATTACAATTACCTACTATTGACCGACACCTTCAAGTTTATAATTCGAGAAATAGGCCAGTCATTATAGATTTTGACCCGTGAATAATTAGTTCTTGGATTTTTTTTCATAGGTCCCTCGGGGGAGTCACTGGGAGTGTACTACATTAGTAGTACATTAAAAAAGTAGACCGAATCGGGCCTCTGCGTATATTCCAAAAAAGGTTTTTCTTGAATAACTCGACCATTTTTGATTTTACAGTAAAATCGTGAGGACAAAAACTGTAGGAAATTTGATTCTCTACAAGTTTGGTCCCCACAATTTTTCTTCTAGGATCGAAATTTTGGGGGTGGGAACCAAAATTGTTCAGAATTTGATTCTCTACAACTTTGTTTCTCTTCATTCATGCCGTAAAACGTGGAACATAGGAGATAATGATAACATTTTGTCGCGTTTTTCAGGTTTAATTTCCAAAATATCGATCCTAGAAGAAAAATTGTAAGAACCAAACTTGTAGAGAATCAAATTTCCTACAATTTTTGCCCTCACGGTTTTACTGTAAAATCAAAAATGGTCGAGTTATTCAAGAAAAACCTATGTTGAAATATACGCAGAAGCCCGATTCGGTCTACTTTTTTAATTTACACTCCCAGTGACCCCCCCGAGGGACCTACGAAAAAAAAAACCAAGAACTAATTATTCACTGGTAGGTTCGGTTATTTGGATAAAATGACTGCCCTAAAAATGTCAACACGGAGTTTTGAGATTATCGATATCTTATAAATTATAAATATAGATAGAGATGAATCCTGTCTTATCTACGTAATTCTGGTTCATCGTTTTTTGAGACATAGGACATGGGTAAACTATATAATATATACACATACCTAATAATATACTTAATTTCCATATTCGGTGATTAGTACTTACAATTCTTTAGTAACTAACTCCATTCTTTGAATAAGCTAGCAAAATGAAATTAGTACGTAGATAGGTACTAAATCTTATGAAAGTCTAATGGTGAGAAACAAGTAGACTACACGTAAAAAAATCCAAATAGAGTATCGGTAAAACTATATCATAGAATGCGTTCTTATTCCAGGTTCCACAAACATACGGAGTTTATTTGTATGAATGACACCGCAATATTTCCGATTCGCCATCGTTGACTGTTTTTTTGCTGTAGGTAAATTATATGTCTCCCATGTATTGATATTGAACCACGCAGTCCTCAAATCAACACTTCACAGGTACCCCTAATCGGAGAACTCGGTGTTAGTATTGTCGGAGCGCGGCGAGGTGCCGGGAGACGGCACGGGCATCTGCCGGCCGTACATCAGCTCGGCCGGCGGCATGAAACCGGACAGGTACTCTGGCGGCGGCCGGATTACCGTCGGGAGGTACCCCGTACCGCTGTACGGAGGCGTCAAGAACCTCCGAGAAGGAGAGAACTTGAAACTCTGATTGGACAACGGAGAAAAGGCAGATTTCGACTGGTAGCTCTGCATATATGGAGGAGATTCTTGCTGCATGTTGTACACGTTCGTAGGTGGCTCGGTCCCATTAACCATCATCTCCATCGCGGCGACCACATCGCCTTTGCACCGCGCTAGAAGCGCTTCAATCTCCTGTCGACTCTTTCTTGGGAAAACTTTGATAAGAACGTCAACAGGAGATTTCTGAAAAGAGGGTGAGCAGTCCTCGGAGGATTCTGGTATTAACTCTTTTCGGTCTCGTCTGAACATCTTGTATTTGAAATCTGGGCTGTCCCACTTGTCATCGTCTTCTTTTTTGATTGGCATCGACTCTTCAGGTCTCGGCGCTTTCATGGAGAGGTTCTCGGGAGTCAGGGAAGTCTCGGACTGGTCTTCAAGTTCCTCTTCGACGTTGAGCTCGTGATCAGAGGGTGAGCGCGGCGGTGGTGAGGCGAGGGGCGGGGACTGTGGGGGAGACTTGGAATCAGGCTGCTGGTCCGTGGGGGGAGAGGGGCTGGAGCACACCTCTGTGATGCGCGCGCGCTTTTGAGCTGTGGACAATGGAAAACATTCTATTAGACCAAAAACTTTACACAACTTCTTTCAACCGAAGAAACTGTTCTACGGTTTCTGATTAGAGTTGGGGTTACGCGGTTTATGCCGGCACAAGCGGCTTTACGATGAAGTCCAAAGTAATCTCTGTACTTTTACTTTGCGGTTTTTTTCGGGATACAATTCTATTCTAGGTTTAATCCGGGTTATATCTGTGCGCCAAATGACATTTGTTAACTCAGGCGTTTATTCTTCGACTGAACAAAGACCGTTAACACACAACCCTCTCCATCTTCGCTAACAATACGAGTACATTACATATGTTAAACCTCATTGCTCACAATATCGCACCAAGTCCTGAGCACAAGTACAGTCGCGCACTCAGTCGCGTCCACTCGCGCGCACCGGTTTAATGGCGGCCATTGTTTTAAACCGGTAAAAGGGGGCAGGGCCGATCAGTCGTTAGTTTAGCGGAAAACCGGTGTTGAAGAATTCATTAAAATATTGGGAAAAGTTGAAGACGTCTTACCAATTAATGTAATACAAGTTGTACAAGCAGAATGTGGAATTAGGTACGTAATGTAGGTGGCTTGTGGGATGGTAATTACCTAGTAATGACTATTATGCTTATAATACATTTACTCCAAACTACATAGGCAAATATTTGGTTCTAAATTAAATTATCTTTGAAGATCATAAAACTTTGCCAATGTAATTAGAAAAAACGAATCTAGTTACATAGGGAATTGATGTAGAACCTCTATGTTACACATCTATAGAGCTGGCTATACAACATTATTCTCATTTTAAATCAAGCGGTCTGGAAGTCTATAAATACCTACAGAAAACAACTCCGGAGGATGATCATATAGGTAGGTACATTACACACTTTGCCCTCTAGGCTTCGGCCTCTGGGCCACACTACTGGCATAGCCAAGCGAGTAAATGCAATTTGAACGTCTAGACATGTTTGTTATTCCATCTTTGAGCTATCCTCCCCCATATATATATATATATATATATATATATTTTTTAAGGGGACAATCTTCCACAAATCGAGCTAGTCCCATAGTAAGCTCAATAAGGCTTGTGTTATGGGTACTAGACGACGATATATATAATAGATACAAATACTTAAATACGTAGAAAACATCCATGACTCAGAAACAAATATTCATGCTCATCACACAAACATTTGCCCTTACCGGGATTCGAACCCAGGACCTTCAGCTTCGCATTGTACCTACTCACAGTACCAACCGACTATTCAGGCTATCACATGAGACACAAAACCCATTAGGTATCCATAGTCGCACTATTCTTCAACATACCTATTCAATCAGCGTTATTAAGATAACTTTCAACATCGTTCGATGCAAATCCAATATACCAATAAAACGATTAATTTACATAACATCTTAATAAAAGTAATCGAGACGCGAGCAACTGTTCAATTGTTCGCATTGAATGAGCAAACCTAACGAATGAAAAGAAACGAAAAAACCTTTTCACGAACACAAAGAACGCCCTCACGGATTTCATTAAAATAATACGCAGTGGTTAGTTCAAACACGGGCCCACAAAGGAAACACTGGTTTTTTAATCGTTATGTGTAGAAATGAGTTTTGAATGTAGATGTCTATTATTCTTACGTAGCCATTCTACACATTTATAAACATTAGATGGTGGGAGTACACTGAGAAAAATGGATTGAAAACGACGTAATGAAATATTATGCAAACAGTTGAAAAATACGCTGCTTGCCAGTAATAAAACAGTGCGCAACACTTTAAATAGTGACACGAATCTAAATCTATTCTGCTGGATAATGAACTTATTGTGCAAGAAACCTCACCAAAACATAAGGTTCAAATGCATTATCTTTAATCATGCAAGTAGCATACAATATTATGCACACAGGACCAAAAATAGATAACGTCGAATAATATTCAGTGATCAATGCACGATAAATTAGTGACGTCACAAATGCACCTTAAAATATCGTTATTTGCGTACAAAGTTATAGGTCAAAGAATTGCACTATGGTGTTTTGTGCAATGCATGTATATATTTCAGACTATGAAGCAAGTTTGAAAGTGCAAAGCCGTAATTAAATAGTGCGTATACACATAAAAGTTTCGCAAGCAGAGGCCTTGGAGGGTGGATTGGATGGACAGTGTGCAGTTCGAATCTTGACCTTGCGTGATGTGCATGTTTATTCAGAGTCGAACTAAGGATTTAATGGGATGGGAGACCTCCTCAGAAAATGGGATTTGATGAAGAAGTCGTCAAACACTTTGCCAGTAAGTACCTAGTTATCTATTATTTAAAATGGTTAGTCGTAACATGTAGAATGGAGATTATAATTGTGTAATTTACATAAATTTTATTTGGTATTTCAGGCGTGTACCAGCTATACCGATCTTTCGTCGCTATTGCGGTTTGCTCGAGGCAGGGAGGAGCAGGACTTCCTTGACTTAGATAATCAAGGAGTGACACCCACTGACTGAGCCCCAGAGTCACAACTAACTACAAGTGCGAGACAGCTCGCTAGCTGCCGCTGCTGGAGGAATCGTTCAACACACCAGCCGATTGCAGCACTCCTAAACCCAAAAACGCCGGGAGAATCAGGTATGGTTTACTTCTCTGTCCCATAAAATGTGTGGTTTGATGCGACTTAATTAATAAATTTAATATATTTCAGGTCGTAACACTCTGTAAGGCGACGCCTTAGGAGGGCTATACTAAAAGCATGCCAGAGGGAAAGCCAGACTCGGCCTAACGCGCACGGCAAACGCCGACTGACAAGACTGTTAAGCTGCCTGAAAACCATGATCTCCTGCAGATGAGCCAGGATATAGCGCAGCCAACTTGGCTGACCTGATGATGTACTTCGGGTTCGGAGACCATCGCACGGAAGGTCAGCCGCACGTATGTGTTATCCTACTATTTGACGGAAATCGAAACGTTTCAAACGTATAACCGTCCTTAATTATGAGAATTTATTCAGAAAACTGAATTTTAATTAAATGGTTTTTTTCAGATGATGACGATTCTAGATAGCAGGTGCGATAATATTGCCGAGTTGCATGTACAAGATTTTGCCGGCTGCAAGCAAGAAGGGGTTTCTGGAAGCCGACCCGAAGTGCTGTTTTTTTATTAGCCTGTTATAGTATCTGTTTTTAGTTATGTTTGTAGTTATGTTTACGAAAAATAAATGTAAGTACAATTAAAAAAAATGTTTTTAATTAGAAATAGAAATGAGTAAAAGGATGATGCCATGGTAGGAAAGCACTAAAACATTTAGTGCACTCGCATGTAAAAACATGGTTCTATCATGGGCAGGCACGAAATATTACGGGGTACGTCTTGATAGGCACCAATTAGTAAAATGCAAACGCACATAATAGCATAATACGGAACTATAAGTTATCGCAATGCATTATACTATAAAGTGCCTCCAACATAAGTATTTTAAGGAGTGCACTATAAGTTTTCTTGCTTAAGGCAATAAGTTATGATTCCTTGAACTATCTTTTATATTGCGAGCTGCGAATGAGCTTGTGACGTCATTAAATTGATGACGTCACGGTGGAATCATATTTTTTTGTGCACAGCCGGCAGCGTAACTTTATGTGCGTGCACGATTGGTCAAAAATGTCTGCATTCACATAAGTTTATAGTGCCCCATTTTTCTCAGTGTACCTACTTAAGCATTTAGTCGGTTTTTTTACCAGCATTAACTATCTGTATTAATTATCTCAGTGCTTAAAACTTGGGCCTCTCGATGATGACGAAATTCTCCGTATGCCAATTCGATAAATGCAGTTTAAAAAGCTAAATTGACATTACTACCTTTTACATATTTTTGCTTTGGCACAAGCTCACAAGGAGGTGACTGGCTACAGGTGAAGACTTAGAACCACACTAATTACTAAACTCCAGCACCCAGGAACATGCCAGATGTTGACAGACCTACCACCAACTTATAACATTCACATAAGACGAGGGCCTACGGTGGCCGGGAACGCGAGCCGAAAGAGACCCACTTTGTCATAGTGTTCATTTCCAATACAGGTAATTACTATATCTAGATATACTATACAGAAGCATATATAATATATAGCATATATATATATATCATGTATTTTTATTGGTATCCTGCTGTTTCGGCAAAATATTTTTCGCCAAATTTCACTTCCCACAAAACTTATGGCAGTAGTTTCATTTCCCAAACGAACAAATAGCCCATTTTTGTTTCGCATTTTGTTCATTTGGTCAAAATATAATTTGGCATAATTTTGCTTTGTCAAATGTTATTAAGACAAAAGTTTATTAAGCAAACACTTTGTTCGGGCTAATATTGTTTTCCAAACAAAACATTTGTTCAAATTTTCATTTCGCTCATTAAGTACCAGGGTGGAAAAATGGCTTGTCATAAGCGAACTCTGTTTTTGGTCGGTTAGGTTAGGGTTCACTTGTGTCCCTCAGACCAGAAATAGACACCCCGCGCAGCGGGGTGGCGTCGATTCGCTGGAGACTCTCGATGAAAACAGCGAAACCGACGCCTTGCTTGCATGCATGCTGCTTATTTGGATTATAATATATTGTTCCCTAAGTACCTATAGTACAAAAGAACATAAACTTACCTGTAAATTATTTACTTTTGTTTTTTACAAACTACCCGCTTAGCAAAATTATGTAATCTCACTCAAATAGATTTCGTATGCACTACACAATTAGGATCTAAATCATATGCCATGCAATAATTTGGAAAAAGAATGTTATGCTAAATAATACTTTTGACCAAATGAAACTTGACCATGTAAAACTTTGCCAAACAATAATTTACGAAGTAATATTATGCCATAGGAGATATTGCCAAGTGATATAATGCGAAACAATAATTTGACTAGTGTTTTTTTGCCAAATGATCATTTGGGAAACATTTTTTGGGAAGTGACACTTTGGGAAATGATTTTTGCCCATACAATAGAGAACCATTTTTATTATAACTATGTCATTGAGTGCGAAAGAGACTAATGAATGCGAGTGTCTTTCGGTATTTTCGGTCGCGATTTTCAGCGCATGGCAGATTCTCCCCTTATCTTAGAATCAGAATCAGAATGTATTTATTCGTAAAACATAGGTACATTGTATAGATATTAAAGATGCCAGCCCCATGATAACATTACCTACTCCACCAACCTGACATTTTCACATGCCACACACACATGCCTTCTGGGTTTACAATAAAGATGAATCCCAGTACCTACCTACTGTAATGTAGTTAAAAGAGTAGTCAACAAAGACATTAGTGCTGCGTGGAACAACAGTTTACAGCGGCTCAAAATGCAATAGACTGTAGCGGCGTATATCACTTCACAGTGGAGGAGATTTACTGCGGGGGTGCTGGTCGTGGCGGGGCGGCTGTATGGCCCGGGATCACCTGGATAATCCAATTATGCTATGTATACTAGTTGGTACTTTTACCCAAGAGTCTTAGGTGTCTACATTATAATTAGTTATAGTAGAAAGTGCTAATTTGTCTTTTCTGTCCTACTAAATAGGACATGCGACCATTGAATGTGACCATCGAGCGAATGTAGGTACTTAGTTTGTATACTGAATGGGGTAATGCATAATGTGTCTCCGTTAAGATTATTATGCGTTGTTCGACAGAGAGTTAGAAAGACGATATCTTTCGAAAGTATAAGTTCCGTCTGCCTGTTTTACTCGATATGGCTTTTAGAACAAATTCTGCGATATTTATTAGAGCATAGACTGTTCGTATATATTATTACAAAATTTTATACGAGTATTACGAACATTTCAGTGCTTAATCGGTCCATGACACATCCATTAATAGTTTGCAATATACGTCCCAATCCCAATATTCCACATGGGACAGTAATTAGGTTAACTGCATAATGGCCGGTACCCGGCGGGGCGACAATCGCGTGGTGTTCGTGTAATTTACGGCCTTGTCCGGGCCCGCCGCCCGCATCGCGCTATTGACGCAGCAGTGTATTGTGAACTGGAATTATTGCCGCCTGTGGTCGACACTGAATTCGATTGTTTGTGGCTCCGTCAGAGTTCCAGTCGTCTCTTTGGGCTAATTTACATCATGAAGGTGAACGTAACCTGTTGGTATTCATAATACCAACGCCAGCGATAAAACTGTGACAGTTGCGTCATCAATTCATTAAAAGTCGAAAAGTGTTTCTCCTTACCTGGACGTTAAGATCACTGAAGCCCACAGGTCGCAAAAATGCGTTAAGTTTTAACGTATTCGCACACACTAGCTTCGCCATACAAAATTTATAAGAAAGAATTACATGTTTTTATCGTCAGTTACTTGGTGAGCACATCACCATTTGATTTGACCAATCGTGTAGCAATGACACAAATTCAATCCAGCAATCCATATTTTTGATTGAAAAAAGTTGAAGGTATAATTTATTTTAAAAACAAGGTTTTAACCGACTTCATATCAGTACCGTAAAATGGGGTTAGTTGGGTTAAAATAATGCATGAACTTGAGTTTTTTAATGATAATCTTTCGATTAATTTCATAATTTTAATGATAAACATAATAAGTCTGAAATCCCAGTTCTCCTCCGTAGTGGAGTTAGAGCGGATAGCAATAGGGTGAGCTGGGGAAATGTACGAAAACAATTTTCGCTCATATTGATCGCCCCTCTTCCGCATGATCACTACCCACAGCCCTGATTCCACTCCATGCTACAATATCTTTCACCTCTCACTTCTAGAGACTCCACCACATCCATCACTTCAACTTGAAGAGTTCCCTCGATTTCTCCAGAATCTCATCATCAGATCCTGACCTGATCACCATGGGAACTCCTGGTAAAGATACTCTTTTAAACAAAAAAAGATTTTTCCAAATCGGCGCAGGCGTCTTCGCGTGATCGGGGAACATACTTACATAAAAAATAAAGATTCTAGAACGACTTGGGAAATTTGAGAACCTCTTTTTTGATGTCGGTCAAAAATAGGTAGGTTACGTATTTTTGCTAAAACTTTTTGGAGTGGACTGAATTAAAGGCTGCCTCAAAAGCGAAACGGCGGAATAAATAAAAGCGAAAACAAAATGAAAAAAGTTAATTGCGTCAGAGTAAACTGTGGAATAACTGAATTGAGGAAAGCTAATTAGTGGGCAGCAGGCTTCCGAGGGGCGGCCTGTACGTGAATACTTTTAAAATTTATTTCAACGTGCAGGATCTAAGGGGAGTATAACAACGCGATGTCATTGAGATGGAATTTGGAATAACCCGGGCTCGTTTAAGGCACTACCGGGAAAAACGCTAGGAAATTATGAAACTTAGTCTTACACTCCGACGAATAAGAATATCTGATTCTCCGATACTAATAAAAAGTAAGTCTACTCCGATACTATTAGGTACATAAGTGATATTAAAAAAAAAACACACAACACCGCCAAGAATCGCTACGTGCTACGCTCGTAGCCGATCACGTGGTTGCCCTTGATGTGCGTAGCGGAAAGCGACTACGGGGGTGCGCCAAAGTTCATATAAAATTGCAACTTTGATTATTGGATTTCCGAAAAAAAATCTAATACAATTTTATCTCATGATGATCACTATTCATAATTGTTTCTGCTAATAACTATCATAATGTTATTCAACAGAAGTATCTCTGTTACTACTATATTTGTTTATATATACTTTTATATCATAACATTCATAACGATTTTAGCAATATAGTTTTTATATCATATTTATTTCTATACATACTACTCTGAGGTCAACTAATGCCAACAAAGTGGTAGTAGTAGGGAACAGGGACTTAGTGGCAAACCGACTCGGATCGCGGATATGTTAGAAGACGGACTTTTATAAAAGAGCGGAAAACAAAATAACACAATAAACAAAACAATCAACAACAATAATAACAAATAGGACTAACCAAATTATGACATATGCCCATTATGAAGGAAACTGTTATGAACAACCAAATTATGAGTTCAAGTCTGTTATAAATTTAAAAATGAAAGGAAAAATTGAAAAATGTAATGCTCCGAGCCGGATTTAAACCGGCGACCACAGGCATTCATGGCCCGTCGCTACTAACCATCTGAGCTATCGGAACAATCCATTTCGGGCACCAAATCCTTCAATCAGTTCCTTCATACAACGCCTTAGGGAGGCCTTAACAAAAATTAATTTGGTATGGGGTGGCGCATCTTTACTGACGATTTCTCAATATAATTTGAGACGTTGGTGCCGTTAAAGAAGCCTAAGTCTTTTGGTAGATGTCGCTACACGCCTCCGTAAGGCGTTGTATGAAGGAACTGATTGAAGGATTTGGTGCCCGAAACGGATTGTTCCGATAGCTCAGTTGGATCATAAAGTATTATACTTTATTTATGGTTGGATTTTTCCTTTCATTTAAAAATTCATAATTTTCGTTAGCAGCGTTACTGCTTAAAAACAAAAATTAATTCAAGTCTGTTCTTATTAATTACATTATGATAAAATTTCTGTAACTATCATCGGAACTCATAGCGAACAGTTTTCATAACCAATATATCAATGATAATTTTATGAAAACTGTTCGCTATGAGTTCCGATGATAGTTACAGAAATTTAGGAACATAAAAGGTAGGCAGAAAAAAAATGAAGTGTGATGATTATGACTACAAAGCGGTATTACTAGAAAAAATCGGCACATCAAGTTTATATGAGCCAATATGGACCCGACTACGGCGTAGGCGCTCGCCGGGCGGGTTCCCGGCAGAGCAAGTGTAATACTATCCTCCACAAAATTATGAACGTCAGGAAGCTGTGGCGTAACAAAACTCTTGATGTAGTCTGTAATCCAAACTCTCTCTATCAGTATCCTCAAAAACTAAAGTAAATAGATTTAATCTTCCCCATGCTTTAAGTCTTTTTTCTACTCCTGTACTTTTATCTGTCATTTACATAGTCCCGAACACTAATATAGAGACATACAAAATAAGTCTGCAGAAAAGTCTATAGGTACTCTATTCCCCATAACAGTACGGCACAACCGTGCTGTTTTGTCGCCAAAACGATACGCTTAGCAGCCATACGCTTCTAAACCTGCCTGGGTAGTATTACGTGATCAACACTAATTTAACAACAAAATACATTAGGTGCTACCAACTTAACAAACCACTGAATGTTTTTACTTCAAATAAATTATTGTACTAAAGGCATTGCTGCCAACTTAAGAAAAACCTTATTCTTAATATGACAGTACTGGCAAGTTGAATTAAGAACAAAACAGACCATAAGCAAGAGGTGTCTATGTGTCATGTTTCCGATTTCCCACCAAAGTTCCAGTACAAAATTTAGAGAGGAAATATGATAACTATTCGTTATTAATAACTTCTTAAGATTTGATTCGTGTTTGTGAAGTGAAGAAAAATATGTACGTTCCTTTTATCCTAATAACTGCACCGCTGAAGAAATTGCGTGAGTAGTAATAGAACTAACGGAAAACTTACTGCCTGAAAAGTCAAATGCTATTTATTTAAAATTAGTCGTAGAAAAAGTATTGTATTTAAGACCCTACTTAGGTATACAACAGTTGCATAAAATACTATTAGTTTAGGTTGTCTTTAAAAAATGAGGCAGCGTTAACAGTATAACAAATTAATCAAAAAACATATCTTTTATATCGAAATAAAATCGCAATTAAATTGACATTCCTGAAACCCCAGAATAAAATAGAAATTCAATTAGTTCGAAGTTCATAAAACAGCCCCCAAAAGTGACTTAACCCCTAATTCCCTTCCGTCCATTCTCGAGTGATTAGCGATACTACAATACCACCCCAGCCCCTGGACCAATTGTTGGTGACACCTATTATTTAATACTTCACATCGCAAGCCGTTAACTACCTTAAAGTTATCATAACAAGGTTCAAATTGCGTTAGCGTGAAAGTTTAAATTTGTGACTCCAGTGGAGTAACTTTGAAACGGCGGGTGGTAACAATAAAACCAATTGTTGGGTACGTATTACAAAACTAGCACGATCAAATTTGAACTTTAATGTCAGAGCTCGCAACTGATTTTGAGCGGGGTCGGGTAGCGTAGTCGGAGCTATGCATTCGATTGAGGAATTAGTGTTCTATTACAATACAATCATACGGTGGCTTGTTGGTAGGGTTGGCGATTTAAGTAATTATTAAATTGCCAGTTTTTATTTAAACTAAAAGATAAAGAAATAATAACGTGAGCTTCCATACATAATATAAAAGTCGTTTCTCAATTCCTAGAATTTGATAATTTGGCGTGTTTATCCCTCCGTTACCAGTCCCTCTGACGGAGCTCTGCTTGGATGAAAATAGAGAAAATACGGAGAAAACGATTTTTTTCACACGTGAGACCCAGCTAGATCGAGTTTTTGCCCCCCTTTAAACTCTATATACCAAATTTCACTTTAGAGCCGTTTTGATGTGATTTGCTCGTTTTAAATAGTATAGGATCATTTTAACACACTAATGATTGTAGGATTTACTCGTACCTACACTAAAACTCTCTTACAACCTTCCTAGATAAGATGATGGGGTGGTTCTTGTGAATCTCGATTTTTCGAAAATTACCTATTAGTTTGACGGGTCTTCCACAAGACACAGAGACAAGCATCCTGCATCTGTTTCTAATAAGTGATTTAATTTTCATCCGTGTCAAGTTTGATGGCAGCCCTAGGCACAGGGCTGTCCCAAAGCCACTGTGTTTAATATAGGGTGAGCGCATCACAATAAACAAATAATCGTAATAAACAGACGTATCCTTTCATTTGAATATCTGCCCTTTATTAATTCTATCAAAAAGGGTGCTTCATCGTGGATGTTTGTCTATATTATATTTTTGGAGCACAATGCATTTGGTGCGTCTGTTTTGTATATTTATTTATTTAATTTATACTTTGTTGCACAAAACAAATAAGGACTAACAACGGATTCAATACCTCAAGCCATTCTCTAGTCCCTACCAGTCACCCATTAGGCCAAATATAACGTACCTATATATTATGTGATTATTTGAATAATCTATTTTATAGACACGTCACACAGACACAAGATATAGTCGCCACTTGGATACAGGACAAAACTGTCCTTTACTTTTGGGATAAGCAGAGACCACTTTCGAGTCGTGTTTGTATGATACTAAGAATAGCAGCTTACTATGTAGCTACAACCGTAAAACTACTAACAATCAATGTCTAGCTACCCCATCCAGCCACAATGACTGCCAATATCACCGGCCACGCACCTCCGCCAGACCACTCAACCTAACCCTATACATTGTGTACAGATAATGAAAACTAATTAGCAACCGCTCTCGATCCCCGTCCGTCCCGCGTCCGTCCCCCCTACGTCCCCCGTCCGTCCCGGTCCATCCCGCCACCGGCCCGCGGCCGCAGCCCTCGACCAGTTATTGTTTCCGCGGAGGGTGATTTTACAAACAGATTAATAAGTTAGAAATGGCAACCCTAAACGTTTTGCAGATCACTGATAAGAGATTTGCGTTCGTACAGTTGTGAATTTAAATAATAAATAAAAATAAACAATTGCGGGTCATCATCATAAACTTAAGAGTCCGCAGTAAGCTCGATTCTCTATACAAACGTAGTTACGCTCTCATTTTAAAACTACGTGTTGGATTGTAACGAAACTTTGCATGTTCAATGAAATGAGGTATATCTATGTCTGTAATTAGTTTATGTAGCTTCAGATACCATCACAGAGATACCATACTAAAAAAAATACTGCGAATTTAAGATTTTCATACAAAACTAGTTTTTGCTGTATTTAGTTTGTTTTATAAATTAGAACCGTATAAACTAATTACAGACATAGATATCATCATCATCATCATCATCAGCCTATATACGTCCCACTGCTCGTATGGAGGGAATAGATATGCCTCATGTCATTGTATATGCAAAGTTTCGTCAGAATCCAACACGTGGTTTTAAAATGAGAGCGTAACTACGTTTGTATGGGAAGGTGAAATTCGACCAAGCTTACTGCGGCCTCTTAAGAGCCGGGCTCTTGTCGGTGCAGTAATCGCCATTCTGTTCTTCTCTCTGCTACTGTTTTGAGCTCTTGTTACGACATTACATTAACTTTCTATTTAGCTTGGTCCATAAACGCACGTCTTGGTCTTCCCCTGCCTCTTCTTCCTTCTATGTTTTCTTTAGTCATAGTTTTTATGTAATTTTCATGTCAACATTTTTCTCCTTCTGTTTTAAAATTTAGAATTTTACTTATTTAATTAATTTTATTAAAGTCAGGTCACTCACGCCTAGGGAGATGTGTGTGTACGCACGTGACGGTGATTTTATTTCTCAAATAAATGTACATCTTTAACCATGGGTAATAAATATTAAAATATTAAGGTCATGGTTAAGTTAAAGACCCTTCTTCCTTCTGCTAAGTACCCTTGTTCTCATGCCTTATGAAGTAGCGCACTGTATAATGTTGTACTTTAAACACATATACATACATGGTTTTAACTCATTTAGTTATCCTAGCAAATTTGTTCTGCTTGGCTCCACGCAACTCTCTAATCCCAACTTGTAATAACTCCACCAAGTATTCCAAAGTCTTCGCAAACATTGATTGTATGAAACAATATGATTACATCCCCACGTAACACGACGCGCGCAATCAAAAACAAAACAAACAATCAGACTAAGAAAGCAGAGAAAAATTTAATAAAACTGCGAAGCCCCGTGTATTGTGTTACACGGGGAATCAATCGGTGTATCGGTTACATGGGAAGGGGGACTTGGTGATAAAAAGAGTGTTTTCCGGACAGGTTAAGGAGTTAACAGGGTGTGTTGACTAGCGGGAGATTGTTCATGCGAGGCGAACACAGATGCGGTGTGTTGACAAGCGCTGGGCTGTCATTCTTTACGCGTTCATGCGCCTTACCAGTCTTACCACACCCGTCACGCCTAACGAAACTAGACCTCTACCTGCGCTTAGTTACTACGAATGGCGGGGTCTAGATATATTTGTGGGTTAGCTTAAAACAAGTTAGAGAATAGCGGGGCTGGTTAGGTTAGGTGCATGTCCGAACGGTACTGGAAGCGGCCGGGGGAAATGCAAGGAGAATTGACTGAAATGGTATTCCATGGCAAGCACAAAATGTTATTTCCCAACTGTATCGTTAGTCCAAATTTTCATTTTGCAAAAAGTTATATGATAACACACAGAAAAAATATTACTTGAATCAAGAAATAAATTAGGAAGACCGTCAATAAATATATTGAATTAAGATGATTCTCTCGAAACAACAGGAAAAAATCTATGCTTAAGATAATTTCGTGTAATTTGAAATCATTTACAATCTTCCTAATTAAATTCTCGCATCAAGTATTTATTTATTTCTGTGAATCCTGAAAATTTCATGGTTTCAGAGAAAAGGGTGCTTTTTGCCGAAATGAGAACCAGCGTTGTTATACACGTACCTAGCGTTGTATTTAATTCGGGTTCAATTCGACTAATCCAGCATGTCATAATGACTGCTTGTGATATAGTGACCGATTTTTGTGTGTATCAGCGATGTCACCGACAAACCGCCGCCCACGACATAGGAAGTTAATATCATCGAGTTGTCGGAAAATTGGTTGTGTCGCGTGTCCTTTATCAACACAGACCCTGCCTAATGTCAAGATCTCAAGATTGAAAACTATCCGCAAATTGAATAAAACCCATTTTCTTAATAAGTATTCATTGAACACAGCGCAGCTACTAATGCAAAGTTAACAGTGTTAGATACTGAAATGCAGATCCAGATACTCTATCTCCTCACATATCAAACGCAGCGACCCTCAGGCGTCTACGCGTCTGTCGATTACTGAACCATTAACCTTACCGAAATTGGAGAGCTCTGGAGCACCCCTAGCACAAATAGACAGTCTTCTTTAATGCCAAACCAGACCTTAAGTACACCCGGCAGAGTACAAAATGAAATGCGCAATCCGCTGTTTAAATGGTGCGTCCGCAAGAGTAACAGAACTATTCAAATTGATTTTTAGCATCTAAGAAATAAGGTTGTTTTCCTAATGCGCTTAGTTGAAGACGTTTTTAAGGATGTAAAACATCTCTTGGCCGTTTTAACAGTGATTCCAATTGAGTTTTTTTTTCTATTTTTACACAAAAAGGTTTCAATAAACGTTGGCCAGCGGATCTGGAGAGCTATCGAGTGTTCTTATTTTTCTTTGCACGAGTACGGGATCATTATAACAAGTTCAGAACAAGTAATACGATGAGGGTCTATTTTTGTGTACAAATTGGTAAGTGTGTTTTATCAATACTTTTTTTTATAATTATTAATAAAACATATAACCACAATTTCAAGAGATGTACTATACCTACATAAAATCCTTAGTCAGTTTAGAAGTAACCTATAGTTTCTGTTGCAAGACATCCACCGGCAACTCTTACCTTGCAACTGGGTTATTATTTCGAGAGGTTCAATTGTGTTCAGACTAAAATTTTCAGTTATAAAATTAGAAATATATCGTTTATTGTTTTTAAGTTGCTTAGGATATTATCACTGAAACTTGTGGTAAATACATTTTATTCTATTTTATCTTTTTATCACAATAACTTAAATTTTCTGCACAAAAGTCAGTTACGTGGTCAGGTTCGGATTATCCCTGACTACTTTGTAGTATTGTAAAAAATACAAGGTATAGAAAAACTTGCTGTTTAAAACATGGATTGAATGCCATACCATGCATGCAAACATAAAATAATTAGGACATTGATAAGACTATTTTTTTCTACATTTCCCGTTGTTTCAAAATACACCATCATTTTCGTGGCCACACTTTTCAAGTAATATTTTAAACAAAAAAAAGAGGTCAAACAAGTGTAATAAAATATCAGCTGCATTAAGTTCTGATAGGTAATCTTTAAATTACTTGTATTATTATACAAAAATTGCGGTGTCTCGGTTTGTCAGTCATCAATCATACTCGTACATTCGTAAATGAACCAACTCATCAAATATTTTAGCTTCATTACCTAAATTCAATTTTGAAATACTGTAAAAGATTTTTAATTAATACCGGTAAAAGTCCGAGGACTAGTATAGTACCTATATCCATGCATCGTTACAAGATAGATCTAGCCTAAAAGTGTCGCACATCTCATCACATCAGCAACTTCAGGACTTTTTAGTCAAGGGCACAATCACGAAACAATGGCCTAATGTAGTCCAGTGAACGAAAAACAAATGAAATAATGCAGGAAAAGTGTTAAAAATCCCAATTCCAGACAGACTACCCGCTACCTCTTACAAAATAAAAGGTAAGGTTCAAGGGACTCAATTACAGCAAAAACCCTCAAAGCAAAACATTCAGAAGCAACCCTTTACTGACCGAACCGAATGGAGTCCAGAATTCATTATATCATTACAATGGAAACCCAGGTTGCATCCTGCCCTCGAGAGCACGACAGAAGATATGATGTTCAATAGTACGAAGCAAGACAGGTATAACTCCCGAGTGCCACTTGAAATATAAATGGTAGCGGATTGTGAAGGAGAGGGTTGTATTTAGTTTCGCGGTAGTTAGAAAGGGTGCGATGATAGCGTATGAGTGGATGGTTTGGTTAGTGACCGTTCAGGATTTCATTTCAGTTCGCGGTTGAATGAAAATGAGAAAATTGGCATTAGTTGATTTTTTTTAGTATTTTTTTATTTCATGTTTATTAGGTACGAGTACTTCTAGAATTCGATCTTATAAATAATTTCTAATTTAATGAAAGTAATTTAATGAGATAATATCAATTCTCTAAATCCTTATTTTATATTCACAATTTGAGTTAACGAAAACATACAAATAGGTAAAACACATGCATGATTTGTTTCAAATCAAGATATTTTACGTTTTGCTTTGTTATAAAGCTTACTCTATATGTATTCGGACAAATTGAAACTCATTAAAGTTTTTTTTTTCAATTTAGTAGGGTAAAGTGGTCGATTATCCTTGTTCCATATTAGGTTACTGTGGACATTTGTGGTGAAACCTGACACCGCTAGCGACATTTGGATGTTTTACCCTAATTTACTTGGGATGACAGTTCTCATCAACGTAGGGTGTACTCTATTGTTACAAAAAAAAATGTCGTACTCGTATTACATTGCACTAGTTAACTGAATGTCTCTGTTTAATTGACCGTGTGGATTTCGTGGAGCCAAATTATCTAATTCAGCCGTATTCATGAACGTTCTACAAGCCTATTTTAACTAAAATGGCGTTACAATTAGTTTGCCTTCATCTGTCACTTTGATATTTGTGTTCGTTAGAAAAGGACAAAGGACATTTTATTTAGAAATAGATTAAGACGCAGATAGACAGAAAAGGGCATACATAGTAAATATACTTAGGTATATGTCAAAACTTAAGAGTCTTCAGCAAACGTAGTTTGGTTCTCATTTTCGAACGGCATACTGGAATAACATAAAAATAATACACAAAAACTGTTGTTGAAATTTTCGTTTCTACCTACAAAAACTAGTGTCCGAACTAGATCAGGCGAAACCCAGTGTGTATACAAAGTTTTATGCTATTCAGCCATGACGTTTAAAATGATAACCTAACTACGTTTGTACGAAGAGTTGAGCGTCCTTGCCACGCTTAAGTAGCACCCAAACCTCTCTTTCACGTAGTTGCGGGCTCGAATAGGCATTTATTTTGTTTGTGTTGCATAATATAAATAGAACGTAATGTCTATTTGAAGGGGTAGTCACGTAAGTATTCGAACGCGCGTTAATACCTATTAGGGTAACCTATCGAAGTTTCGAAAATCCTTTGTCCGATTTTCACTTGTCCGAAAACGGTTGCTCGAATGTTTATAATCCATATACATTGCTTACCATATTTTTTGAAATGTCTCTAGTTTCCTATCCCACATCTACATTTTCCCGAAATTCGATAACCAGAAGAACGGTTGCCAAATTTATTATTTGACAACCGATTTGTTAATCACCTTTTCGTAAATCGGATGCTACGCCAAATCGAAATGTCATTTTCCCTTATATTAATAACCAGAAGAACGATTCTCGGACAAGTGAAAATCGGATAAGGAATTTTCGAAACTTCAATAGGTTACCTTCGATGCTATGCCGATGCTACGTGTAATTGAAATGTCATTTCCCCTTATATAATTTTACAGTGAATAATCTTCATAAAACATACAGATCTGTTAAACATTACATAGTGCCCTTTATTAGAAAAGTGTCTTAGGTTAGGTTGGTTATTATACCAATATATAGGAAGTAACCTTTTCGATAATATGGCCAGGCATATAACGGAAAGTCCAAAAAGGGGGGACGGGGGGGCGGAGTCCTCCGCAAGGGGGGCTCGGGGGGTGGAGCCCCCCGCATTAAAAATAAAACGGTCACCCAAAAGGCTAGTTTACTTGGATAGGTTCGTTAGTTACCTTATGTCCCTTAGAGCGGAAATAGGGGCCCCGCGAAGCGGGGCTCCGTCGACTTGCTGGTGAAACGTGATAGCCTAAAAAGATACATGACAAATAGGACGGGGCGGGGAAGTCAGTAAATCAAAGCAAAAAATATTCACCCGTATTGATGATTTGTCCATACTTCAGTTAATTTCGGTATTTTGATATAAGGGGAAAATAATATCTCGGTCTGAATACTTTACGCCACAAAAAGTAGTTGGCAAATAATACTTCGGGATTTTAATAAGGGTTTATTCGAAACAATCAATTTCGATTGTTTGATATGGGGGAAAATAATATTTCGTTCAAAATACTTTACGCCACAAAAAGTAGTTGGCAAATGATACTTCGGAATTTTTACAAGTGTTGATTCGAATCATAAGCGAAATAAAATTGCAGCGAACTGAGAAGGGGGGAAAGTAATGAACAGGGAAACGTACTTTCGGGCAAACAAAATTTAGGCTAATTAATAAAATGGGAAACGTTTTCGGGGTATTAATAATCGACATTGCAATTTTCGACTTTATGATAGGTAACCACCTATTAGCGCGCGTTCACAACATTCCCTCTGAGGTCACAATCACAACTACTACATACAAGAGGGTTCCTTTCTTAAGTTTTTTAGGTATACTGTTAATTGTGGGGGTAGAAATAGAATGTAATTATGAATCTGGGGGCACGGCAGTGCCCCCCCCAAGTCGAGCAAAACAGCGGCACGGCTATACCATCCTTTTCTCGACGCAGCTCACGCTATTTTCGACCCTCCTATAACTACGTACCTAATATTTGCATTTAAATGTAACCTGAAAGTCTATAAAGAAAGATCAAGTCAAGAATACCCTCACCGACGAGCATGTAACCTATAAATATAAAGAATGACATGCAAGTGATTTTTGAGAGAGAGGTTTTTAGAAATTCGTGATATCTGCGTACCCCACCCGGAACAGAAGTAGTTAAATGTATTTGAATTTTTCATAGAGCACAGTCATCATTTTAGGCATTGCTTTGATTATTTTTACTTGTACAATTACTGGCTCCGCCCGCCGCTGCATGATAGATAGCCTAAGTCTCTATATACTGGTGCAAGATTTTTGGAAGTCTGATGAGTTGATCGAGAAATTACCCCCTACATACAAACTTCAACCTCGCAGACTTTTCCTCATTTGTGATTATTCATTTAACTGGCGATTTTACCTAACTTCAGTCGTTATTAAATGATTGAACTGCCAATTGAAGGTCAATCGCCGTACAACCCTGCACTATAGTTAATGCTAAATCAATGGTGTAACCTCCCCCGCGCCCCGCGTCGCCCTCCACTCGCCCCGAGGGTTGCCACGTATTTATATTGATGCCGAATCTATTGAGAACCGATTTAATTGGTGTGGGCGGTGAAAGTGCTTTGTGTAAGTGCATCTGTTGGTTTTTTGCTTAAAACGGTTTTTAACTCGGGACTGCTAAGCTATAGAACTATTTTATCAATTTTATAAAAATAATCTTAATACCAATGCCTTAATAGTATTTTATGCAACTGTTGTATAAGTAGGGTCTTAAAACGCGAGTGTCGTGAGTTGCGATGCGAGCCTTGGCGGGCATCGCAATTAAAGACGCCACGAGCGTTTTAAGACCAAGTTATACACCGTTGCATACAATAGTTTTTCAACGACTAATCTCTCACTTATAATAAATCTCTTAATTAAAAAAAGAATCAGCCAGCATCAAACTAACCATTTTTGTGTCCCCCGATGATTTCAGATTCTCATGAACGGAAAAATATGTAACTTTTTTCATAAGCACATTATTACTCTAGCTTCCGTTTAGGATAGTTTTTATCCGACTGCGACGATTAATTAATTTTCGGAAACATTTGACCTCATTCAATTATTATTATTTTTCTGCTTGAAATCGTAGCCGCCATATCTGTCAACTGTCAGTGACGTCAAAATGGCGGGCTTGCCATAACTATCGAATATTAATAATTTCGATCCGGTGTTGTGATGATAGACCTTCACAAAACGCATATAAAATTATAAAGCGTAAAAAAATAAACGATTCTGATATGGAAACTTATATGCGATAAATTCGTATTGAGGCGTAATTTCAATAAATGTATCAACAATTTTCAACAAAATAACGTCAAACGTCAAAAGTCTGACTCTCTTCCTTTTTTTTAATGGCATGGCGATAGCGCTGTTCTTGTGTTGAGCCAGTCTATTTGAGTTTCTGCAAGATGAATCACACGCTGAGTATTTAATTGTCACGATACTGCACGGCTATCACAAGACAGCGCGCGAGCTCTCTCGATTTTTCTCGCACTATATGTCTCTTTCTAAGTTATCTGATAAGAGAGAGACGGATAGTTGGAGAAAAATCGAGAAAGCTCGCGCGCCGTTTTGTGATAGCCGCGCTGGTTTGTCAGTATATTTATCAGCAATAAACAGTATGTATGAAATCAGTATAGAACGGGCCTTTTAGAAACATTAATTATGAAGCGCGGACGTATTAGGCCTGCATCACACTGGCGCGGCCTGGCCGCGGCGGACAATAGTAAACTTGTCCACCGCTGTCAAATTTAATATTGTCCGCCACCGCAGGCCGCGCCAGTGTGGCTGTGCCTTAAAGCGGCTGCAAGTTGACATTCAGCCAATATAGAGACCACAATAAATAAATAATAAATTAAATATAAAATAGCCTTTAATGCTGAGGTTTACAAATTTTACAAAAACGTATACTACTTAAAAATATAAAACTTATTATTTACTGCATTTCTTTTACTATTTTCCATCGACAACCTCAACTTGTCCTCCGACAAAGGCCTCTTCCAAAGCTTTCCACACCTTGCGATCCCTCGCGTCCCGCAGCCACACTCCTCCACCAGTCCTTTTAAGGTCATCTGACCATCTAAGAATTGGTCTTCCTCTTTTCCTTCTAGTTCCTCTTGGATACCACTCAACTACTTCTTTTGTCCATTCATCTAGGTTTTGTCTGATCATGTGGCCTGTCCAGCGCCACTTTTGTTGTTTCACTATATCCCCAATTTTTTTGCTCTTTGATTTGGCTTTTATTATGGATAGTTTAACTCGGTCTTTAAGTTTTATATTTAGCACGCTCCTTTCCATGTGGTTTTGACATGTAGCAAGTTTCTGATAGTGATTTTTTGTAAGTGCCCAAGTTTTTGGCATCCATAAGTTATCACCGGTATAATGCACAGACACAGAAATCGGCCAACATATACAGGAAAATACTTTTATCATAAAGCCTGCAACACACATTATTATGTTGGCAAGGGCGGGAACATACACAAGATTTGCCAGAATGTGATAGTGCAATCTGAAACATTGCAATATGAAAAAAATAAACATATTGCTTTAACATTTTTTATGATTTCCTTTATTAGAAAGGGACTCGGACTCGCGTTATAGTTGTAGAACTTACGTAGTGGTTAGGTAACTATACAATTTGGAAAATATAAATGGGCCGTCTGTTGTCAAATTAAAAAGAGATCTTTTGTTCGACGTAAACACTTACCGGTCAATGGGTACTCGAAAGGATTATCTATTATTAATACCTAAACACATCTTTACCCGAGAGTCGGAGTGACTCAAGAACTCAAGATCATTTCAGTCATCCATCACGTTTTTATAATATAACATAACACAGTGTTAAAAATATGTAGAAAATAAGATCAATAAACATTTAATACTGCAGTGTGTGTCCTACCTGTTAGATCTATTGCCACAGACATCTACTAAACTTTTACCCCATTATTCATAAAACTTAAAATACCTCTTGATAAATAACGCGTGTTTTGTCCCTTAATAATTTAAATATCAGAGTGACAGGTTTTAACGTCATTTTAACTAAAATATATAGGTTTATTGAAAGTTTTACATGATAGGTTAAAATTAGAACTGCATGTGTCCTATTTCCAAGAGAAGAAATGCGTTAACTCCTACATTAACATGCAAACGAAGTCGCAGGTACAGCTAGTTTTAAATAAATAGCATTTTACTTTTCAGGCAGTAAGTTTTCCGTTAGTTTTTATTACTACTCACGCAATTTCTTCAGCGGTGCAGTTATTTTCTTCTTCGTCCATTTTAAAAGGAACGTACACTTTTTTCTTCACTTCACAAACACGAATCAAATCTTAAGAAGTTATTAATAACGAATAGTTATCATATTTCGTCTTTTAATTTTGAACTGGAACTTTGGTGGGAAATTGGAAACATGACACATTGACACATCTTGTTTATGGTCTGTTTTGTTCTTAATTCAACTTGCCAGTGCTGTCATATTAAGAATAAGGTTTTTCTTAAGTTGGCAGCAATGTCTTTAGTACAATAATTTCTTTGAAGTAAAAACATTCAGTGGTTTGTTAAGTTGGTAGTACCTAATGTATTTTGTTGTTAAATTAGTGTTGGTCACGTAATACTACCCTGTACGCTTACCATGAGTTTGACAATGACGGCTTACGCTAACGAGTATCGAGTTTTCTATCTGTGCATCTCTATTGCACTTTGACAGTACGAGCGGGATGCACAGATAGAAAACTCGATACTCGTTAGCGTAAGCCGTCATTGTCAAACTCATGGTAAGCGTACAGGTTTAGAAGCGTATGGCTGCTAAGCGTATCGTTTTGGCGACAAAACAGCACGGTTGTGCCGTACTGTTATGGGGAATAGAGTATAGACTTTTCTGCAGACTTATTTTGTATATCTTTATATTCGTGTTCGGGACTATGTAAATGACAGATAAAAGTACAGGAGTAGAAAAAATAGTAAAAGCATTAATGAAATTACATATTCTATTCTTTGCTATTAAATAAATAAATACCCAAAATGTCTAACGTTTGTAATCAGATTTACAATACAGTTTATGGAGCGAAAAACAATTATTATTATTATTCCCGGATTATTCCCAGTTAGGAATAGGAGCCCGCGGTCCAGTAGGCAATAGTTTTACGAAAGCGACTGCCATCAGACCTATTCTAACTCGGTGAGAAAATTATACTTTATTGCGATTATACCGATTTCCTCACGATGTTTTCCTTCATCGAAATATTCCGAACATAAGTCCCGAAACTGGTACGAGCCGGGATTAGTACCCACGACCGCCGCTTGACAGCCGCATGCCTGAACCACTAGGCTACCTTTGCTGGTACCGGAACCACTTATCTGATTTATTTATTTTTCCTTCTGCAGGTCGATCACGTAACGCATTGTACGTGCGTTAGGTAGATCTAAATGTCAATTTTTATATATGGAAAATTACAGTTGGATCTAACTAACGTGCGTTCAAAACGTCAAGGTGATTAATTACTCCTCTGGATTATTATAGGTGCATTCTGTGCAGTACGCGGACGGAGCCGCCGCGCATTTACTTAGTATGTTCATAAAACTTTATACCCTAGGAAAATTACGTTTTTTTCAAACATTAATTTATAACAGAATTTTTTTTGTTTGTTTAATTTTAAAATGTTATTCTAAGATGCCTTATCCAAGAATCCACCAAAATTTCCATCGGGAAGTAAATATATAAAAATAAATGACACATCCATTATGTTTTTTGTGTGATTTATTTATTATTCTTGAAGAGCTCCTGTAAATTAACCAAAACAAAAATTAAAATATCTATTAATATTTTTCCTCTATTTTCAGGAATTGGTTAAATATCGATTTTTTTGATGACTAATATTTTGGTGGATTTTGAGTCTACGTAATTACTAAAGTGATAATATATCAGTTACACGCAAAAAAGCTGCTGTTATGAATTATTTCCAAATTTGAATTTTTTTCCATACTAATGAAAATAAAGTGCTTGGGCTATTAATGCTGAGTACCTATCTGCACGTTTATCATGGGACGGCCGCGACATTCTATTGATTTTTCTCGCACTATGCCTCTTGTTCTAAGTGTTCTAATAAGAGAGAGACGGATAGTGCGAGAAAAATCGGGAGAGCTCGCGCGCCGTCGCGTGATAGCCGTGCTGCTGTGACCAAACAGATGGTGTAATTCTTGTGTAGAGTTCTACTCAAAGAACGCTACTATGGCGCGAATCAAATATTACGTCATTGTTCGTGAGATATTTCCAAAAATGTGTACTTATTTAAAATCTTAAAGTAGCGTAACTTATAAAGTAAAGTCAACACTTTGTAGAGTCATTGACAAAATGTTTAACTTTATTTTCAACGATGCTTCGTGATTGATTTTTAAATTAGGTACCTACTGTGGAATAAGTTTTTTTACTACCGAATAGTTTTTTTCATAATACAGTGGAAGCCTGTGTTTAGTAAGGAAGTTTAAATACAGTGGGGCACAACGGAGTACAAAATACACTTACAACTAAAACTTCAACGTGCGATGCCATTTACACGAATACGCGAGAGGAGCAGATATATACACGGTGGTAATCTCCGTAACGCTAACAAACTTGTTGGTGTTAAGCATGCAGGCATTATGCAAGCAGGCTGGCGAAGTCAGGTAAACTCACCCTTGTCATGGGACCGCTCGTGTGCAGTCACGTCTATAAACATGAACACGTTTAGGAACGTATGTCAATGGAATAACGTTCAAAATCGTATACATGTTTATAGACGTGACTGTACAACCAATTACCGGCGCATGACACAGATGCACAGTCACTGGCCGGCTTTAAATCGCGGCTCAAATCATGGCTTATCGACAACACTTTTTATAGATTTAGTGAATTTAATTGTACTAGATTTGAATAGTTAGTGCGTACAAATATGTACAATTTGTTGTAAATGTTATGCAATTTTGCGGAAATCGCGAAACGTCTGGTTGACGTAACTGGTGACCGAAGAGCTGGCGGTTTTCTCGCGCAACGCATCAGCATTGCAATTCAACGAGAAAATGCCGCCAGCATCCTCGGTACAATGCCTCGAGGGCCTTTTTTAGATTTAACTTAGCTTTAATTTAATTTAGTTAATGTTATAGTTATCATCTTGTATATACTTTAGAAAATCAATATTTTATTATTATTAAGTATGAATAAATATGAATAGTAATATGAAAGCTCAAAATAAGGTTCATTTCAGATTTTATTATGTCAGTTTCTCTCCGATGAATGCATCATATCAGCCGAAAGACGTCCATTGCTGGTAATAGGCCTCCCCAAAGAGTGCCACAATGACCAATCCTGCGCCACCCGGGCATAACTATTCGAACGAGCGTTAGGACAACTTAACTGTCATTTTCCGATACAAATAAATACATTTAGATCTACCTAACGTACGTACGCAACGTTATGCAGAAAAACCGGTCTCAGGACGTTCTTTGAAGTGTTACAGATATCAATTGCTAACCTATTCGGTGCAAGCATTGAGTCGGCGCAGTAAAAGCTAAATAAGCGTTAATAAAGTGCTGTATCCCCCTCGTTCTAAAGGCGCCCCGCCGCGACGCAAACAAAATTAATCTTTTGCGAGTGATATTAGACTGGTGAGCGTGTAGGATTAAAGGTAATTTCATTTGGAGATATTGGATGGTGTTACCCTCTCAGTTAAGTAAGGTATGCATGTAACCTACGCCATATTGCAGGTAGGTATTGTATCGTTCAATATCGGTATACGTCGATGGATTTATCGTTACTTTATTAAGAAGGTGTACTTACATTAAGATTCACAAATACCATCCTTGATAAAAAACTCAAGTTTAAGCCTTGAAGAGTAAAAAATATGACGTAAAATTGGCTTCATAAAATAAGTATGTTTATGGATAACCTGACCTTGTCCGAATGGTTGAACTATTTGCAACGCAAACCTTTTTATAATCTTACTAACTACGAAAAACTTATGATTAACACATTCGCTGCCAGTGGGAAAGCACCTGCCATGCGGGTTATGGCAGGTGCTTTCCGCTACTTAGCGGGAAAACCACTGGATCGACTACGAGCGTAGCGCGTAGCGATTGTTGGCGGTGAATGTGATAACGTTCAGAATACAAAACATCCAAGATACAAAGGCAACGCTGATGTGGTCTATGAAATGTCACCATGTCACCATTTTAATGGCAATATCGACACGATGCGCATACCAGCGGAGAAGGCGGGTGGTGCAAAGAATAGTAGATTATACAACAAGTGCATAAAACGCACTATTTTATGCGAGAGGTTTACGCTCGCAAGCGTGCTCGGATGGATATAAAATCGAGTGTAAAATGGGTTTTATGGACGAATTGTACAGTCTACTTTTCACTTCGATTGCGATGAAATGAGAACTATAAGTTTATTTCATGAAGTTTTATTGTATACTTTGGCTGTTGGTATCCTTGCCTTGGTCTTAGAATACTTACGAAACATAAAAAAAGAGTGTATTCTATGGAGTTTAAGTTGCTCGTGTTGTTGCTCTTTATGTCGCCTACACACAGCATAAAGACGCACTTTTAGAGCATGAGAAGTGAAAAAGACTTTTTAATGTATTTTAACATCTTTAGAACGTGTTGTGTGTCTCAATGTGCCGTCAGGGTAAAATATAATGGGTTCCCTATTTGGCATAATTTTGATTGTCCGAAACGTTTTTCGCATAACATACTTGGCATATTCGGTTTTCGCCGAATGTTAATGTGGCAGAAACCGTACTTAAAAGAATTTGTAAAATTCAGTAAATGTGTTTGGCCGAATTTAAATTTGCATACTATTGTTATGGCCGATTATCTTCACGCATTGTTTGGTTTAGCATAATTTTATTCCGCATATTATCGATTGTCCGATACTTAGCTACTATGTAAAGCATAATTAAAACGGGGTGCGTCTCACGAGATATAACAACAATATAATTAATACTGATAATTACACGATTCAACTCACGTATTCAATGTCACTTCGGGCGACATGTTTCTAACTCTTTAGGAGTTCTTCTTCAGGACGAGAGTTTTCGCGGTGTTGTCGCTCGTATCACTGGACCGTGTAATTATCAGTATTATATCAACATGTCTCACGAAAGTTAAATTCGAACAATATAATTATATCATTTCGATAAGGGTTATAATATGACAGATTAGGTAGGGGTAGCTAGAAAAGGGGGGGGTCGGGGGGCGAAGCCCCCCGCAGTAAAATAAAACAAATAATACGATGGTATTAGGTAAGGTTAGGGTTCGCTTGTGTCCCTTAGAGCGGAAATAGACACCCCGCGAATCGGGGTGACGTCGACACGCTGGCGGTCAGGTTAGGTGAAAATAATTGGCAATATATATTTCTGCGACAATCGTGTTCGACAAATAAAAAATATGCTTATATATTTTATGCGTGATCATGATTCGGAGCATCAAAATTATGCAGAAATAATATTCGGTCTATAGAAATTCGGCGTAATCGAACTATGCGAATCTCTATTCTGCCAAAACAGTTCATGCGCAAAGTCAATTATGCCTAATAGAATTCTTAGTAAAAAGTTATGCCAAAACAGGAGGAACCAAAATATAATACATGGGATAATTTTGGCAGAGTTAAAGGTTAAAATAAATCCACAAAAGTGTGTTCTTTCACAATGTTTAAAATCGCAAAAAGGTTGACTTTAACGACTACTAAGATTATTAACCATACCTGCCTGAAATACTTATAGAAAGAAGGAAAAATTACAGTAGGTATAGGAAACTAATTATGCTCAAAGTGCAGGATCGCTCTGAAAATCAATGTTCCGGAAGGCATTATAATTTTTGGTTAGTACCCACGGCTGATGTCAAAGATAAGTTTACATTTTTGCATCTTATTCCATGGGAATAAGGGCGAAAAATGTATACATATCTTTGGAATAAATTAATTCAACTAAAGAAAGCACTTTCCAGACACCTTAAATTTTGTATGAAATTCTATTACGACTCCACTCTCGAAAACTTGTACTTCGCAGCCAAAATAATGAAGTGTTTCTGTGGCAAATTTAACAGAGGTAAATGGAGTCGCCTATTTTTTTGAATAAACGAATAACGGTTAAATGATTAATTTTGCATACTACTCCTTATAGATTATCTTGCGAGCATTACCTACTTATACCACGATAACACAGGACTACTAATAACACAAGTATGTAGGTAAACATTGTTTAATAAATTTATTTATTTTCACTTATTACATACGTGTCATATCACCTAAACAGTCGGGACAGTATAATGTTTGTACCTGCCGCCAATTATACAATTCGGTAAATTAATAATTTATTTATTCAAATCTTTAAAAGTTAATCATAAAAACGACTCCACTATCCACTGTGTGAAAGCCACCGAAACTCCGAACACTAATTAATAATGAACATCAATAAGTACTTCAAATTTAAATTCAAAAATATTTTTTGCATGGTTTACAGAGCTGTTATACATAAATGGTTTATGTCTTCCACATACTGCCTCACAAAGGCGTACAGGCGTTTCTTTGTATGTTTGTGCTTTTTTATTAGGTAAGAAAACCAAGATCAAACCCGCCGAAGTCTCTGCCCCACACCGGGCCTCCAAGACGCCTCGGCACGCGGGATTGCGGTTAACTATTGCAGCCAGCAACTGTGCTTATTGCGTTATATCACTCTTATAGCGCTATAGCGGCATTCTTCTGTTATTCACCGAGGTGGGACGTGACCGTTATGAAAGAATTCTAGAGAGGGTATTGGATAGCGGTATTGTTATATAGTGGCCAGATATGAAGGCGCATAGAGGTGGCAATAAGGTCGTGAAACTCTTTTACTGAAGTCCGTTTCGTAGCTACGTGTGTATATATTGTTCATATGTTCATATGATGTCAAAAAATAATCGAAATTACGTTGTTGTAATAAAAAACGTTCTCCGTTACTATTCTTAGCTTAAATTATGTATCAAATTATAAAATTTTGATCTGTGTTGGTAGTCGATAATATGCGAAAAATCGTAAGTAGAGCGAAAGCGCCTTAGCAGAGCCCACCTAGCGTTTTTTTTCCCTCACCACGATCGATTTGACCCTTACTTTCAGAGACACCCTGTATAAACAAGCAGTTGAGAAAAAACTAAATACTTAAACAAAGAACACCGCTTTATTACCTCGATCTGCAAGTCTTAAGCCTTTGATCCCACAAAAACACCAGGCTTGCGTAAGTACTCATTTCTCTTAAATTCGCCGACCCTCCGTTAAAACGCCGTGCTCAATTTGCAACCCCCACAGTTGCCAGTTAAAAGGCTAGAGCTTTCAGGGTGTAAGCGTTTGCACGAAACGTGTTATTAACGTGTTATTTCCATTGACACAGTACACGAAACAAGTTCATAAGCACAAAAAGCTTAAAGCTGTCGCGAGTCAACAGCGCGGCAGCGGGCGGCGAGTAACGCTGTCGAAGTTGTAGCGAAGCGATGATAGGCAAGTGCTATAAAACCCGCAATTTTAAAGTTATTTTTAAAGAACTTTTGATTTGAGACCACTTGTGCCAGCAAGTCATTTGAAATACCCGACAGGACAAAGAAAGGATGGTTTATGGTAACAAGAAGACATAGGATAATCGTCAAAACTAGGGCAGGAGACCGCTAAAATAAAGACAGCTATAAGGTCAGCTAGTGCTATGTATGAGTTTCAGATAAGATAAAAAAATTGGCATAGTTATTTTATGGTTGTCTATTGTTTGCCCGACATTCATATACTATAATAATTATTTGCCCGAACTTCGCTTGCTCGTATTTCATTTGCCCGAATGTTTCGTTTACCATAATAGTTAATTGACATACTCTTGTTTACCCGAATATTAGATGTCATAATGATACGAATGCCATACGTATTGTATTCCAGATTATTGTTTGCAATAATATTATTTAATAGAATATTTAAACGCCATACTAAACATGCATTCGGATTCATCTTTGTTAATTTGCTGGTTTTTCCGCTCTTTTATAAAAAAAATAACCTCGGTGGCAAAACCGACTTGGATCGCGGATAGGTTCGAGATATTTTTTTTTAATATTAGACTGCAATACGTACCCACTTTATCACATAAGAATATTATGGATGTTGAGATGGATGGCAAATGATATTATGGCATGTGATAGTTATGGATTACAATGATTATGGAAAATGAGATTATTGGTATTGATATTATGGAAAACAAAGATTCTGGCATATAATTATTATGGTAAACAATGAGTATGGCATACAAAATTATAGAAAACAACATTATGGCAGTTGTATATTATGGCAGATAAAATTCGGGCAAATGAAATTCTGGCAAGCAAGAGTATACCTTATTTTATCATAATTTTTCCTAGAGGCACTGAATTATCATGCTAGAATTTCTTTGGAACGCGTAGCGTTCTAGGGATAAATAATGTTTTTAAGTATTTTGAGTATTAATTAATAATTATATTTTCACAAATATTCATTTTATAAACAACGTTTGGCAAATTAACGATTCACAAATTAGTCGTTTCATAAAATATTGTTTTACAAAGAGTTCATTAGACAAATAATTTATTTGAAAAAACTTCATATTATAAATCATTATTTGACAAATTACTCATTTATTATTCGTGCCAATTGGCAAGGTAACGTTTGGTAAAATTACGTTTAAGAAAATGAATTGTGTGGTAAATACCTTATTTAATAAATCATTGATCGTCTTCACAAAACTGTAAACCACAAGTTGTATAATTCTATACAGGTATTGTGTAAGTCTGTATGAGCAGACGGGTAAGTCTTAAAGTGTTAAGCAAGTAAGTTATCATTCCTAGCCTAAAAAAAAACTTTTAGGTCTTAAAATGTACTGACATAACAGGTGGATTATCTATCTATTCTACTTTAAGGCAGGTCAGTGTAGGTACGACGACGAGCGAAGCGAGGAGGAGTGTTAGGAAAAACCGCGACCCTACCTGATTTATACTAAACCCGATTTATGTTTAAATACTATACTTTTTATAAATTTAGTACAGGAATGTTTCTCGGCCAGTCCGCTAGATACCGTGATATGACAGATATTTACTTTTATGAAACAATCATTTATCAATCGACGATTTGTATAATGGGCTATTATATAAACGATTTATTTGGTAAATGATCATTTTTAAAATGACAATTTAACATTCAATGTTTTTTTAAAGTGTAACATTTGCTAAATGAATATTTGTGAAATAATTATTTATAGTATAAGCATTTTGAGGAATGATAGGTTTGTGAAATGAATAGTTTGTGAATCGTTGTTTATGAAATGATCATTTATGAAACGTTTTTTTATGAAATGGTTCTATTTTAGCCTGCTTTCTTGTGGAGTATAATGCGGGTGACTGGACTGTATTATATATAACGAGTAACGCGTTGATAGATAACTTAAAGACTTAAAGTTGTTAGAATGTTATAGCTACGCCACAGCTTGGCTGTGGTAATGCTCCACGCCTCGACTCCAGAAGAACATTTGAAAGAAACTCGCAAGAGGCAAATGCAATTAACTGGTGACCCGCCGCGCGTGTAATAAGCGCGGACCTAGAGCCGAGGAATACCAACACATATGGAGAGAATAATATAGGCAACATGAGAATCGTATTACCATGAATAGCTTCCTCGCTCAACGCTACAGTATTGCGGTAATACTTATACACTACAAACATAGCAAATCTAAAAGACTAACGGCCTTATTCATAAAGCTTCTACAAGCCAATTTTAACTAAAATGGCTTGATTGACATCTGTATTTTTCAGAAAGGAACAAAGCACATTTTATTTTGCAGAGGCATTTTATGTTTAATGATTAAGGGGGTAAGTTAGGAGATATGCTGACGATTTATTGGCATTTTATAAAAAAGCATTTAATTCAGACAAAGTAATCCATTAATGTTAGTATTACAATGAAACTAAATAATATGGCCGATGACTAGTTAATTTTTTTTTGCCGAGAATTCTAATTATGCACTGTTTTGGCAGAACACGAATTAAACATATTTTTTCCCTGAAGGCAATATGATCATCCTAGAAATAACTAACTAAACTATCAGGGATATGAAGGCCTACATAAAGCAAACTCAATCTCCTTTTTAATATCAAATAATTTTACTGACATTCTGTGAAATTGTAGCGGGTTGTATTATCCTGATCCAGACATCCTGGATGGGCATACATTTTATAGCGCGGGTTTGCCTGCTACCTATAGCAAATATCTAATAAAATGTCGCTTCTAATAAGCCATGTGCGCCGTGGTATGTTTAATTAGAAACCTGGCGCTTAACTTGCGCACACAGTATCAAGTGAAGTCGCCGAGAGATTCTATAGAGACGGTCACTATAAAATATGTGGTCATAAATTAATTAAATAAAATCTTAATTTTAATGCAGCATCTTATTGCCGCAAGAAACTAAGATAAGATTGCTGGAGATAGGCCTCCGCCAAAGAGTGCCACAATGGCCGGTCCTGCGCCACCCGCATCCCGCGGACCCCCGCCCCGCGACCTTTACACCTTCGGTCCACCATTGTGGGCGATACCTAATAATAAAAGTATCACCTGAAATAACTATGTAATAATAGTTATTTACGATACAAGTGCCGAAAATAGGAAATTCGCAACGAGTGGTGATAAATTAAAACACGACCGAAGGGAGTGTTTTAAATCGACACGAGATGCGAATTACCTATTCGCACGTGTATCGTACAACGTTTTACTGTACATATGGCTCTTTAATGTTTCGACATATGCACGAAAAGTGCTCTTTTCCGCACTAGTGCGGGAAAGTTGCACCATATGTACTGTAAAGAATGTATCGTTTAGTATAAATACAAATTTACTTTTTTTGGTATCAGGTTTTTATTAAAAAATTACACGTGTTTAATTAGTGCTTTTAATAAGGTACATATTTCGTCCTGGGAGCTCGACGTAAAGCATATGGCTTACACAAAATTTACTCAATTCTCCCGAGTAACAATAACGATTTCGGACAAATACTACATGAAAATGCACGATGTGCGAACAAAACGACAATACACCAAAAAAAACGTACTATGCGAGCCGCAATTACACATGATCCCGAAAGCGAAACATCTGGGAATAGCGTACCTACTTAATCATTTCTTTTAGTTAAAAAAAGGTTTGGATCTGTGCATGGTGGCTTTTTTTAGAGAATATGGTATGCTACTTACGACAACTCCGACTTTGACATCCAATATAACTATCATGGAGCGTTTCTATCGACCTGCTCTAGTGATGGTTCAACGCCATAAATGTCCGTTAGGCTTTGGTTTTTAGCTGATTCATTAAGCTGTCTCCCTCATTTTGCTTTGCATCATAAATTGAAGGGAATCCAAAACGTGGAGTGAAAAATCGTATACTTATGTAAAAATAAAAATTCACCACGGTTATTCCGCAGCTGCTCAATCGAGCAATCATGAAGAGGACACTTAGATAACATGTTTAGGCAGCTTACTAACCTTTTGTTTCTTTAAATCATCAAATTAAGTACCATAGGCTTGTCCGAAATGGATTTGCTAGACGATATTGAAAGCATCATAAGGTCCCTAAATAAAAATTAAAAAATAAAACCTTATATCAGATATGGCTTAAAATACCCTCAGATCAAACCCCTAGAACATAGTGTAATAGAAAATAATATACATATCAACAGTTAAACCAGGTTTTATCTGTATTTATACTTAACGATACAGTATTTAATACTTACTGATAATATTTTGACTCCAATTTTATACGTGATTTATGTCGATATTGGGAGTGATTCCCACTAACATCTGGAATACTTCATGTAAAAAAAAATACAACCGAATTGAGAACCTCCTCCTTATTTTTGAAATCGGTTAATAACCCCGTAGTAGGGTCATTATACTGGTTACGCGACCACCTTCGGTTAGCGACCACCTGAAGGAGAAGGTATTTTCTGTTGAAGATAACATCAATTCTACAGACCCTATTGAGACAATTAGTTGTACATGCATTTTTTGTCGTTTTAGAATAGAAATCTTCTAAAAAACCGAGAAAATAATTATCCCTTCAGTTTACCAACTCAGCTAAGTGGTCGCCAACTAGCACATTAAATTAGGTGGTCGCTAACCGGCGAGATGACCCTACCCCGAAGACTTCATGGACATTCAAATATACGGATTTTATAGTTACAGGGGCTAATCGAATGAGACGTATTCCGAAGTCACAAGAAAAGTTATTGGTTAAAATTATTTAACATAGGTATGTACTAGTTTATTTACATATTTTAAGGAGGAATAAGGATACTGTTAACACTTGAAACGCATTTAATACAATAAATAAGACAAGTACGTATTATCAGTATTATAAAATATAAATTACCTACCCGTGAACTCATCAGTCGATTAGGTTTAACTAGATCATTTGATCTGGGAAACTGATTTTACACCAAATTTAAACAATCGATAATAACCCTATTTATCCATCCATTTTAAATACTAACTATGTTACCCGCACAGAACAGCTTCTGTGTTACCCCAACGGGGATATTTACCTCCAGGTTCAGAAGCGATGGGCTAGATACTTCTTCTTTGCGCAGTTCTGAGGATGCCTTGTGTTAAGAGTGTGGGACCAGCATTAGGGGTGTAAACAATAAATAAAATAGGTAATCGATAATGATGTATTTTCATTAAAAAGATTTAGAATGTAGTCTAATGGAGAAAAAGGCAACGCAAGAGGTTGTATAATCACAAAGCTGTAAGTGTCAAAATTTATAAGTGTATGCTCTGTTCCTTCCTTTTCCGCAAAACGCACCTTCATATGAAACGATTGTCATTTACTATGGGGCTCGAGGATCGTGACGTCACGATCTGCTAGCGTCTTTCTCTCTCTAACAAGTTACATTGAGACAGTTATGACCTCGTAATTTTTTGAGATATTCCAATGGGATTTTGTCATTAGGGATATTTATTTGCCTTTTTTCTTTTGAAGTAATAATACATATTGTGTCTTCACTCCTTTTTGGGTCGCCAGCGCGCTTGTGATGCTTCTACTGTTGCAAGTGTACATGGGCGACTCGGGCTGGACTAACAAACTCTGGAAATTCAGTAGAAAGCAGCTCTGAATCATATCTGGGGTGTTCATAGGTCACTTCGGGGTCAAGGATCACTTGGCCAAGATGGGACTATTAGACTGTAGAATGTGTAGCGAGGAGGATGAGACTATGGAACACTTACTGTGTGAATGTCATGCCCTTGCCAGACAAAGAATGAATTACTTTGGTAACGGCTATCCGCAACCAAAGGAATTCAAGGTACTTCCGCTGAGCTGCATCATCCGCTATGTGGAAATGATGGAGCGAAGTTGGGAGTAACAATAAGGAGAGGGCAAATGCACAAAAGATCCCACTGGGTCGAAGTGCATCCGAAAGGGCCCTCATCTAGATTAGATAAGATAAGACAAGGGCGACGAAAATATCACATGGATATTCGCCTATTCTACAGATCGCCTTACGATTAAATAAATAGGCGACGGTCTGCCTAACATCATGCAGTCCGTATGCTTCTTGCCAGTCGTATGAAAAAAAGTCATTTTGTAATAGTTTTTATATAAGAACAATGTCGTCTCCGCGCGCTGTGCCGTCTCGCAACAATATCGAGTCGTGTACACTTTCTATACGTTGCACTTTTTCACCGCTCTTTTCACCGCGTTCCACGGTTTCACCCGTTTCTCCGAGTGGCAACACTTGGCAGCGTCTTAATTGGCGCGATATTAAACCCCCCAATTGAGGGCTTAAGCGATTTTTATTTAATGCTTGTTAAACGGAATTTGTAAACTTACCTGTGTGTTGTGTCGGTTGCGATGTGAGGGTTATTGTTATTGTTGTAATAAGCACGGTTTAGTTCAGATAAATTATAATTTTGTCTGCATCCTATTTGACGCATCTAAGGTACCTATGAATTGAGTATAGTTGACCTACAATTGAAAGCACTTATCTAAACATTGAAATTACGCAATTATGAGATTTGTACGCAGCAAAGATAAATTGGCATTCACGATGATAATGCAATTCTTTCGCAAATAATTAATGAATTAATTAAGGTAATCGTTCCAGTGCTTGACTTTGGCTTCTATCTTAATAATTCATCCTAATAAAGGTGAACAGGGTGGAGTATTGTTTTTTATTAAGATTTCAAATATTGAGTCGTTTATCTTATCCTCGTGCCGCCTTTCCTATAAAATTGTTGTCAAAGAGGACAAGATAGGTAGAATTCTAATTCTGATATTAATATTATCAATTCCAAAGATTAGATGTTTGTTACTCAATCACGCAAAAACCCCTAAACGGATTCAAATGAATTTCGGTATAGGTATATAATACAGTGTACAGTTTGGATTAGCTATAATATTTTTTATCCCGGGAGTCATCGGGGGGGGGGGGGGGGGGGGGGGGAAGGGGTGTTGAACGTTTGTATAAAGGTAAACGAGTTCCATCCACGTGGATGAAGTCGCGGGCAGAAACTAATCTCTCACTTATAATAAATCTTTACATTAAAAAAAGAATCAGCCAGTACCAAACTAACCATTTTTGTGTCCCCCGATAATTTCAGATTCCCATGAACGGAAAAATACGTAACTTTTTTCATAAGCACATTATTACTCTAGCTTCCGTTTAGGATAGTTTTTATCCGACTGCAACGATTAATTAATTTTCGGAAACATTTGACATCATTAAATTATTAATTTCTTTTGCTTGAAATCGTAGCCGCCATATCTGTCAACTGTCAGTGACGTCAAAATGGCGGGCTTGCCATAACTATCGAATATTAATAATTTCGATCCGGGTTTGTGATGATAGACCTTCACAAAACGCATATTAAATTCTAAAGCGTAAAAAAATAATCGATTCTGATATGGAAACTTATATGCGATAAATTCGTATTGAGGCGTAATTTCAATAAATGTATCAACAAATTTCAACAAAATAACGTCAAACGTCAAAAGTCTGACTCTCTTCCTTTTTTTTTAATGGCATGGCGTTCTTGCGTTCAGCCAAAGTCTATTTGAGTTTCTGCAAGATTGAATCACACGCTAAGTATTTAATTGTCACGATACTGCACGGCTATCACAAGACGGCGCGCGAGCTCTCTCGATTTTTCTCTCACTATATGTCTCTTTCTAAGTTATCTGATAAGAGAGAGACGGATAGTTGGAGAAAAATCGAGAGAGCTCGCGCGCCGTTTTGTGATAGCCACGCTGGTTTGTCAGTATTTATATTTATCAGCAATAAACAGTATGTATGAAATCAGTATAGAACGGGCCTTTTATAAACATTAATTATGAAGCGCGTCAGTATTAGGCCTGCATCACACTGGCGCAGCCTGGCCGCGGCGGACAAATAGTAAACTTGTCCGCCGCTGTCAAATTTAATATTGTCCGCCACCGCAGGCCGCGCCAGTGTGGCTGTGCCTTAAGGCGGGTTCAAGTTGACATTCAGCCAATATAGAGACCATCAGACCACAATAGAGACACAGAAATTGACCAACATACAGGAAAATACTCTTATCATAAAGAACACATTATTAACACATTATTATGTTGGCAAGGGCGGGAACATGCACAAGATTTGCCAGAATATGATAGTGCAATCCTTAGAGCATTAAACCAACCGGAGTGGCCATTGACAGGCGTTCCCCTCTGCCAAAAGTATATGACCAGTGGTCATACACATTGTATGGACTGACGTTTATCTGACGTGGCTATTTTCACGTTACGCATACATTTGACGTTCCCCTCCCCCGCAAAAATCGGCAGACTTTTTATGTATAGAAAATGACTCATTGCCACTCCGGTTGGTTTAATGCTCTAAGGTGCAATCTGAAACATTGCAATATGAAAAAATAAACATATTGCTTTAACATTTTTAATAATTTCCTTTATTAGAAAGGGACTCGGACTCGCGTTATAGTTGTAGAACTTACCTAGTGGTTAGGTATAGTTTGGAAAATATAAATTTGCCGTCTGTTGTCAAATTAAAAAGAGATCTTTTGTTCCACGTAATCACTTAAGTACCGGTCAATGGGTACTCGAAAGGATTATCTATTATTAATTCCTAAACACATCTTTACCTGAGAGTCGGAGTGACTCAAGAACTCGAGATCATTTCAGTCATCCATCACGTTTTTATAATATAACATAACATAGTGTTCAAAATATGTAGAAAAGAAGATCAATAAACATTTAATACTGCAGCGTGTGTCCTAACTGTTAGATCTATTGCCACAGACATCTAGGTACTAAACTTTTACCCCATTATTCATAAAACTTAAAATACCTCTGATAAATAAACACGTGTTTTGTCCCTTTCTTAATAATTTAAATATCAGAGTGACAGCTTTTAACGTCATTTTAACTAAAATATATATAGGTTTTTGAAAGTTTTACATGATAGGTTAAAATTAGAACTGCATGTGTCCTATTTCCAAGAGAAGAAATGCGTTAACTCCTACATTAACATGCAAACGAAGTCGCAGGTACAGCTAGTTTGTAATAAAGTTTTAATCAAGTGTTCAAAATTGTTCATGTGTTAGGTCTACAGTTTGATCTTAGTTATTCCCACCCAAAATTCCACAAAGATCAAAGACTTTCAAAGTCACAAGGAACATTAGGCTACGTAAGAAGCGAAGTTGGCGAGTCCTCGAGGCGGCGGAAGCGAGCCCATCAGCGAGCGGAAGCGGGGGCGGGCTGCGGATGTCACCCGACAGACAGACATGTAGGCAATCAAACTCCTAGCGTTATTCTCAATTCAATTCAATCATTTATCGGAGACAGCTAATACACACTAATACATATGGAAAATACAAAATACAAATATTTGTATATTAATAACCATTAAACCATAACCATTACAATTACCTGTATATGTATATACATATACAGGTAATTGTAATGGTTATGGTTTTACTGACAAACGTTGCAACGAATGTAAGTAGGTATTCTTAGCAGAGTCTTCATTTCATGGAAAACATTTTTTTTTTCGATTGCTGTAACACAAAGCTATTGGGTTCTTTACAGACCTTTTAGATGTAGGTACCCAATCAGTTAAAGGTTTCTGAGAAAAACTAATCATAGTAAGTAATAAAAATTCTGCGAAACAATACATTCGATGACAAACGAGGCTCTCCGAATACCTACTTAGGCATTTATCAAAATATATTTGAATTAATATTTGTTTTTGAAGCAGTAACGCTGCTAAAGAAAATTACAAATTTTTAAATGAAAGGAAAAACAAAGAGGAGTGGAGGAGGATTTGGTGCCCGAACCAGATTGTTCCGATAGCTCAGTTGGTAGTAGCGACGGGCCATGAATGCCTGTGGTCGCCGGTTCGAATCCGGCTCGGAGCATTAAATTTTTCAATTTTTCCTTTCATTTAAAAATTTGTAAAATATATTTGCATATATTTTCAACAATTGGAACATAAGTTCCAGAATATTAAATGATTGATTTTTAATAAGGTTAGCTGAGTATTCTAGGTAGCCGGTAGGTACGACATTGTGCCCCTGACGCCGATTTTACGAAGCTACATTACTACGAAGAACAAGAGGCAATATAGTGCGAGAAAAATCGAGAGTATGTCACGGCCGTCGTGTGATAATAACAAGAGAAAACCAAGAGCGTATTAACATCCGAGCGAAAGAAAACCAGAGTTGACACTTGACAATGGTGATAGTTGGCGCCTTGGCGGTTGACAGCTAGTCTTTTTTTTAAATTTGTAGTTCTTCATCCGGCCGGTAAGAGGCGCTGCAAACTGTCAAAATGTACGCCTTTTTAAGTGTGTCCCCCTGTACACGCCACGGTCAGCTCAAGACGGCGCGCGAGCTCTCTCGAGCTCTCTCGTACTATCCGTCTCTTTCTAAGTTTTTTTATAAGAAAGATACGGAAAGTGCGAGAGAGCTCGCGCGCCGTCTTGTGCTAACCTTGCTGACCTTTTGTACATCAGTGTTGCCGGTTTCGAATAAAGAAGAAGCTGAAACTTGTAGGTTCGTGAAACGCGCCTGTTTGATTAGTCAATAGATTCGACTAGGTCCACAATGTCATTATTATCTTATCTGATTTGAGTCATTGCCCTTTCGGATGCACTTCGAGCCGGTGGGATCTTTTGTGCAATTGGTTCCTTTATACGTACTTCAAAGCGCGCTCTATCAATACGAGTACGAGTAAGTATGTCCTGATTTCCCACTGACGAAAAATAAACTCAACTCACCAGGCGAGTCTTCGGTGATATCGTAGTGGTGTGGCGCCGAGGGCTGTCCTGTGTATAGAAGGTTCAGTTCCCGCGCCTCGTTCTCCTCCTGTGCTTGCTGCCGACGTAGCGCCACCTGGTATGATGGACAACATTAAGTAATGGTAGGAAATGCAAACCTTTTTTTAAATTTAGTCACCAAGTTAGGGTCATATTGAAGTTCTGATTTTCAAAAAGTTAAGGTAAACGTGCACTCGGACGCTGTACTAGTAAGTAGTCTAGTACAGGGGTCGGCAAACTTTTTAAACAAAGAGCCAGACCCCGGAAAAATTACGATTTTTCGGAAGCTCAAGGAGCCACAGTACCAAATTTTAGGGAAAAAAATAATTTCCGGTCAGTCTGCAAAGTGTATATTGTGTTTGGGTTCGATAAAAATAGTTATATTTGCCTCGCGCTATTTACGTTTTTTTGTCAGATTTTCATAAAATAGCGATTTTTTTTAGGGAACAAAGAGCCGCATGCGGCTCGCGAGCCGCGGTTTGCCGAGCCGTGGTCTAGCGAAGAAAAATCCTTTTAGTTCGAATTTCATCCATATTGCTTTGACATAGAGTGCCCATGCCATATTAGTGTACAGCCTACCAGATAGCTTAAGAGTTTTTAACGAATACTCCATAATTACTTAATTGATTATTTTCTCAGTTCTTTAGAGCCAATAAGGCGTTTGTCGTATTATTTGTTGTATTGTTATGATCGTATAAGATCGCTATAAGACTCGCTGCTCTGGGTTGTGCTGTGCTGCCATAACGCGCTGTCTCTCGGCAACGAGTGTGCACTTGGCGCAGAAGCAGTAGCGCTTGTGTCCCTTCAGCGCCGACACTGGGCGTGTGTTGTGGCTCCCCTGTGCCACCATGACGCCCTGCACTGCGGCGATGAGCGTGCATGGCAGTAGCGCTTGTGCCCTTTCAGCGCCGACACTGTGTGTGTGTTCTGGCTCACCTGTGCCGCCATGACATCCTGTCACTCGGCGATGAGCGTGCGCTTGGCGCACACGAGGTCCCGCCATCTGCAGTAGCGCTTGTGCTCCTTCAGCACCAACACTGTGCGTGTGTTGTGGCTCACCTGTGCCGCTATGACGCGCTATGCCGCTCGGCGATGAGCGTGCGCTTAGCGTACACGAGGTCCCGCCATCTGCAGTAGCGCTTGTGCTCCTTCAGCACCAACACTGTGTGCGTGTGTTGTGGCTCACCTGTGCCGCTATGACGCGCTCGGCGATGAGCGTGCACTTGGCGCACACGCAGTCCCACCATCGGCAGTAGCTGTTGTGCCTCTTCAACGCCGACACTGTGTGTGTGTTGTGGCTCACCTGTGCCGCCATAACGCGCTGCCGCTCGGCGATGAGCGTGCACTTGGCGCACACACAGTCTCGCCAGCGGCAGTACCGCTTGTGCCCCTTGAGCGCTGACACGACGCCATGGTTGCGGCAGCGCGCGCACTTCGGCGTCCTCTGCGGACAAGAGAACTGCGTTGCATAAAACACAAGCATGATGCCATATCACAAACTGTTTTGTTTACGCTATATAATAAAATGATGGTAGTTAATTTCGGAAATTGGCAATGTGAACAACACACAAAATATACAAATCTATATTACAAAATACACACAGAGTGTATATTTTGTTCCGATATTATTTATTGTGATCAAAGCGGCTACCGCGAAACGAAAACTAAGTTCGTTCATGTATCTTCCTCTCTGTCACACTTGCCGATTCGAGCGACTGAGAAAGAGATACGCGAAATGAGTTAATTTTAGTTTCGCCACAGGCTGGGAATTTTGGGACAAGCATGTGACGTTTATCAGGCCTGGACGCAAAGCTGTTTTATTTGTCGATATCGATAATTTGCATTTATCATTTTTTCAGATTCAGATCATTTATTCATAAATAGTATAAACATATTTATAGGTCACATTTTATATAGGAACACAGTTCATAAATATTAGGTAAGTAGTTACTCAGTTTACATTAACAGGCGTTTGATGTGTTAGGGTCAACGGGTTGGTCGTTTGCATAAACTCTAAGACCGTGTAACACGCTAGGTCAATTAACATTGTCTTCAGTTTTTTGGAGAATACTGCGTTGCTTTTAGCCTCTTTTATGTTTTGGGGAACATGGTTATATATGCTCGTTCCGACAACACTGAGCGCCGCACGGGCCTTCGCCAGCCGCCGCGTTGCGTGATAAATACTTTTTATATTACGCGTTTAAATATGTATCGCAATGGGTTAAAATCTTAATAACGCTCTCATGAAAATGTGTTACTAATCAGCAATAAGATAAAATCCGATGTTTGCATTTTATAATTTTACTCCGTAACACCAAACGTTCCTTATCAACATAGGACATCGGTAAGAGAAATAAAAAAGAATAAAATGTAGGAAAACCAATTTTCATGCAGGTACAGTCAAGTGCAAAAAATTTATCGATAACGGTTAACAGTTCCCTAATGTTTCGTCGAAAATTATTTAGCAAATTTTTAACTCCCAAACTATGTTTCCCATATTTTTATTTGGGCGAAGTTTTATTTCCCAACTCAACGTTTCGCACTGATTGATATCATTTCCCGACTAATGATTTGATAAATTATTGTTCAGCAAATTATTACCTGGGATTTTGTTAATACGTCATTTATGTATTCGTCAAGTGTATTAATTGGCTTAACATACTTTTAGCACTGATATCATTTCGCAACTATTGATTTAATAAATTATTACCTGGGATTTTTTTAAGATGTCATTTATGCATTCGTCAAACGAACGAACTAAGAACTAGAGTGGTGCAAAATTATAGTATTCTGCCATAGTTTTATCTGTGGGGAATCTCCAACGAGTCGACGCCACACCGCTGCGCGGGGTGTCTATTTCTGGTCTGAGGTACACAAGTGAACCCTAACCTAACCGACCTAAGACAGAGTTCGCTTATGACAAGCCATATTTGTCCGCCCTGATAAGCACGACCCAATAATCCACGTCCAAAATAGTGCTCCGCGCCTCAGTATTTCTATGACCTTTGAAGCGCTTTAGTTTGTTAACGGTCAAGTTAATGAAACAACTTAAATCAATAAAACATTTATGCTTATTTTAACATGTTCTATATGATTCATTAATAAAAAACAGAGGTTATACTGGTCCTAAAATCGGGCCCCTTTTTCTATCCCCAACCTGTGATTTGCCTAAGCAAATCATATGCTTCATAATTATTTGCCTTATAAAAGTTCGTTGCAGTAAAATGTTGCATTATGATAATGTTGCCAAATAACTAAGAAAAGTGCTAAAGTAAAGTTATGCCAGCGATTGGTTTACCAAGTGAAAATCCCGCGAAAAGTGAAATTTGGCGAAATATATTTCGCCGAATAGGCAGTGTACCAAGCAAATCATTTGCTACATAATTATTTGCCACATAAAAGTTTGTTGAAGTGAAATTTGGTGTTATAAAAATGTTGCCAAATAAGAAAAGTGCGAAGTAAAGGTAGGCCAATGATTGTTTTGCCAATGAAACTTTTGCGAAAAGCTGGTTGCGAAGTAAAATTTCGCGAAACATATTTCACCGAAAAAGTAGGATACCATCGATAACATCCTCTCATAAATAAGTGCCAAAACCTTAATCCACTGATATAAGAGTTACGGGACATATTTATGAGTAGGTAAGTTGTATGCACCCATACTTTTACATATATTAATAACAACCAAAAACAGATTTAAAACCGAGTCCATAGACGATGATGTTTGTGTGAATAATTTATTTATCACAATTATTGAAAGGTGTATACATACATATAATTGAAGAAAAAAAGAATATCGAGGCCTATGAACGTCACTTTCACCTAAAAAATAATTCGAGGTCTAATATTCATGGATTTCGCTCTTAACCAAAATTAAGAAAAATATATTAGGGTCAAACACGGCAACTTAGGAAAACGTAAATGAAAAACCGAATAGTGGGTGGAAGAAAAATAAAAATACCAAGTGTCATGTAAAGCAATCCAAAACAGAACTAAGAATTAAATTATATCACTAATCAGTCACCTGTCATAATAGCGCAAACGATGCGGCATCAAATTTGATAAAATAAATACTGCAACGTAGGTATATCTACAAAATATCTAAATGCTAAATGTCCCATAATTTACATTCTTAATCTATGTTGTTAATACCGTAGTTGTATTAACTACATTATGGAAGACTGTTATTAGAATAACAATTGCAACTCAAACTCATTCACACCGTTGCTACAATAGACCTTACACCCCAATAGCACAGAACCAATAGGTATCAAGTATCATTATATTACCGAGTATCATTGAACAAAACAAACTAACACTCTTGACACTTCCGGCAAAAATAACATTGTAATTTCTCATAATTACCACTGTAATTGATTACAATGTAATCGACACATACAGGAGGGTGTAACGGGACACGGGGTTAATGTGGCGGTGTAATACGGTAATGTCGAGATAAATAGCGGTAATTGTAACTTAGAATGTTGCAAGTATCGGGTTTCCTTTGTATTTTGAAATATAGAAATGTTTGGATATCATTATCTCAAAGGTATTTTTTTTTATAAAACACTTTTAAAGTTTGGGAGGGGTAACCCAGAGAAACTACGATTGGGCTTCAATTCGTGTAAAAACAGCAGCTCAATTACGAAGTCCCTACTTATAGCCTAGCGATGTTGAATATTCCTGGTCGCTAGATAAGGCTAAAGAAGTAGGTAGTTAATTAAATTTACCATATATTGGCGCTCGCTTTCAGATCCGAAATTATCTCGCAAGATAATAAGCGACGTAGGTACGGGTTTCTTATTGTGTGTTTGTGAATAAATGTTTCTTTCTTTCTTTCTTTCTTTATTGTTATTTTCGTAACGGTTGAGTGCTTTGGTTTTCGTGGTTTGAAATGTTTAATCTAGAGCTTCAATAAAACGATCGAGTAATCGACTTCAATTAAGCATCGGCATAAATTATTAACTAAGTAGGTATTCTTATTTCTTATCATCATATATATCTATTTATTTACTATCATCATAAAATGGAGGATCATCAACATCATCATCCTCCTAGCGTTATTCCCGGTTGTGCCCTAAACGGCTCGCTTTGACACCTAATCCAAAGATTTGACATGTGCACAATTTTAACGAAAGCAAACGCCATGTGGTCACATGCACATCCAGATGGAAAACTAGACCTTATTGGGATTACCATTCACAAAAAAATAATACAAATCTTCCGTCGCATGTGTCATATTTATGCGCCGCCGGCAATAGGTGTAGCGACGATAAAATTATTGTTGTACCTATTTACTCATATTTTTCTTTTTCCGGACAGTTTATGTAATTTTCAAATAGTTGATGCAGTCGCCGTGACCGAAATAGAGAGATAATATGCAATTTTCGGTTTGATTTATTATCGTGAGAAGCTATTTGATGACGTAGCTGATTTTAAAATTTGAAAATAATTTCTACCAGACTTACTGTAGTACCTGTGAAAAATAAGTAAGTACCTAAACCATTACTGTATCCTAATGTTCTAATCCAAAAAAGCTACACACTCACAAACTTTACTTCTGTATAATATTAGCATAGAGACAGCTCGTAAAATACATAGATACCAGTAAATCTCAGTATAGAAATAATCTAAATGTACCTAGCTACTGTTTTTTTCTGTATTTTAGTTTATATTTTTTAATGTTACCTACGAGACTTTAAGATGATTTCCATTCCAATCCGACCGACCCTGACATCTTTTATTATTTTATTGGGTACCTCCATATTTGTATATACCTACGATAAAATATATTTAAAAAAGTACAGCGGCGTTGCTACAGCTGTCTTTGTAACATGTATTTTATTAATTTTCTCTAGATTTCAATATTGTTAAAAGAGCCTACCGACACCTGATACATTATTAGGTTAGTTGATTGGTTAATATTATAAGTAGGTAAGTAGGTTTATTCTAAATAAAGTACCTATACAGACACTATTTTAAAGCGGCGGTCGTGGGTCCGAATCCCGGCTCGTACCAATGAGTTTTTCGGAACTTATGTACCGAATTTACCTTTAGCTTTTCGGTGAAGGAAAACATCGTGAGGAAACCGGTCTAATCCCAATAAGGTCTAGTTTTCCCTCTGGGTTGGAAGGTCAGATGGCAGTCGCTTTCGTAAAACTAGTGCCTATGCCAAATCTTGGGATTAGGTGTCAAAGCGGACCCTGGGCTCCTTTAGGGGCATTACCGGGAATAACGCTAGGACGATGATGACGTAGACTCAAAATCCATCAAAATATAAGTCATCAAAAAATCGATATTTAACCAATTCCTGAAAAAAGAGGAAAAATATTAATAGATATTTAAATTTTTGTTTTGGTTAATTTACAGTTCTTCAAGAACAAGAAATAAATCACACAAAAAACATAATGGATGTGTCATTTATTTTTACATATTTACTTCCCGATGGAAATTTCGGTGGATTCTTGTATAAGGCATCTTAGGATAACATTTGAAAATTAAACAAATAAAAATAACGCTGTTATAAGTTAATGTTTAAAAAAACGTAATTTTCCTGGGGTACTACAAATATTATACCCACCAATTGTCATACGGTCATAGTCTCTTAAATACCTACCAAAAACGCATTAATCCTTATTTTTATTTTACCGAATTGAATACCTATGTATAGTATATAGGTATAGCAATATTTTTAGTCCATCACAATCATCAACATCAACCATCGCACGCAACAATTTGATTCTTAGTTACTTAGTTAAGTTTTTGTAATCATCTTATCACTATATAATATGTATTCTAGTGGAAATGCCAATTATAAAGAAATGGAAAATGAAATCCCACTAAAAAGCCACAAATTCAGGCAAGTGAGCGCTGCACAATGTTTTAATTTCAAACATAAATGCTGCGGCAAACATATTAAGTTAGAATTTATCTCACATTTATTTATTTCCAAAATTTAAATAAAAAAATATAGAACTTGTAAGAAACACCCCGGACTAAACATTGTAATTAAACATTGTGTATTTCTTTGATAAAATGTTAAATAACAATGAAGATAAGTAAACAGTATAACGTATAACTGAAGTGTAATTTACGAGTATATTTACCTGGTATCTTTCGGAAGCTCTGAGGAAGAAGGGTGGCAGCGCTGCCAGCACTGGGTGCTGCACCAACTGAGACACGTCCACACCATTTGGTAGCGACATCTCCATCACACAATTATATAAACACACTCAAAACCCTACCATGCACATCGCTACACTATTAAAAAAAATATCAAAAGTCCTTCGAACAACACCCGATTTAAAAAAGTTCCGAATTCGAAATACGTTCGATTTTTCAAATGTGGAACGTGCAACTGTTAAGGCGCGCTCTCCTCGCGAGTGTTGCCAACACTGTTGCTTCATTTTCGGCGAACAAACTGACAGTATGGCGTGAGCGAGACGGCGCGAGTGCGAAGCGACACACTGTCTCCATCATCGTGCTCTCCCGCTCGCTCTATAGTGTTAACTGTATATGTTGTATCATCCGGTTATATAAAATGTAGACAGATGAGAGCGCCGGGAGCACCAATGGGGAGCCAGCGCAACCCCGCCTCTGCGCTGTGATTGGTGTTCACGAATGCTGAAACTTAATTTATAAAGGTGACTTTTTTGAGAACCAGTTTTTGTATTACCGGACAAAGCTCTATTGAATGAGGCACAAAAAAACAATTACGTTTGTTATTCGCGTCGAGGATTCCGCTCCTTTTTAATATTTATTGTTGGGGTTTTTGTTTAATTGTTTAGACAGTGCGCTTTAATGTGCTGAATGGGACATAATGTGTTATGCGAGATCGAACCCGCGATACTGTTCTGTTGAATCTGCATACTATCTTTATGATGCATCTTGACATATGTATACTGAAGCTACATTACATTTCCATTTTGTAGTAAAAGGCTGTCAACTCGAATTAAACCAGATGTAAGAATCTCGGAGACACTAGGTACTGTAGTTAATGGCAGTTAGTTTACCCTACATATTCTCATCACTATATGAGGTAGAGACAAGCGAAACATTTCTCCTGACTATAGAATGTGGGAACAATGAGCCAACTCGTGTAAAATTTCGAGATTATATACTGATATAACATTTTCCAGATTAGCAACAGGATCTTTATTAGGGAGAGTTAAAACTGACTAGCTCAAAAATATGTTAACTAGCAAGGTGTTGATGTAGATCAGCTAATTAATTATCACATACTAAAAAAATATAAATTTAATGGCCAAAATGATTAGCTGTTGTAAAGGTCATCATTTTGTATTTTTTTATCTCGCAAGAGACTTGAATTATGAATAAATTTTGACTAGGTCCGTTCGGTTAGTTTTAGATAAGTGAGAGACATCAATGAAATCCTAACAAAACGCGGCAAGCCTAGGTAGGGTCATTTTGCTGGTTACGCGACCACCTTCGGTTAGCGACCACCTGAAGGAGAAGGTTTTGTCTATTGAAGATAACATCAATTCTACAGACCCTATTGAGACAATTAGTTGTACATGCATTTTTTTGTTGTTTGTGAATAGAAATCTACTAAAAAACCGAGAAAATATCCTTTCAGTTCGCCAACTCAGCTAAGTGGTCGCCAACCGGCACATGAAATTAGGTGGTCGCTAACCGGCGAAATGACCCTACTCGTCAATCCAACAAACTCGACGCGGAAGTAACGGTTATTAAATTCGCATTTCAAATTCCGAACGGCAGAGGTGCCAAATTGAAATATTCTAAATTGAAATATTTCCATTTGCTTGTCGGGAATTCGATTTAAATTACAATGAGAGGCGAAGACGAGGGGGGCGGGGTGGTATAATTATTAATGTATTAAAACGAATTGAATATCTGCTTGTAAGCCGATCGTGTACAGGGTGGGTGGAGAATTGGAGGTTCATGTTTTACATAAAGTGATAGGTTGTGTACAGTCGTCATCAAAATACATGCATCGAAACATTCAAGTATGTATGTACCTTAGTACATACACCTGCTTATCCCGTGACGATAAGATGTGTTCATATGTTTGTCAGTACCTCAAATGTGTCCGAAAGCGGCTGCAGTTGCAAGTAAACTCTCGAGAGCCGTTTATGCTTTTCTACCTAGGAGTTTAGTATTCATCCTAAGCTTATCTATTTTTAAATTACAGATGAACAGGTTTTACAATTTTATGACAGGAAGTTGGTCATGATGCTATTCAAGATTTAGTTTTTAAGTATTTAGTTGTTACATTTAGGAGGAATATCGATATACGTATCCAGGTACGAGTCTATTGCTTCAAAGCTCCAATATCGGTGTGATCCTGTGATCCCCCCGCAGGTGCGGGGCGGAGGGTGCGCAGGGAGGCGCAAATGAGAATTCCGCAGCGGAACGATCAATTCGTGAAATATCCACATTTCGCAAACGTCTCAACTTGGAGATAGGGAGGGGCGAATTATGATTCAAGAATACAATATTTTTTCTGAAGGGTAATGTTTGGATCAAAGAGGCAATATATTTAATAGAGTTTTCTAGAAAAAAATATTACTTTGCTTAGGGCTTTAAAATGTCAATAAGAATTAATTTGGTGAATTCAAACCAAACCCGTAAATTCACATATTTAAAATTTGTATGGTACTATCATTGGTACATGAAAAAAAAACAGAAAACACTGCGACATTGAAAAAAAACCAGGTAGCCAAAGTATATCTGATAAAAAACTTGTGTAGGTAACTCGACTTAATGTTAACTCAAAAGATCCAAGAAAAAATAATCAATCACACTTATTCAATTTCCTCAGTTTTCCACGAACTAACACGGAACTAACTAACAGTACCTACCTACCTACCTACCTTAATAAAAAAAAGCCATCGACCGAGAACCAAATATGAAATGGTTAAGTTTCAACTTTCAATATTGCTTTTACTGCTGTCAAGTTTCTGTTTAGCTTAGTGGTTGGCTGGCAGAGAATGCCTTTAAGCATTAAATCCGCGTAAATTTGTACGTTTGCTTTGTGCAGTATAAAGTTTTAAAAATATCTCCAATTTCTTAAATATGTATTGTACCAATCAAAATCATAATAAAATTTATCTAAGTCGTCTATTGAAATGCATACGGCCGTTTTTGAAATGTGATTTCAAATAAATATAGATATAAGAGTATAAATTTTTATACACTCGTATTTCTATCGATATCGACATCGCTCCACATTCGCCCCGCCCTCGCGAGCGTGGGAGCGGGCGAATATCTTCACAAGCGTTAAAATGAAATGTTCGCAATTTGAATATCGCTCCCCCCTCGCCCCCCACCCTTGCCCCGCTCCCGCCGCGCGGGACATCTTCGGCTTAGAGCGTAAACGTTTTACTTATTGTTCAACTTAACTGGTAAATCATATTTTTCTGGCAGTTTGCAGTTTAATTGGTGATAGTATTCATTTCTGTGAAAGCGGTGTTAGGGTTCCGTTTTTAAAATCTTGACATATTTTACTTATAACATAACTTTTGATAATTTGACAGCCTCCTGTTTTGCAAGTCGGTTAAATAGTTTAAGAATGCTCATACATGCTTATTTAGCATTGTGTTTTTTTTAATGCATTATAAGGAGCGACCACACCGGTGCGTTACGCTGCGTATACGCGTTGACGTGTCGTATGCGTCACGTATTCTTCGTACATTTTCATATTTGTAACTTTTTTCTACTCTATGTCGCCAAAGAGGCTTAAAAACCCGACTTTTTTTAAAATTATTTGACCATGTAGGTATAATAATACAATTGTTATTTGGTAATACAATTTGGTGTTTTCTCTCTATTATGACTGGGCAGTACACGTAGAAAATTAAACGAAATGAATTAATTACTTGGATGAAATCGTACGAATATATATTATGGTCCAATGAATCAATTTCTAATTATCAATGGAATAAAGAAGCTCAAATAAATCCTAAATAACAAATACATTTCGTGACAGAGCAAGATGTTTTAACAAGCTTTATATTACTTGACCTGTTCGTATACTGTATGTACCTAAGTCGTCCGTCAATATTTACAATACATTTTTCAGTTACTTGCCGTTATCCGAGTGAGCTGAAATTTTGGTTACCTATTAGTATAATTCGGATGACAATTCAATACTATATGGTAACATCGAGATGATATGAAGAAGCTGGCCATAGGAATTCGATATTTAAACTACTGTAACCCCGTTGAGTTTGGGCTTGTTAGAATCGTCTCAATAAGTTAGTTGATGATGGTACAGTCGGCAATAAAATCTTGTACCAAAATTGAAATTAGAACTTATTTTATTGTGCTGTTTCAATAAATTACAACTAAATAAAAATTAGGCCAAGAGCCTACTATACAACTGCCGCGTCGCATCGATTGGCGAGCACAAGCTATTCCATTCACAATTAATCTAAATTCAGCCTCACCAGTATAAAGTGACCCCCAGATCCTTAACAACAATGCGTATTCCGAGGTCACTCTTATACCGGTTCCTCCGAGGTGCCGGTAACCGTTGTGAAGCACCCCGACAACACGCCCGGATATTGTGTAGAAGTCGTTTGCCCAATGGCTGCCAGACACTGCCATAAAGCCGTCCACCATTTAAGATGCAGTTATTCATTCATACTTGCACGGATAGACATATCCTACGAATATGCAGGGTACCTAAAAGAAAGTAAAACAAATACCTACATTTAAGTAATTACCTACAATAATTTAGGGACTTGAAAAATAAACTTTTAACCATCTTCAAATCAGTACCTACACAAATCACTTCAAGTATAAAATTTGAAGTGGAGTGTGTGTGTGATTCCCTCGATTTATTTAGGATCATCATGAAATCCAGACCTGTTGAACGTGGGACCATTTGGGAAGGATACCTGAAACAATAAAATTATGAGTAGTGGGGGAACATACATAAAAATATATGATTCCGATGAATTGAAAACCTCCTCCTTTTTTGAAGTCGGTTAACAGCACACTTAGAACGGTTACACGTCTGTCGTGCGAGACTAGCAATGGATAGCATGGCTATCAAGCGACGGCGCGCGAGCTCTCTCGATTTTTCTCGCGCTAGGTATACGTCTCTTACTTATTAGAACACTTAGAACAAGAGGTATAGTGCGAGAAAAATCGAGAGTATGTCGCGGCCGTCCCATGATAGACGGGTCATTCCCATCTTCCAACCTATCCACCCCAGGTTCATACAACAGGTTCTATGCAACAGGGGTGGATAGGTTGGAAGATGGGAATGACCCTGATAGACGTGCAGCACGGTGACCACAAGACGGCGACGGCGCGCGAGCTGTGTAGCGGCGAGATAGATGATCCGTCTCGTTCTAATAAGAACACGCAGAAAAAGACGGCTAGTCTATCTCGCCGCGATAAAGCTCGCGCGTCGTCTTGTGCTAACCTAAAGTTTGTATTTAGGTGGTTCCTATCAAAAACTTAAAAGTTTGGACCTAACAAGTACCTACCTGAAAAAAAATTGGTGCTTTTGTCCAGCCTGTCCACATTATAACCTGAAACTGCCCTACTAATAAATTTTCTTTGCGTTCTAAATATTTTTCCATAAAGTGGCATGACAATTAACATACGACTTTTCTAATCTTCTAGGACTAGGGTATAGTAATATTGTAATTTCATTCGTTATGTGACCTATCGCATTTGTAATAGTATTTTTCAACACAATTGCTCGTAACGTACCTCTTATTGTGTCGCTTTTAGGCTCATAATCCTGGATATTAAAAACGCGTGTTTTATAATATTACAACACTTGTGTGTTATGGTTATATCCCGATTAAGTCACGTTGGCACCTTGCAGCAAGATATATGCATGAACACGGAGCATTCTTAAATTAACTGGGTTGTACAGAATGTACAGCTATTTTTTTAATTTTCGGCAAATGGATTCTTACTCGACTAAACAAATTAAATAATTTTTGTTAATTAATTGTCTTTTTCCTTTTTTATATGATATGGAAACGTTTAATTTAGTAAAACTATTCACTTTTCATAAAATTTTACATGAATTAAATACAGATAACACTTTAAAACGAAAATATAATTTTATTTTGTATTGGCTGTTTAGAGATTTCTGTGCCCACACTGCGCAAACTTCACGAAAAAAAAAACTGTTGGGCGCCCTTATAGGTTATTTATTTCAGAAATATTTGTAAAATTTGTTTATGTGTGTTTGGTTATTATCAAAAATGTTGACTCGTGGTGACTAGAAAAGTGATAAATAGAATGGACGCCACTGGAAATTCTTGGCGATGTGCAATTGTGAGTAAAAACCTGTTGTCATCTTAATGATTTGCTTAATGTAAAGTAAATAATTTGGCAGACCTATAACATTTTCATCTTATGAAAATGATTTTTTCCTCGCAAAATGTGTTGAAAAACGTCGTATGATACGCGTGAGCTTTGATAATTACATCCTCGGCTTCCTTATCACGCTCACCTGCGGTTCGCGTGAACAATTTCGCCTCTGATGTAATTATCAACCTACCTCACTTGTATCACAATGTACTATTATGCGAATGATCCATAATGAGAGGCTTTAAAATACGAGAGTGGTTTTATGAAACGAGCGTCAGCGAGTGTCATAATAGGATCACACGAGTGTTTTAAGGTCTAATTATGTACAGTTGCATACACTACTTTATCTACGCACATAGATAGTACAACAGTAGATAAATAAGTTTTCTTTCTCAAGTTAGTGGCAGCCCTTATATCGCACGATGTCACACACACAACCTTCTGTGCCTTTGAGCCCGCTATTGTCGTCTCAGTTGCTTTATAAGTACGCGTACATCGTCTCGTCTGAGCGAGTTTCTGTTTGAGATGAGACTCCAAATGTCTACGCTTTCTTAATAATACGACGGTGGCAAACCTCACGGCCTGCCTGTTAGTAAGCATCGTAGCCTAATCAATGCTTTACCGACTCTAGAAAAATCATAAGCGCGTTGTCCATTGATTTGAGTATTCTACGTCTTGTACGTACTTAGGTACCTGAGCGAAGAAGCATTGCTGATTATGAACATGGAATAACCGTGTACACCCCTGCACGGCTATCACAAGACGGCGCGCGAGCTTTCTCGACTTTTCTCTCACTATCCGTCTCTCTCTTATTAGAACACTTAGAACAAGAGGTATAGTGCGAGAAAAATCGTGAGTATGTCTCGGCCGTCCCATGATAGACGTGCTGTAAGTACCTGCTGTAGATCTTATCGATATCGTTAGCCACTTTTGAGAACCCATTTGTTGGTAACAAACTAATAAATAAAACCAACGAATGTTGCTCGTTCAGCAGTAAGTAGATATAGGTTACGTGACGTCACACATATCTCTAGGGAAACCGGAGTTACTTTATTAGGTTACTTTTCTTCAAGTAGCTGTGTAGGGTCTTCAAAGCAAGAGGGAATAGGCTATTACTGAACCAGTGATCTCCATGTTAAGCCCAATCATGACTTAGTTAGCATTTATCAATTGTCATTCTGGATAAGACATCCGTCACTCTCGCACTCGCATACTTGTCAGAACGTGACGGACGATAAATGATGAACTGGTAACCACGCTAAGCCCGCAGGTGAGACTAGGGTCAATGAAACAATCACTGGTCAGTATTTAATATATAAACAAAAGCATCACAAAATAACAAAGCCGTTGGAGTTACAGTTTTTCTGATAATGCCACTGATACTAACGAGCTCTTTCGGGAATCAGTTATTGACGTATTGAAATGATAAATCCATATGAATCGTTTTGGTTCCTGAGGTATCCCTCTTACACTAGTGCATACCTTGTGAGGTTCTCTTCCCTAAAGGTAAAAAGAGCTAGGTAGATCTATAATTTTGTCGTCCCAGTAACCAACAAACAGTACCTGTTACCAACCCGATTATCTGGAGTAGCCACTATCTTTGTACAAGTAGTGTTCGGGAGTATGTCTATTATCTATTTATTGGCGATTATTGAGGACGGAGCGCGTGTGCGCTAGACAAAAGTCGTTGACAGAAGAGAATGTTGCCTATAGTTTAGGCTATAAACTACCACAGTAAAGTTGCCAAAAAACGTAGATGGTATTGGTGGGATAGGCTGTTCAGCTATCCATCTTAATAAAGCAAAAACCTTCAGCCCATCACTCTGAAACAATTGTTTTAACCGCCCCGCCCCCTCATCTGCAACAGTTTGCTCCAATCCCTCGCTCGCTACAGTTGCCCGCGCCCTCATTGGTCGGCGGCGAATGAATTCGTGCCAAGATAGAGTAACGAACGCTAAAGCCAATGAAGTGGGTGGCTACCGGAGAAAATTCGAATTACAGCCTGTTTTGTGGAAATCGAAGGAAAATCACTGTTGAACTGTATGTTATTAGTAAATCGCCTTTTTTAATCCGATAAATTGAAGCTTACCTAATGTTAGATTGCTTGCATGATCACTAAAACGAACAAGCATTTAAAAGTTTATTTAAAAGCACTTTACATAATATTAATTAGACTCGCATCGCATATTTCTAGTGACTTCGATTGTCGTAACGTTCCATAGGTAATATCGTTGAAGTTTAGCAACAAAGATTTCAGTTGAAATTGATAATCTAGGCTAGGGCGTCAATTTTATATAATATACGTATCGCGTCGAATCTTGTGTTTTAAGGTTATTAATTGTATGTATACGTAGATCACTGCTGTCATAGGATCAAAATTCGCCGCGATTCGTATAAGGTATAGGATTGTATAATAAGAACAATATCATCACAAGATAAACTTATGACTAGGCAAACTTCTTTAGAGTTTTATCGCGAGTTGCAAACATTAATACATGTCGCTTGACGTTGAAAAAATACGTTGTTGATTTAGAAACTGCCTTGTTGACTCAAATTTTATGATCGCTTACAAAAGCAATAAGCCATATACTATCAAAAAATTACAAAGCTACATTCGCTTAAGGTGGTTCGATTTCTATTCAAAACGTTATTTGACATTCACAGGCTAACGGCGCATTTTTTTAAGAAACATATGTTGGATAAACTTGTATTTATAAACTAGATTAATTTGAGATATTAAAGTTTGTGACGTCATACTTTGGGAAAACCGTTTTTCTCAAATTATTCTAGTTTATACAAGTTCAAGGAAAGGGGAAATTTCGCGCAAATGGAAAGCCAAAGTTACTTAGGTACATATAGGTTTCTTAAAAAATCACGCCGTTAACCTGTGAATGTCACAAAGTTTTGTATTGCAATCGAACCACCTTAAGATAAGGCTAGCTAAAGAGAGATAGCGTGACATCACGAACCTATAGAAGTCGTCATAATACATATAAGTAGGTATAACACGATATTTGTTCTAGTTGAAAATACGTTTTGCGGAAAAGAGGTGGAATATCATCAAACTTTGCACACTTTATAACATAACACTGTGACTTTTTATTCTGTCGAGTAAGTTTTTTCTCAGTTTTCGAGAACATTCAATAGTTATTTGTTATGAAATAACAGTAGGCTGCAAAGTTGTTGTTTGGCGTAAGTGCTTTTCTTGAAAGCCGAGCTAGCGAAAGGATAGTAAGATTGGAATTATTATTATTATTGGTTCAAAGTAGTTACGATCCTGACGGTTTCAAGGCACGAGATCCAAACAATTTTGCGAAGGAAACGCACAATTATGCGAGTCTAATTATTATTATTGAATATGTAATTAAGAAGCAAGAACAAGTAGGTGTTATTAATTTAATTTTATCAATAAAATATTATGAACTTTATGCATATAACGCCATAAGTCTCATGGCAATTATCATGTGTTCACATCATAATTCAAATTCAAATAATTTATATGGGGCTCTATAATGACCTCTTAATTAATTAATGGAAAAAACATAACCCTCCTCTCCTTCGGCAGTCGGGTAAATAGTTGAATCTCGCGGGCCACACTAGCGGATAAAATGGACTCTTGGGTGCATATTTGAGCCATTCCTCGCTGGTGAGGTAATGAAATATTTGGTATCAATCAACATCCCTAATGCCCAAGACCAATTTCATACACTATATTACACCTCTTCCGTTTCTCAGCAAAGAGCTGCCATTATTTATGAGACACCTACTTAATTAAAATCTACCAACAAACGCTTGGCCAACCTTTGGTTAGCAGTTAAAAAACAGCGCAGAACAAACGGACATATATCAAGAGTGCACTGCGTTCTATTGCGGCATTACTTTGATTTGTGTCCGTCTTTGGCACCGGCCGGCGGGCAGCGACCGGCGTCCGTCAAAGAGCTGATGTTAGCAAACAGATATCTTAGGGTAGATACGCTTGAGCTTAGCACGGTAGGAAATATCGGGGGTTGTGCCTCAAGGGAGCAAAATTATATAGTTACGGCGAGGTGGTAAAAAAAATATTATGATTATAAATGAGTATGAGTATGCGTATCGATACAAGGACAAAGGATGATGGTATGGAGGATGGAAGTATGTATGTAGTTTACGGTTATGAATTATGGAATAAGATTCCAAAATATTGTGCTCGCTCTACAGACTGACCTCTGAAGGTAAATTAAATGTGAATGTGATACCTACCTGAACCGATTATTTTCTCAACTTATCTTTTTTTGCCTCTCTCTATATAATAAACTATAACAATGTTACCGCGTGACAGTGCGATGACATTATCTACTGTACGTATGATTTAATAAAGCAATGTATCCAGTGAATATTGTTTTTATTAAGCAATGCAGTGCTAGCATATTAATTACTTAAATTAAAATATGACGGTAAAAATTACGTCTTAATTTTAGTCGGTACTTAGTTATTATTTAGGTAAATACTATAAATAATAATAATAATACCATTTATTCATCCACAATTGGTACACTTTACAAAATAACTGTTGATGCCAACATATTTGTTAAAACAGCAAACTCTTATGCACATTGCTTTCTTTATCTTATCAGGTAGGTGTTAATAGTCAAAACAAACTATGAAGGTTAATATTTCAGTTTTAAAAATCAACTCTAGCTAAAAACTAAGTCTATTGTTGTGGCTTATCCTGTCTAATCGTACCCTACTCTGCTGACCCCGCTGGTGTATTTCACTTTTTACCGAGTATGCCGCTTTTTGTCCAGTGTCATTATTCACTCGATTCTCTCAATTTGGTTCGAAGTTCTACTGAGACTAGCTGGCAGGGTTATTTTAGTATTTTTTTTTGATTTTCATATTTTGTTTAAATCCGAATTATAACTAAGTACCCTGGTACCTCTAGCCGCCAAAGAAACAATTACACTAATATTTGGATCAACTATGTATGTATAATCGAATTCAAACTTTCGAGAGACATGTTAAAATAATACTTCTAATCACACGGTTCAACTCACGTATTCGATGACGTATTCAGAGTTCGAAACATGTCGCCCGGAGTGACATTGAATACGTGAGTTGAACCGTGTGATTAGAAGTATTATGTATGTATAATACAAAATCGAGTATCTAAATGTTTTTTGAAATCGAATAAATCGCAATAAATGCATCTCTTTTCCAATTTAGAATGTTAAATTCAATTGAAGAGGAGGATGCTTTTCAAAAGGACTATGGGCTATAAAGTTTATAACCAGATAAGTAAATATTAGTTTAAAAAAATGGTATTCAAGTTTTTATAGCTCACTGTTTTTACACAGTGCATTAACTCTCTCGTTGGCTCCATGAAACTCCATCGGATAACAGTAAGTAACTGAAAAATAGTAATCAAATAGTTTTAATAATTGCTTGCAAAAATATCAATTAATAAGTACGCTGTGATTCTTACAGCGTTATACCAAATAGTACCTATACGTTATACGAAATGGTAGTCACAACTGAAATTGTTATACCTATTCGCGTAATTCTTCTTTGTCTTAGCGCATCGATTAATGCAGCTGTTTATTTTTAGGTATTAATAAAAATCTGCATGTTGGTGTCTGGGTTTCAGTAGTTACAGGAAATCAATTAGACTGGTACCCCATCCCTCCCTAGGACTCCCTAGTGTCTCTAACTATCAAAACAACGAATTCTCAAACAAACAAGGGTCGGCAACGCGCTATTGATTCATCTACAGTAGCAAGCGTCCATAAGTTATGCCTGCTTACCATCTGGCAAACCGTATGAATGTTTAAAAAAAAATACATACGGGGTTAGACTTCACGAAAACAAAGCCTATTACAAACTCTTTCTGCGGCATCCTTCCGAGCCCAAACATTACACAAGTATCGTTTACCCAAAAAGCCTTCCCACGGTTAACCGCAGCCACTTGCCGATCGCACAGATAACGAACTGTAACAAACCACCTGTGCAACAATGGCTGGGCGGATCGATGCTGCGATAAACCTAACTTTGCTCCAGCAAAGAGAGAGGCTGTGGACTTGGTCATAGCGCTGGTTCCAGTGAAGTCATTTGAGGGAAAACCGCTGACAGGGCATTTATAAAACATTTTGGCCTGAAAGAGAAGCAGGCTTAACCCTTTTTTTGATGTTTACAATATAGGTACTCACACATTTTTTGGTGATGTTTTACCATGTTTTTTGTATAAAACACGCCAACGTGGCTGGAATTCATGTAATTTTTTTATTTGCCAAGTAAAGGGCTAATGCTGACTGAACCCGATATCGATTGTTTTTTTGTTCCGTCGTAAATAAATAAGTGTAATCAGTAATATTACCGTAATTACAATTAAGTCATGAAAAGAAGAGCTTAACAACGCACCTTCATATTTAGTGTCTCTCTCAGGCTCTCAAATCGTTGTTAGACAAAAGATTTAAAAGTACTTATATCACGAACAGGAATCAAGTTCTATCTCAAATCCTGTTACATTTAAACATCCCATTTTTTTTATTTGAACTTACAAACAGGTATCTAATCTCTGTTCATTCAAATGCTAAGATAACCTGTGAAAGTTTTCCGTTTCGTCCAGAAAATGTAGCTACGGTCGCGTTTTTAAAGACCGCGCTTAGCAGTAGTAAGCTATGACGCTATAGCATGCAAGGGGGACGCGTGGTATGTTTTTAAGGCATTTTTTGCCTTTGAACCAATATCTGTCCCACGCGAAAACGCCTAAAGGCTTGTGCCCATAGTGAAACCTCTTTGAATAGTGTCGCTTACAAAGGTTTGTTATCTTAAGCATCGACTCGGAATGGGTTGGGATAACATATGCCGAGTATAGGTACTTATACGTATGCCGGGTTTAGGTAGGTTTTAAGAGAGGTGCACAGCGGATGTCATCTAGCTCATATTTGGTCAGCCCAACTGGAAGTATTTTCGCCTTACAGAAGACCGTAGCCATAATTTAACAACCCTAATAGTAACTCTGGAGGTATGTGCTGTTGTATTCCTGGTGGTGAGTGAGGGACCGGTTTCGTCTCTAGCTGTCAAAACAACGAATCCTCAAATCAATAAAGGGTCGGCAACGCGCTCATTCTTCTGACCCCGTATCATGGTCGGCCTTATCGCGCGATAAGTGACAAGATAGGAGCGTCGTCTCGTTCTAATGAACGGTGTCAGCCAGTGACGGACGCTCTATCCTGTCACATAAAGTGTGATAAGGCGGGCCATGATACGGTGTCTGGAATCGCAAGCGTCTATAGGCTACGGTGTCTGCTTACCGTCAGGCAGATTGTAGGTACCTATGCTTGTTTGACATCGTAGTATAAAAAGTTACCTAACTACCCGCTATTGCTTCAGAATTTGGGTAGGAAAAATTCATTTTCAAGTTTTGTTTGCTCTCATGGTATAATCACAGTCTAATTTTCTTATTCAATCACTCTTGATACTACTGACGTCGACTGCTTGCAAGAAACATAAAACGTACTTATTTATTTTTCTAATTGCCGCTTCGAGGAGTAGATATACGAGTACCATGCACGTTAAAACAACGCTGGCCGCCATACACTTCTTAAGGCATCCAGTGCTCTTTTTACGTGCCACCTGGACAATAAAATATGTTTGTAAAATAAGTATATACCTATGTAAAATTAAGTTTGTAAGGACCATAATACCCATGTCAATTATCGTGATTTAAGTTTATTTCAGTTTAAATGTTGGTATTGCATTATTCCCTTTAGTTTACGTTCATAATAAAAATGGTTAACCGCTAATTACTAAAATCAGTTTATAGCGTCCACGCCCCTAACAATATACAAAAGGACCTCACCAATATTTAAACACAACTCCCGTTGTTACCCACTTATGATTTAATATTTTAATTTGAACTTTAATCCATTGACATACGAAAACTTAAAATATACTACTTAATTGACTAACTCTATATCAAGCCGAGTACCTACGTATTATAATTCTAATAAAATAAAGGATATAATAAAACAATTACTTGAGTCCCATACAAAGTTAGTACCATTCGGAGTCAATAGATGTCGTGTGGCGGCATTGTAGTGTTCAATTCGTGGAGCCATTGTTCAAAGTGTTCAACAGAGTGAACAAAAGGTTCATTGTTTCTTGAAACATGCCTCAACCGTGCCAAGTTCGATAAATTACTTACGGGAGTTACGGGTGATCTGGATATGGAAGCGTTACAGCATAGAACAAGTCAATTTTTATTTATTTTTAAATATATAACTCCAGGTGAAGTGCACATAATCCTAATGTAATAGGTACCAAAAACAAAAAATCTATACATATACTATTATTGGCAATTAATATGAAGAAATAGCTTTTATCTTAAGGATTTTATTTGGAATTAACTTTCTGAAAACGGCTACAAATCTCGATGTGATGAAGGATGCAAAATCAACCAGGCCAGATGTCACTTTCGACATAAACGTTTTTTTTTAATTAGCGTTTCCAGATCCGATTTGTGTTTTGATATGCTATAAAACAACTCTCGATGATGAAACGCACTTTTATTTTCATGAATGTCAACCCTATAATTTAGATATAAAGAATATCATGTATATTTGGTAAGATAAAAATTTACTAAACCCTATTCTGTTACTTAGCTATTATTTATACTTTTGCCTGAAGTTGAATTGTGTGCAAACCTTTTTTTAGCTGAACTCTGAAGTAATCGATTTGTATTGAAAATGCTATTAAAACTAAAACCTCTTCCAGATGACAACGAGTTGATTTTTTAACAATGATACTGTCATCCAATACTTCGAGGCTCAGCTGGGCTACCGCAATATAATTTTAATTGTAAGTACAAAAAAACCAAAACCACTCAATGAAAATTTCTACATAATAGCAGGTAAAACTCACTGAACACCAACCACCTTAATAAGACACCCATATTTTGAACAGAGTACTCCATTTTTCATTTGAAAAAGCGGATGGAAGGATCAACTGATTCTGGTCGCTTCGTCATTCGAAACCATTCAAGGAATATCAATTACACATTGTTCAAAAATAATTGCGGAATCGACCGAATAAAAACGTTTTATTATAACCTTTGTGCTGTGAAATAAAATATTTTTTCGATAGACCACTTTCGCAAGCTCCTATCTGGCTTAAGTATGCCGTTGCAAAAGCGATCTCATACGATCGTAATAAGAGCTTTTTGAAAATGTTCCTCGTAATGACCTTGTGAGTTATCGCGTGTTATAACAAGCACCCCTACAAACCATAACAATCTTACAGGCTCATTATTAAGGTAGCTTTTGGATTAAAGTATTTATTCTTTTTTTTGCGTGGGAGACAGTTCGATATTCAAAGAGGTGTGTTTGTTATTATAATACCTTTTCAGTTATTGTAATCTAAGGATTGATATGTGACTAGCAAATTGACGGTATATTCAGATAGAGATTGTAAAGCTCTCCTTTGTGTACAAACCTTTAGGCTATTTAGAAATGAATTCGAATATGTTGTAGTTTACCGCTAATAGAATAAAAAAAATTGAGCGATAATCAAAACCAAACAACAAGTTGGGCAACCTTGAACATATCTCAATGTATGGTAAAGAAGCCATGTAATGTTTTCTAAGTACCATTTCTCTGCTATTTCCATCCAAAAAATTATATCCCTTGTTATATTTGATTCTAGTGTAGTGACAAGATCGCTTCTAGGTACGCACTACTTGGGATTTATTTCATTTATTTAATTGCATGGGATTATTATAGTACTAGCTTCTGCCCGCGACTCCGTCCGCATGGAACTCGTTTATATCGCAGCTCCATACAAATTTTTACCCCCCCCCCAACCCCCTTAGGTGATGATTTCGGGGATAAAAACTATCCTATGTCACTCTTCTCCACTTAAAAATCACGTCAATTCGGCGCTCCGTTTTGCCGTGAAAGACGGACAAGCAAACAAGCACACACACTTTCCCATTTATAATATTAGTATGGATATGGATTATTGGGAGGGTGGGTGGGAGGAACTATAGAGGTAGAGTTGGTATATTTTACTCTACAGCTAGGTAAGCATTAGAGGTAAATATAGTAATGTTTTTTTTGAGATTATCCAAGTTCACACTTAGAAATAACCAGAATCGCGTAGACCAGAATAAAAAAGGTATAATTTTACGCTTCATTCACAAGTCCCACCACCTCAATTCACCTAATTCTTGACACATAATCGTAGACGTGAAAAAAGAGAAACTCTAATGCCATTGTGCAAAATGGCAGTTCGGCTCATTAGAGATTACACGCATGGACGGACGGACGGACGAACTTAATAAAGTTATTGTTGCGTTGCAAAAAAAGTATGCATAAAAATGTTTAGGACGACTTGATTGTATCTGAAAGTGAAAGTCCCGTAATTCAGCCTTTGTATTTGAATTATTATTTTACAAAGTGAGTTTTTAATGTGTATAGAAAATAATCATCGATTTTCGGCTGTTAATCATACCTGCTTCCCAACAAATATTGTCTAGTACACAGACTCTAGTAATCGTTGGCTGTCTTTGTATTTGGACCTAGATAATGTGCTAAAAACTAAAACAATATGTATTTATCTATACTAGTTCATCCGTGCTACCCACTAGGCAACTGGGAAGGTACCTACCTACTTAGTACCGCAGAATAGATAATAGTACAAGTACTAGTACCTAACTGCTAGGAGTGCTAGGGTAACCACCTGACGAAAAAAAACTTGATGATCAGTCAAGTCGTCAGTTTTTGTTATAAAGTGAAAATAAAAAAGGATTTTTACTGCTACTTTATGCTGTGAATACCCTTGATTTTAATAAGGAAAGTTACAGGCACTGGAATAGTTGGATGATTGCTAGCAAAAAAGTAGCTTGGCACGTTTGTGTCTTTAAAAAACTCCAAGACTTCTAATTTTTCAAAATCACCGGACGCAAAATCCCTTGCAGACTTTTAAGATACAGTGATGCGCACAATTCAATCACAACACTAAATACTCACGCGCTGCTACCTCCTATTTGCAAAATATTATTACATTATAATAGCATTAAAAGAAAAAACTACAAATAAAGTACAAAAAGCGCACAAATAGAGCACAAAAAAGTACAATAATGAACAATACAACAATATCGGTTTACTTTTGGGCGCGGATCGCGTTTCGCTGTTAAGTTGTTGAACAATTGCTATCGTTTTTTGGGGTGGATATGTTAAATGAGAATTATATTTACAATACATTGTGGATTCATAAGTGCTTAGTACTATAATGCTGTTGTTTATGACGGGTTTATGTTAAACACATATACGCACCAGGCCAGAATGCACGCTCCGCTTCGAGCGAGCATTCTGGCCTCATACCGTTCACTAATAATTATTTGCTCAAACGAAGCTCCCGAAAACTTCCTATTTCAGCTTCATACTGAGTACCTATATCATCAGGGTCCAAAAAGCTATGTTTTAAGTACACAATTATGTACCTACTCAGCGGTTCTCAAAGAAACATTACGAAACTTAAAACCTGCCTCACTTTACTGGTAAATTAAACAAATATGTATAATCGTTGGAGAACTTGAGAAAAATCAACAGAAAACCTAATAACCTTTTAGTCACATTACTATTTATTTCATTACCGACACAACCCTAATTTTACCATCATCATATTCCTTAAAGTAAAATAGAATAGGGTTGAAAATTGCTCAACACTCGTGTTAAAACTGTTTGTCAACGATACGTGCTCAGTATAAATGGAAATTCAAGTTTCTAAAAATGTCCAAATATTGTGTGTGCGTGTGCGTGTGTGAGTAGTGGACGGTTAAACAGACGGACGCAAACAGAATCCGTGGCGTCAGGTGATCATGCGAGAACAGATCATGTTACCGGTGTTGGACAGTCGGACACAAAACTCACAATAACCCCAGCAGGCTATAATCTATTTCAGATTGGAAGAGTCCAGTGTCAACTGAATCTCAGAACAGTTTAAATCATTGAACGTCAAAGATGGCATAAACTGTACTGAGTCGACAGCTGTCACCGGACTCTTCCAATATGAAATAGATGAAGCAGAGTGTACGAAAAAGGGGCATGAATCGATCAACGGCATAACAGGTATCTAATTCTGATAAGAAAAAAGTAAAAGGAATTTTTTTTCACGCGATTTTTTTTCACATTTGTATGGAGCAGATCGCCCAGTCAGCCAACGCTCCATACAAATTTAAAAAAAAATATCGCGTAATTTATATTTTCTCTTTTATTTATTTTTTCTTATCACGACACGATACCTGTTATGCCCTGGATCGGTTCACCCTGTATATCACAACGCAAGACGATAAAATCTACACTCCTTTTTTTAATTTGCACTATTTGAGCGAAGCGCATTCAGCAAGTTTGGCTAGCCCACCAGAATTAAGTTTTTCATTATACTTAAGTTTAGATATACAATCGACTATTTTACCTTAAAGTGGAGGTTGTCGTAATCAGTTAATCAGTTTCATTGACTATGTTGTTCGGATTGCACTTTGATTGGTGAGAGAAATAGAGGAATAAATTTATTTCATTGACGTCACGTCTAAAAAGGAGCCGATTAAAATTGTACACGGGGCAGCAGCGTCAATATATAGTGTTAAGTAATCTTGATTTTATGAAATTAAAATGCGATTGATAAAGCAAAACAAAGTTCATAGAAGGACGAATGTAGAACCTGTATCTAGATTTGTCTCCGTCGATACGCTCACAGAGTGGTCGTCGCTATTATATTGGTTTTCGAGTGGCCCGTTATATGTCGCCATTCTTCCCGTAGAGTCGCTTTCCGAGAGCATTTGTTTAATGTGCTCGTCGTTTATCTAGGCGGTCCATATCATTGGAGACTTAATAGGAAATTGGCTAAAAAACTCCAACATTTTTCCTCTCGACAGTACGCATAGATTCGTGCGTCCGCACAGGTTAATTGCTAGCAAACAGCCGAATTAAGCAAACCGGGATTAGGCGACTCGCTAGAATAACATCAGGCCGGCCGGCTCTGCAGACTATCGATTCATGTAGCGCTAGCAAAACAATATTAATCTTAGTTTGTACTGATAACCGCCTGAACTCCCGTTTTTATGAAGATCCGTTCGACCTTATTGTCAAATAGCTTCCACCCGCGACGAAATACATCTACGTGGTCCCGGGATAAAAACTATCCTGTATATCCAGGGTACAAACTAACTTCGTGCAAAATTCTGTCCAAATCTTGGAGTCGATTCAGTACTGATATAATTAGGTAGTTTTCAAGTGACACTGTCGAAAAATTTACAAATTCTTTTTTTACCCAAATTTTCTTGCGGCCAGTACGTCCTCCTAAACGGATTGCTTTGCACAAACACTTGCCCAATCAATATTTCATATTAATAAACCTTATACCTGATTGAAGTGGCCACTATTTGCGATATTTTAGTAAAGTGTATAGGTTAAGCGCAGTATTGCATTATTAAGGCTCGATTGGCATTCGTTGAATTTCCTAATGAGTTAGGTAGGTACTCCATTTAACGACAGGAAATAGGTAGTAAACCGATTTTAATTACATAATTATAATTAGTGGTGTTTGTGTACGGAGGGTTAAAACTTCGTGATAGTGTCATCGGTAGTGATGTAGTTAACATCTTTTTTTTGGCGTGCTGGCCAACTGTGTCGGCACCCAATCACCACTGTTAAAGGTCTAATATTCTATAATGATAGAACAGCAGGCTGAACATCATTGTATGCATTAGGTATGTGGTGTTCGGAAATAATACATTTCCACATTTGGGCAACAAATAAACAGTGTAAGCGTAGGGTTGTCAATGTTACCCTACCTACCGTAGGGTAACATTGACAAAGTTTTTGTTGTTTCGAGATCTGAAAAATAATAGGGTACATAAGATTAATTTGAATAAAGGAAAGCAATCAATTCCATATTTTTGTTGATTACAAAAAGTGTAATTAATAATTTAGCGTTGGCGGAGCACCCATACAACCCGCATATACACGGTGTTTTTTAACCGTCTTAGAGCCGAAGCCCAGTTAATGTATACATTACAAAGAACTTAAAAAAATGTTTTTTTTTGTTTTTATTTTTTTAAAGTTTTTTTTTAAATGCATAAAATATTGTTTTTTTTGTATTAATATTGATTTTAATCATCCAGCTGAGTGACCGCAGTGTCCGCTAGCCGCCATCTTATGTAGATAGGTACGAACTCTAACCGGGTGAATGAACTTCGCTCCGTGCGCCATAGAGCATTTTTCAAACTTAATTACCTTTTATTACTAAAAACTTAACTAAAAAATTTTTTTTCCCACCAATGGATAGTACCTTTTGGATACTTTCAGTGGGCTTCGGCTCTAAGACGGTTAAAAAAACACGTTGTATAAGATATATGTATTCTCTAGTCTTTCAAAACTTTTTTGTTTCGGGTTGCCCATTAAAAAAATCACTCACCGCCACTGTATTTTAGTGTGCATTTTTTCTTGATTTTTAATCGACGTATCGGCGCGGCGTTTAGACTTCTCCCGGCTAAATTGTGACGGTTGGTGAACCTACACGAATCGTGTAGGTATTTATCGTATAACACGAAAAATTCGTGCGTATCAAGAGCAGTGGCGCACTGTATGCGTGATGCTTGTCACACAAAAACCGAGTAGCACGGTTGCCATTATCAACCGACGAATAAACCGGAGGAGGTTCTCAAGTCAACGCGTATATTTTTTTAATGTATTATATTATAACTTTTTAATGAACTCATATTTGCGAGGAGGCCTATGCCCAGCAGTGGGACGTATATAGGCTGATGATGTGATGTAATAACTTTTTACAGAGTAGTCCGATTTTGATAATTCTTTTTTTATTAGAAAGGGTATACCACAAAGTTGGTCCAAATTTTGAATAAAAATTTCAACCCTAAGGGTAGGAAAACAGGGGATGATTGATTGTTCACTTACTGATTGAAATGTATGACCACATATGCAGAGAGTAATCAAAAATATTGCATGTAAGTAACAAGTAATTAAGTTAGTAATTAACTAAAGTAAGCCACGTAAAATTGAAAAATAAAAACTTTTTAACAAAAAAAAAACCGCCGATAAAAAACTGAAAATCAAAAAATAATAAGTAAACCTTTTTTACTAACCTTAATAACTAAGTTCTTAAATTAATCTAAGTGTACCTAATTAATTTTGAGTCGGCACCAACTCAAAATTACTTAGGTACACTTAGATTAATTTAAGAACTTAGTTATTAAGTTTAATAAGAAAGGTTTAATATTTATATGCTTGTTTGGCGCCGTCTCTAAATTACTTCGGTACACTTAGATTAAATTAAGAACTTAGTTATTGAACTAAATAAAAAAGGTTTATTATTTGTTGCTTACCTGTTTTTTTTCGGGGGTAAATTTTTTTTGTTAAAAAGTTTTATCACTTATCGTTGTGGATAAAACATCCGTCACTCTCGCACTCGCATACTTGTCAGAACGTGACGGATGTCTCATCCACAGCGATAGGTGATAAAATGGTAACCGTGCTACGCCTTGCACGCGAAATAACTGTGTACGTAACCGCCTTCGCAGGCTGATGGAAGCCCATTAAGGTAATTCATGCGTAGACAGTACCTATACAAGTATACATGAGGTTAATTGACTTGGCCGAATTGCATCAAATTAGTCCATTCGAAAAGCAAATCTACAGACCGTGGAAGATTCCAAATCTAATAGATGTTGTATAAAAATGCTACATTAAATATATGACCTCAACTATATATCTCGACGCGAGACGACAAAATCTACCCTCAAAATCCTTATAGCATGGTGCGATTGAGACAGGCGTCGGTATGCCTCCCGCGACGTGATTAGGCAACAACTTTGCATTACTCTGATAGTAAATAAATATTCTGTATTTCTATTAAGGCACTTGTCCCACCTCCAGCGAGTAGCGCGTACTCTCATCGCGAGTAAAAGCGAGTAAGAATTACTATGAGAGTACTCGCTACACGCCGGCGGTCGGACAAGTGCCTAAGGGTGGGTTGCACCAAACCATTAGTAATGTATGGAAAGTTTGACAATAAGCTTCTATGGAATGACAGCTCCCGGTGCCATATTTAACACTGATCCGTTTGTAGATAATCGTATGTTGGTGTCACCCGCCCCTAATAACGTTTCACACAAGACAATACATAATTAGGCGTATTATTTCCATTACAAGTAAATTAATAACTCTTAACGCAAATTTTTCCTTTAAAACTCCCGTCACCGCAGTCAAAAAACTTAACAAAATAAAGACTCTGTCAACTTCTAAAAATAACTTTATGTTAAGTTAAAAATGTTAAGAGTACAAATATTCTTTCAAGAGCATTGTAGCCAATGCCATCTTCCGTCGTATTGCAAACAGTCGTAAGTGCCCTGCGATCCAAATATTCTTACGACCTGTCTGACCAGCTTAGTAGATGGGTGATCAAATATTGTCAGCGCGAGCGGTGTCCCGTGACCGTCTGTCCTTGTCTTTCCCCGCGCGTGGGAGGGAGAGACCACTGTGCGCAAGAGTCGCGACAAAGCTGCCGACTAACAAAATACTAGCATGGTGGCAATTCAGGGACGGACTTGGGCATCACTTCTCAGTGCTGATTTAGTATGAAGTTGTGGCACATAAACCATTACCCGTCCAAATTAAGTAGGTTGTTTATGGCAAGTCATTAGCCATTTAAAGATGTAATGCCTTTCCGTCCCTCACTGTGGAAACACGTATAGCCTGTCCTGAGTATTATAGGTTCATGATAGGTATAGTAAACTATGACTTTGACATTTCATAACATTTCTCATGTTATCATCTAAACAAATATTTATAAAAAACGCTCCTTGCCTGGCCCGAATGGTCACTCACTCTGGGCACTCGGGTAGGCAATACGACCATATTCTACACTAGATACTCGATATCGATCGGTGTAAGGAGAAGGTACAGTCATGGTAGAGTGCTACCATGACTGTACCTTCTCCTTACACCGATCGATCGATATGGCCAGTGTTTTTTTTTTACAATGCACTTGCTCTGAAAGTGCACCTTTACATGGGTCAACATGAACACGAAAAGCCCTCCATGCCCGCGCGGCGGGCCAGGCCGGGGGGCAGCCGTGCAGGAATAGATTTCGGGCCAATATTCCCACACGCGTGCGAGAATGAGATTTCATGACAATTCAAATTTCACCTTTTTTGTATAATTTTTAATTTCCTCGCATGATGCATTGTAAAATGTTGTATGATACACTTGCGGATACGAGTAGATAATTCCCAACTCGTGTCGATCAAAAACACTCCCCAGTCGTGTTTTAGGTCATCGTCACTCGTTGGGAATTACCTACTTTCCGCACTTGTATCATAAATAACTATTACAAACGACCTCAATTTTAAGGCAGTAAAGTCGTGTATAAGTACATATTTTTGTAGATTTGGCCGTATCGATCTCTTTGTAGTCGACTGCCTAAAGGCCTTTTAACTATTAATCTTATATTTCGCAATATAAAGTTAAAATGTAAATCTATAAGATACTGACATTATTTTTGTAATTATTTTTCAATATTTTTTGCAGGATTTTTTTGTTGCTAAAGGGGAGCTTTAAACTCGGTTTTAAAAAAAAATATTTTTACCCATATTGTAGTGGCGGGGGTCAGCCGCCCAAGTCCGTGCCCTCGCGGCCACTTGCCCCGGGCACTTCGCTCCCCAAAGCAGCCGCTCTGCACACAGCTCCTCGATACAACCGCAGTCTACACTAGATACACTACACTCCACCTTAACCTTCCATAAAGGTGCACTTGGGGTGACTATCCACCAGAGTTGCAGGCGGCGGAGCGGTGTCATCATCATCATCATCATCATCATCATCATCACCGAAAGACATCCACTGCTGAACATAGGCATCCCCCAAAGAGATCCCTCTCACGAGACCCAAAAGCCAGTCTCGCAAGTTAGAGATTGCATTCCTAATTGGAATGATGGCTAATATTAATCCTCAGAATAAATATTGCGAATTATTTTTCGCTGGTTTGTCTCAATATCGCTCGCAAAAATTACCCTTAACCGCCAAACGGATCCATAAGGATCTCTCAAATGTCTTGAAACATCGTATCCAGAAGTGCTAGAAAACACTTGAGTAATAAAAATGCAAATAGTTACGATTTGTTAGCAATAAAGAGGGCGCTCATGGAATTAAAACCCTTCCGGGCTTGCGTTTTATTACTTTTTTATTTCTTAGGGGTCAGTTATTGATACATATAGGGTTGGCACCGAGAGCTTTATTTGTAGTTTATCATCTTCGTAGTGTTATCACCCGGTTGCCCGGGGTCTGCTTCGACACCTAATCCCAAGATTTGGCATAGGCACTAGTTTTACGAAAACGACTGCCATCTGGCCTTCCAACCCAGAGGGAAAAGAAGATCTTACTGGGATTAGATGTTTTCCGTACACAAGTTCCGAAAAAATCATTGGTACGAGTCGGGATTCGAAGCCATGAGCGCCGCTTGACAGCATGCTTGAACCTCGCCATGTCCGTCTGTCAGTCTGTCCGTCTGCGGCTGGCAGTATAAGTACATATAATGAATTTAAAAGTAAAAAACTATTACGGCTAAGTAGGCATAACTAGCTACTGAGTAATAAGGCCAACTATTACATAAATATACAAATTATGCCGACGCAACCGCACCATTTAGTTGGCAAGCGCGTGTTGATGTAAAAAGACAGAAAGGCAACTACTTTGCCCGGCACTCACTTGGCCGGTCTTTATTTTTATGTCTATACTAGCTTCTGCCCGCGACTCCGTCGGCGTGGAACTCATTTATATCGCAGCTCCATACAAACTTTGAACCCCCATTTCACCCCCTTAGAGGATGACTTCTTCAACTATCTCCACTTAAAAAAATCACTTCAATTCGTCGATCCGTTTTGCCGTGAAAGACGGACAAATAAACACACACATACACTTTCCCATTTATAGGTAATATTAGTATGGCTATGGATATAAAGTACCTACTTAATGATTTTATAATTAAATTGTAGTTAACTGGTGGCAGCCCTAGGTAAGAAGCGCACGGGGTCATCTGTCACGCGCACGATCGCGACAGCCCTATAATCTTCAAACGAGTGACTAATACCACGGCCAGTGCAGTAGTAGGTACTGCGTTATTGAGTTATCGTTCTGTGGTCAACGGGTGAGGGCCGGGAGATCTTTCAAGTATGGGGATATCAGTTTAATACGAGTAGTTTGACATTCAAAAGTTTCATTAGGAGACGTTGAAGACATGTTTTCCCTGTTCCGACCTATGCCATTTCGGTCACAGTGCTTAGTCACTGCGAGTATTAGAAACTCAAACTATTGATAAGTAGTATACTAAGTATGCATATGGTTATAACTGACCATGATTTTAAATCGAGGGATCTCTTCGGGCTACAGATTGAGTAATTGAAAGGAAGGTAGGTAGAACGTGATTGACTTGTAGAAAATGCGAACGAATCAAAAAGTATATTAAATAATATATAATATATCCATTATTTAATCACGGCAGAAGTACACACTACTGCCGCGATTTTTTTTCACATTCCTATTAGCAGCCATTTAGCCAGCAGGGGGTGGGGACACTGTCTTGACTAGAACAAGAAGTTGGGCTTTAAAGCCCAATATCATACAAATGGACCACTAAGTTGAAAAATGGTTTCGAGAAACCCATAATATTTTTGATCAAGCTATCCGACGATACCCCTCCCTCCACAAGCATGGGTTTAAGAGAAAAGGTACGTGTATAGGTACTTACCTTAAATAAAAATTGGCGGAGGTTTATTTATATATGCCGAATAACAGATTTATAGTGGTAGGTAAGGGTCACTGAGCTAAGCCGCAGACGGACAGACGGACATGGCGAATCTATATGTGAACCGTACTTCAGCACTCTAAAACTTTGGATGCAAAGAAACACACAGGTCGTCGAAAGACACTATTTATTGTAAGACTAAATTTATAGCACATAATACAAAGATTAGCACAACTAACTGACGATTACGACTGTCGAAGAACGAAGGCCTAAATTCAAACGTAAAATTAATTTAAACTGTAATCTTACAGTTTAAATTAATACATGGCATTGTAAATAATGTTGAGGTTATTTAGATATTTATGGCATATAAGAGTTCCTTGTTGACTATACGGAATCCTAAAAAGTGTTTATCATAAAAAATGTAGATACAGTCTACGAGATTTGGGATTGGTCTTTTGACAGCTTCAATATGACGTAAAGAGTGATGTGGCTACAGTAAATCGATTGTCATAATATCCGAATACGATTGATGGTGGCTAATATAAGGAATCGATTGATTACTGTGTAATAATTATTTTTTGGTAATCAACTAGAGAGCCTATACACAGTCGTCTGCTAACAAAAGTGTCCTGTAAAGGCGTTACGAATGCAAAGACCTCGAGATTATTTAGAATATGTGTTTGGATATACATGTAAAATTAATTTGATATATTCCTAAGTAAATTCATGAATAAGTGAAATCAAAAGAGCCTTTTTAACCCGTCCGAGCAAAAATTGCCATAATAATAATTGTTCAATAAAATCAAGTTGCAAAGTGACATTGACATTTCTTTGGTTTTTTTGTCAATAATGCGTTAAAGAACGTCGAACGAACGTTTAATAACATGAGACGGCCGCGACATACTCTCGATTCACACAATACCACTTGTTCTAAGTGTTCTAATAAGTGAGAGACGGATAGTGCGAGAAAAATCGAGAGAGCTCGCGCGCCGTCTCGTGATAGACGTGCAGAAATCAATGCCATATCTTCTAACGGAACATTTTGCACATTCAAATATGTCGGTTTCGATCGATTCGTGGATCGATGTGATTTTATTTCGTAGCATCCGTGACAGTAATTAAATAATACATTGGTATTTTCCTATTCACAATTATTTGATTCATTCCGAGTTATTTCTAAACTAACAGACTCCAATCGATTGAAGCAGTGCAACACTAAATTTAAAAAAATAAGTCGTAGGACGTAATTATTCGCATACCGAGTTTTCAATGCTAATTTCTGCACAAATAAGCAGTAAAAAAATATTACAATATTTTTATAAGAGCTAAAAAGAGCGTGCATGGAGATTGAACTTTATTTCGTAACTCGTAAGCTATTGAAACTTTTTTTAATTATTTCGATGAGGAGTGCCAATTTACGTTATATGGGTGTCGCGAAGTGTCATAAGACCAGTCCCAAATCTCGTAAACTGTAGGTACCTAGGTACGTGTTATACACGATGATTATTAATCCGTAATCAGGAGACGAATAATATTGATAAACAGTCAAAACGGATTTCAATGGATGAGGTCTCATGCAATTAAATCACTGTTTAGTTAATTATATTTAATGATAATGTTTGGTTACCCTACATTTCTTGAAGTTAAGTACCTACCTAGATACGTCAAACACGCATACTTACGTCAAATTTTTGCAAACTACCGTTAGGGTGACAATGATTTTAAATTATAAAGCGATTCCTTATTCAGCTTTAGTCAGAAATAAAATAACGTCTGTTTCAGGTAACTTTGAGTTAATCGTGTTTGGTATCAATTACAGAATTAGAAAAAAATACTCCTGATCACGAATTAAGAATCATCGTGTCTGTATATAATTACATGACCTCAAACACCAAGTTTGACACATATACAGGCTAGGTTCAAAGGGTGAAAGAACGCCCTCCTCCTAAAGCGGAGTGCCTCAAGTGGTCGACGGACGGACGGACACTGAAGTAATTCCAAAAAGTGTTCACTTCTCCCAATTTCCTCTCCGAAACCACAACAAATTAAAAAAGCTTTTACGTACGAAACAAACATTAAAAAACATGATTGGAACAAACTTTTCCTTTGACAAAAAAGCAGAAATTATCCAACGGAACTCTTAAATTGGATTTCGAATGTGGATTCTTTTGAGACAGCCTTACGTGCTCGACATGAGTGGGAAGGGGACAACACAAAGCAAGTAATTGTAGACAATGGAGGCTGGGAAAGACGTTTCCTTTTATAAGATTCTGATCTCACTGTTTTGCCTGAGGACTCGGATACCGCATTAAGCGTGCGGTTCCTCAAGTCACCCTTTGACTCTATTTAGAAGCTCTAAGATACAAAATTCAATGGGAAGTAGGTTTTTGGGTGGACAATTAAGCTGGGAAAGTGTAAGAGACTTTGTGAACACACGTCACGCGTGAAACAAGGTTTTGTCAAAGTGTTATTTTGCACCAATTTAAATTAGACTCCTGTTCTGTGTTATTGCTATGGGGAAAGAGCTCTGCTGTGGCTAGTTTAGTTGAGCCCGTATTTGTATCGCTGAGTAATTTCTGTGTCTTTTGATAATTGAGTTGATTAAAGTTAGAGTTCAAACCGGCACAGGACAAAGTAAGAAACAGAATGTCTATCACAGGTAAGTACAGTCAAGTGCAAAATATGTACCAAAATCTCATAAATATTCATGACCCATTATCTTATGAAATCTCAATCCGCTAACGTAAAAGTCATGCGGCATATTCATACTATTTATCAGTAGGTAAATTATATAAATGATATCTATACGCGGGATCGGTCACTTTGGCACCCTTATGATGAAATTTGATCTATAAGTAGGTACACCCATAATTTGCACTTGGCTATAGCTATGAAATCAATGACCTGCAATGCATTAGAAGGCTAATCGAGGGATTCACTGGTAAAATGTATTAGCGATAGTGAAACAAAACCTTGCCCGCTCCTTTTCCCGAAATTGCCCTTTCTATGTATTTAAGTACTTATTATATCTATTAAATATATGGTCGTCTAAGTACCTATAATACAAGCCTTTTTGAGCTTACTATGGGGCTGGTTGGATTTGTGGTAGTTTGTCCCCTTAATATTTATCTTATGTATCCGTGCAGGAAAGTTGCCATCTATTTATCTCACCACTTTTTTTCAGCTATGCTTACATTTGCTGGTTGTTGAATTAAAATTTCGCTAACTCTGGAGTTTTAATCCTCAACAACAACTCTTTCTCTTAATCCCGCCCTCGATCACACACCAACCATACGTCGCATACGTCAATAGCACACACATTTTAAATACAGATTAATTAAAAACAAAATACGCGCGTGTGTCACCCACAGCTCCCAAGTTAACACCCCGTGTAGCAACAGCAGTCATTTATGCCACTCATCGCCAATTTTGTCACATCAAATGAAACCTTGTATAAAGTGTAACAGAGTTTCATTTTGTACATCGTTGATGAAATAACTTGATCTGTCTCGTGGCGATAAGCCATACCTACACGACCAGTCGACGTGTTGGGGATTAGCAGGGGCGTGAACGGGGCAGTTTAATTCAATATTAGAAATAAATGTAAGCAATTAATAACTCGTGTTTGATATTTAATTTCCAAGACACGCGCCAGAGCTAATTGGCTGTGGGCGATATTTTTATCAATGTCATACACATGGAATGATTTGATTACCAATCCTTTCTGAATCTGACTATGAATTACGCTTACCTACACGCACTTGGCTATGCGATCGCAAGAGGTGCGGGAACTAAGACATCTTATACCTACATTTAAATATCACCATGCAAAGGGCGCGTATCGTAATTTATGAGTACAAGCATACTCGTACCTAAATATAACCACTTTTTGGATATATTATTTTTGAAGAGCGCATGAAAAAAGTGAATCTTATCAATTCAAAGATGATGCTACAAAAACTACAAATCCCTCGCACTCGCATCTACCTATAAGTCTATTTTCTGAGACTTCGTAAATACCCGACTTTCCACGATCTGCCTTCGTAGAATTCAGGAGTTCGTTGGCCACAAAGGCAGGAGGAATCTCGAGTAAAAGGTGGTTACTGGTGTGATTGAAGGCAATCGCTCACGACGTCGTAGTTCACTCAAATAGTCACCTCATCACAGACCAAGTCCGCTCATTATTTAAAACAAAACTTCACGATGCACTCCACAATACATCTACTATGATGGCCACACACAGATGGAATGCGACACTGTGCACTCTCATATAGAGAAAAGTAAAAAAAAACCGGTCAAGTGCGAGTCTGACTCGCGCACCGAGGGTTCCGTGCAAACTAACGATTAACTCAAGGTAAAGTAAAAGTCCCAATATATTTGTTAAATTACTTATTTTAACCCAACACAATAGAATTCAATTTCAAACAACGAGTAAGTTTTACACCAAGACAATTGAATCGCGATCTTTTTTTGACCTGCTATTGAAAATAAATATACGCGTCCCAATCCCAACCCCATTAATTCTAGAAAAATCTTAACAACGCGAATGGGGTCAGCGCCATCTATCGGCCCCATTTGGTACTAACGTGCAAGGGCAATCGGCTTAGTATGTATGTTGGTCTTTTAGCGATTATTGTTTATCACGTGAACTGATCTCGATTATTATTGTTTTATTTGATAGAGAGTACTTCTATTTATAGTTTTATAGGAATTTCAAAACAAAAATAACTAATAAAGTTGATTAAATTGCAAGTCTAACTAGGAAATGATTTTTGAAAATAAAACAAAAATTATTCTAGATAAAAAAAAAAAAAAAAACCCGTAATATATATGTTTATCTTAATAGCAAGTAATTATTTCAAATTTTTCGCTTTAATAACTTCGGAGATAAGGGGGGGGAATGGTATTTTTTTTTACATTTTCCTTCATAGATCAAAATTTTCCGAGTGTAGAAAAAAAAACAAAAACTGTTTCAAAAAGTGCAACTCAAGCCCTTTCGAATGATACCCCACATGACCCTATAGTTGATTTTTTTTTTTGCCCCGCCTCATATTCGTAAGTTTTTATAGAAAAATTAAATGTATATTTAAATTTTTCATTTTCTATGCACGCAGATAACTCTCATTTATAACCATTCCAAATTTCAAGTTGATAGCTTGAGTAGTTCGTGAGATATTTCACTTTGTGACAGACAGACAGACGGACGGAGTCGCACCATAAGGGTTCCTTTGTTACCATTTTTGGTACGGAACCCTAAAAACAGAGAACTTCTCGTGCCTGCTGATTTTGTAAAAGTAATAACAGAGGCATCTTTGACTAAAAAGTACAATGTAAAATATGTACGCTGGTATTTTAAACTATGCGACACTTAAGTACTATGCATCTATCAGACCTGGAAAGAGAGCAGGTGACCCGTGTGTGGTAGATTTGAGGGCTTTAAAATATACAGTTGTACACCTCACAGTCCGATTGAGTTTAAACTTCGCTTTGATGACATCTGGACTATTCTACCTCAAAGATTCAATGATAGTTCAGAACATCAAGCGATTCCTCAGTTATATTCTGGACCAGTCCCTATTAAAAAAGGAAAATTTGATGATTTGCAATCTCTAAAGCCGATTTTGCCAAAAGACTTCCATTCATTTTACGATAGTTTATTGCAAATAATTCGAGCCGATCTTTTTTTTACGGAAAACGTTATTAGTTAAGTTCGTCTATTGTTACCTACTCTACAAGAGTCTACTTAGTTCATTTAATAAAACATACATCTACTTGCTCTGTAGTAGTGTTGTGTTCCTGGAGGTGAGCAAGGACGGACGCCAGAGCTACCGAGGTTGCCTTGCGTTGAGAGCGAGGGCGTTTGTTTCTTCAGCTGTCAACACGGCGAAACCTCAAACATATCAGGGGTCGGCAACGCCCATGTTACTCCTTTGGAGTTGCATGCGTCTATAGGCTGCGGTGTCCGCTTACCATCAGGCGGGCCGTACGATTGTTTACCATCGTTGTATAAAAAGAAAAAATATTTCGTTTTATTTTGTACAATGTAAAGCAAAATTATCGTAGCTCAACAACTTTCAGTCAATACTAAAACAAAAATCTGGTACCTATCTTACGAATAACTGTAAATGTAATAAAAAGTGTTTGCGTGAGTTATTAGAATATTTGTAAAATTAATGACTGGCTATCAAAGTATCTCATGAAACCAACAGGAACTTATTTGATCAATCACAATAATTTACAGGATGTTTATTGTTCCCCCAAGAAACTTTTTCAGATACGAGATTTTCAAAGTAGCGACGATATGTTATATCTAGGTACTTACTCGTTGAACTATATGTGACAGTGACAGTTCATCTACTCTTTTTAATTTGAATGGTGGTCGTTACTGATTCTGCCACGAGACGTGATTAAGAAGATAGTTATTTTTTGAATTTCATGTTTTTGATAAACCATTTGTGTAATTTTACAAAGAGTAGTTATATAATAGTACATTTTACAACTAGTGTGAAAAGAATGTCTTTTTACCACTAGTACCGAGGTATCTTGCCACGAGCTGAAAGCGAGTGGCAAGACTCGGTACGAGTGGTAAAAGACATTTCACACGTGTTGTAAACGACGTTTTTTAATACAATTGCGAAAAATAATAAATTAATATATCATTGCGATAAAATATGCTTGCCTACAAACCGCTAGCGCGGTCAAACAGGTCGCACCCCGCCAGCAACCCGCCGCGCACAGGCCGCGCACCCGCGACGGTCGCGCCGCGCGACCGCCACTTACTGCGTTTCGAAAGTATAGTTTGGAACTAAAAAGTAAAAAGCACTAGTTCGAGAAATTGAGCTTCTCGTACGCTACGCAGCCACAAAAAGTACCACTTTTTGAGCAACTGTATTAAAAACTATAAACTGTGTCGGAAATTATAAGATTACAATATCCATTAAATTAAAAATTACATTATACATTAAAATATTCCAAATAATCATTATGCAACCTAATAGTATCAATTCAATATTACATTATTGTTATGAAGTAACTTCGCGAAACAAACTAATTTTAGCGCCATCTATACATGAATAGAATAAGACTACCATTGCTGCACTAGCGCTCTCTGTTCGCGAGTAGCGAGCAAGCTCGTGGTAGAAGTGTACTACGAGCTAGCTATGCCCAAGTGGGCATCCCGCAGTGGCTGTGAACTCATAATGCTTATTACAAAACATTGTAGATGGCGCTTGAAGGTAATTACAATTTTTAGTCTAGATTCACAATAAAATTAGGTACTATGGAAACCGCGCGTAGGTACCACAAACACTGATTCTAAGAGTTTAGCTGGATTTTCTTTATTAAAAGTTGTACCTGACGCTGCCCACAGCTTTGATATTAGCATGGAATTATGTATTTTTCCCGCAATTTGAAACGGCATATGTTTAACGGACCACCAGATATAGTAAAATATAACGCCAAAAAAATACTTTTTACTGCCAAAAATACTAAATGATCACCAAAATTTTATCTCCATTTTAATATGAAATAGTAACCCAAATTATAACATCTTACTACCCTATTAAAGAAAATGCTATCCAAATAAATCATTGCTAATCTAAAAATAGTTAAGTGATCACCAAATTTTTATCTCCTATTAATGTGAAATAATAACCCAAATTATAACATCTTACTATCCTATTTAAAAAAACGCTCTCCTAATAAATCATTGCTAACCCAAAAATAGTAAGTGATCACCAAATTGTATCTCCTATTAATATGAAAACATAACCTAAATTATAACATCTTACTATCCTATCAAAGAAAATGATATCGTAATAAATCATTGCTAAATTAAAATAGTAAAATAATTTCCTAAATTCGACGGATCTCCGCTTTCGTTTCTAGGACTCAGACCTACGGTTCGCTCTCTACTGATAATCTCCAGCGAGTAGACGCCACCCCGCTGCGCGGGGTGTCTATTTCTGGTCTGAGGGGCACAAGTGAACCCTAACCTAACCGACCTAAGACAAAGTTCGCTCAATACAAGCCATTTTTGTCCGCCCTGATTATTGGCTCCCAATAAACACGGCCGCCATCGCATACGCAGCGCCATCAGTGGCCAAGAAAGAAACTATTTTACAATGTGCCCGGTATAGAGCTAGGAATATCGAAAAATGCGTTGCTCTAATCGATCTGCCGTATTGTTTATCAGGCACATCGTGATAAGCCTGGCCAACTTTTAGGTATATCATGAAATGGCGGCGTTTCACGATATGCCTAGGAATTTCGTGATCTGGCGGATTTTACGATCGGCCGACGACATATACACTCTAGGGGTAAGACAGACAAGTCCACGTGGAAGTAGGGTGTGCTGATTCGGGTTTTGGTATCACTTGTTTTGGCATCATTATACTTTATTTGGTAATACTCATATATTTTATGGCAATCATAGTGGGTTATTTAGATAGAAGTATTGTATTAATTTGGTCGCAAAGATTTGGTGATCATTTAGTAAAAAGGTGTTCGAATAAAATTTAATGTGCACTTTTTATTAAAACAGCTAGTACTTTTGTAATGGTAGAATTATTATTTTTGGTGTTCAGTATATTTTTTTGGTAAAAGATCTTAGGGTATCAAAGCATTTTTTGGTGGTCATTATATTTGATGCCATTTGAAACTATAGTTTTGACTAGAGAATTTTACTGTTTCAAAGAACAAGCGCATTAGGCAGTAGGAAACTAAGAAATTGGTCGTTGGTAGGTTTTTTGGATATTTACCTTATTTTATTTAAATATTGACTTAAATGGAAAATAAAGTTACTTGCAGTTTTGCTGGTAAAAATCAAAATACGCATGTAATAAAAAAAAGAAAATAATAGGTAGATAGGATTTACCATACTAATGCACTTACATTTGCTCTATATACCTACATGTCGCTATCAATCGTTTTTTGCCCTCCTGAAAAATTTGTGACAACTGAATTAGGTAAGTACTTGATTTCCCGTAGGGCAGCTGATTTGGTACATTGTTGTTTGAAAAGCATTTAATTATGGAAATGAGTAAAATGTTTACGATATTTTCCTTTGATATCCTAGACAAACGAAGAATTTGTCCTTAAAAATCTAATAACTTAATTTCTTAATTTTTGAGTTTTATTTTCATAGTGTTGCCCTGGGTATACTTGAATCTGTTTAGCTCACTTATCTATGTCCACTCGTTACACAATGAGACAGGATAATAATAAAAACAAATAGGTATCTCATTGATTGACTTATCGTCAGACATTGACCTTAACGGACGGGGCGGCGTACAAGACACACCTACCTACACTTAGCAGATTGTTCTACGTGCTGGTACAGTCACACCAGCTAGCACGATAGATTTTATCGTCACGTTTTACGGCTGAAATGTACTAAAGCTTCACGTAAAACGTGACGATAAATACCTATCGTGCTAGGGCGTCAGGGGTCAGGGGTATTAATAAACGTACTTAAACCAGGACATAAATATCTGTATAGGGCTCTATTGTCAATGTCATACAGGCATTTACATTTACAGATATTTATGTCCTTATTTATGTATGTATAGTAATACCCCTGACTGTACATAGGTACATACAGTTTAAGTTAGCTCGTGGAAGGCCGGGGGCTCCGTAACTGTCATAAAATAGAGTTAATATTGTTGATGATGATGATGAAGAATGAAGATGTGTTCCTGCTATCCCTTTTTCATTCTAAGGACCGTGCCAGAATGTTAGTGGACAACTTTACAATCATATTTTTTATTTTTTGCGTCATGGAGTAAAAACTTTTTGTTGTTTACAATGGCCAGTTTAGTGAATTTTTGACACTGACAAATACCAGTTTAAATTCTAATGCATTATCAAGATGGGGCGAATAAACCTACTCGTAGAAGTTCGCAAAAATATTTTGGACGACTGGTGCAAGTTAAAGGGGATGACGTTCAGAAAGCTCGCTAAAAAGTATAATGTTAGTCCGTCAGATGTACACAAATTGATAAAAAAGTTTGGTGAAACTTACATGGGACGCGGCACTGGAGAAGAAAGTGATACCGATGTTTGTACAAAAACCCTCCCTCCCGAGACGTGGTTTCTCTGTCCTTGTTGTCGTACTTTGAATTCCACAGATTTTGTGATTCATCTTTCATGTTAAAAACAATTAATGAATACGATGTTGGCAAATATCTTATGGGTATTTCTACTAATGCAATTGGCGTCGATGGAATCGGAAAAGATATGATAATGCTCACACTTCCATGCACCTTACCAGTAATTACTGCTATTGTTAATAAATCTATCTTGACCGGAGTGGTACCGGATTTATGGAAGTCGGCTCTAGTAACTCCCTTGCCTAAAGTGGATAACCCATGTCAGGTTAGGGATCTTAGACCAATAAGCATTTTGCCGTTTTTATCCAAGGTACTGGAAAAAGCTGTATATGCTCAGCTCAGTCAATATGTTGAGGATAAACACATTTTGCCACAATTACAATCAGGTTTCCGTAAAGGTATGGGTACGGTGACCGCTCTGACAGATGTGGTCGACAATATATTGACTGAACAGGATTCTGGTAGGGGTACTTGTTTGGTATTGCAGGATCTCTCCCGGGCTTTTGATAGCATTAACATTCCCCTACTTCTTTCAAAATTAGCGTACTACGGTGTAAGCAACAAGTCCCTATTCTGGTTTCATAATTACCTCAGTGACCGTACACAGTCTGTTGGAATAAGAAGGGCTGATGGTATGTCACTAGTATCCGAAAGTAAGCCACTAACTAGAGGAGTTCCTCAGGGCTCTATACTTGGACCTTTACTCTTCCTTATGTACAGCGCAGATATAATTAAAGCCATCAAATACTGTAATTACCATTTGTACGCAGATGACCTCCAATTGTATTTGTCAGCACCTCCTCATGACTTTGCAGAGTCGGTCTGCAAGGTAAATGAGGACCTAAACAGAATTGCGGCTTGGGCTGATAGTAATGGGTTACTGCTTAACCCTCAAAAGTGAAAATTCATGGTCTTGGGCTCAATAACGCAAATTTTTAAAATTCTTGTAAACGATCCAAAATTAAGCGTCAGTGGTTCACAGATTGAACGTGTGGAGGAAGCTAGAGATTTAGGTATCATAATTGACAGTCAGTTGCGCTCTGAAAGCCATGTAGGAAATTTGGTACGATCTTGTTTTTTCCGATTGAAGGTATTATATAAAATCCGAAATCTGTTGAGCGAAAAGGTACGCGTGACTCTCTGTGAATCATTGATACTCTCTAGGTTAAATTATGGAGATATTGTGTATGGACCTCGATTACTGGCGAAGACTCGGCGTCTAGTACAACGAGTACAAAATGCATGTACTCGTTTCTGTTAATCGATCCCACCTAGAAGCCACATCACACCTTACTTAAACAAGGCTTCAACATTAAACATGTCCTCACGCAGACATTTACATCTCGCATGCCTTTTATTTGATGTGATGAAATACAAAAGGCCAGAATATCTGTACTCGAGGATAAGAATTTCATCTTTTCACAAAAGGCATGGCACCAGGTCAACACGTCGATGTCTCTTAGAAGTGCACCCACACAGGACAGCTGCTTTTACAGGTAGCTTCCGTTATCTTGCGACCAAATGCTGGAATAACATTCCTCCACCAATTAGATGCTTACGATCGAAACTTTCATTTAAGTCGAACTTTAAGAAGATGCTCATAGAGAAGCAAGTGGTAGGAATTCCGCACGGCTATTTGGTTGCAGATTTCGTTGTGTGACTGTGCACTCTAAACGACGTTGACTCTCCTTTCACACTGTATACCACACCGTATAACACTCGCACACTTGTACGCACTCACACATACGCACGCACCCACACCCACACATACATACACACACACACAACACACGCACGCTCGTACACACACCCATATACGCACACACACACACAACAACGCACGCACGCTAGCACACACATACACACACACACGCTCTTATGTAACTTTTGTATTGTTATTATTTTATGTATTTTGTACGCATTTGAAAGGACGGCGTCCAACTCCGACGCTTAGGTTCTGCCACCGACCGAGCCCTAAATAAGGCCCAGGCTGAAAACCAGCACTGAACTCTTGTTGTTCAGCACATGCTGAGTCTGGGACCTATTGCCTCAAAACAATTGTAATCCTTATTCTTTTTAGCATATTTTTATTCTGTATTGTCACTGTTGTTTATGTCTGTACTTTGTTTTTTGGTAATAAATTATTATTCTATTCTATTCTTATTCTATTCTCCCTCTCGGTACGAGACGCCGCGAAAAAAGCCAATACTTCCCCTTCCACGATCCAGCGAATCAAACGCAGGTGTAATTTAACCTACAAAAAACAAAAACAGCCAAAACGAGATGATAAGCAGACGGCAGCAGTCCGAAAACGTACTAGAAAACTGTACGATCATGTACTGACCAAAAAAAGGCAATGCACAATAATGGACGACGAAACATACTGTAAGTTTGATTTTAAAACCTTACCAGGACCCCAGTTCATCACGGTACCCGCTAGCAAAAAAGTTAATCGGAAGGATAAGTCCATCTGTATTGAAAAATTTGGCAAAAAGATCTTAGTTTGGCAGGCAATCTGTCAATGCGGGATGCGATCCAAAGCATTCTTCACCACACAAAACTTAAACGCCGAATTATATCGCAAGGAGTGCTTGCAGAAAAAGCTGCTTGCTACTCTTCATTAGTAAGCACGGGATGCTGACTTTATTTTGGCCAGACTTGGCATCATGCCATTACTCTAAGGTCACACTAGAATGGTATAAAGCCAACAAAGTGGACGTAGTTCAAAAAGACATGAACCCGCCTAACTGCCCCGAGGTACGGCCTATTGAAAGATACTGGGCTATAATGAAGCGGCATCTCCAAAAAAATGTCAAAGCTGCAACCTCAGTCGATGACTTCAAGAAAAAGTGGAATAGGGCATCAGAAAAAGTGACAAACTTGGTCGTCCAAACTCTAATGAGGAATATAAAAAAGAAAGTGAGATTGCAAGCAAAATAAATAGTTTACAGTGAATTCCTAAAAATAGTTCGTTAAGAGAATGTTTAAGTTTAGTTAATTTTTAACCGACTTCAAAAAAAAGGAGGAGGTTCTCAATTCGGCTGTATTTTTTTTTTTTTTCAATGTTTGTTACCTCAGAACTCATTGATGAACCGATTCGAATTTTTTTTTGTTTGTATATAAGCTTCCAGGTGGGTCCCATTTCTTTCAAAATTCAGTTAGTTGATGGGATCCATGAGGATTATGAGGAATTGAGGGAACTAAGCACGCGTGTAGTAATTTTGGTATTTTCTACTATAACTCGTGGATAATTACATCCGGAAATCATAAATTTGGTGGCGAGGAATTGATGATGAAGACCACATATGTTGTCCACAAAATTACGTCACAGGTTCTGATAAGATTCCGTTGAAATAGGAACTAATGAAGTGCCATTGGTGATGATCTTGGGGAATCGATGGAAGTACGCAAATATTGTTGGCCCACATACAGCGTTTCGGTTTTTTTCTATAGTAATCAACGCATTTGCTATCGGAAATCAGTTCATGTGGTAAATTGTAAAAAAAATAGGAAATGTTCTCGTGGCTTGGCGGAGTACTAAATTGAAGACGGTTAAAACTTTGTTTTTAAAGTAAATTATATCTCGAGTGTTCTTAGCTATGTTTCATGAAAATCTGTGCAGCCGTTTTTGAGATATTGGTTTTTGAAATGAAAATGTCGGGGGAGTGCTAAATCCCTGAAACGCGTCAGTGAAGTTTCGTCAATTCACTGACGCGTTTCAGGGATGTATCAAATCACTAAACAAATCTAGTGAAATGAAAAAACGATTTGCCGTCCGATTTCGTCATTTTACTAAACAGATTCAGAGATTTGATCAATTGACTGATTTGTATTAGGTAAATGATAAAATGGATTCGCCATTTTAACATCCTGCGTGATTTGATCATATCCCTTTGGGATTTATTCAAATCTCTGTTTTGGCCATTTCACTGCGACATATACATACGAACAAAAAAAAATTTTTCGAATCGGCTCATCAATGACGGAGTTCTGAGGTAACAAACATTGAAAATAATAATAATAATAATAAATAAAAAAATACAGCCGAACTGAGAACCTCCTCCTTTTTTTTGAAATCGGTTAAAAATTATCTATGACACAATAAAACCGCTTTGAAATCGGTCTATCCGTTACGGAGCTAAGCTACCACAGACAGATAATACACAGATACACAGACAGACACGTTAAACTTTAACACCCCTCTTTTTGCGTTATTTCACATTTTCACATTCTTTGTGTTTTTTTATTATAGCCGATTTGTTACATGCAAAGGATGTTGTCACACAATATCTGCTTTATCACACTCATCCATCTTACCCATTATCAGCAAATCTTTAAACATTGTTTTTCTCGGTATGACCGATAACAAAGAGCTAGATTTTTCCAGCTCTTATTGGTTCATGAAAAATCACAATAATACCAGTAACAACATCAACACTAACTTCTTCACTTCAAAAGTGTATTTGTTGTGTTGAGTATTACTTAATCGATGAAATGCAATTAAATGAAACTTTTAGCTATGAACCAAAAGCCATGTTAAACTCATAACACCGCAAAAAAATGTTTTGGGGTACCTCACCTACTCCAAATTTTTGTTCGAGTCATGTGTCACTGTCGAACCTCAGCCTTCACCACGACATGGGGATCAGCACCATGTATGGTTTCTTTAAGCAGGCTGCTAGACGTTATTTTAACAGCGCTCTTCATCATAAGAACCCGTTTGTTAGGAAGGATGTTGACTCCCCCTCAGTCGTTACTCGGCGATCACTGATTGAGGGCAGCACGGTTCGACGTCCTAGGCACACACTCGCGAACCTGCAACGGCTATCACGCGTCTCTCTCTTATTAGAACACTTAGAACAAGAGGTATAGTGCGAGTAGTGTGGTATGTCGCAGCCGTCCCATGATAGACGTGGACGACGTAATCAGATCGTGCGTCGAAAGATGGAACGCTGCCCTTATGGTGTCGAACTCAGTCCCGTGGCGTTCGGTGTTCTCGTCGGCGGGGACATCCACCGCGACAACAGAAACAGTCGAGTCCGGCGTATCATAAATATTCATTTTAAAAAATAATGTTAAAAAACATAACTATCCTCTCCTTCGGCAGTCGGGTAAAATAGAACTGAATTGAACCTCCCTCCGTATCAAATCGATACGGCTAACGAACGCGATGAACTAAGATGTGTTTTAAGGCCTCCACACACCGAACGCGGGTCGTGCGCGGCGTGGATCGGGCGCGTATATCTCTCTTACTTACCAACTCTTTTCAACCGCGTTGCTACCGCGGCGGACCCGCGCTAGTGTGCGATAGAGACGCCGCGCTATTTTGATATTTCGCAGCCTATTGGGATAGGCAACGATCTGTATAAGGAACACAATGGCAATATTTTAATGCAAGATTGAGAAAAATGTTTTCTTTTTACATAAAAACCTAGGTATTAACTATTCCGAAACAGCAGCTTACCTAACGTGTCCTAATGTGATTGCAGAGTAACATTCCCAAAACTTGTTTGTGCCAAGTGTACAGTCACGGCGCGAAGGCATGCCCTATTACGTGTTTCCATATAGCCATCAGATAGCCATCAGGTAATACCAAAAGCATTCTTCTATCTTGTATCATATATCTACAGAGTGCTACAAAAATGAACCCGAAATGAAAAGGGGGTTAGAGGATCGCTTACTAAGGATTGACACATATTATAAATATTTTTTTTTTTTAAGCAGTAACGATGCTAACGATAATTATAAATTTTAAATGAAAGGAAAAGTTGAAAAATGCTCCGAGCCGGATTCGAACCAGCGATCACAGGCATTCATGGCCTGTCACATATTATGATGATATTGAAAAAAAGTCTTATAAACCTCTGTCCTGTGATTTTATTGCATCTCTCTATGGCGGTGGGACAAGTGGCTACACTATATCTAATCTAACTATCTAAGTAACTTGATTTCTTTGAAATTACTCAGGGTGAGCAGTCTATGGTTCGAGCGCTGAACTGATCGTATGATGCGTAAATACAAATGTAACACTGCAGAACAATATAATATTCTGCTCAAGTCAATGTATAGGATTGGCGATGCGCATGTGATTTTTCTAGAGCAGCAAACATTCATATAGGCTCCGGTGTAAAACTTTTTTTTTTAAATAATAACTCAATAGGGTGTGCAATGAATGGTATAACAACTTTTGATATATTTTCACTGGATATAACAACATTTAATGTAATTTCATTGGATATGATCACTCAAGGGACATAATCAACTTTTGGTATAACAACAATCAGTATAATTTCAAGGCGTATAATGTTCAAATAGTATAATACATTTTTGATATAACGTTTAATGGATATAATGTATATTGGATATAAATATTAGTGGTATAATGTTTGGTAAGATATAATTTTATTTTTCACACACACGTTACTTACTAAACCTAACCTAATTGCCAGCGTGTCGACGTCACCCCGCTTCGCGGGGTGCCTATTTCCGCTCTAAGGGACACAAGCTAACCCTAACCTAACCTACAATGGTACAATTAATACCATTGTTACAAGTATCAGTGGCTATTATACTGTTGTGTGTCGGTGGTTACTCGTCGTCGTACCTACCTACACCAACCTGCCTTCGAGTAAAATAGGTCAGAAATAAAAGTAGTAAGTATTCCAGATTATGCCAATAGTACATTATACTAACTGAGTTTTATATCGAACAAAGTTATATCCCATGTATGTTATACGTTATGACTGTTAGATTAATAGTTGTTATATTACAAGTTCATTATATCGGTTGATAATTATATTACATGAGAATATATCAAATGTTGTTGTATCAAAAGTGCATTATATCCTTTAATCGTTATATCCAGTGAAAATATATCAAAAGTTTTTATATCGATCGTTACGCACCCAACTCACTAAACACGACTTCCTTTCTCCAAATGGTTCCTGTTATAGCAAACCTAAATATACTGAAGATATTCTTACTTCATCAACACTAACTGCGCTATCGTTTCGAATGAGACCGTTTTATTAAGCGGTCTCATTCAAAACAAACAAATGTAACCAGACCAGACCTACCTCATTAACTTCCCTGACTCCCCTCTGACTGTAACGCGAAGGGGTCCCAATGATAATCGCGATGGCAATCGTTCCATCGCGTTTGAAATCTTCAAAGCAAGTCGTAAAACCGCCACTCGAATATAGCCCTTATAGCATGGACGTACGATCCTTGTCAAGTATGATATGTTTAAACTCATTACAGTTTATCAGCTTGCGTAACTGTTTGCCGGTTCAGTGAGACTCATCAGTTGCAAAGAGGAGAGACTAGTGTACGGTGAGTAGATTTCCTCATTTTTATTGAATTTTTATAAATTGAAGTTTTTTTTCTTTTGATTCCTCATAATTCGTTTAAATTTATAACAGGTAGGTGATATTTTGTGTTTAACTGTGGTGTAAAAATACGAACACGTTTTGTTTTTAGTTTAAAATGTAACAATAAAAATTACAAACTTGGACCACAATTTTCTAGAACATTGGAATTAACAGGTTACATGTAAGTGGTCCTGCAATATAACAGGACACTTGTATCTTTAATATTGTTCATAAGGTTTTTGCCGGCTTAAAATTAATATCAATATTTCATTCAATGATATATTATTTCTTTAATTTAGTTTAGTTTAGATTTATAAAAACTACAGTTCGCACAGTGTCTATTTAAATCCATTACCATTTACAATAAGTTTAATTCTTATTCGTTTGAATACATTTAAAACATTGTTTGTTTAATAGTTACACATCAAGTTTTGGATGTTCGCCGTTAGGTGTCGCTCTGCGTCATGTGATAGTGTGATTCGACGCGTTGTGTGCAGGTGGCGGTAGTGTCAATCAAAGTGTTCTGTGGTCGTGTCTAGTTTAAATAACGCTAACTCTGTGAAATCAATGACGAATTCCTTTATTTTTATGTCGTTCCCATATCACGGGACCATTAAGCGAAAAGCTTCTTCTCTTTTTTGTTTTTAAATAAGTAGCCATATAGCGCATTTATCCCTAAGTATACGAGTCTTTATAAGTTTGGCCTCCAGTTGGTCATTCACTTGTTTGTCCTCCTTGTTTGACCTCGCGGAAGGCCGATAGAGCCGAGGACAACAAGGAAAGGAAAAGGAAAAATAAAATACTTGGAATATAAAAGAGGAGAGAATGCGACAGCGCATTAATCTAAACGCGAGGGATACACTAAAAACAATGCATATTTGGAACTAGTTGGATAGTTCAATTAAAAATCACAAAATCCTGATATGGTTCTCCCCATCTAGCCCCGTAGATAGGGTACCCATCCCATACCTATGGGACAAGATCGGGTATCCCTTTGGGGAGAGATGGGGTACTGAGACATGGCGCATATTTTAAGAATTTTACAAACCAAACTAAACGAGAAGTTATAGTTGTAAGTCAAAAACAGTTTCTTTTCAGCTATATTTCGTAGTTGGTTGGTTAAATGTTAGTTTTTTTTAACTTTATATGCTTGTTGTTTTACCGAGTTTATGTGAGAAACTGTCATTGTGAAGTGGCCACAGAGATAGGTTATCATGGAGTTAATGTGTGAGCAAACAGCGCTTTGTTCCTAACCGCATGTATATACTGAACTGGTATACGTGTGCTTATATTCATTTGTTACTAGCTTCCGCCTGCGACTTCGTCCGCGTGAACCCGGGATAAAAACTGTCCTATATTTTAATCCAGACTATAAACTATTACTATTTTTATACAAATTGGTTGGGCCGTTTAAACGTCATTGAGTAAAAAAGATCTAAGCATCCACAAATCTAAACTTTCGCATTTATAAAAACTATATTTAAACTATATTTCGCGTAATAAAGGATCCTACTTTAGATCCTTTATTAGGTACGGGTTTTGTTATTTTCTAACCTATACTATACTTAACCTACTCGTTTTTAGGGTTCCGTACCCAAAAGTGTAAAAACGGGACCCTATATTAAGACTTCGCTGTCCGCCTGTCTGTCTGTCACCAGGCTGTAACTCAAGAACCGTGATAGCTAGACAGTTGAAATTTTCACAGATTATGTATTTCTGTTGCCGCTATAACAACAAATAATAAAAACGAAGGGGGGCTCCCATACAACAAACTTTTTTAAACTGTTTTTATGGATAATGGTACGGAACCCTTCGTGCGCGAGTCCGACTCTCACTTGGCCGGTTTTTATTTTTAAGGAGCGAGGGAAGCGAATGAAGTTCTCCCCTTCAGCTTTGGCCAAAACTCTGTCGTATATCCGGGTGTCCCGCTGTTCTCCTACAGGTGGCATCCGTGATATTTGAATATACCTAATCCCTACAAAATCCATACTATATTGTGGCACGTCACAATCAACGCCGTTGTTGATAGTTTTTATGAATAAAAATAGCAAACATTAACTGAATTACTCGGAAAGTATTTTCGTAATGTTTAGCTGATGCTGGAACTATTTTTCGAAATTCAAAGACTGGCTCGTGACGACTACAACTCGCAGAGCCACCAGTTTACATGTTATTCTATCTTAAGGGGCTACCCGATGTTTTCATCGATTTTTGTCAAATTTTGAATCGTATCTCCTACTTTTGCAGTACAGATAGAAATATAAATCAAACGGTTATCGGTTCTTCAATCTTTTATCTCGATTTTGGTCCACCGGATTTTGAATTGAACAAATGAATACTTAATTTTGTTAGATTTTTTTAAACATTGTCTAAAAAACACTTATTTCGTATCTCTATTGACGTGAAAGATCTAACATATATACGAAATCTACATGTTTAGGTTCGTCTGTGACATATCTAAAATCTGGTCCAGGGTTTTCATTTTAAACCAATTAACACAAAAGTTATGGCCAGAAAACCGGTTTTTTGGCCCAAAATTTTTCAACTTTGATGCCAAATATCTCGAAAATTAAACTGTGAATTTCTATATTGGGATACTATATTGCTTAAAGTAATTGTTGTTACTATAATAAGTAATAGGCTACAAAAACATAAGAAAATTAAGGGATTCAGATCGAAGGTCATTGGCGTATGGGAGCCCTTTAAGGCCCCTCCACATTCGCGCGCGAACGCGTATGTTTTCATTCTTGAAGTGTGCAATAAAGTGTAGATATTTCTATTGTGTACCTAATACCTATCAATGATCTCTATTCTTTCAGAGATAATCCAAAATGGCAGCAACGGTTCTAGAGCCCGGCAAAGTGATCAAACCGATGATCACCCACGATGAAGTGAAACTCCTAGTCGAGCGCTTGTATGGGATCTCGGTCCTCGAGCTGACGGAGCTTAACGGCTACGACGACAAGAACTACAAGATCACGGAGGACCCCAACGTGAAGAACCCCCTGATCACGAAACACAGTGAACACGGATACGTGTTGAAGATCATGAACTCGATGGACACACAGAATCGGGAGGTGGTCGAGGCGCAGAATGAGATCATGAACTTTTTGAGTGAGTCATAGAGATTTAGTTTGCGTCTTCCTGTGGACGTAGTTATGACTAGGCTTGTCCGTTGACGCCTTTGAGCGACACGCTCTTAACTGACTGTTGAATATTGACCACAGGAAAGCCTGCTTTGGGTTATTCATTTTGTACGAATCATAAAAATAAAACAAGTCCGGTTTTGTCGTCAATTTTGGCAACGTAAACGCGAGTTGCATTGTTGTTATAATTATACCTATATGCCTTCGGGTCTGTGGAAGTCTCTAATCATTTTCCTCTCAGCAAGGTGAGCATGAGAGAAAATAAACCGTCTCTTTCATAATGTTTAAATCAGCAAAGGACGCCAAAGTAGTCTATCTTGCGCGTGAGTCAGTTCGCTCAGTCAGTTATGCTGGCTGAACTACCTACCTATGTATATGCTTCAACATTATATGAAAGAAAAACCCGGTCAAACGAGTAGGACTCGCGCACGAAGGGTTCCGTTCTAAAAAATCACGTTCGTTTTATGAGAGCCCCCTTACATATTTAGTTTATCTGTTTTTAGTATTTGCTGTTATAGCGGAAACAGATATACATCATCTGTGAAAATTTTAACTGTCTAATCATCACGGTTCATGAGATACAGCTTGGTGAAAGACGGACAGACAGACAGATGGACAGCGGAGTCTTAGTAATAGGGTCCCGTTATACCCTTTGGGTACGGAACCCTAAAAATGATAACTCTTTCAAACTTGCCTGACAGCTGATGAAATTGTAAAATTAAAACGAGTAACCTCTCAACAGCCACCCGCGCCGTGACGTGTCCAAAGCCGATCCGCAACGTGTACGGGCATATGTACTCCGTGGAAACCCTGGGGGGGAAGCAGCACGCAGTCCGCCTGCTGGAGTTCGTGCCCGGGTCTCTACTGAAGGATGTGCCGAAGAGCGAGGGCCTCATGTACCAGGTCGGCGAGTTCGTCGCCAACCTGGACAACAAACTGCAGGTAGGTCATCGTCACACTCTTGGCAGTGTTGACGTGATCTGTCACGTCAGGGGACTCAGGGGTGGGAAGCTTTACAAGCAGACACACTTCCTCTCCTATCGTTGATCTTCTGTTATATTCGTGGAGTGGACCACTTGACTGCTGAAGGACGTGCCGAAGGGCGAAGGGCTAGAATAGACGCTAATAAAATAGTAAATACTATAAGTACCCACCCACCGATGTGTATGAGGAAAAATTCCTCACCTCGCACAGTTTAAAGACATACCCTATGCCAAATCTTGGGATTAGGTGCCAAGCAGACACCGGGTTCCTTTAGGCACAACTGGGAAAACGCAAGGAGGATGATGACAAAGCATTCGTCACTTCCTAGATAGTATGTTGGTGCGAAAAGACTTTATCTCCGAAAGGCGATCATACTATGCTGTATTCCGTGGAAACGATGGCAGAGAGTTAGGAGTTGGTACCAGGGATGTTGCAGACATTCGCATCCGGATCCGCAACCCCGGAAGTTACGCACAAATTTTAACATCAGCATCCACATCCGCCTCCGCATCCGCGGATGTCAAAAAAATCGCATCCGCGGCATCTCTGGTCGGTACCTCCTGTAGGTAAAAAAAATCTCGCGTGCACTTGAAGCGAACTCTAAAATCAGACGGACTTTGTTCAAGGGATTCTTTTGTAACAACACCATTTGGTGGACTTCAACCCGTCCAATCATTAATAAATGACCTAGCACATCTATCATTATATCATTAAACGGCCGCGACATAGGTACTCTCGATTTTTCTCGACACAGATAAGACTTGATACATTCAGAATCACTTGGTCACATCCTACCAAAACGTGCGGATCAACACATTAGGTACAAATGGACGTAAATACGGATTAAGTAGAAACATAGTAGCAAAATCCATTCCACAGTAATAGGTAATTGTACGTTTCAGCGTGACAAACAAGTGCATGCGCACGGTAATCCCGTTAACAACATGACAATAAGCAGCCTTGAGCGGCTGTGTTGTCTGATATTAGCGGCACCTGATAGCTTGTGTAGATCATTCGAACAGAACTGGGACAAGGATGCGTGGGAGTGGTCTTACGAAGGAAAATAAAAATACGAGAGGAAGCATCCAACCCCTTACTCAGTCAACCTACTATTTATTCGATGTGTGTATAATGTAAGTTGATAATTTGCATTAACTAAATCTAATAATCTAAAAAATACCCACGAGGCATTGTACCGGGGATGCTGGCGGCATTTCCTCGCTGAATTGCAAATTGATGCGTAGCGCGAGAAAGCCGCCAGCCAAGGAATCACCAGTTATTTAAGTAGGTCAGTGTTTTTCAAACTTTTTGGCGTCACGGCCCTTCATGACCATCAAAATTCCTTTGCGACCCCCCAAAACCCCATTTGTACGATTAAACTTAAAACCCAATTATTAACTTCACAGATTTGTATTGCACCTTTCTATCATTCAATCAGTCATGCGTTTTGGAACGCAACCTGTATTTAGGTATCTGAAGGTAGTTTTACTGTTACCCAACCTACCCCTTTTTAAATGTAAAATGAAGCAAATCTCTTTTAAGCTGTGCGACTGTTATTTTGGGGATTATTTCGACTATACTTGGCTATTGAAAGTAGCATATCTTGCAGATATTTTCGACCATTTGAATGGATGAACAAAAATCTACAAGAAAGGGACGAAAACATGATTACAGCAAAAGATAAAATTAATGGATTCATAGCGAAAACTGAATTATGGACATAGCAAAATTTGAAGTTTGAATCTTTTCCTTGCATGTCTCAAATTATTCAAAAATTTCCTTCGATAATTTCGTGAAGGAGTGTTTGCAAGATTAAAAAAAACTATTATTGAGTTATCTTTCAAAAATGAAACACAGACGGGTGACGGAAAGTGTTGGATATTAAATCCCTTTCGGAATAGATCCGTGGTGCTGGCCGATCTCAACCACACTGTGAAAGAAGCTCTTCTAGAATCTAGAACTTGCAGCTGATAGGATGCTAAAATTCGAGTTTGTATCCGTATCATATCAATCGGTGCGTTTGGGTGCAGAGAATGGCTAAATATCCTGATCTAGCAAAGGAATAAGAAGTTCGAATGGTATCAAAATACTAAGGACAGTATTTTGATACCATTCGAACTTCTTGTTTGTGTGAGCTGTCATTTCCTTCAATGGTCGATATCAAAACAAAGAAGAGGAATAGATTGAATTTGGAAAATGATTTAATCGTCTGCGTATCGCAACAGGAACCACGTTTTAATAAATTAGTTAAAATGAAACTAGCTCATTCTTCGCACTTAATTAAAAAAATACAAATGACATAAACGTGTGTATTTATTTAATTACGACTATGAAGTCGTAATAAATCGTCGTATAAATGCACACGTCTAAGAATTATTTCTGGTTTATTAAAATGAACATGCTTGAAAGAAAAATCATTCCTTGTAGTCACGAGATTTTTTAGAAGCTGATCCTCGCGACCCCCCTGGATATGTGCCGCGGCCCCCCTGGGGGCCGCGACCCACACTTTGAAAAACACTGAAGTAGGTAAATCAATCAGACGTTTAGTTTGCAATGTTAGGAGTAGGTAATTACATGTTGCTTGACATCAAGTAAGTAGTATTTATAATATTATTTTACACGGGTCTAATATATTTATTTTTATTTATTTACCGTTATTCCTAACGTTTGGACACGGGTTGCACCGGTCATGGTCGCAGATGACTCCAGTCGCGAGAGTTTAATAGGCAATCCACATTAAGTGATTTGTCAGCCCCAATTCATCAGAATCTGATTAATTGCTATAGTGTGGATGCATGTTTCAACCGTCAAATGAGTTGTACGGACTAATTGCATCAAAATCACAATTTGGACCATGGAATTTGCATGATCTGCCAAGTTTTTTTTTCTCACAAATTTCATTCAAATAAATTAAAACGAAAATTAAAAAATATATACTAAACAATATTGTATAAATATTTTACACTGTAATTTTGTATTTTTTTTTAAACGGTGTTTTGCAACTACCATTTCATTCAGTGTGGCCAGTTAACAGTAAGAAAGTGAAAATTGCCGCATTCAAACGGTCCTGCGAAGCGGACTGCAAGATTGTTACTAACCGATGAGGGCGATGAGATAGGGCGAGACAGCAGTACGCTTACCATGAGTTTGACAATGACGGCTTACGCTAACGAGTATCGAGTTTTCTATCTGTGCATCCCGCTCGTACTGTCAAAGTGTAATAGAGATGCACAGATAGAAAACTCGATACTCGCTAGCGTAAGCTGTCATTGTCAAACTCATGGTAAGCGTACACGTCGATCATGAGGCGGCCGTGACATACTCTCGATTTTTGTGTGCTGCACGGCTATTACGCGACGGCGCGCGAGCTCTCTCAATTTTTCTCGCACGATCCGTCTCTCTCTTATTAGAACACTTAGAACATGTGGTATAGTGTTAGAAAATCGAGAGTATGTCGCGGCCGTCCCATTTTAGACGTGCTGTCTTGCCCTATCTCATCGGTTAGTAACAATCTTGCAGTCCGCTTCGCAGGACCGTTTGATTTGAATGCGGCCATTTTCGCTTTCCTAATGTTAACTGGCCCCACTGAATGAAATTGTAGTTGCAGTTGTTACGTCTGTACGCTACACCCAATTCTGACTTCGACATGTTGTACTGACAAATTGGGGTAAAATCACTTAATGTGGATGGCCCATAAAGTGTTAATATTATATCAGTATGGTAAGTATCTTGGAAATCACCTACAAGATAAGAGAGACACGGTTCCGAAAAGATCACATTATAGGTTTACTTTGTTTCAACTCAACGAAATATATAGGTTAATACAAAAATATGCTACAACTAGGTACAGTCAGCCGCAGAAGTAGCTATTCTCAAAGCGCTAGACTAGACAGTTTCATATTTCATTTATTGCATAGTCATGAACATAATTACATGATAAGGTGTTACAGTTCATTTAGTCAATTCATGACACCCTGTTAGGGCACACAATATTTAACTTATTATCTAATATCTGCCTATTAAAACATTACATCATAATATTTTATAATCTATAATAAATAATAATTAACACATTGTAAAAGTAAATAAAAGATTATGATAATTAATAACATTGTAAAAGTAAATAAAAGATTAAAAATAAAGAATTAATTTAACAACATTTCCTACATTAAGTTTATGGCAATTGTAAAAGTAAACAAATAAAAGGAAAAGAAAAAAGAAAAGAGAAGAGCATTTCATACAATAATATAAAATTAAATGTTACAATAAATTAGTGTTGCAAATTCTTATTTATATTAATTAATTGTACCTACGATTTTACTTCTATGTTGCTTCCTATTTTATTTCGCCAGCTTTTCATCATTCAAAAACTCCTCAATTGTGTAGTAACATTTGTGAATTAACATGTCCTTTAGTTTATTTTTAAGTAATTTGTCACTTGGTTAAAGTTTGATATTGTCGGGAGTTTTATTAAAAATTGAAATACTATTATATTGAGGCCCTTTTTTGCAGATAGCTAAGTTAGTTTTTGGTAGGAGTAGTTTGTGTTTATATTGGCTTCTAGTTTTTGACGTTTCCGGTTTCATCGGGAATAGGTCTGGGTGTTTTCGAACAAAGAAGGCCGATTCCATTATAAATATTGAGGGTAGTATTAACAAATTAAGTTTAGTAAAATGAGGGCGGCAGCTGTTAGGAATGTGGATATTGACTAATATGCGGATACACTTCTTTTGCATGATGAAAAGTTGGTGAGAGTCTACGCTAGCTCCCCACAGGACGACACCATAACGGAGTTTTTAGCCTCTTGACATTAGAGTCGTGTCTAGGTATTTGGAGCACTTGACCCGCTTATAGCTACTTTTTCTGCTGACTGTACATTATGTTGGATATAAATAGTGATGTGCCGTTCTCGAGAAAGTGCGGGAACGTGCGAATGTTGCGGGCATGTTCTCGAGAACATTCTCTTAGGCGGAAATTTCCGAGAAAGTGTCCGAAATGTTTAAAATATTTGTTTTTTTTCTATTGACATTTAGTTCTATTTACTATTTATAGCTATATGTGAAACATTCAACCACCACGGAATATTCTAGGAGAAAATTCTCAATGTTCTCGAGAATTTCCCCAGAATGTTCTCGGGAATGTTCTCCGGAGAACTTTCTCCATGACTATCTGGATCGTGTTAAAGGAGTTTTTATCTTAATAAAAGATAGTATAATATGAAAAAAGTGTTTTAATGATTTTTGTATTGCTGTATAATATAAATTTTACATACACTGTTAAAAATTTGCATCATTTTCAATGATTATTGTATACAAAATCAACAATTAGAAATATAAACTAAAACTACTACTACTAAATCAGGTAAATAATTGTTATTGTTATTATGATTAATACACAATCTAGTAAATATAATTAACTATAAAATGTAATGACTATACTAGCAAATAAACTCCTTATCAATTGAATCAAAAAATCAGCAACAACTTTTAATAAAAACTTAAAACATAACTAATACATAATATAGTTAACAGTGGACTGCCTGTTATTAATTATCTTTTTTTAACTTATTATAATAATGACATAGTTAAGACATCATTCATTTTACCACAAAGTGTTGAATCAACAATATGAGCAATGAATCATTTGAAAGTAACCAATCATAAAGAGACAATAAAATGTTAAAAATATTCTATTCTGACAAGTCTGTGTCTTCATCCAGATATGTGACAGATCGAAAATCAAAGTTCTCTAATTCGAACGATAAGTCCCAGGAAGCTACGTCGTCGACAATTTGACTGCTGTTCTCAGTGTTTTCAGTATTTGAATCAGATCTTGGCAATCTTGCTGGCCCCTCAAGCTTCTGCGCTTTGTTCATAAGTTTCCAATTATGTGATATATAGCAGATTTTGGCTGCTCTTTCAGTTTTGAGTTTATTCCTTTTTTTTGTGTGGATGTTTCCATGAGTAGAAAAGGATCTTTCGACTGAGGCTGAAGTAGAGGGTATCGATAAGACTTTTTGAGCTGTTTTTGCTAACACTGTTTTGCGAAAGAAGGTTAGCCACCACGATATTGGATCGACATCTTCTGTCGCTTGCCATATCAACGGCCTTTCCCAAAGACCTTTTCGGCACTTATAGTCCGATAATTCCTGAAGAAGCGCTGCGTCACATTGTGCTATAGTCATTATTGTTGAACATCCATCTAGATATTCATCATTGTTGAGAGTAGCACCCTGGTTTTTCGGGTCCAAAATAACTGCAGCAAGGTGAATGGGTTTCACGCAGTTTTCTTTTCTAGTTTTGAATTTAAGTTTCAAATCTCTTAAAGGCACTTCTTCAAAAATACTTTTAGAATTGTCGCTTTCCAGTTCTTCTTCTATTTCTTTAAGAGCTCGATGCACCAGATGGATTGAGCAGCTATCTCCTTCTAAGATTGTGATCCATTTGACAATCGGTTTCAAAAAAGTTATTTGGTTTGCGACATCTTGCCAAGTAGTCTCGCTTAATAATTTTAATTTATGTTTTTGTAGGTCTCTGTTATTTTCATTGACAACCATCGACTGAAGTATGCTTTTAAATTTTAGAAAGTTTTCTAAACAATGTAGATAACTACCCCATCTCGTTTTGACGGGGAACAGCAACGAGAGCTATCTTTTTGAATTCTGCGCTGTAGATATTTGATTGTAAAACTGATTTTACAATTGCTATAACTGATTTGAAGGTTTCTTGAACTGAATCGATTTTTAGCACATCGCCTATCAACAAGTTTAGAGTATGGGCCAGACATCCAACCCAAGTGGTGTTTTCATACTGGTCAGTCAACAGCTTTCCGCATTTCTTCATGTTGGCAGCATTGTCAGTGATGATGCCAAGAAACTTTGCAGATCCAATTTCGTTCATGGTTTGGCTTATCTTTTCAGATAAGTACTCTGCCGTGTGTCGATTATCCTGGGTATCAATCGATGAGTGGAAATATGGCTTTGGTGTGTAAATAATAATGTTGAGGATTGAATCTTTCCTTATATTCGTCCAGCCATCGGCTGCTATATGCAAAACATTGGCGTCTTCAATCTTTTCTGTGACTTTTTGTTTGACGTCTTCGTACTCTTCGTCTAGGAGTACTGTCGAAAGCATCTTGCGGGAAGGCGGGTTAAAATATGGCCTTAGAAGTTGAAGCGCTTGTTTCCACAAAGGATGTTCAAATATGGACAGCGGTTGGCCAGTCACATAAACTGCTCTAGCTAAAGCTTTGTGAACTTCATTCTGAAACAAGATTAAATTAAGATAACATTATATAAGAATTATTAGATAAAATCGGTTTTTTGACAACCTTGCATTATTGATTTCTGAAGTATTTTCATTACTTGTTTATCAATTTTGGATTATAAATTATTTGTATCATACAAAGCGATTTCGTCCACTTTCGTCTTAAGTTTCAAACAAACACAATATAAATAATTAAATACAGCTTACCTCATTGAATGTGTCGCTTTCATTATCTGCACAGTTTTCAGCAATGGGCTCTTCGGAAACATCATGATTCTGAACAGTTTCTTTATGTTTTTTTGGTTCCAAATCCCGTTTCACCTCAGTAGGGCTATTTTTACAGTTGAAAACTATGTGTCGCGCGAATCTTGTTGCATTTTTGTTCATATAAGTTACATCACAAAACAAACACACATATTTAACACGGTTATTGTCTGTTAACGTTCTAAAATATTCAAAAACCTTACTTTTCTTCATTTTGAGTGACAAACACGAGTACCATTTTACGTAAAATTACAACCATTCGGCGCATGAGCTTTGATGACACTAAGTAAAATGTGGCTAAACTAAATCCTAACAAATTAAGCAAATGGAGAGGGGTCATCGCTTTAGTGGTCAATTGTCTTTATCAATACCGCAAAACCCACGTGTGGTTTGACGATCTGTTTATTTGAAAATTACCTGAGTTACCCCGATAGCGAAGAAGTTATCCGAGAGTCATAATCATTGTTGAAAATATGTCATGGTATTTTTTACAAACAGTAGTTGTCTTATCTTATCTCTGTAAATACCTGTATACTGTATACCTGGTGTAAAGGTTAGTCCCTACTCACTTATGATATGATTTATTAGCGGGAATGCTAAAAATGATTGATTCTTAAGTAAACTCTTCTGTATGTGGTAAGACAAGGTTTAAGTCTTGATAATTGATGCTTAAATAACAAAGGAATGAAAAAAAGTTTGCGTGCTGCATCGATTAATTAAATTTATAATAATTAAATTTTATTAATTGCTTGTACTTAAATATTACCTACATATCTACACCTACCACGTATGTAAAATGAATTATAAAAGAAACCATTTTATATTTCGCCCACGTCCTTAAAAGTAATAAGTAGTTACAAAAAACATACTTCGAAAAACAAAACAATTCATTTCTAAAAGTATGCGTATACTGATGTAAAATAACAAGCAAATTGTTAATTTCAAACATTGTCTCCTAACGATTTTATTCGAAAATTTCGCCAGAACGTTCTCATCAAGAAAGTACCGAGAACGTTCTCGAGAATATTCTCGTGACTTTCTTGAGAACGCAGAGAAAGTAGCCTTTGGAAATCTTTTCTTGTTTTACGGTCTTGCCGACACCTAGTAACCACTTAAACGAAAATATAAATACAATAAAAACCCAAATTTTGCTATTATTTAATACACTTTCTCTGAAATTTCCGTTCAAGAGAATGTTCCCGAGAAAGTGTGGAAATTCTCACGAGAAGGAATTTCCGAGAGCGAGAACATTCTCACCGGCACATCTCTAGATATAAAATACTGTGTAGTTGTTTTGAGACACATAATAAGTAGGTATCTATTTGTTGAGTTATATTAAGATTGTTAGAGTTGTATAAGAAATTCAATCAGACCTAGGTAGGTACTCACTCATAACATCATCATCTGCCAAGCGTTATTCCCGGTAGTGCCCTAAACGAGCCCGGGGTCCGATTTGATACCTAATCCCAAGATTTGGCATTAGTGTACTAGTTTTACGAAAGTGACTGCAATCTGACCTTCCAACCCGTACCTGGGGACGACCTTATCAATCAGACCGGGTTTCCTCGCGATGTTTTCCTTCACCGAAATGCTATCGGTAAATATCCCGTATATATGTTCCAAAATACTCATTAGTACGAGGCGCGGTCTTGTCCTAACCGTGCTGTCACGGGACGGCGAGCTGTGTCGCGGCCTCTACAGCGGCCTGAGGGCCTGCCGCCAACAACGGCATTCGAAGTTTTCCGCTCTGTCGCACTTACGTACGAACTCGCAAGTCTGACGGAGAGGGAAAACTTCGAATGCCTTTCGCGGTAGGCCCCTCGAAAGTACGCCGTCAGTCCTGTGCATGTCCTGTGATAGCCGCGCAGAATAGGTGCAAGGCGCCATCTTGTATCATAGGGTGAACATGTTCAGTACCACTTGCTATCGCGAGACAATGCGTCTGCAATCACGATTTCCGAACCGTGCGCCGCGATCGACCATTAAGTACGAATTGATTATGCCGGTTCCCGATAGATGGGACTACTGGTAGCAATAAGTAAAGACCTTAAGATAAGATGTGATTTTGTTTCATTAAGACTCGTCACACGTATTCAACTAGAAACTAAATGTATTTTCAAACCCATAATAATAACAAACTTACAAGGATATTTCATAATTTTGACATAACCAAAACCAGCTGACAGAAACGCAAAAAAGAAGCGGGTTGTTTCGGAGATACAACCGATAATTAAGTTTAAGTGGATACTTCTTTGTTGGCTATGGAACACTAATAAAAAAAACCGGCCAAGTGCGAGTCCGACTCGCGTACCGAGGGTTCCGTACCGAGCAATCTGTACTTAAAAAATCGTAAATAAGTAAAGCTACCTTTGTCGGCACCTATAGGTACCTATTTAAGTTTGTTTATCATCTATAATTCGTTGTAATAACAATACTGTCCCTGTCCTAAATTGTATCCTAATTAATTCACTGAAATCTGTATAAGTACAGATAAATCGGTATATATGGCAACATTGATTGACGTAGCTCATTTGACTCGCGATACATTGTAAATGGCGGTCATTTCAGCATTATTTTCATGTCCACCACATAAACTAAATAACATTTTGTGATTAACAAGTAATGGCAAATAAAGAAGGATTAAAACATGTAACAAACAATTATTTGAAATCAGATTAGGCTTCTCCACAAAAAAATATTCCGGAAGTCACGTGATACATTTTGAACTGTACCCCTATACAAAAAGCGAGCAAAGAAGTATCCACTTCAAAAAACCTACATCGTGGCGTAGCGTGGCATAACGTCTATTTACTTACGGGTACTTATACCTACGAGGTTTTACTATGTGCTCTGTAGCAACGTAGGTCCATCCATAGGGAGAGTGCTAATGAGAGCCGCCTAAGTACCGAATATGTTTTTTTATAAAACATTGTGTAACAAGTAGTAATTGTTCATACCAGCTGGTCTGCATATTATTGGTACTTGCTATACAAATAAAGTTTCTACAATAATCTCAGAAACGACTAACTACATCAATGTATTAAGTAGGTAATCTAATCTGACCGTAGGTACTTACCTGTCTAACCAGCGTTATTTACTTGCAAACGATTAGCGGAGTCCGTTCCTTTTAGGTTTTTACGAGTGGTGGAACCGTTTCGTGGCAATAGGTACAACTACAACTTGTCTGACACTCGTTTTAATTAGTTACGCGTTGCTGTTTTTGTCTCGAACAAACGATTCTTGTTCTTAACCTTTTCACCGCTATATGGTAAAGCAACTTGCCGTGCCACCTCACGCCACAAGGGTAAAAAAATAATGGAGAAATAATGCCAACATGAAATTGGGCTATTTCAGAGTAGGTTTTCATAAATAAAAAAATAAAATAAAAATGTCGGCAAATGCCGTCTTTGGCGTCGGTGTCACGAATCGTCGATGACGTGATTTCACGTGTTTGGCGGTGAAAAGGTTAATTAAACGTTGTTATATTGGCAGAACTTCAACCACTCTGGTCTGGCGTCCCGGGAGCACATCTGGATGCTGAGCAGGGTGCCTGACCTGGACAAGTTCAAGTTTGCCATCAAGGATCAAGAAAAACTCGAACTGGTAGAAGAGGCAAGCTAAATTCTTCTCTCTACATTTTTTTGTGTTCCGTACTATTTTTGGTCCATGGAACACGTGTCCTACTTCCGGACAAAGGTATCCAGCCCCTTGATATTAAATTGTATACTTAGGTCGCGGGAGTTCGCTGGTTAAGGGACCGGTAGGTGGCCGGTAAGTCCAGTAGCGATGTCTTCAGCTGAAATGATGATGATTATGTTCCTACCTACACACCGTACTACTGGGCTAACACAAAATCTGGAGTTTAATATTAAATTAGAGTTACAACTACCTAGATCTTGATAGAAGATGGTTGATTCCAGGTTATCGAGGAGTTCAAGTACGCTGTGGTGCCGCGTATGGATGAGCTGGAGCGAGGAGTCATCCACGGCGATTTCAACGAGATGAACCTGATCGTGGGGCTGAAGCCTGGCGGCAGGTGAGGCCTAGGGTATATTATGGCACGAAATAGACAATAGGCCCAGCAGAACATCTGCACAGACTTTATGACTTCGTTCGGCTGTCCACTGGCCAAAGGCTCCTTAAGGATGCAGTGTTGAGAGTTAAGGACCTGCTTTTGTCCCTAGTTACCAACACAACGAATCGATAAAACGTCGGCATCGCACTTTTCATTCTTCTGCTGTCGCATGAGCTAGGTACATACATAGGCATATGCTACGGTCTCTGCTTACCAACAGGCAGGCCGTATGCTTGTTTGCCACCGTCGTAGTATAGAAAGGGCCCTTCATAATGCAGGTCACCTGCACTTCGCCCAAAATTTACAGGAGTTACACTTATACAATGCAAGCAATGACTCTGACATTATATTCTTTCTGTCTGCATATCATTTGAAATGATGATCTAAATGAAAAAGAAGTCTTACTTTTCTCAGTATTGCTTTTAGTAGGTATGGAATTTGTAGGGATTACTTGCTTGTGACGTCACATTCAAACATCGTCCTAATTGTTAGTTTTTATGAATTTAAATATCTTAAAATTGCAAACATGATTGATAGGTACTTTCCGAGTATTTTCGTAATGTTTATCTGTTGCTAATGAAAAAACATTTATTTTCACTCTTGTCCCTACGTATGTCCTGCTCAATGCACGGCGGTGAACCCTTTTCTTGGCAAATAACAAGAAAAAATGTGCGTTCAAGCCTCGTTTGCGCCTTGTAGAGCCAAAAAATTTGACTGTTACAAAAATACAAAAAGAACACCCAAATTGTGTATCTTATAAGATACAATGTCAAGAAAAGGGTTTTAGTCTAGGGATAGACTATATGAATTTTTACTAACTTCTCATTTTATAATATAGGCCTATGAGTGCGTCCGTTTTGAAAGTCTGCTGTCAAATCCTCGATGGAATCATGCTGAGGTAACCCAAGGGGGAGGTGCTGGCTGGCCTTGGCTTACCTCGCATTAATGTTCCTTCTAGAAGTTAACTAATAATTTTCAGCATATAATAAAAAAAGTCTTAAAAGGCCCGGCCTCAACATTGCGCGAATTGCGGTGCGACAAGCGTTTTATCTGTTCATTGCGCGGTCGAGTTGCGCAACGCACTGTGGTTAGTTGTGATCACACGCAATGTATTAGAAAAAACCGCTGCCGTTGCCGCCGCCTCGCAACTTCGTGGTAGGGCCAAGAAATATCGTGCTGGTGCAAAAGAGAAACATATGTGTGACGCCGACCGTACACATTTTGCATGGAAATAAATAAATCCTTTCTTCGTTTGTAGAACAGGAAAATATGACAGAAAGAGAGTGTGGTACCGAGGCTGTTGTTCTTTAACAAGAATAAGTAAGTAGGTGTTCTAACCCGAGGTGAAACAAGGTGCTAATGTTATGCCAGTAGAATGTTTTTAACACACCTTTACTGTCAGGGTGAGCTGGGCAGACAACTGACTGACTGGACTGCTGGACAGACTACTTCGTGTACAGTAATTTATGAAAATCTACATGTGAGGCTCAGTGTGCTAAGCTAGAGCTATAAGCTGAAATTCATGACCGAATTCAGCCGGGCTAATTTCCACCGCCGCTGCCAGGTACAGATACACAGTCTGATAAGGTCACAGACAGGCGCCCAGAATTCCGCCGCCGCGTGTGAGTCATACATTCTATATAAGGAGCAGCTACGGACGGAATCAGCGGCTCTTACCAGTGTTTGAAAAAAAAAACATTTAGGAACGAAAAATCATTTTATACTTAACGTGACTTTTGAAGGGAAACGTGAGGAAACTGCTTTAATACAAATAAAGCCGTTTCCCATGGAATAGGTCAGATGGTAGTCGCTTTCGTAAATCTAGTGCCAACTCCAAATCTTGGGATTCGTTTCCAAATGAACCCCGGGCTCGTTTAGGGCAAAAGGGGTTAGGGGTTTAGGAAAAAAGCTAGAAGGATGATGGATGATGACTAACTTCTTACTAAATTTCCAGCACTTCCGACTACCGCGTGACTGGCGTCATCGACTTCGGCGACATTCAGGACTCGTACTACGTGTTCGAGCTGGCGATCGCCATGACATACATGATGCTGATGACCGGCGACCCGGCCACGGGCGGCATTGTGCTGGCCGGCTACACCGTCAGCCGCCGGCTCCCCGACGAGGAATACCGCTTGCTCAAGGTTGGTGACCCCTGTCTGACGTGGACTACCGCTTGCTCAAGGTTGGTGACTCCTCCTGACGCGGAATAATTCCTGCTCAAGGCCATATCGAATCGCCATGGCATATGGCGCTACTGGGCGCTACTGGGCGCTACTGATAACCGACCCAGAGCGTTGGGATTATGTTCCCTTGAGAAAGGGGAAAAATCCCCGACTGTGTCATTCTGTCTATCTGTTCGTAAAAAAACCTGAAGTTACTGGACCGATTGTGAAGATGAGTGTTTTGCTGTGTATAACTAATGTGTCTATTCATCCGTCCTTTTGTTATCATCCCATCGTTCACCAGCGATCCATCAAAGTTTGTTGTTTGAATGTTCCTGTGGTGTGTCAAATGCCACCTCGTGGACATGTAGACAGGGATATTTTATGACTACCATGGCTGTGTACCCGAATTCATGCAGAGAAAACTAGCAACTCACTTGTTTATAATTCTCTTAGACCCTGATCTCTGCGCGCCTCGTCCAATCCCTGACCCTGGGCGCCTACACGGTGGCCAGCGACCCCGCCAACGCCTACGCCACCTCCACCGAGAAGGCCAATGGTTGGGAACTCCTGCGCAAGATCCGCAAGGGCCGCCCCAGCGCCGACGAAACCGACCCTACTGACTGGAAGACCATCGCTACCGAGTACCTCACCAGAAGCTAGAGGAATTTGAGGCTTATGGTTTTATAATAGAGTTCGAATTGCGTTGACGAGTGACATTTACCATCTAAAATGACAGGTTTTAGATTTTGTGAAATCAGTTAAACGCAGTCAATTGTTTAAGTAGTGTAGCGAGCTTTTAGTTGAACAAAGAAAGTATTATTGTTAAACAAAAAGATGTATATTTTTTGTATATTAAGTACGCATTTGTAAATAGTATATTATATTAGAAAGGAAGGTATTTGAAGTATTTTTTGCGTATTAAATAAGTTTACATGATCAAAAGTGGAGTGCAACCAATAAAGATGTCTAGGCAATAATGTTAATGAATACTTGTATTGTTACGTTCATAATAAATACTAAAAGTGACATACGTTTTATATATTTTTATATCAACCTCTAGGTGTATAAGTACTTATTCGCAATCAATATGGGCCAGTTATTTCAAACCCTTGGGTTGGTAATTGCAAGTTATATCCATAAAAAATATTGTATGGAAAATTTGGCAGTAGTAATTAAAGTGAAATTATACAATCCCTCTGAATCAACAACTGTGAGTCACGCTATGATTAAAATAAGTACGAGTGAGTACCTACTATAGATGGACCGTTTAACTCAGTCCTCGCGTGCGTGGCGCGCGGGTGAAGGGGTATTACGATACCGGGGCGCCGGCGACGGGCGGGAGACCTAAACAGGGGATTTGTTAACGTAGAACTTTCTGTACTTTTATTTATTTTGTAACGGGCCACAGGTCAAACTTTCATTTTCTGCATATTGGTAGACTACGGAATTCTACTAATGTTAGAAGAGATTCTCATACACCCAAAAAGAAAAAAAACCCAAGCACATCATTTCTCACACGACTTTGTGACCCTACGATATATTAACTAACATGTCTACCCACATGGACATTGGACACCCAACCCAATCTCGTGAGTACAGCGCCTGTGGTCACCATGTTGAACTAATGAGCATGAAATGGGTACAAATTATTTAACCATCGATCAACCTGTCTGGTTTGTAATTAGTAGCCGCGGGTCAAAAGTGGCCGAATCAATCAAAACAACGGCTTAGAAATTGCGTTAAGCTTCATACTTACAGCTAATTTTACGGTTCACAACCGCTCAAGTAAGTATCAGTGGGACAAGTAAGTCAGTTCGATCCGCAAATTAGTGTAATCACGGCCGGTGAACAAAAACTGGCTAGTTTAGTGGTAAATGCTTGTTTAATTAGGAGATTTTTGATGACGACAGTGAAAGCACACGGGGTGATACTCGCATAAGTAGACACACGTAAGTACACGCCAGACGTTTTACCATGTGGGTGGGACGGCATGAGCAGCGGTACGAAATTATAAGACAGAGCGAGATTGGGATAGATTTTTGCAGGACACCGTGCTTCCAGCATCTATCCACACGGGCCGAAATTACGCATGCGTTAGTTATTTGATTCATATCGATTTATTTCTAAATTGACAGACTCCAAACGATTAAAGCAGTATATCGCTAAATTTAAAAATAAAAAGTCGTAGGACGTAATGGTTTGCATACCGAGTTTTCAATGCTAATTTCTATACAAATAAGCCGTAAAAAAATATGACAATAATTTTATAAGTGCTAAAAAGAGCGTGCATGGAGATTGAACTTTGTTTTGTAACTCGGAAGCGATTGAAACTTTTTTTATTATTTCGATGAGCAGTGCCAATTTACGTTATATGGGTGTCGCGATGTGTCAAAAGACCAGTCACAAATCTCGAACACTGTAACTATTCGAATTATATGTACATAGTGTGTACCCTACCCATCGAAATATCTCTAGAGAGCCTACGAACGGTCGTGGTTCGTTGGTATTCATTTTCAGCGGCCGTATTTTCTGCAATGTTGGTATTTTATAAGTAAAGCCAATTACTTGCAATGAAGCTCATAATGTATGTTATAAATGCCAATCATGCGAAGATGTTATGATGGGATCCAGTGCTTTTATAGTGATTGCGCACATCAGTGATTAAATAATTTCCAAGGAGTTTATTAATTCCTACGATATACGAGCCCCGATGCAGAAGAGTTCGTCCAGTAACTAAACAAGTATAACATTTATTTTGATATTTATAACATGCATAGATCAAACCAATAGGAACAATATTAGTAAAGTTTACAGTATGTAGTTTATTATTATCATTGTTAAAGATACATCTGATCTCATCCAGCTGACTGCTTGGTGGTGATTTATGGTTAGATTAATGTTCTTTGGGTGGCGGATGTTTCCTCAGGAGCCTGTCATCAGGGAGAAAAGAACCCACGATTGCTGATGCTGAAAGCAAAACATAAGTATTTATGTACAAACGCTTATACCGAGTTCACATTATATACCATAGGATACCAGTTCATAGAAGAAGAATCAAACATTTATTCGTGACACAACACAACACACAGTATTACGAGACAAAGACAAAAGCAAAAGTTCATCTGTGCCGTGTCACGACTGCGAGCGAAACAGATTCTTGGAAACCCTAGCCTAGCATTTAAAGTGTCTGGATGATACTTACAGGCGAAGATGGCGCCGAACAAGTAAAAGCCCAGTTCACAATTAGCGGAGAGCAGGTAGTTGGCGACCTGGATACCCGCGAAGCTGGAGACGCGGCCAGCTGTCATCGTCAGGGCCACCGCAATCGCCCTGGCGTTACAAAAGACAAAAAAATACGTTCTTGTTCGTTATATTATACAGCCCCCCCTATTCTGTAACTTGTTTTAAGCTCACCTCATCGCTCATACAGCGACTTTTTATTTACTCGAAAATTTGTTTTGAAGAAAGTCAAAAGGATTCCTTCGGTTTTGGACAATTTTTTGAACTGCTGTCCTTGATCATAAGTGTCGAGATGCAACAACCTGGCAACCGTGCTGTCTTTTCCAAGATCTCACGGTTCTAAATACTGATTTGCCATACGATGAATAAGTGAGTGTCGAGATCTCCGATTACGTAAACAGTATAGTAAGATATTTTCATTCTAGGGGCCGATTTTAATTGGTTTTTATTCGAAGTCAGTAATTTGTGAAAGTAGTTTAAAAAGTTTCTTGCGAAGTAAGTACTTAATGTATTGCTATTGTATGCTTAGCATGTGTTCCAGACCCCGTATCATGGTCGGCCTTATCACACGATCGTTCCGTTTTCATACTCACCTCAAATGCGTTGGGAACAGCGAGACTGCGATGGCGGTGTACAAGCCCAGCGCTATGATGCCCATGAGGAACACTCCAAAGAGCACAGACGTGCCGATCGTGTTGGTCACCAGGTTGACCAGCACGCCGGCCAGCCCCGTGACCGCCGCCAGCGCCATTACAGTGTTCCTGCGTCCCGCGCGGTTCACTATAACCTAGGGAAAATCATTGAATGGGTACCTACTCTAGTATCCTGGATTATAATGGAGATCGTATGCCTTATCTATGTGCTAGAGTTAGATGTAGAATTTGCAAGAATTTGGATTCGTGGGTATTTACTTACCTGCTACTTAGCCATGTGTTATTTTTCTTGCTTGGAGGTAACTGCAGCTAAACTGTACCTACTATTATTAAATGCTCGATACGCGTGGGACATATCATTGCGTGGGACCATCAAATCTGGGGACGGGACAGCTCAATTGGGCTCCCTACCGCACCAATCATCGCAGGTAAGTGCAAATGAGAGCGCATGAACATGAACAGCCCGGACCCACACTTTATCACCCCGCGCAGCGAGCGTTTGATAATAAGTGTGTGGTATAGGTATATAGATATATTGTGTCTCGTATGCTATGCTATGTTTTTTGATCTCCGTGGTTTCTAATGGCGACATTTTAGTAATACTTTTAAGGGAAATAAATTATTTTATTATTAATAATACGCGTGGCACAGCCCACAAAACTCTCCAGAATTAAGAGAAAGGCGAGGAACACAAGGAGTGGTAACACTGCACCGTGTGCCCGCTTTCGGCAGATTGCCTACCTACCTACTTCGTATATCGTGATACAAAATGTCATCGTGCACCGCCGCGGCTAGCGGAGCCGCACCGCGCGCTCCGTTTGTTCCGCGCCTTAAATGCAACAACTTACAACTGTGAGAAACAGGTTCAACAGAGACTGCAGGGCTCCTATCATCAGAACTATCAGCAGCGAGGTTGTGTTCAGGGCGCACGGCGTGGCGTTGGGCTGCAATTAAATAGGTACGATTAGTCGGTGTCGTTGACCTCTATTGATCTTTGAAAATATTATCATTCTCATCATTGGCCTTACATGCTGTCTATGAAACGCTGATTTAAGCAGCGTCTATGTTATGGTAATGCGGCGCTTACGCACAAGTCTCGGCGAAGGCTGATACGGGAGCGAATAAATAAGGGCGCAGAATAATCTTAAAAGCAGACCCAATAGAGTTTTCCCCATCCGATTGGGATAAAAATTCATTGGACAAGCTCCCGCTGGGAGCTCAAGCTGGGATGGGGCTGGGGGGGTATCATGACTATGAGGTTAGCACAGCAGCCCACTCAATTCTTGTATAGCCAGGTATGTAATACCCATACCATTTTGAGATGGGCCGCATACATGACGATTCAGGGCTGTCTTTTATGAAGTTACAATTCTAAACCGGCAACATTGGTCAAAAGAACTATCGTTATTGGTGAAGCGCATCATTGTTGCCAAAAATTGTGACTTATTTAGTGATCTTTAGGAGAGTTCCACTATTGAGCGGTCATTAGGTGACGATAGTGATGATATTTGTCGAATATCATAAAAAAAGGGTTTTTTTCTAGTTCTACCTACTATTATTATAATAAAAATTTTTTTTTCCTTCTGTGATAATCCAAATTCTAAGTACTATTTAGCGATGAGTCCAGTCCACCTTGTGGGGTCCCTACCTACGCCGCGCCTTCCGGTGCATGGTCGCCACTCGAGAACCTTTCCGCCCCAACGGCCATTGGCTCTACGTGCTATGTCCCACAAGGTGGACTGATGACCTGGTAAAGGTTGCGGGATGCGGGTGGCGCAGGACCGGTCACTTTGGCACTCTTTGGGGGAGGCCTATGTCCAGCAGTGGACGTCTTTCGGTTGATATGATTATGATGATAAAGAGAGGATGGTCTCACATCGACAGGCGTGTCAATATCAGCGAGCAAGATGCCGCACAGCGACATGTCGGTCACTTGTCCCGTGTCATACATTTGGATCACCCGGTTGGCGATGGTAGGCAGCCATGCGACGAACGATCCAGAACTGGAATGAACACAACACTACAATCCCTGAAATACTTTTTAAGACGTGACAGATCTATACCCCCATCTAATTGTAATATTTATAATAAATAGTACCATCCTATTCCTAAAATTAGGATCTAAAAATTAAGAGGCATTGGTTTTTTGCGCTACTTCTGACACAATAAGGGAGTCCCGTTTATAAAGTGTCTGACATTATACATGGTATACCCACTCGCAATTTCGTAATTGCTAATGAAATCAAGATATTGCATTATTAAAAACAAAAGCTATGTTAAAAACCGTCTGTCCAGTAATTAAAAATTTCGTAACTATTTTCTAAAGCACTCACAGTTGGAATGTAAAGAGGATGGCTAGGATGGCGGTGTACTTGAGCAGCGGGGCCTTGAAGAGCGGCGCTATCTGGTCCCTGGCAGACAGCCCCGAGGTGCGGGCTGACGACTCGGGCAGCAAGCCTGCGACCTGGAGGTTAAACAAACAAATTGTAAGTATTACTTTATCTGCTGGCAAAGACGTCACCTGGCTGGACATAAGCCTTTCACAAAGTGCCCCAGTAACCGGTCCCGCGACTGATATCCGTCCACCTTGTGGGCTTACCAGTTACCAAGGTATTAAAATTTCTAGCAATTATGTTAGAATCTCGTTTTACATACTCCTAAATCAAATGGTTATGTCGATATGAAATACCAAACATATAAAAGTATCTGTAACTAGTTATTCCAAGTAGCAAGTTGTTGAGAGTGTTTTATGAAAAGTACAACTTGTGTACCAGTTGTCTGAAATAATCAAGTAGGTAGTCATTAGGTCAAACTTAAGTGGCAGTGGGCCGGGCACATTAGCACGTAGAACCGATGGCCGTTGGGGCGGAAAGGATCTTGAGTGGTGACCACGTACCTGAATGCGCGGCGTGGGTAGGCACCCCACAAGGTGGGCTGATGACCTGGTAAAGGTAGCCGGAGTCCGCTGGATGCGGGTGGCGCAGGACCGGTCACTTTGGCACTCTATGGGGGAGGCTTATGTTCAGCAGTGGCCGTCTTTCGGCTGATATGATGATGATGACTTACATCAAAAACTGCCTTCTTCCCCAAATTGACCCTCTGAATGGTCCTCAAGATCTCCAAGGCGCGCTGTTCATCTCCTCTCACCAGCGCGAACTTGGGGCTCTCCTGCAGGAAGTAGAGGGCGGCGGCGCAGATCAGACTCGGCAGGGAGTAGACCACCACGAGGGTCCGCCAGGAGTTCCAGTAGATGCCCAGGGCAGGCAGGTGGTGGGAGAACGTGAGGGGGATAACGGGGATGGCTAGAACTAAATAAAATCCTGTACTGTAATGCTGTGTAATTATTATAATAAAAAAAAATAAAAAAAAATGGGAGGATCTTGTTAAAGTTTGGATGAATACTGGCACAATAAATAGCAAGATTGTGAGATTTCATAGTACAGTCCCCTCATCTCAAACTTCAAAGCAGACTACCCAAATCGCTTAAAGTTGGGCCCATACAATTTTAATTTATCTTTATCAGATCTGGGACCTGGGAAAATTTAGATTCAGACTTAGATTTATTTATTTCATAAAATAAATAACTATACAATATAAGTTAACTTTAAGCTAAATTTTCACGAATTTATTTAATGATCGGCAAATAATGAATGTTGTTTGAATGAAATGTCACAGGTATTTTTTCTTATCAGAACACGATACCTGTTATGCCCTTGATCGGTTCACACTCCATGTTTGGTACACTCTGTATATTACAAAATTATTAATGATAAAGTCAAAATGAGGAATTTAAATATAAATATACAAAAATGGAGAAGGATACCCTTTCAAATAAAAAAATATTTCCCATTTCTGTCCAGGCGTCTTCGAGTAATCGGGGAACATACTTACCTCCTCCTTTTTTGAAGTCAGTTAAAACAGGGGAACGTCAATTACCTGCCATTATCCCCTGGGAAAGCAAGAAGATGCTGGAGACCATGAGCACCACAAGGTTACGTTTCGACAACGGTACGCACTCGCTCAGCAGCGTCATCGACAGTGTGTACTTGGCTGCTGCCCTGTAAGCAAGAAATGTATAAGTCCACTGGCGTTAGGATTGGGCGCGATGGGGCGACCGCCCAGGGCGCCGGACGTAAAGGGGTACCGGCGTCCCTTTATGTCCTCTCGCTCATTGAGTTAGGGGTTAGGGGCACCCTAGAAATCTCGCCCAGGGCGCTGGTGGTGGTGGCGCAGTGCTAAAACCGGCACTGCCTGAGCGTCTTGATGGCAACATCGACATGTTTTACCACCTTAAGGGCAATATTTCACCGGGACTCCATGGCGGCGCAACCAGTCGCCCAACACCAGCAAATTGTATGCAGTTGGTTGTGCCGCCATGGTGACCCGGTGAAATATTGCCCTAAGAAAAATGTCACTGACTGTAAAAGTATCTCCAATGATACTTTGGGATCGTCATGTCCTTTTGGAACGGCGTGTTCAGGGTCGTAGTCGTCGAGTTGTAGCCTCAAAGCACTACAATAACATGTGTCGACATCTGCCAGGCGGATAAGATGTATCATAGGAATAAATGAAACATACCTTGGCTAAATCTGCCATAAAAACTCAATATTGCACGAGTGAAACTTAAATCACCCACGCGGCCTACATATACTAAATTCACCACCCAAAGAAAGGCACTTAAATGTAAAGTTACGCGATTCAAATCAAGTTCGCCCACCATGGTCAGCATTTTCACTTACAGCAGTGCCGAAAGGAACTGAAGTATCATCAGCATAACCCAGTTCACGGAGATGCTGCTCAGCGCGTTCAGCAGGGCCGAAGACAGGAGCGACACGAGCAGCATGCTGCGGCGTCCGCGCGTGTCGCCCAGGTAGCCCCAGAGCGTGGCGCCCAATATCAGGCCTAGAATAGACAACTGGATTATCTCCTTTCCAACCCATTAATAGTAGGTTTTAATTGAAAATTTCATTTCTGTCACATGATTACCGCCATTAAATGAACAAACCTCTCTGGTATCGTGCATTAATATGGCATTAGTACCTACTGACATCTGAATATAGAAATCTGGTAGAGCCCTTGTTTAGGTATCGTATCACGGAACGAGGCAAACTCGGTTCGTAATCTGTGGTGTGGGGGAGGGGGAAACCATCACACTACACTTCTTTAAATTGGAGACATTGGAGTAGTGGAATACTGTAGAATATATAAATTGGAAATTACTCTACCGACAAGGGCCTAGCTGTTACATGTATGATGATAAACATATATTTAAATTTAAAGAGCATTCCTCTAGAGGTTTCCGTGGAGGAAAGCGCCAATTTAAATCAAATGCAGCACCCCTGAATCAGTGAAGGTCAGAAACACCATGCACATTACAGATATACTAAGCGTCTGAATCCACAACTGTCTCAATGAATAAATGTTCAGGCTCAGGGGTTCAGTCTGGGTGTCCACTACTTCTGATTCTTCCATAAACCATTCTGGGGTATCCTCGCTGTTACTCTCTGCCCCTCCATCAACATCTAATATTTATTGCCTGGCAAGTAGACTCTAAAATCAACCACTATGTAACCACTGCGTGTCTGGACTCACCTACAACTGGAGCCGCCACCAGTAGCCCTTGCTGTGCACCCGTGGTCTGCAGCTCGCAGGCGCTAGCTGGTACAATGATAGTAGCACCGTACGCCAGACACGCCATGGCGATGATGGCGACGCCAGACGTGACCGTGTTGATGTAGCTGTACAGCCCGAAGCCTGGAACGATATTTACCATATCGAATAGGTTACCTTAGTGTAGTAGTTAATACCTTAGTGGTTTCACTTAAGTCGAACGCTTAACTGAGGCTCCAGGAGGGTAGCGAGGGCAGGGACCTATAGGGCCGTCTTTAACCTATTGGAGGCCCTTGGCATATCAGGATAAGGCCCATATAACTTTAACAGAACACTATTTTGTTAGAATAGACAAAGAGGAACTAGGGACTTTGTATTTGGTCTGAGGGGGGGCCCATCGATCGCGGGGCCCTGGGCACTTGCCCAAAGTGCCCACTGGGAAAGAGGGGCCTGGGGACCTACACGCCTGGTACCGATTGATCCGTCTCCCTCGTGCCCCTAATTATGTCTGATGCATCTCAGTTACAATAAGCTCATACCTACCAACCTTAATTAGCGCTAACGCTTTACTTTACTTGTCCCACGAAAAATATATAGTTAATACTAGTTTTTTTTCTGTTTCAGCAACATAAAAATTACAACCCGGGAAAAGCAGTTAGGTATTAATATGACTGTAATGTAAGTTAAAAAAAACGTTGATTTATGTGTAGACGCTTTTTACTCACCAGCTTTGTCCAGAGCAGCCTCGAACGATATCTTATTGGATTTATCCATATCATCTGCTCTTACATCCATATCTGAACCCATAGGTAAGTTATTTCCTAAACACTGGTTATCCGTCTAAACGCAGACTATTACTTATATTATGTTTAGTATATATTTAAATGTATATTATTACTATTTATACTAAATATCACACAAATACATTTTGGAATTCACACGTATAAATATTAAACAAACGTAGTTTATGTTTAGGTAGTACAATCACACGTCCTACAGTGCTCTTTTTTATTAAATTAAATTTAAACTAAGAATATCAATCTCTGAAGTATCTAATGTTACACGCTGACTAGGTCTCTCGGTTCTATTACATAATTACGAAGCATTTAGGTAAGTTTCTCTCTGCAAATCATAACGCACAATATAACAGTAGAGACAACATTTAGGCCTGCAGGGCACTAAAATTGGTGATTACGATTACGTTAATCCAGGTAGGTCCGATAATGTGTTTTAAAAAATCGATATAAGCAAGTAGATAGGTACTATCAAATGAGAGTTATCATTATACAACATAATAATCATACTACGGTAGCGTAATAGACCGTGCATTACCTACTCGGCGCGGGCCGAGAATGGAATCGAAATCAAAATATTGCTCACTTGTACCAATGAGTTTTTCGGAACTTATACTTAAGTATACGGAATGTTTACCGTTAGCTTTTCGGTGGAGGAAAACATTGTGAGGAAACCAGTTTCATCTCAATGAGGTCTAGTTTTCACTCTGGGTTGGAAGGTCAGATGGCAGTCGCTTTCGTAAAACTAACGCCTATGCCAAATCTTGGGATTAGGTGTCAAAGCGCACCCCGGACTCCTTTTTAAAGCACAACCGGGAATAACGCTAGGAGATGGTGGAGGACATTTTTAGCAAATACAAGTAAAAAAGTAAATGTGAGAAATAAATCGCGACTAAATGACACGGTTAATAAATAAATAAATAGGTAATACCTAAATAATAGGGGACAATCTTAGGTACCTATACAAACCAAACTATAACCACAATGGGCAGAATAAAAGGTTCTTTTTCTTAGATGAAATGTATGATCTAGGTAGCACGCGTGGCAAATTATTCCTCTGTTTAGTGCCTAGTGCATAGCTTACAGAATCGAATGAAAATTCCCGTTATGCATATGTCCACAACCATGAGTAGAAATACGTATAAGGCCTGCAACACACTGGCGCGGCCTGCGGTGGCGTTTACTTTACTATGGTCCGCCGCGGTCAGGCCGCGCCAGTGTGATGTGGGCTAAGGCCTGCATCACACTATTCACACTGGCGCGGCCTGGCCGCGGCGGACAATAGTAAACTTGTCCGCCGCTGTCAAATTTATTATTGTCCGCCACCGCAGGCCGCGCCAGTGTGTGGCAGGCCTTAAGGATTCTGAGCGAATTGAAGGCAGTTTGCGCCTCAATGTCACGATATCTATGATAGCACTTGATAGAGTGTGGATAGAGTCTGTTGGTCAAAATGTACCTATGCGACGTATGCGTATGACGTTTGGTGTTGCCGCGTAATGAGGGTTTTTCAGAATACGTTTTGTTTGGTCACCAGCGGATCCCGTGACGAGAGGTCTTTATGACAACAGCTTTTAAAATCCACCAATCATGATGATTATAAATTATTAGTGGATTTTGACACTGCCCTCTCACAGTGCAGCCAGCTGGAGTCATACATTCTGAAAACCCCCTTAGAATCTAGTGGGTTCAATTTACATTTGCCAGACTCTTTGATAACTGAAAAACCGCTCTGTCGGGACAGTTAGAGCACCACACATTTATTGAAGTCACATCTACATTATACGTATACTCGATCAACCCAAGAAGGACTGCGTCCGCTGCGAAACCATAAAGATCTAAGATAAAATGCATACTCAGCAAATCGACCGCACTATGTGTACACTGTAAAAACACCTTTCCTGTACATCGATAAGGCTCAAAATCCTAGTCACAGTGATAACGATTGAATTTCTATGGGACCAATATTCCTTATTTGAGGAATGATCCAGATGATTTTATGATATTTATTTATTAGTCTTATTGGAGCAAAAAGCGTGTGAGTTAGTGTTCATTGCTGTTATATTGCAATTTGATTTCTGTGGGGTCCGAATGCTTATACTATAGACAGGTATGTAATTAATAAATGTGTCTCCAAATGGTACTTGGCCAACAATGAGAGGACGCCTTTGAGTCCTGTGACCAGCAATATGTACTTATGCAGATGGTGAAGTTTATGTGTTAAGTGTTCATTTCTAAAATCTGCTGTTGAATGAAGCGCATTCATAATAACTACTTATAAGTAACCAAAATCTGACCCGGGGTCAATAGTTATTTGTGTCACAAGGGAGCAAAATAGTATATTTACGGCGAGGGCGGTGTATTGAATCCTGAATGCAGCGAGGGATACAAGACGAAGATAATTTTGCAACCGAGTGAAACATACTATTTATCACACCGAACCGACTGTGAAGAAATTAAAAAAGATCTTAAGATGACTTGAGAAGTTTTATAAAATTTCATAATATTTATTTAAAAAAAAAATATTACAAAAATCCATACATATAACTTTATAAAGTTAAAAATTGAAATTTGTTCGTTTTTAATCGATTACGATGAAATGACAATCGATTATTATAATAAGATCTGTGTTCAATGGGCACATAGAGATGTGCCGGTGAGAATGTTCTCGCTCTCGGAAATTCCTTCTCGTGAGAATTTCCACACTTTCTCGGGAACATTCTCTTGAACGGAAATTTCAGAGAAAGTGTATTAAATAATAGCAAAATTTGGGTTTTTATTGTATTTATATTTTCGTTTAAGTGGTTACTAGGTGTCGGCAAGACCGTAAAACAAGAAAAGATTTCCAAAGGCTACTTTCTCTGCGTTCTCAAGAAAGTCACGAGAATATTCTCGAGAACGTTCTCGGTACTTTCTTGATGAGAACGTTCTGGCGAAATTTTCGAATAAAATCGTTAGGAGACAATTTTTGAAATTAACAATTTGCTTGTTATTTTACATCAGTATACGTATACTTTTAGAAATGAATTGTTTTGTTTTTCGAAGTATGTTTTTTGTAACTACTTATTACTTTTAAGGACGTGGGCGAAATATAAAATGGTTTCTTTTATAATTCATTTTACATACGTGGTAGGTGTAGATATGTAGGTAATATTTAAGTACAAGCAATTAATAAAATTTAATTATTATAAATTTAATTAATCGATGCAGCACGCAAACTTTTTTTCATTCCTTTGTTATTTAAGCATCAATTATCAAGACTTAAACCTTGTCTTACCACATACAGAAGAGTTTACTTAAGAATCAATCATTTTTAGCATTCCCGCTAATAAATCATATCATAAGTGAGTAGGGACTAACCTTTAAATCAAATCAAATCAAATCAAATCAAAACATTTATTCGTGACAAACACAACATCGATTAAAAGAAATAATAATAAAAAATAAAACACATTTTTGCCACGAAATGGACCCAGCTCAGCATGTACTAGCTTTGCAGCCAGCGCTGGTCTTCCGCAGGGTCCATTTGGTGAGGACACGGAAAGTAACAAACAAAAATTAATAAAAGGAAAAATACCGTCTCAACTAAAATTAAAACTTATAAATAATTAAATTAAAAAATAAATAGTTGTAGTAGTAATGGTTTGTTGGCCTGCAAAAAGTTGCATCCCAACAAACCGCTACGTGCGTATGGGCCTTAATGGTAAAAGTGAACGCAGCCCATACGCGAACAGTACTACTAGCGCCAACAAACAGAAAACAGACTAAACACCATAGTAGAAATTATTATCTATTTCTAAACTAAACACTAAACGTCAAACAATCAAAGCAGCATGATATTGTGCTTAAAAACAATATTATTAAGTTAAACTACGTTGACAAACTGAAGTACACATTAAATTACGTTTGGCAACCGTATGGCAATGGATGAATTGCAGATGGGGCATAACCAACAGGTGAGGGAGTGTTAAATGCAGCTAGTTTCATGACACAGATTCTCCTGTTTATGCTGATGTTCTTGCATGAATTTTTTGAGATTAATTCTAAATCTGTTAACGTCCGGCAAGCCTCTAAGCGGCGGCGGGACATTGTTCCAGCACTTCGTGGCTGCATAGCGGAAACTTCCTCGGAAAGCAGCAGAAGCATGTCGGGGAGTCACCAGACATATTATGCGCTGACGTCTTCCACCCCGAGACGAGTTATTAAAGGAGAGTTTCTCGAAGAGATACGCCGGCGCCTCGTGCTTTAATACCCCAAAAAGCAAACAAGCCAAATGGAGCTTACGGCGGTGTTGCATTTTCAAGATATTATTCTTGTTTAGAAATGGGGTGACATGGGCCCTCAACGGAATGTTGAAACAAAAGCGAGCGCAGGCATTCTGAACACGCTGGATGAGTTTCTTTGTTTTAGAAAGAAGTCGTGGACCAACAACAGTGTCCACATAATTAAGTCTAGATAAAACTAGTGATTCCACCAACTGTATTCGTAGGCTCTCATTTAAAAATGGTCTTATTTTGTACAGTACTTTGAGTTTATAAAAACAGCTTCTGACTGTATTGGCAATGTGTTTTTCATAACGAAGGCTGCCATCCATCAAAAGACCTAGGTTGCGTGCTTCATGCGTCCGCTCAATAGGCTTATTCATAACCATAACGTGATTTGAAGGACTGGTGCTAGCTAGCTGTTGTTTGCTGCCAAAAACCATATACTTAGTCTTACTTGGGTTAAGAATTAACCCATTTTCTGTGGCCCAGTTAGAAATACTTGAAAGGTCTGCATTAAGATTTTCTATGGTGCTCTCTAGTTCGGAAGGTTTGCATGAGATGTACACTTGTACATCATCCGCATAGATGTGGTACTTGCTGTGTGTTATGTGTGACCCTATATCAGCAGAGTATAAAATGAACAGGATCGGACCAATCACCGACACTTTACACCAGGTATACAGTATACAGGTATTTACAGAGATAAGATAAGACAACTACTGTTTGTAAAAAATACCATGACATATTTTCAACAATGATTATGACTCTCGGATAACTTCTTCGCTATCGGGGTAACTCAGGTAATTTTCAAATAAACAGATCGTCAAACCACACGTGGGTTTTGCGGTATTGATAAAGACAATTGACCACTAAACTCCATTTGCTTAATTTGTTAGGATTTAGTTTAGCCACATTTTACTTAGTGTCATCAAAGCTCATGCGCCGAATGGTTGTAATTTTACGTAAAATGGTACTCGTGTTTGTCACTCAAAATGAAGAAAAGTAAGGTTTTTGAATATTTTAGAACGTTAACAGACAATAACCGTGTTAAATATGTGTGTTTGTTTTGTGATGTAACTTATATGAACAAAAATGCAACAAGATTCGCGCGACACATAGTTTTCAACTGTAAAAATAGCCCTACTGAGGTGAAACGGGATTTGGAACCAAAAAAACATAAAGAAACTGTTCACAATCATGATGTTTCCGAAGAGCCCATTGCTGAAAACTGTGCAGATAATGAAAGCGACACATTCAATGAGGTAAGCTGTATTTAATTATTTATATTGTGTTTGTTTGAAACTTAAGACGAAAGTGGACGAAATCGTTTTATCATACAAATAATTTATAATCCAAAATTGATAAACAAGTAATGAAAATACTTCAGAAATCAATAATGCAAGGTTGTCAAAAAACCGATTTTATCTAATAATTCTTATATAATGTTATCTTAATTTAATCTTGTTTCAGAATGAAGTTCACAAAGCTTTAGCTAGAGCAGTTTATGTGACTGGCCAACCGCTGTCCATATTTGAACATCCTTTGTGGAAACAAGCGCTTCAACTTCTAAGGCCATATTTTAACCCGCCTTCCCGCAAGATGCTTTCGACAGTACTCCTAGACGAAGAGTACGAAGACGTCAAACAAAAAGTCACAGAAAAGATTGAAGACGCCAATGTTTTGCATATAGCAGCCGATGGCTGGACGAATATAAGGAAAGATTCAATCCTCAACATTATTATTTACACACCAAAGCCATATTTCCACTCATCGATTGATACCCAGGATAATCGACACACGGCAGAGTACTTATCTGAAAAGATAAGCCAAACCATGAACGAAATTGGATCTGCAAAGTTTCTTGGCATCATCACTGACAATGCTGCCAACATGAAGAAATGCGGAAAGCTGTTGACTGACCAGTATGAAAACACCACTTGGGTTGGATGTCTGGCCCATACTCTAAACTTGCTGATAGGCGATGTGCTAAAAATCGATTCAGTTCAAGAAACCTTCAAATCAGTTATAGCAATTGTAAAATCAGTTTTACAATCAAATATCTACAGCGCAGAATTCAAAAAGATAGCTCTCGTTGCTGTTCCCCGTCAAAACGAGATGGGGTAGTTATCTACATTGTTTAGAAAACTTTCTAAAATCTAAAAGCATACTTCAGTCGATGGTTGTCAATGAAAATAACAGAGACCTACAAAAACATAAATTAAAATTATTAAGCGAGACTACTTGGCAAGATGTCGCAAACCAAATAACTTTTTTGAAACCGATTGTCAAATGGATCACAATCTTAGAAGGAGATAGCTGCTCAATCCATCTGGTGCATCGAGCTCTTAAAGAAATAGAAGAAGAACTGGAAAGCGACAATTCTAAAAGTATTTTTGAAGAAGTGCCTTTAAGAGATTTGAAACTTAAATTCAAAACTAGAAAAGAAAACTGCGTGAAACCCATTCACCTTGCTGCAGTTATTTTGGACCCGAAAAACCAGGGTGCTACTCTCAACAATGATGAATATCTAGATGGATGTTCAACAATAATGACTATAGCACAATGTGACGCAGCGCTTCTTCAGGAATTATCGGACTATAAGTGCCGAAAAGGTCTTTGGGAAAGGCCGTTGATATGGCAAGCGACAGAAGATGTCGATCCAATATCGTGGTGGCTAACCTTCTTTCGCAAAACAGTGTTAGCAAAAACAGCTCAAAAAGTCTTATCGATACCCTCTACTTCAGCCTCAGTCGAAAGATCCTTTTCTACTCATGGAAACATCCACACAAAAAAAAGGAATAAACTCAAAACTGAAAGAGCAGCCAAAATCTGCTATATATCACATAATTGGAAACTTATGAACAAAGCGCTGAAGCTTGAGGGGCCAGCAAGATTGCCAAGATCTGATTCAAATACTGAAAACACTGAGAACAGCAGTCAAATTGTCGACGACGTAGCTTCCTGGGACTTATCGTTCGAATTAGAGAACTTTGATTTTCGATCTGTCACATATCTGGATGAAGACACAGACTTGTCAGAATAGAATATTTTTAACATTTTATTGTCTCTTTATGATTGGTTACTTTCAAATGATTCATTGCTCATATTGATGATTCAACACTTTGTGGTAAAATGAATGATGTCTTAACTATGTCATTATTATAATAAGTTAAAAAAAACTAATTAATAACAGGCAGTCCACTGTTAACTATATTATGTATTAGTTATGTTTTAAGTTTTTATTAAAAGTTGTTGCTGATTTTTTGATTCAATTGATAAGGAGTTTATTTGCTAGTATAGTCATTACATTTTATAGTTAATTATATTTACTAGATTGTGTATTAATCATAATAACAATAACAATTATTTACCTGATTTAGTAGTAGTAGTTTTAGTTTATATTTCTAATTGTTGATTTTGTATACAATAATCATTGAAAATGATGCAAATTTTTAACAGTGTATGTAAAATTTATATTATACAGCAATACAAAAATCATTAAAACACTTTTTTCATATTATACTATCTTTTATTAACATAAAAACTCCTTTAACACGATCCAGATAGTCATGGAGAAAGTTCTCCGGAGAACATTCCCGAGAACATTCTGGGGAAATTCTCGAGAACATTGAGAATTTTCTCCTAGAATATTCCGTGGTGGTTGAATGTTTCACATATAGCTATAAATAGTAAATAGAACTAAATGTCAATAGAAAAAAACAAATATTTTAAACATTTCGGACACTTTCTCGGAAATTTCCGCCTAAGAGAATGTTCTCGAGAACATGCCCGCAACATTCGCACGTTCCCGCACTTTCTCGAGAACGGCACATCACTAGGCACAATGCGTAAACGCTACATGCCAATGAATAAATTAAAAAGTAGCTTAACAGAAAAGTAGCATTTTGATCCCTCTCGTCGTGGAGCGAAACTTACTTTTCTGAATGAAAGGTGTGAAATAGTTATTTGTGTCACAAGGGAGCAAAATAGTATATTTACGGCGAGGGCGGTGTATTGAATCCTGAGCGTAGTGAGGGATACAAGTGTTTACGCCCTAGACGAAAATAATTTTGCTACCGAGTGACACATACTATTTTTCACACCGACTATGAGGAAATTTAAAAAAAGCTATTGTTAAAATATATCTAAATTATCTTAATTTTCATTACTAATTTTGAAACATTACGAAATATTTATAAATTTTTATACAACGTTGTTAGAGTTAAAACTTGAAATATGTTCGTTTTGAATCGACTACGATGAAATTACAATCGATTATTTTATTAACATCTGTGTTCAATTGGCACATTGCGTACAAATGCTCAAATAAATAATAATAATGCTCAATGTATCAATTAAAAAAGTAGCTTGAACAGAAAATTAGCGTTTTGGTCCCTCTCGTCGTGGAGCAAAACTTACTTTTCCGAATGAAAGGTGTGAAAAATTGTTTTTTTATCTGTGTAGACCCCTTGTAAATCCTCCGGAAGATTTTTTTCGCTACTTGCGACAGGCGCAGGAAACGGAAGCGAATAAATAAATGGGCCATTTCATGAAAAACTTTGACCTTCAAAAAGTGTTCTGTAGGAACCTATATTGAATAAAATATTTTTGATTTTTGATTTCGATTTTAAGCCTCCTCTACACAATGCAGCACGCGGTTTTGCATTGGAATGTGATGGAAGTAGTCTTTCTTCTTCTAATACATATATCGTTGCTTCCTGTATGATGGGTCATGATAGTCATATTGGCCATTGTGTGAGGAGCCTTTATGCTGAACAGGGCTTACGATTCAGCGTTAGCGTAAACTAAAATTTAATAATTCTGAGTAGATAAGTTAGTAGATATATATACCTACATCTTTTTCTTAAATTGTCCAAATATGCAAACGACGAGCTTTAGTGGCAGCTAAAAACAAAGCATATCCGCTCGTTTTCCGACACAGTGCGTCGTAGTTGATCTTGCCTTGCGCACGCGCAGCGTTGACAACACAATGGGGCCGTCGCCTATTCGGGAGCTTTTAATAGTGCTGATATACAGGTTACATGTACGCCTTCTGTTTAGTAACGGTAAACTTCGAGTTGGTTTCTAATATAGGTGCATTGGGTTGATTTTTGGTACTAATTACATTTTATTGGAACTATATTACTTACTAGAAAGTAGATACCGTTCATCATGTGCATTAATATCTCGTTTGAAACAACGTATAAATCTATAGACGCATCATTAGAATCCAAATGCACATAGAAAATACCCTCTGCGAAAAAGTACTACCGTAACCCTTTGTTTAAAACCAATTTTTTTGAATGCCGTAACTTAGAAGTTTTATTCTATTCACAGCTTTAGGGATTGCATAGGTACCTGAATATTTGTTAGATATTTTTTTTTATTTTAATAACACACGCGTTCGTGATAAAAAAGGATCTCGCTAGGATAGACAGCTTAGACGAACAAAAGAGTGATTCTATTACAACTCGCACCTTTTTGCTTTTGAGGTACCTGAATTGAATACTTTCTATTCCCACTTGTGTTAGTTTAAAGTAAATAATTTATGCTATTACGGAATAAATGGAATTTATCCACGGATCTAGTACAGCGACAGTAACCTGCCTCATTGTATGATAATGCGTCAGATTCGCATTGGAGCAACAAACGCGGCGGTTTTTTAAAGACTGTATCGCGAGATTGAACTTTCCATATAAATCACAGCATGACAAAAGTTTCATCTGATTGACTAATTTAAACGTAAGTAGGTACTTTTACTTGATTAGGCTTTTTTATACTGTACCTATCAAATATGTACTGATGGAGGGGCGAGCTGAGACAAGGCGAAGCGAGAATTGAAATTTGTATGGCAATGCCATAAGTACGAATTTCAATTCTCGCCACGCCTCGTCTCATCTCGCCCCTCCGGTGGAAAATCAGCTTTACAGTAGCGAGCGGCGGCAGCACGAACTGCCGAAGTTCGTAGAGCTGTGCCTATTGCCCGATGGAGATACATATTCGATCATCGATTTTCAAATCAAATCGAATGCCCATCAACCCACAATCTCAAGAGCCACCCTCGCTCACCCAGGAACTCATTTACTGAACAGCACTAGGCAGATAAGTGTTGTAAAGTTGGTAACAACCATTTATAAATATTATATCTAATCTAATTGAACCTTGAGCACGTATTTACCTGGCAGATTAATTACGTGTACGCGTGCGATCTCGAGCTCGTGATAGGTCGTGAGAGGAGCGACAGATTGAGATACATTAAACGATGATGATACTGAATACTGTACTGTCGGTTGCGAAAATGTCTAGGCTAATTTCGAGCCAGCGAGCGAAGCGAACGTATTAGTCCTATCTTGGGCCGAAAATCGTTTGTTTGTTCGTTAATTATAATTATAGATTTTGTTGCCGCGCCCCTTTTTAGGGTTCCGTAGCCAAATGGCAAAAAACGGAACACTTATGGATTCGTCATATCTGTCTGTCTGTCCGTAATGTCCGTATATCACAGGCATTTTACTCGAAAACTATAAGTGTATTTGAATAAAATTTTGAGGATAGGTGTATTTTGTTAGCCGCTAGGTACATAGTTTTGTAAGGAAATCACTGAATTTTTTTTTTTACAGGTGCACCTCATATATAAAACTGAAACCCAAAAAGAAATTTTCAATTCCAAATCCACGTGTGGTACATCAATCGATAGGCCTCACAAAATAAATGTAAGGTTTCTAAAGATTTTTTTTTTGGTTAAGTGAATAGAGTTGGAGATAATCGCCCCGAAAGTCACTAAAATGTCTAAAATTGTGTCCCCTCCCTTCTAATTTTTGAACCGCGTAGGTATGTTAAAAATATGAAAAAAATCATGGACATAGGGCTTATTAAATTTTTTCAGCGAAAATTGTTTTGAACAAGATCGGTCCAAAGGTTTTCGAGATATTTCTAAAAAACTGCCTTCCTTAAAGAAAAGGACGTAGGTGCCATAAAATTTCAGTAACGATAAGTACGACCTTTTTAAAAGGCACGGAACCCTTCGTTGTGCGTGGTCCACGCACTTGGCCGCTTTTTATAGAAATTGTTTTTTTTTTTTCAAAATACCTTCACTGCACTGGGTTGCGAGGTGCTGGGTGGTTTTGCAGCTCGCAGAGCCACTCTAGCATAGATCCTTCAAATCTCCTGAAGACGCGCGCCCCAACCGATGACAGACACTTAGCTAGGAAAATATGGAAGCCACTCTTTAAAATTGTCCGAAAGGTCATGTGTCCGAAGTTTGAAAGCATCATAATTCCTTTTTTTTTCGAAGTCAATGTAAGCCACAGCGTAAACATTTGAACGGGATAGGAAATCTAGGTTATCCTGAAAAATCTAAAATACGTTTAGCGGATGGCATGGCACTTTCGTTTTCTGAATACTGTGAAACGGGATGAGTTGCACCTGACTGTACCTGCGCGTGATTGTCTACGGTGATTGTATTTCCACGATCTGGCATATTAAAACAACAACATCGATGACAAATTCAACCCGCATCTGGCCACACCACAAAAGGACAGTCACAAATTATAAGTAAGTAACCTAGATTCTTGTCTGGTCCTAAAGTGGTCCTTAATAAATAAGTATTTTCGGACAATCGAACACAAATTAACCTAGTCCCAAACTAAGCAGAGCTGTACCTAGTACTATAAGTAATAAGTTATTATGTTTATTTCATTCATGTTTTGAGGTCTACAATAAAGAGTATTTGTATTGTATTGTATTGTACTATATGTACTAGACGACGATAAACATATACCTACATAAGTATACGATAACAATACATAGAAAACATCCATGACTCAGAAACAAATATTCCTGCACATCACATGAATAAATGCGCATCCCGGGATTCAAACCCGGGACCTCTAGCTTCGTAGGCCACTACCAACTAGGGTGAAGAGGTCTTCATCGAATAATAATTCAAGGAGTTATCTAGATCTCTTGTGTTCGTTTAACCCAATTTCTATTGGATAGGTAAGTTATTTATTTGCAACCCTTCTGGTTGCAAGTACTTGAAGTACTTGCTACTTAAAACTAAGATACATGGACCCTGGAAGGGTATAGCAACAATCAGGTATTCGTCTCGCCCGACGGCGACGCCGCTTGGCACGATTATCAAACTATCAATCAAGAATAGGCAGACTAGCCCAAGATAGACGCAGAAATATGTCTGTCTCAGTGAGCATGTTAAGTTGCGAATTTAAGCCATAAAGTGACATGCGTAGAGCACAAATTACGAACAAAGGCGTCGAAAAGACGCGTCGAAAATTTACATATTTATAATTCGAAAACTTGCGGCGTCTATCGTGATCTGTGGTAATATCGCACACAACTTATAACATTGAATTCATCAGCTTTCAAAATGAATTTAGTTAGAGTTAATTAAGTAGGAACCTAGTAAATCTCGAAATAAGTGCGACATAAAGGCCCCTCTACATTCGCGCGCGATACGCGCCGCGATACACGCTCACGAGTCAACTCCACATTGTGTTCGCGTTTGCAGGTCCTTTGACACGGGCCAAAAACCGACAGCAAGTGGTTAACAAGGCGCGGATCCGCGATAAATATGCGCGAACGAGGAAATGTGTAGCCGACTCGCTGTGCGGGGGCCTTGAAACTCTTGAAAGTTGATAACAACTGTCACTGTCAGTGTCAGTATTGAATATGTCATTTTTGAGACACCGCACCATTGAGGCATTTTAATACTCATTCTCAGATTTCTCAGTTTGTGTTTTACGTTCTCGACGAAATGTGGACTCCAAAAAGTACGCTTGCGCTAATTGAAGATATTCGCCTCAACCCGTGTTTGTGGAATGTAAAATGCGAGGATCACAAGAGTCGAGCGAAGAAAACTACCGCGTACAAAGTCTTAGGTGCGAAATATGGTGTTAATGGCAAAGAGATTGAACAAAAATTTCATGCGTTGAAGAATCAGTTTCGCAGGGAACATAGGAGGCTGGAGAAGCAGGAGCAAGGATTGTCCCCAAAGCAAATACATTGGTTTGGATATGAGCCCTTAATATTTTTGCTTCATAACTGTGTTAAGCCCAGTGAAGGCTATGACAGTTATAACACGGAGAACGAGTCAGTGGATATGCATTGTAAACAGGTAAACTATGATTACTGCTAAGTGCTAATATATTTTACCAAACATAACCTCAAAAGCGTTAAGTTTAATGTAAACATTGCCAAACCATTAATCATTATCTCATCAACTTCGCCGCTAAGCCCTATTTACGTATGTATTAATGAAACATCAAATCACTTTGACAATTGTCTTATTTTTTTAGGAGGAATCACCGGAAGAGCAAGATCTCACAGAATATGAAGAGTATGAAGTATTAGAGACCATTGAGTCAACTAAACCGCCAAGGGCAGTCACTGCCATGAAAAGAAAGAGCAACGAAAGCGGCGGAGCAAATGCAAATGAAGCATTTAAATGCATGAGGACATTAGCAGAGAAGATGTGCTCCAGGGACGAGTTTGACATTTACGGAGAATACATTGCATACAAGTTGAGGGAATGTGGACGGTCCACTAAAGAAATTTCAATAGCGCAGCACGAAATAAACACAATATGCTTCAAGTTGTGTATGGGGGGATTTGCACCAAATTTGGAGCATTCCTTGCAAGGCTCCGTCCATTCCAATCCAGAGACTGAGCAGGAGGTTGAGCTGAGGTATATGCAGTATGTTGATGGTGAGCTTCAAGAAGAACCTAGTTAAGTTGTGATAAACTGCCAGAGTAGATTGTGTTTGGTGACTTTTGAATGTTTGCATTAGTTAGTACTAATAAAAAGTAAACTTGGAAACGTAATTCAAGACCAAAAGAACTACGACGTATATGTCACTTTCATTAAGTGTCAAAGTCACTTATGTCATTGTCAATCGAAAATGTCGGATGTAGCCAACCTTTTTGCATTGATCATCAAATCATGGTAAATATTTGTAGATATGGCCAACATTTTCAATATCAAAAAAGTTACATTCAACAATACGCATTATTAAAAAGTAATTGTTTTTTTCTACCTGATATCATTCAAAAACAATTACAATATCCCAAAACAAAAATTACTTGTTAAACATGTTATAAATCTATTCAGATATAGCTAGTGTGTTAAAATGGCGGAGGTCAGATTGACAATTACTAATCTATGGGGTCATGGCTGGTGGGGTCTACAGATTATATGATTTCACCACAATTTGTCACTACAACATGTCGAAGTCATAATTGGGTGTGTCATACAGATGTAACAATCCAACCACACGGTCAAATAGCTAAACGCATGGCATAATATTTAAATTACATCTAATGTTATTCACGTCTAGTTTATAAATTGTACCAAATGTTATGAATAACTGAAGTATTACAAGTGCAATAACAGTTTTTCTACCAAAAATCTTCTATGGTTAAATATTTAACAGGGTATCCAGTATTTATGTAATTAAGTTGAATTAACTTGTTTATTTAAATTGTAGGTTTAAAACTACCAATTAATAATTTTTCTTGGTGTGGTCTATTAAAAAGTGAAAATATACCACCGTAAACATATTTTATTTTAGTGGCAACCCGCGTTGGTCTTGAATTAGGTTTTCGGGTATAGATGTTAACTAGGTTATTTAAAAATAGTGCTGAAACGGGGTTGTAAAGCTGCAACACTGGAGTTGAGTTTAAAATTATATATTTTCCAGTAAGAAAGAAGATATTAATTACTTGAAAAATGCATAACAAACTTCATTACAAAATGAGAAAATATTAATGTTTGGAGAGTTAACCTTTACTCCCGACTTGATTATAGTGCAAGTTGAATTGTTTTTGTCAGTTGCTAAAAATGTTAAGTTTCTACTTGGCAAATCAGCTTTTTTCGGTTATAAGGAGCCCCAGCATTCTCAACACAAGTTGACTCCCTATACAAGCATTGTTTGATTCTCATTTCAGGCATGCTGGAATAACACGAAACTTAGTATTATATGTGGTGAAATAGTTTCTGTTTGCTAGAAATTATAATGGGAAAAATAGCATAGAATTTACTATGAAAAACTTCTGTCACTATTTTTATTCTATCATAATTTCTAGCAATATTAACTAGAAAAGAAACAAATATTTTTGTCTTAATCTCTTCACTGAGGATTAAACAAAAATAGAAATATGCCTACAGTTATTTACAAAGGAAAAAATAGTTATAGTTAAATATTAAAAAAAAATTGCTTAGGCATTCCCAGTTGGAGGTTTAAGCAGAATGACTATTTATAGTGACAATGAAAATTAATCCCGACTAGCTGCCTGCGCGGTTGCGCCCGCGCAATGCAAAGAACGCAGGGAACCCACGGAATAAAATATAGCCTATGCCCATCCAATGACTCCAGTCTAAAGGTGAAATAATGTTGTTTAGGCAAACCGGTGGAAATCAGCTTGTCCATGGCGGTCTGCCAATGGTATCTATCTATACCCGAAAACCTAAATCGAACCAACGTGGGTTGCCACTAAAATAAAATATGTTTACGGTGGTATATCTTCACTTTTTAAAAGGCCGCACCAACAAAATGTATTTATTGGTAGTTTTAAACCTACGATTTAAATAAACAAGTTAATTCAACTTATTTACAAATACTAGATGCCCTGTTAAATATTTAACCATAGAAGATTTTTGGTAGAAAAACTGTTATTGCATTTGTAATACTTCAGGTATTCATAACATTTGGTACGATTTGTAAACTATAGTTGTGAACAACGTTAGATGTAATTTAAATATTATGCCATGCGTTTAGCTATTCGACAAAATAACAGGCCAAAAGTGTGTAGCTCACTTTATAATCACAATCATCCGCCATTTTCTCAAGGGGTCTATACATGTAATGATTTGTCAGCCCCAGTTTATCACAAGCTGACTAATTGCTATGGTCTGGAGGCATGTTGCGCTGCTGATCCAACTGTCAAAAGAGTTATATTGAGAAATTGTATGCACATGTGGTTGGATTGTTACATCTATACGAAACACCCAATTATGACTTCGAGATGTTGTACTGACAAATGGTGGTGAAATTTTTTTTGGGAATGTTTAATTGTTTTTGAACGATATCAGGTAGAAAAAACAATTACTTTTTAATAATGTAAATGAAAATGTTGGCCATATCTACGAATATTTACTAAGATTTGATGATCAATGCAAAAAGGTTGGCTAAATCTGACATGTTCAATTGACAATGACATAACATAAGTGACTTTGACACTTAATGACAGTGACATATTTGTCGTAATTTTTTTGGTCTTGAATTAGGTTTCAGAGTAATATAATTATGAACATTAAAAAAAAACTATTTCGTTTTCATTTTATTTCTTCTGCTGACTACCGCTGCCACTGACTGTACCTAGGTAACACTTTCCACTGTTGGCGTTCGAAGGGTAAGATATTAAGTGACGAGAACCATGTTATTGCGTGTAACCCTAGAAATTGAGTGCACGTCAAAAATCGTGTTTCGCGGCTTATCGCCTAACTTGATGTGTCCAAAACGACTGTTATCTCAACACTGGGTCGACGAATTAATTATCATGTTATTTTAATTGAAAAGTGTCGGCTGGCGGATTAACATGGCGGATCAGCGATGGTGATAGGAATGTGTCGATGATAATGAAGTATCGATAACGCTGGTGAAAGTGGTGATGGACTCAAGTTAATGTTGCACATCGGCGCGAATGGTGAGTTGTTAATATTTTCGAACGATGGAGCGAAACAAAAGAAGTTCTATGCTTCAGCTTGGGCCGAAAATCGTCTGTTGTATGTCCAGATGTCCGGCTTTCCCGCTGTTTTCCTCTACAGGTCGCTATTTCTTAATCGATTATCTTGAAATTTTGAGAGCTTTAATATAGTTTTTTAAGAATTATTCTTATGAAATTCCTGCTCACAGATTATTTAGTTAACTAGGTTAAGACCTCATTCCAGAAAATATCTGATTTTTAATTTAGGTACATATACGTTTGCGTTCCTTCGTTTATCTAGGTTATAAAAAGGAAACATTGTACTAATTTTACCCGTTATTTTAAACATACACGCTAGTCGTCTTTTTTTCGTTTATCGTGTCAATGATGCCTTCTCATTCACGCATTTGCTAATGTAGAGGTTAGTAAAAATGAAACAAAACGCACAAGCATTTATTTTCGTCGACAGTACTGGATACTGTCGACGAAAATGCTGCTTATCCTATATAGAGAATTTCCGGAAATGATGTTCCTAAATTTCCGAGTAGTTTCTCATATACTTATATTACTTATAAAATAAATGAATCAGCCTCTATACGGCCCACAGCTGGGCACAGGCCTCCTCTCAAGGACGAAAAGGAACGGGCAGTAGTCCCCACGCTGACCCTTATAATTTTTTCGTAGATGTAGGTATATACAGGTTTCCTCACGATCTTCCTTCACCGAAAAGCCAACGTTTCGCATATGTTTGGAAAATATCTGCCATTCGTACGTAACAACATTAACGTACGTTGTGCAATAAAGTTAAATTCTGTAAAAAACTAGCCAAGTCTCGATGGAGCTGCTTGTTTATCTCTAAAAAGTAATGAAATCTAGACAAAGTCGTGCCAAGTCTAAGGTTCCTTACTGCGATTTCTTTATTATTTATAGTTAATGTTGTGTGACTTGGCCGTTGACTTGTAGGTACCCACTAACGTATAAAGAATGGGCTAAGGTTTAATAACAATTAACAATGTATTAGTCATAATGTATTTATACGTTAGTGGGTACAACGGCCAAGTCACACAAAATTAACTATAAATAATAAAGAAATCGCAGTAAGGAACCTTAGACTTGGCACGACTTTGTTTAGATTTCATTACTTTTTAGAGATAAACAAGCAGCTCCATCGAGACTTGGCTAGTTTATTAAAGAATGTTTTTGATGGGATTTCACTTCTTTTTGTAGAAACGTGGGCTTAATGATTTATTTTATTAGAATAAAAAAAGTTGAATATTTCTTGTAAAGGCGGTGTAGATATATCTCTAATAGTTTAGTTGGGCTCTTGTGTTTTCTAATCAGGGTCACCAGGTACTCCAGGGGACCGATTTTAGACTTTCGAGTGCTCGAATTCAAAAGCGAGCGGTAGAAAATATACGCACACGAAAATTTATCACTATTATTTTCGCAATTTCGCATGAACCCAATAATAGCTATTTTTGAAATCATCACTCGAAAGCTAGTGATTAGCTGTGTGTCGGCTGTCAATACTTTTGCGTTTCGTTGTATGCAAAAAGTAGATTATTACCGGTTTTTAATATTTTAATTTTCATCATACCTACTATAGAGAATAGTACTTTATTGGAGTTGTGTATCTATAATATAGTAAATTGATTCATTTTCAATATATTATACGTTTCATAACAGAAAAAAAAACACAAGTAAGTAGTGAGTAAAAGTAAACGAAACGCTTATTTTCCCGCCAATAGACTAACGATCTTGGTTTTCAACCACAAAATTCGGCAAGAATTTAAATAAAATCGTACACCAGCCAATCACTTACATCGAATCAGTATATTTTATTTAATATATCTATCTTTTAAATTAATAGTCAATCCATATTTAAATAGTTACAAATGAAGTGTCAACATTTTTTTCCGATAGAATTGAATACGAGTGGTCAATACCACTCGTTTTTAAATTTTCTATCGGTCGAATTTCAAAAATAGCATTTCATCGTTTTTCACCGTTTTCGAGTGAAAGAGTCGAGCGCTCGAAAGTCAAAAATCGGTCCCCATATCTTCGATTATCCTAGTTTTTATAGTTTTCCCTTTATGTGGCCATTAAACCCTAACTCTGTACCAAATTTCAGCCCTCTGAGTTTATGGGAAGTACTAAGTTCTATTTTTATGATCATGAGTGAGTGAGTGTCATAAATGCGAAACTTGGCTTTCGCTTAACTTCGGAACTAAGGGTGAGTTGCACCAAACCGTCTGTACTCGTAAGCGGTGTTCGTTAAAATCTGAATGTATGGAAAGTTTGAGAAGTTTCTATGGACTGACAGCTGTCAGCGCCATATTTAACGTTGATCGGTCTGTAATCGTAAGTCGGTGCAACCCGCCCTAAATGACCTACAGACTTGAAATTTTGGATTTTAAGTATGTGATTATAGCTTACTGGATGACGAAAATTACTGCGTTCTGGTCTTATCCAGAGGTTCTCAAATAGGGGCCTGAAAATGCGATGAAATGGTTCCAGTAAAGGATGGTACGGCAGTGTTTGCTTCGCGCTCGACTTGGCGGGGGCACTCCCGTGCCCCCAGATAAACAAATAATTAAAATAGATGCCTGCGAGTAAAATATCGACAACTCCTCCCAACACTTCACCTTGTCGGCGACGTAATATGTTCATGTCGCCACACTATTTGTCAGCAGACAGTCGATTACATCGTCAAACAGACAAGCAGACAGCTTGTGGGAACGAGACGGAAGTGCCGAGATGGTATCTAATTGATTTCCTTAAAATAGACAATGTGCCCAAATTGGTGCTTAAATGACGGACAGGTTTATTACTTACTAGTTTCCGCCCGCGACTTCGTCTGGACCCGGGATAAAAACTATCCTATATTTGAATCCAGACTGTAAACTATCTTCGTGCAAAATTTCATTCAAATCGGTTGAGCCGTTTGAGTGTCATTGAGTGACAAACATCCAAACTTTCGCATTTCAAATATTATTAAGATTAATAAGACTAGCTTCTTCCCACGACTCCGTCCGTGTGGAACTCGTAGTTAAATCGCTCCATACAAACTTTCATGCCCCATTTCACCCCCTCAGGGGATGATTTCCGGGATAAAAACTATCCTATGTCCTTCCCCGGGATTCAAACTATCTTCATACCAAATTTCATATCAATCGGTTCAGCGGCTTAAGCGTGAACCCCTTCGCTTAACAGACAGTTGGTCTCTAGTTGCCATGGTAACGTCTCCTGGCCTGGGTCACTTTTTAACCCCCGGCGAGAACGAGGGGTGTTCTAAAATAAATAATTCTAATTTGATCCTATTAATGTACAGTCAAGTGTAACAATATTGGTGCATACAACTTACTAATACTTAAATATGCCCATTGTTCTTATGACAGCGGATTCAGGTTTCGGTACATATATATAAGAGGATTTAATCGATACTTTTTGCACTTGACTGTACACCGCAATATGCCGAAGTTAACGGAAATTTCCATGAACACCCTGCATAAGTATTTTTTGCGTACCAACAAACAAACACAATTTTAGAACCAGTACAATTACGCAACGAGTAATTAGTGAATATTAAAATATTCCACTTAACGGCAAAAGCGAAATTAAAATAAGAGCATATTCTTGGTCCTTCCCAAATATAGCTAATTGCATTATAAAACCAAGATCAAGATGACTGGATGTGGTAGGTTTTAAGGTCCCCGTATCATGGTCGGCCTTATCACGCGATAAGTGACAAGATAGGAGCGTTGTCTCGTTCTATCGAACGGTGTCAGCCAGTGACGGAAGCTTTATCTTGTCACTTATAGTGTGATAAGGCCGACCATGAGGTCTGATGTCTGTCTGGACTGAAATGCACTTTGCATCCATAAAAAAGAGGAGAGGTGGGTACAGTGGAATGTCACCTCGTTCATATTTCGAGCAGCCCAACTGAAGAAGAACCATCCACAGAAGACCGTAGCCATAATAACAGCCCTGGTGTCGCCGGCGAGACGTCTGATGACGATGAGGTGAAATAGGAACCAGAAGACGTAGCACGGTTGCCATTTTATCACTTATCGCTGTGGATAAGACATCCGTCACGTTCTGACAAGTATGCTGCAAGTGCGAGGGTGACGGATGTCTTATCCACAACGATAAGTGATAAAATGGCAACCGTGCTACACCTTCAGGACGGCCAGAAGGTGGCTGTCATTATCATCAGCTTATGTATAAACGTCCTACTACTGCTGGGCACAGGCCTCTACTGGATGACAGGAAATGCATGGGCAGTAGGGGAGATATTTTTTTTTTATGTGATAGGAGGCAAACAGGCAGACGGATCACCTGATGCCGCCGCCCATGGACACCTGCAACACCAGAGGTGTTGTGAGTGCGTTGCCGGCCTTTAAGATGGGTGTACGCTCTTTTCTTGAAGGTTTGAAGGTCGTATCGGTCCGGAAATACCGCAGGCGACAGATTTTAGCTGTGCGAGGCAGGAAGTTTCTGGAGAAGCGCACAGTTGAGGACTGCCAACCATCTAAGTGGTGAGGATGGTAATGTTGTCGCGTTGGACGGTGGCGAAAAGAGGCGGTAGGGATTAATCCGAACAATTCCTCGGAGCACTCCGTTATACATGCGATAGAAAATGCAGAGCGAGGCCACATCTCTACGCAGCGCCAAGCCGATTCGAAATATGCTGGCAATCGACAATTCGAGTTGCTCGCCGTTGGATGCGATCCAGAGGGAGAAGCTGGTATTGGGGTGCCCCTGCCCATAGATGAGAACAGTATTATTCCAAGTGTGGGCGGACCTGCGACTTATAAAGCTGCAGGCGGTGGGCCCGTGTGAAATACTCTCTCGATCTGTTGAGCACACCGAGCTTTTTTGAGGCTAATTTGGCCTCAAAAAAGCAAAATGTGGCACAGCATCACGGCGTTTAGCCATGAAAATTAAAGTTTGATTCCTTAGAGTATTTTTTATTTATTTCATAGCATGTTTGAGAAAAGTTCTAGGTATACTTACATCCTTGGCGTGAAAAGGGGTTGCCAGCCTCATCATAACACTATCCGGCCTCGCTATGCTCGGCCGTCTATGTGTACTCGGTCTGCAACCACTTAGGTACTTCCCGGCCTTTGTAGTAATGTGGGTACTATTGTTGTGTATTAATTTATTATTCAGAAGGTATATCTAGATATCAACTCTATATCCAGTATGCTGTATGAAATGTAACAGCGAAAGGCAAAAACAAATATTTTAACCTGTTCAAAGTTTAGACGAGCAATAAAGTAATGACACCCTGTATATGTATTATAAGCCAGGTATTAAATAAGACATACATTACCTGCCTGATAAGGACCACCACGTCCACAGCATAAATTAATAGTATTAATTTTTGAGAAATTAAAAAAATCGACAGAATGCCGCGATTTGCAAGAAATGAGAACTCCATAAAAAATAATACTTATTGCTCAAAAAATGGCCCGCACCATTAGGGTTCCTCTACACAATGGGCCACCCTAACCCCTCATGCAGGACGCAAATATGCGTTAGGGGGAGAAAGACATACTTCCATCGAATCCCAACGCATTACTGCGTCCCTGTCCCGCGCCACGATGGCCCATTGTGTGGAGGACCTTTTAAATATATACAACAAACGTAGCCAGCAGGCAGCACTCAAAGCATTCGCATAAAGTGAGGCAACGTAATTAAATATTCCAACCGATTTAGGAAAAGGAGGTTATGTACAGTACTTGAGGCGGTCGTTTGTTTACATGTTTTTGTTGGTTAAGCAATATCTACTCGTACAGTCACCGGCACCAATATCTGCCGAAACAAAGCCGGCAAAAATATCTGACACGTCCTTATGGCATTAGACATAGAGTCGTGTCAGATATTTATGCGTGCTATGTAGTGGCAGATCTTATTGCTGGTGACTGTACCTAGCATGCAATACTGCCTCGTTATTCGCAACGCCTACCGAGCATTTGGCACAGAAAGACCAAGTGTAAAGCGTTCTATACACATATAAATTTGTCACGGGTCTATATCGGGTGGCATAAAATTGTTGGTCCTACTATTTTGTCGCATACCAACTTGCTGCCGAATAACGTATGGCATAAACATTGTTGTGCATATTTTTTATTTGCCGAAATTGTTGTTCCTAATATCGATTGTCCTAAATATTTATTGTCCGAATGTTAATTGTGTCGAAGTTTTTTTTTAGAATGATTGATGTGCATAACTTTAATGTTACTAATATTTAATGTTCCAAAAATGTTGCATAATCAAAATGTAGGTTGGATCTAATCAGAATTGCCTATTACTTAAATTACTTATGACCCGCCCTCATGTCGACGCGACGGAGCCCCGCTTCGCGGGGCCCCTATTTCTGCTCTGAGGGAAAAAAGGCAACTAACGAACCTATCTAATTGATCTAAATGAAGGTTGGCTCTGCTGAGAATTGCCTAATACTTGAATAACCTATGACCCGCCCTCATGTCGACGGAGCCCTGCTTCGCGGGGCCCCTATTTCTGCTCTGAGGGATGAAAGGCAACCACAAGGCAACTAACGAACCTATCTTATTTCTCCAGATGTAGGACGGGTCTGCTCAGAGTTTAAAAATAGTATAAAATTTAGGAAAAAAAAATAGTATTGGTGGTTTAGCTAATTTAATAATAGGCAAAATAATTACGATGACAATGAAAATTAGGACTACTACTTTTTAGTTAATTCGATGTTCGAGTAATCAATATTAGGACAAACATACTTTAGAACTTTTAAATGTGTATGCGCAAAAATGAATAAGTAGGCTAAACAAGTAGTACCTATGCCACTCAACATTATGCCAAACATTCTCGGCCAAAATTTTTTAGGACGATCAACATTATGCGATACGACAGGCACCCATTTGTCACAACATCCGCCCTAAAGTTAATGAATTGAAATGTTTGCTGTCTTTCCATCCTAAAGCTGCGTCTCTCGGTTGATGTGTATACCTAATGGCCTGAGAGACCAGTATAAAGCGTTCTATACACCTATCAATTAGTCACAAGTACAACCACTTCCTTCAAAAGTTCATGATTGTTTACTGTCTCTTTCCATCTTATTGCTGCATCTCTAGGTTGTTGTGACGAATACCAATTTTTTTCACATTCTACTATCGAATCTGAGGGGCTACCGCGAAGTGAAAACGAACTTCGTTCGGGTGGCTCCGTCTCTGTCGTACGAACAAGCAAATGCAAAAGAGAGGGAGATACACGAACGAATTTCGTTTTCGTTTCGCGGTAGGGCCTCTGAACAAACTGTTTTCAGGTTTGGCGTTATTTTATCAACACGTTGTATGTATCATTGATATCCTAAAGGTAATGTGATACTAATCGGTACCTCCTTGAAATGTTGTGTTGGAATACAATAGGAATAGTAGATTTCCTCGTGCACAGAAGATAAAATAGTGAATTGCCGAACAAAACTTTTTAATTTAATCTACGCTTTATTTTTGTTCATTGTGTAACGACAATTAACCATTTATTTCAAACGGGTAAGTTTCGTTACAATACAATAAGGAAAAAAATTGAGCGTAGAATAAATTAAGGGCTTAACTACTTAGTCCCTGGGCGACCGTGCTCTGCTTGGATGGAAATAAGCTGAAAACTAATTTTGTTACACATGAGACCTAGCTTTTTACTTAGTAGTATGTAGGCACCATTTTTTTTGCTATTTACTCATATTATCGTGTAAGTACCTATTTACCTTAAGGTGTTTTCGCTCCGGGGTGGTTGACAACATTCAAATCACCAAATAATTAATATATAATACGCTAATAATACGCTGTAACGGCTTTATAAATAGAGAGAGCCAGATTTTTTGAGCACTATCCATAAAAGGTCTGAAATTTATGAAATTTTAATTTAATTATGTTTTAAATACGGCGAATAATTACAGTAACGTATAAGTGAATATTTGTGATGTCATTAAGATTCTGGTAAAACTTGTTGTAATTTAAATTCAGATCACAAAATTGACCACCAAATGAGAATAATTAATAAAATGTAAAGCATAATTTCCGCATGCAGTAAATTGGATGCTAGTTTCATTATATTGCAGGTTACCGAGGTATACCTACTGAGTTCAATTGATATACCAAACCCCGTAATGTAGTCGAGATTGTTATTTGCGCTGAATACACGATTCAAGAAACCGCGAATATTTTAACCGATTAAATTATAAATAATTAAATAAATATTAAAGGACTCTCGTAACTTAATTACGTTTCCAAGAAAACATCACCCAAGCCTACTTGTCCTCCATTTGACTACCTACTTAATCTGCCAACCACCAAATATTGTCCGGAACTATAGAAAAGAGTAGGTTACTTCAATCAATCAATTAATCAATCATTTATTTTACATAAAAACATGGTGTACAAAAAGGTATTACAATGAAAACAACAGTAGTTTTTACTTATACTTACCTACATAGTTTTGCAAACGTTTTTATTGCCCCAATAATTCTTTCACGTAAGAACACACTGATTAATGACGACCGGCACTATGTAAAAGGCACCTAATATACTCGTATGTATCTATAAATATACGAAGACGTTGACCCTATTTAATATGTATGTATACCTACTTACAGGTTTTTATCTTTATGTCTTTGTAAAATTTGCAACAGGTGTAGCTCAAACGCCTCAGTCGCTTCACAGTAAGTATGTATTAGGTACAGTCAAGGGCACCAATATGTATTCACTCAAAAGTTTCAGAAACATGTATAGGTATTACAACCTTATTGTTATAAAGATTAGCGAAGCTACGGTAGCCTAGTGGTTCAGGCATGCGGCTGTCAAGCGGCGGTCGTGGGTTCGAATCCCGGCTCGTACCAATGAGTTTTTCGGAACTTATGTACGGAATATTTACCGTTAGCTTTTCGGTGTAGGAAAACATCGTGAGGAAACCGGTCTAATCCCAATAAGATCTAGTTTTCCCTGTGGGTTGGAAGGTCAGATGGCAGTCGCTTTCGTAAACCTAGTGCCTACGCCAAATCCTGGGATTAGGTGTCAAAGCGGACCCCGGGCACCTTTAGGGGCATTATTATTATTGTTATAAAGATTGATTTGTTATATTATTATACCAAAAAAAAAAAAACTTTAATTCAGACCAGCGATCCATATTATGTTAGTAACAAAATGACAGACAATAGAACCTTAAACGCTATGTTAGTAACAATAGTAATGATGAAAAAGAAACAAACAAAAATAAAGTTATTTAGTTATCGCGGGAGCAAATAGCCCCTGTTTAGACCTTGGCTACTTGGTCCCACCGATAACCAAATCAACCCAGTATTTGGTGAGTGGGCAGTCGAGGCGCTCGGCTAACATCCTCAGCATGCTGTTGCTGCTGCCACGCACTCGTCGTAGCAGTGAGGCTACTCTTTTCCGTCTGATGGCGAAAAAGTCATCCGTTCGCGCCTCGGCGAACATGCCAGACGCACTGCAGTGCTTAGGCAGCCTCAACAGCATCCTAAGAATGTTATTGTATTGCACACGCAGTGTGTTATAGGCCTTCTGTGTAAATCTCACCCACAGGCTGCACCTAAGGTCTGCCTACATATTTTTGAGACTTTGTGGTGTATACATATAGAAGGTGCCCTTGACTGTAGGTACATCAGTGCCATTAGGCGGTAGGGGACAAAAGTTTCACACCTTTACTGCTTCGATCCTTTAGGCACATGTTTTTCCCCAGAATTAAATTAGTAGTTTATCTAAGAGTACTTAGTACAATACAAGTAGTTACAATACTTATTCCGTACTTGAAATATTGTTTTTGTATGCCATCTTCTTTAACATCCCCGGCAGACCGTAAAAGCACAAAAAGGCATTTCCATTTATCGCAAAGCTCAATTTGCCAACGGTCTTTTCCTCATCAGGCATGTCCAATATTTAAATAATACTACTATGAATGCTTAATCTAAACAAATGATACGGATTTGCCGGAAGATTTACGAAGCTTTTCTAATCGGCGAAATAATCGACGCGCGCAGCAGTGTTGATCCGTGACACTGCGCGAACGCTCGCCTTGCGCGTAGAGCTTGGGGTGAAGTGAACAATTATCTTAACTGTTAAGTGGAAGTGCACCTTAAGGGGTGAAGTGATTGAATAACAAATTATTGAAGTTAAAAGTAGTGAGACATTTGGAATATTTTAGCTGCGAGGGATGATTAGAAATCAATTGCGATTAGGTCGCCTATTTTTGCTTGGTGCACTATTAAGTGCAAGTGCACCTAATAAGAGTGAAGTCAGTTTAAATACAGCAGTATTTAATACAAGTGTTACTTTTTTAAACGTTCCTTTGTGACATTGGTTCTAATCGACGGACCTTCAGAAATCACTTTTTGTAATTAAGGTCTTTTAAGCGGTTTATTATATTAGGTGTCTGGTAGATGAGGTTGATACTATCCATCGATGCAGTGGGTCGGTTTTAAAAATGTATGCCGTTTTAATTAGAAAATTATGTGTGGTGTGTGGTACAACTTGATGAGATTAGACTCATACATCCTCTAGCCAACCCCATATTTGTATTTAAAGTAGGTAGGTACTTACATACTGTTATTTAATGAGTTATCTGTTCCAGCTTAGGCAAAAGTTATTTTGTATGTCCAGCTGTTCTCGTATACAGATCGCATCCCTCAACCGATTCCCGAAATTTTGTGAGTAGACATAACTTTATCGTTGATTCAAATTTCGGAATTGTTTTTTTTTATGAGACCCACTCGCGAGATCTACAGCTTTTTATAAGGGCAACCAACAGCTTTAATAACACAAGAACCCTTTGGCATAATAACGGACAGCCAATTAAAGCAATTCATTGCCTTAGAATATATCCATTTGTTAAAATAAATAATAATTTTGTATATTTTGAAGCCTAGTTAGAACCATAGCGAATTCCCATTACACTTAGTACATTTTCTATGGCGCTGATTGATCACAGCTAAAACTCCAAGATAGATGTGAGTACTTAATCCAAACGAACCGAACGTTTTTGCGTAATGAGTAATTAAATAAATTTAAATAATTCAATGACCGTGGTACGAATACTAACGAAGCCACTCCACTGTGTGCCCAAAGCATATTTACAATAAATAGTACTTAAACAATATATTTTACTACTATCAAATAAGCGCCGCGATAACTTAAAAATACACACCTCTAAGGGTACCTTTACATGCAATCGAATTTAAATAAGCTCTAGTCGCGGTAATTACTATTCTAATTAAATATAACAGGCAGGGTGCTATTTGATAGTAGCTAATGGTACGTTACGGTTAGGTAGATCGTAGATCTAAATAAATATACTTTAAGAATAAAGTTTTGAACGACATCAAATCAGTACCTACTCATATTGTTTCAAGTCTGCCTATACGATTTGAAGAGTTCCCTCGATTTCTCCAGGAATGCCATCATCAGCTTCAAATCAGGCGTTAAAAAATCTGACGAATTGATAACCTCCTATTTTAAAGTGGATTAATTACGTTTTTTGTATGGGAGAAGTACTGTTGAGTTATCCTGACGCTTGTTTAAAATGTTACGCAATCACCCCACAGCATAGCTCGCGGATGCAGGAATCAGTCAGAGATAAACACTCCGCGACGTTGATAATTGTTGGAGCTTTTCAGGTAAAGTGCCCAATGTCCATCTGGTGTTGTTTGACGGCTGTAATAATTATTTTGTTGTTATTTGGTTGTTATTCTAAGAGTAGGTATCACTAAAGCCCGATACTGTGCGTTGCCACTGTTCATTCATATTGGGACAGTGACCATAATAATAAAAATGTTAAGTACAGTCAAGTGCAAATATATTACAGTAATTAGATAATTAGACATACCAAAATATTCAGTAAGCCTATAAAAATCTAAGTTTTTGTTCAGAAATATCCTTACGACATGGCACCAGTAAATAAAAAAACCACCTAACTATGTATTTGGAAATATTATTTATTTATTTAAATGTTTTTGTGACGACCATCTGACAGTTTGTTTGCTTTTCTAATAACAATATTATTTGTTTTTTTCATGATTTGGTATTCGGTCGAATGGGTGACAATATTCGCGGCATCTCAAGCTAGCAATAATCCTCTCATTAATATGAATCGAAACCTTCATTCGCTGAAATAAGAACCATTGGACACAGTGGTGATAGTTTTCCTTTTGACTTAATTTTAATCGTATTATACTATTGGCGTAACTTTGTTCATACCCAATGGTATCTGTTGGAACTCTATGGTGAACTGACGTGTTTTTGAATTTTGTATGGAATGTTATTCTTGTTTACATTATTTTTGATTTCTGTTCATTATGTCACTCTAAAATAAATTGTGGTTCAGTGAGTTGGTTTTTTGGTCTCCAAAGTGCTAAATTTCTAGGGATTCTTAACAATATCCTTTTAGCTGGTAGAGCAATTTTAATGTAATATTTTTTTACGCTTTAAAGCTAAATATTTCTCAAATGGATCACTAAATGCAAAACATACATTTGTACGAGCTATGCAACCACTCTACACTTTTGAATTACTTACCGGGGAAAAAGAACACTGTCACTTCAAAATTTTATTTTACCGCTTTACCACCTATACAGTATACACATGTCAGAATATTAAGTAATAGTAGTAATAGTAAGTAGTTTAAAGTCTAGCCACGGACAAACAGACGAACATAGCGAAACTATAAGGATTCCCTCTTGACTACGGAATCCGAAAAACATTACGGCCGTAGAACAGCCTTGGTGTAATGAACCCACTTATTTCTGTACACCGCATTCTTAATTAAAGCTTAATGATACAAAAACACTCGATAAAAAGCCTCATCAGAAGCGGCTCAGCAATTAAACCAATGACAAAATATTTTTTTGTTATATCGTACAGTCGGTGGCAGAAGTGTTTTGTAAATGAAATTTGTGTTCAGTACATTTTAATAATATTTTTGCAGGTTCATTTAATATATGTCATCATCATGGTGCATGGTTATATAGCAGCCTATTAACGTGGTTGGGAACTGCTAGGTTTTATTTATAAGTAGACATTTAAGAAAAGGGTTATAGCTACGTAGATAATTAATAACATTTAATTACGTTCGTTTCGAATAAACAGTTTTATTATTTTCAAGAATCAAAGGAGTATCTGAATCTGCACAATGGACCAACAGTTTGCCTACGCCTTGCTCAGCATCTTTCCCTAAGTAGTTACCAACACCTTCGTAGTATACCTTTGACCCGGTTCTAAATTAAACATTTTAAAATAAAATAGTTCGGTTTGAAACGAATATTAATATTAAAACGAGGACTCCCACGAATCCGGTTAGCAGCGAATACATTTATGTGTAATACTATAGCTATTCGATTATCATAACTGGGCTGTTATTAGTGTTATTCGCTAAGCGCTAATACGGCTCACCCCGCCGGTCACCCGTCACGAAACTAGATCTCTACCGAAGCTTCGTTACTATACGCATCGCGGTGTCAAGATATATTTTGTGGGTGAGCATTGAGGTGAGCTTAAAACAAGTTGCAGAATAGGGGGGCTGGACGCAGGTGGTAATCGTGAATATCGTGACATCGCGGAACAACTTTACTTTGTTACGCTACATAGTTCCTTGATCGTATGATGAGTTAGTGAGAGTGACTAAGTAAGTGAGATTTTATAAGTATGACGGAATTAGCGTGTCGCGCGTATCTAAGCTAAAAGTCGAAGTACTATCGATATTGTATGGTGGTAACTGTGTGGAAGTTGTACGTTAAACCTCCAGAGTGGTGGCTATACATATAGCACTATTCATATTTTGAATCAAGCTTTGGGTGAACCTGGTATTGAATTCCCATACCTACGTAGTGTACCATGTTTTTTGCTCTAGAGTGTATATTTTCTAAATTTGGTATATGTATAGCGTATGCCAATTAGAGGTTCTGTTCTCATTTCCAGCCCATATGAACATCGGGAATCTTGAGAAATTAGAAATACTTATATTGGAAACGTTCTGGAAATTTTCGCGTAAGCTGTGAAAATACGACCAAGAGCAAAACTTAATCCAAACTCTGCACAATAAAGTTTAACACATTATGAGTAAAAAAGCTTCTAAAAAAAAGAAAGATTAAAATTCCTCCGAATAAAAGCATTTTACCTTGTTACAGGCTATTAACTGTATATAGGTATAACTGTTAAAAACAACAATAGAGCCGTTCGAATTAATTATTTAGCAAGTTCGCGCAGGTACCTACTTACTACGTAATAAAATAATAAAAAAGATCCCATAATATTTTTGAACAAGCTATCCGACGATACCCCACACTATAACTCTTAACTAGAAAAAAATACATCCCCACTTTAGGTGTAGAAGGGGAACCTTAAAAACATTATTTTTTCAAAATAAAATACTCTTGTTCTACTGTTTTGGTCGGCGTGATTGATTACAGTTTTCTAGTAGTAAAGGGTTACTGAGCTAAGCCGAAGACGGTCATAGCGAAACTATGAGGGTTCATTATTGACTACAGAACCCTAAAAAAACAATATAACTTCTGTTGCTGACAGTACAACGTACCTTCCCGATGATCGTCGTTTTTCAAGTTATCGTTTAATCGTCAAAAGCTCTCGAAGCACAATGTTGAGAGTTTGCTGCCATTAAAAACATGCTTCGCAATAAAAAGTGAAACTGTGGTCTTGATTAGATTTATTCGTTCAATTGAGACTTTCTCCTGGTTACGTTAATTGACTGATTTATCGCCATTACTTTATCGATGTTAGATTTAGCATTCCTCTGTGTTTACATTAGCTAACAGGTAAAAGCAGATTAGCATTTCGACTTCGTTTTAAAAGCTTAGAGCACGGTCTCGAAACATTAGTAGAAAGATGGTGGCGTAGGAACTTAAAAAGAAAATGTCAGTGGTCTGGTCACCAAGCTATAGCTATAATAATAATAATAAATACTCTTTATTGAACCACGACAAGAGAGAATTCATCTTACAAAAATTTTGCTCAATAAATAATGGTAACAACAGGCGGTCTTATCGCTTTAAAGCGATCTCTTCCAGACAACCTTTGTATAGCAGGAAACATTAAAACTAGAATTTTTAACCGGTTGTGCAGGAATTCATCAAGAAGAGCATACTAACACATCAATCTTTCAAATATTACTATAGGGACACTTTAAAATATATACCTAATAAATGAATAAATACGTAGACATATATACAACTATACACACATAGGATATTCATGCGCTCGTGAGAATGCTCTACTGTATTGACGGCAAGTGACTTGCATTTGTTTTCTACGTTATCTTCCCAGCACTTCAAATATAGGTTGGTACCTTTATAGGTTCAAGAAAAACACGTTCGAGAGCCTCTGATTTGGAAGACTCGAAAAAGAACTCACTCCTGTTCTAGGAACTCGGACTAAACACTAATCAAAGTTTACAGCTAAAGTGCATAATATTAACATATTTAATTACGTAATAGGTCAGGCAAGGTGCAGTTAGTTTATGACGTTTACTAACTTATGCACGAAACGTAGGATACGATTACGTTTATCACATCTATAGCTTGCTGGGTTTTCTCAATTAACTGGATTTCAAATCAATCGCTTATAATACATAGAACGTATTCACATATGATCGGATATTTTTAACAGACTTCAAAAAAGGAGGAGGTTCGCATTTCGTCGGAATCTTTTATTGTTTTAATATGTAGGTATGTTCCCATAACTCGAAGACGCCTGGGCCGCTATGTTTTTTTTTTGAAGTTTATCTTGCCAGCTGGGCATGGTCATCAAGTCAGGATTTGATGATGGGGTCCTGGAAAAATGGAGGGAACTCTTCAATTTGTTTAGACACACTTGAAGCAATTTGTGTACTTTGAAGTCGGTTAAAACTTTGTTTAAATTAAAGTAAACTATGGTAATATCCATACCGCACTATACTCCTAGATTAATTTAAACATCTTAATATTTTGTCATGCCCGTGTGGTGTCGGGTTAGAATTTCACCACCCCCGGGAAGAATCCTGTGGGTGTCGTAAAAGTCGACTGAGGGAGCTGGGTTGAAGTGTGTTGTGGGCGATGGGCTAGCAACCTATCACTGCAATATCATATTTTGTCGATCTTTTATACCCACATTTATGCTGGAAGTGGTGCTGGAACATACGTTTCATGTGCTCTGCCTATCCCTTTTGGGAATAAAGGCGTGAATGTATGTATTGTATGTATGTATTTTGTCATGTAATAATTACGATCACGCTTTGTGATACTTTTATTGTTGCTTATCAGTGACGCAGTAAACTGAATGTCATTAATAGCTAGTCCGAACTCTGGTTGTTAAGCCATTCGCACTCGGCGATACATCAAAATTATTTTGAATTTTACATAATAACAATAATTGTTACATAAGGAACTATGTTATCTGTGTTACTTATGTTATGTACCTACTTGAAATTTTTTATGCAATTCCTCCGGAACCTAAAGATTGTCTGGAAGTTATCGCTCTTTAGCGATAAGACCGCCTGTTATTAACCGCTATTTTTAAGTTATTATGCCTATTTGATTCATGTCTTGAGGTGTGCAGTAAAGAGTATTTGTATTGTATTGTATGTTTTCTAAAACATCGTTGTGTAAAGAAGATATTAAACAGCTACTTAATAATGCCATCATTATCACATAGCTATGATAGGCGACCTAACCTCTAATGTGGTATTTCTTTTCAAAAGCGCAGCAAGTAGAAATATGGGATTCAATATAAAATTATACTCTACCTACACAATTTCTAGGCAAATCTACCTACTTTAAGTTTATTCAGTATTATATCTTTGTTATAGGCAGATGAACACTTATACCTAAACAAAAACATGATTAAAAACTTCTGATGTCCGCATCGCATCGCAGCAGAGAACTGCAAATGTTAATCAAATAAAAAGGTTAAACCAGTAGACAGTGATGTAAAGTGACTCATACAAAAATGATAATAATAAATCAGTGATCAACAAAAAAAACATGGCGTCTAACGGTAATATAGCAAACAACGCTATAAACCCAGACGAAGAAAAAACGGCCGAAAAAATAACCATAACCATAGACAAAACTGATGGCGGGAAAACTGAAATCAACGGAATTAAACCTGTAGAAGTGAAGATACAAAATGGCGAAGGCAAAGTGGATTCGAAGGACTTCCTTGGAGTTCCACGGAGTGGACATCGTATGTCCTTCATGGAAGAGGAGAGTGCGAAAGAGAGGATGCGACTATCACTCCTGAAACAGTGTTCCGGAATCCTGAGGCAAGGAGACCAGAAGTACAATAAGGACTCACTGCATAAGGCTTTTCAGGACGAGGTATGTAATGAGTGTTTCTCTATAACATGTTTATTTGACAGTAACGAGGCGTTTTCCACAGGTGTACAAAAGGTGTACTTTAATAAGACACCCTTGTTCAGATTGTTCTTGTTCGATTCAGTTGATGACATAGTTAATATAATATTAGTATGTTCTTAGACGCATGCGCAGTCCAGTCATCTTGTGACCTCCGGACAGAAGAAATTCTGTTATTTGAAGACACAAAACTAAAGGCATTCGCGGAATTACATTCTTTGTCATTAGCAGAAACATTGAAATTCTATGACGGTTTTCGTGTAAACTTATCATACCTACTTAAACTATTAAACCCGTCATTTGTATAAGTATTTTGTATTTTTTTGATTTATTTGTTTGATTGGGCTGTCGAAAACATCTCATTTACAGTACGTTTGGGTGACATGGGTTGACAATGTTTATAGGTGTCATTTCCGGAGAAAACGTATTTTCTCCAGGTCTTCACTTATGACGCCGAGCTAAGCTCTTTCTCCCTGGTACAAAATAACATACGAGTAGATTGGATACCTATGGAACGTATTGGTGTTCCTAGTCGGGCAACAAAAAAAATACACGATTTATATAGGTACTTAAGCACAAGTAGATTTGAAGTAATATTCTTTGGTAGGTATTCTTAGGCGTTCGCAAAAGTGAATGATGGGTTATTATCATCTTCTGAATCCCAGAACAAGACTCGAGTTTGTGTCCTGTGTATTTCCGGTACCTAAAGCTATTATACTCGTATTTGTTCTCATTCTCAGTATCATATCGTCTAAGATAGTGGTAACTTCCACGTCAAATTGACACGAAATTATATCTAGCTAGTATATCTACCGATTTAAACTTAGTTTGCTAACGATTATTTAACTTACAAATTGTTTAGTCGATATAGAAAAAGATTCTGGTTCGTGCGTTATTCAACACAACCCGTAGATACGGCGATATAACTTGTTAATAGTGTCACATTTCATTTAAATTTAGGATACTAAATGCAACAAGGTGTATAAGAAGCGATTTGATGCATTTTAAAAGTAGTTATTAAAAATAATATACCAAAAACAATAAAATATCATTTCAATTCACTAACTCATTCAAGTAGTCGCAAACCGGCACATTAAATTAGGTTGTCGCTATCCGGCGCAACGACACTTCATGGGCGTCTAAAAGGCTAACTTTGGATGAAAATTTCGAAACGATATGTTTGTAAGGTGGTTTTTCGATGTCGCATTAGCGCCTAAACCGCAGTAACGAAATAAAATAACGACACGTCGCCGGAAATCCGTCTGTTAATCACATTAAGCTATGATTGCACAGTTGCCAGATTACGAGTAGTGTGGCAACATTAGGAGGTGTTGACTAATGACTTGTGATTAGCATTCTTTGTTGTTTGTACCAGAGAGTTGGGGGTGTAAAGAGAGAGCTTGAAAAATATTTACCTACTAATAATACCCTGTTATTTAATTGGCCGGTTGCCTACTCAGACCCAAGAAAAGAAGATAGACGCAGCATGACAAACTAGTGAAGCCGGTTTTTAACCATGCCAAATAAGTTTAGCACATGTTTGCACAAAATTCAAAATAGGTGATCGTTGACAGCATTGCGACACTTGCTGAAAAGTTTTGTGCCATTTTGTTTGTAAATGTGTGCGTGAGCGTGTCCTAAACTTATTAGGCATGGTTGAAAACTGTCTTCACTTAGTTTTTCGTTATGCTCTATATTTTTTCTTGGTCTTAATAGGTTGCCTAGTATTTAGATGCCTCCGTTCCCAGCAGGGCTTATGTTTATCGGGACGAGAAGAGACGGTCGACTCGAAGTGAACGGGTAGTACAATTGCTATTTTCATGGCACAAGTCTCTCTCAGAACTCAAATTTACTATTGACCGCCACCGCATGCCACACCAGTGTGGTTCGAGCTTTATGCGTCACGTACATTTCAAGCATTTTTAGAAAACGCAATCCTGAGACTACAAGTTGATTTCACTATTCGCTCAAAAATTAAAATCGACTAGTATTTCAACGGAAATAGAATGTTTCTTATACTTACTTGACTCTTGGAAGATAGGTCAGAAATACCATGGATGTTTGAGGCTACTTTTATTTATTTCCTTGTAAATACTTAAGGCGGTACATTGGAAATTATCGTATGCTTTGAAATGCCGCTCTGACTAGATTAAGAAACAATAAAGACTGATTTCCAGATATATGATTCTTGACTACCTATATAATTGTTTATCTGATTTGATAGATACATATGATTGCTTAAAATTTCCTCCATAGAAAAAAATCCATAGTTGGGTCTGTATTTTCCTTTTTTTACTCATCCTACTCAAACGATACATTATTTTACGACACAATCAAGTTACTTAATACTATATCTAGTATTTCATCTCATCTGAAAACTCACTTGATGAAATTTAAATAAAACTTCCCGAAGAGTGTTACATCTCTTTTTTTTTGCGCGGAAGGCATCAGCGTGTCTCTGTCTAGGGGGCGTGTTCGACTCAAATCAAGGCATCCCCTTAAGGAGTAGTAGTAGTAGCCAATTAAAGGAATTCACAGAAAGACAATTCTTACCTACTGTTTTCAAACTGTTTACTATATATTTGATATATGCTGGTATTACTTTCAAATTAACTATTAACGGGTGAACCCGAACTTGAGGTCAGTGCGTTAATAAATTGCGCTTAATGGTACGCGTTAGAAAAATATGTTTTAATATGTTACGACGCGTTTGAGTAATATCTAAATTATTTAGTAGTTTTACCAGTCCTGCTCTAAACTCGGCTTTGACACAGTCTGAGGTGTAAATTCGTCATACACCCGGGGACCAATTTTTGACTTTCGAGCGCTCGACTCTTTGACTCTAAAATTGTCAAAAATTATGAAGTGCTATTTTGATATGGCGATGGAAAATTTATTATGACACTAAGTGCAATAAAGCCAAAAATGGCGTCCCAGAATGCAGCTGATACCGCCCAGGAAAATATCAATGAAGCTGCAAACGGACAGAGAGCAGTGGCGCGGCCGCGCGGCGCGGTGCGGAGGCGGTACCGGTTGTAATGTTCGAGCTAATATGAAACGACCCGCACAGCGCGGCGCGGTTTTCTGTGACGGTCGCACGTAGTAGCGCGGCGCGGGCGGCAGTGTCACTGTCAGTGTTCATTAGGTACCTACCCAAAACGCGGCAACCGTAACTTAATAAAAGTATTTTTTGGGTAATCTCTGGAACCGCTAATCCGTTTCAAAAATGCGTGTGGAATGGACATCTGGATGGTTATTTATAGTCTATATTTTATGCCGCAGGTTTGCCTGCGTTCTTTGTTAATTAAATCTTTGTTAAAAAGGAAACCAATACCCGGGAGGATCCGCGCGGGTAGCTAGTTTATAAATAGTACATACTTATATGATAAAAATATTTTGCTCCTATCTGAAAGCTTCGTCTCTTCTTCACGACTTTTAAGGAAAACCATTTTATTTTGTATTTCTACAATGCAAAGGCGAAACGGAATTATCATTTGGGGCTGTACAAGACAAAAGACTCCTCGAAATAGATACGATATCAAATGCCCCGTTCCGTACATAGTAACAAGTGTACGAAAAAACTTATGGCAACTTATTCCAGCTGACCCGCCACGACCGTTTTAGAAATGGCATGCCAGCACAGGATAGCCTACGAGCTGTGACGCGGCGAGATATACTATCCGTCCCTTTCTAATGACAACGCTTAGAAAGAGGCGGATACTCTATGTCGCCGCGACATAGCTTGCGGACCGTCCCGTGACAGTGGCGCTGACCTACTCGGCTACCGTACCTCGGTGTGATTAATGATGATTCAAACAGCATCACTGTGGCGAGAGGTCTACGTGTCAAAATCCACCAATCATGTTTAATAATCATCAATATTATTGGTGAATTTTAAGAGCTGCTGTCAAAAAGATCTCGCCACAGTGTCAGCGGGTTACATAATCCATATTAAAAAAACCCGCAATTTAACATGTCTGAGAAAAGATTAAGAAATCCAAGATCTCTTCCATCTGCAACGTATGATCCACATTGTTTATTGATCATAAAAACCCGCATTTTATTGCCTAAAAGTATCTCAAAACATCCGGTTCTTGCGCAAACTGCCAGTTATTGACAATCTCACCCAACAAGGAAGGTTACTGCTGTATTTGTGCCTTGTAAAAACCGCCAAGTGCCTCATCATTTTTTACGAGCCGAAATTACAAGCTGATGTGACGACAATCATACAATGTGGAATGACGCCCTCCTCTTTTCCATTTTTTACATTCAATACATCATTGTTTCTGTATGTTTATTTATTTATTTATTCCATACAATTTCACAGCATTACAGTAACACCAAAGCACTGTGAAACAAAACAAATGTAGATATATATACACAAAGGAAACAAACTATTATTATAATAACACAGAAGACGGTCGTGCATCCATCTTCTCGCAGAACGTCAAACATTCATCACACACATCTATCCATCGGCTAGCAAATATATCACAATTTGGTGCTGATTCAAGCAACGAGTTCATGAAGTGCAAAGCTCGAATAAGCGGGGACTTTCTGCGAGACAACGTTCGCGCTGCCGGCGCCGCTAGTAAATGTTGACAACGAGGTCGAAAATTATATCTAGAGGGCGAGGGAACATACAGGCGCACCAACTGAGCTACTAATCCGGGACAGTCTGAATCACCACGCAAACTTCTACCAGCTAAGGAAAGAAGACCGAAGTTTCGCCTCACCTCTAGTGAATTTAAACCTAAAACGCCTAGCAAAAATTTTGTAGGGTATAGAAATGGGTAGTAACCGTACATTTTTTTGTACAGAAAACGCAAGAATACTTTTTGTACCTTTTCCAGAAGCAAGATATATGTTGTCTCATGAGGATTCCACACAACAGCGGCCGATTCAAGCTTGCTTCTGACAAGAGCGGTATACAGGAATTTTATTATTCTGGCATCAACAAAGTCCCTAGCATTCCGAATGACGAACCCTAATCTCCTGCAACAATTAAGAGCCAGCGAGTTGATATGCTCATGGAAATTTAGGTTCTTATCTAAAATAACGCCTAAATCCCGAATGGAATCGACCCGGGTAATTGCCTCAGAATCTAGGTAGTAATTGTTATACAGCGGATTACGGGCTCTGCTAAAAGTTACGTGCGCACACTTAGCAACATTGAAAAGAAGTCTATTCTCGATGCTCCACTGATACAACCTATCGATGTCACTTTGGAGAGAATTGCAATCCAAGATATCTTGTACACCATACATTAGCTTCAGGTCATCGGCATAAAGCAGACAACTGGCGCACTTTGGAACTGAAGCCAGATCATTGACCATAATTCCGAAGAGCAACGGACCTAATATTGAACCCTGGCTGACTCCAGAACGTGTCGGGTATGTATTTGATACAAAGCAACCGTGCTGCACGTACTGCTGCCTGTCGCGTAGATAGCTAGCAAAGAACCGGAGCAGTTTTGGTGAAAAACCAACACTGCACAACTTGCCCAAGAGAACATCATTATCTACGCGATCAAATGCTTTTTTAAAGTCGAAGTACAGCACGTCTACCTGAACTCCGCTATCCAAATGATCCGAAATGGAATCAACCAGGGTTAGAAGGTTAGTCTCTACTGAACGACGAGGTCTAAATCCATGCTGAGCATCGCAGAGGATCGGTTTTAATTGAGGAGCCACAATCTTATTTATGACTGACTCAAATAGTTTAGCAATCGAAGATAAAATAGCTATTGGCCGGTACTCCTCAACCTTGCCTGTAATATTGGATTTGGGAATAGGCCTCACTCGAGTGATCTTCCACTGGTCAGGGTACTCCCCAGTAAATAAAGCTAAATTGAAAATATGAAGTAACGGAGATAATAGCGATTCTTTGCATCCTTTTACAATGAAAGCCGGAAAATTGTCGGGTCCCGGGGAGCTTCGAGGTTTCAGTCGGTTTATACCACTTTCAATATCTAGGGATGATATTTCCTTAATGTGAATATAACTGGCATTATTACTAGGGTCTGCGCTGATGACCTTCTTATAATCTAGGAGAGGTTTGTTTGGCAAGAATACGGAAGAGAAAAAATCAGCGAACACTTGAGCTACCTCACTACCCTCGTATTCCTTCCCTTGATACGTAACATGGGACTCGAAACCACCTTTGGATCTTAAGGAGCTGATATGTTGCCAGAAAGAACGAGGATTGCGGAATGTTATGAAATTGTGTTGGTTTTACTCAAAACGATAAATCTTTATCGGGGTCCTGTCTCTTGACCAAATAACTTTTAGCCAAATGTATCATTTGACAAATGTTTCATTTGACCTAATGCATTTTTCGTCAAAACAGTGGTATTTTCGGGTATTCTTTGAATATCATCAAATAAAAGTCATTAGGTTAGGTTAGGTATGTTTTATAATAATCCTATAAAGCTTTCTATTTAAGAAAAAAATGCATTAGGTCAAATGAAACATTTGGCCAAAAGTTTATTGGTTAAACATTAGTGAACCAATTTTATCGTCACGTTTTGTTTAAGAGGTACGTTGCTGAAACTTCGAGGGTTCTGATTGTGTCAAAACATATCCACAACTAAGTACTGCCAAAATAAAACACACAAAGTAGTGCGTATTGTATTTGCTTTTTAAGAAGTTCAGAAGAACATCTGAAAGCTCACGACAAGTTAATAAAAGGTTACAAGTGCTAGTTTTATGTTAGTCTCTGTGGCCTGCGTAAAATCGCCATAACGTTGACCTGAAATTAAAACTGTTAGTTAACCAAGTTCTTGGGACACATACTTGAAATTTACAGTACCAGTGTCTGAAATAGTAACATTTCCAAAGTCTGCACCTAAAAACAAACGGTAAAAAGGATTAAGCTTTAAGCTGCTGCGAGCTTGTGTAGAAGGAAATAGAACCTATTCCCCAAATGCTTATTTATCTGTTTCATAAATTATTGCACAAATCAAACAATGAAGAAATAAATGACAAATATCATTCTCTACCAGCCAACCGTAAAAAGCCTATCAGAGATACATAAAACTGGTGCAGAATTGAGAGTTTTGAGTGTAGAACAGACGGTTATCTTACTTAACAACCACAGCTTGATGAAAGTCACATGTACAGGACTAAATCTGAACTCATATGGTAAGATGTCATGAGACAGTTACTCGTGGCATTGACAGCCAAGCCTGCAACAATGGACTGAACCAGATATCTAATCGCATGATATTACAGCTACTATTATTGAACATGTCAGCTTTTTGCGGGCGATTTCGCTTTCGTCAAAGGATTTGTCAACATATCAAAATGTACGTTTAATTTGAGTGGTGTTGAAAATTGAAAATGGCGGCACAGAATAGATAAAAAATGGCGGTTCGTACAGTAAAATGCAAAAATATGTAATACCTACTGTAGTCGGTATTAGCACCAGCTATTTCTTAACTAATAAAATATTAATGTATTTTGCATTTACGGTCAAAAGTCATAGCTTTATTAAGGCTAAAAAGGTCAACATAGCTTTGAGTTGAAGATTTGATACGCATGCAAAAAATAAAAATAAAAACAATAAAGTATTGTGATGATTTTCCCACGCTCACAGTGAATCTCACTATGTCCTTGACATTTTCTGATGACCAGGACCTTTAAAGTTTTGAGAAGATGCGATGTTTCCGATCCTACTCTAGTTCATGATGACGCATAGTGTCACAGCCATGGCATTGACTGCCGAGGCGAGGCGGCCACAATGGAGCAGGTCGCATTGTCCCTTAAAATAATCGTACGTCATTATACGAGCATTTTGCACGATTTCACTTTCGCGAAGTGCATTTTTAGTGTTTTCTACGACCCACGGTGAATTAACGTTATCGACACAATTGTAGGTACAGGAGGATTGCGGCACAGGCCGGGAAAATGAGGATAGCCGGCCATGTAGATACACGGAGCGTGATACGATGCGAGGCTGGTAATGTATCTCTTCTCAGACATGCAGCATGCATTTTTAAATAACTGAATGCCATGATGATGTGTCACAAATTGATTTATGGAGTCAAAAGAAGGTTACTTTACAGGCCTTCCATTTTTTATGAAATTTCAACTCATTTAACTGGCGTGGCGACTCCCCTTAACGCCTTATAGGGTAGTAATGTGCACCGCGATGACAGCGATTGACGGCATTTCAACTAGCTCGTTGCAACTCAAGTAATCTAATAGAGATGGACTATGGATTTTTCCGACTAGCCGATTAGCCGATTAACCGGCGCTGAAGTGGAAGTGGTTCGCCGACTATATGTGGCCGGATAAACTGACTAGCTTTCCCGATTAGTCGGTATTTCACAACCCTTTCACCACCTATTTCACCCCCGTGATGATTTCCGGGATACAAACTATCCCATGTCCTTTCCCGGGATTCAACCTAAATTATAGAATGGATGGTGAAAATAAATAGTTCCTATTTCTATATGATGATAATTTATTTTACTTAAGAGTCCGCAGTAAGTCGGCCGAATTTCACTTTCCCGTACAAACAAAGTGTTTTTCCCATTTTAAAACTACGTGTTGGATTGTGACGAAACTGCTTATACAATGACACGAGGTAAATATATGTGTGTAATTAGTTTATATGGTTACAGTTTATAAAACAAACGAAATACAGCAAAAACAAGTTTTGTATGAAAAACTTAAAATCGCAGTATTTTATTAACCATAGTATCTGAAGATACATGAACTAATTACAGACCTAGATATACCTCATGTCATTGTACCTACATGCAAAGTTTCGTTACAATCCAACACGTAGTTTTAAAATGGGAGCGTAACTAACGTTTGTATGGAGAATCGAGCTTACTGCGGACTCTTAAGTAGGGTGGTATTTTTTTATTTTCCAGTAAGTGCCAAATGTTCGGTATCTTTTGCCGACTATAGTCTCCGACTATTCGCCGACTATATGTTGCCGGATAGTCAGCTTTCCCGACAACTAGTCGGTACATCTCTATAATCTAACATAACAGCCTGTTCAGTAAACTAACATATACGTCTCTACGTAAATTCAATCTTACAGGAAACTCTACTTCAATCAACTTCACCTCGTAAAATGTCTATTTTATTTCATTTCGTAAGCAGTGCCGGTTTCGATTTGATTCGCGAAAGTGAATGGGATCGATTTGAATGGCGGCGTTTGCGCAAGTCAGATGGAACGTGTTGTGTGTTCATTGACGGTTTAACGCTTACTGGATCGTCAAATAAACGTCAAGTTTGAGATGGAGATGGTTATAGAGGATTCCGGGCTTTATTGATTCATAGTGTTAAGTTTAAGACATTTTTTCTTACGCTTTTTCTTTTTGCAGATACTTTGTGTGGCTATAGTTAGGTACATGCTAGGTATAAGGGCTTCAAATTGAACTGAGGGTATTTTTATTTGCGAAATAAAGGGTTAAAAGAGTATTTTAAGTAATCATGAACACGTTTATGTACCTATATCGTAGAATATAGGTATGAATTAACACAGTCGATACGACAAAACTGCCACGTTTTCGGATGTTCTAAACATCATGTTTTCCTGTAAAAAAACTGCTATATATGTAAAAACGGTTTATTGCAAGACAAGGAAATTATGTCAATGTGGACTGGCAACTAGAATGCCGGTCATAAAATCCACTGGTTACTTACGGCAAAAGTTTGGAAATAACTAGTAGATTTTACTACTGCACGGTTATGACAAGACGAGAGGGCAAGATAGACGACTATCCGTCTCTTTCGAAGTGTGTCTAATTAGAAAGAGACGGATAGTCTATCTCGCCGCGACACGGCTCGCGCGCTGTCTTGTGATAACCGTGCTAGGAAATTTCGTCCACAATTTGTGTACCTACCTCGTATCGTGTACCTACACGCGTTTTTTTTTCTTTTTCATTTTCATTACACATAAAATGTATTCAATACATATACCTATGTTTATTTAGACACAGCCAAGGTACCTACAGTTTGGGAAAGCAAAGTCAGTTTTCTACTTCGCAACTGTAGACAGAACCCTAAAATGTATACAATTAAACTTAAATTAGTCGGCGTATTTTTTTATAATAACTTAATGACCAGCTCATTTTTTATAATTATAGTTTTAATTGCATAGTTATATATTTTGTGATCAGCACAGAGGTTAAATATACTCGTAGGCGTAGGTAAGTACCTATCATTAAGAACAGTGCTTTTTTAGGGTTCCGTACCCAAAGGGTAAAAATGGGACTCTATTACTAAGACTTCGCTGTACGTCTGTCTGTCTATCTGTCACCAGGCTGTAACTCAAGAACCGTGATAGCTAGACAGTTGAAATTTTCTCAGATTATGTATTTCTGTTGCCGCCACGTTGCCGCTATAACAACAAATAATAAAAACAATATAAAATAAATATTTAAGGGGGCCTCCCATACCACAAACTTTTTTTACTGTTTTTATAGATAATGGTACGGACGGAACCCTTCGTGCGCGAGCCCGACTCGCACTTGGCCGGTTTTTTACATACCTTATACTTACCATTTTAACTTTAAAAATACGAGAGGCTACTATTAAAACTAAAAACACTGTTCTAACGCCAATAAAGAAAAACGGCAGTAGAAGAATATTTGACTCCATTCTTGATAATAGCGAACCTAGCTTCGTTTTTTTACCTAACCTGCGTATTTTAATGAAATCAGATCGAACGTACATCGATTCCTACTTTGTGAGAACACTACTCCCTGCTTATTCCATAACGTCTTTTCCCTAAAATATCAACTATGTATTAGAAAAGAGATTGCACGCACATAATGTCTCAAAGTTAGACGAACGCTTAAACGCGTTTGTCACTTGTTACGAGCTCGTTAGAGTATGTAACTTGACTTTGATCTACAGGATGCCATTTTATTCGTGATAAAAAATAGCAAAATGTGAATCCATGATTCTGAGACGTTTTTATGGCAAAGTGTATGGATTAACTGGACTATTTTTGGCATAACTCAAAGTTGGTCTAAGGGACCAAAGAAACCGACCGACAGACAAAAATTTATGAACCCATGAACATCTGTTTCTTTTGGCTTATTTAATGTTGCTAAACGTTGTTCAGAATCATGGATGAATTCACATTTTGCTAATTTGTATCATGAATTCAATTTCACCCCGTATGGTACCTATATACAGCTAATGTGAGCTTGTACAGTCGGCATCATTTAGTTCGTAGCAGCCAAAGAAGTCATATCGGAACACGTTTTTTCACTAACATAGTCTCCTTAAGCTGACTGTTACTAACAAAATACCTATGGACCACCGATGTCTGCAATAAATGATTTTTATTTTTATTTATTTTTATTTTTTATTACTTGTGCAAGGATGTGTTACGATACATGAACATGATGATACGATATGATACGACTACTCGTGTAAGTACGATGCTGATGTACCTAGTGTCCAAAGCTAATCTTAACAAATTCGTGACTCAAAAATAACGGAGATGGATGGATGGATAATAATAATGGAGTTCTTTTTTATATCATAATTTAGGCAGTAGATATGCTAAACATGATTGACTTAGTAATCAATCAATCGATCATTACCTACTCTACAGAACCATGACACCAGAACTGTCAATATAACTTTTTGTTTTTCAACTATCGCCTCTTCAATTATTTTTCTAGTTGGATTTAGTATGCATAACTAAATGTGAGTGGATACAGACACGATGGCCGTTGGGGCGGAAAGGTTCTCGAGTGGCGTCCACGTACCGGAACTCGGAAGGCGCAGCGTGGGTAGGCTCCGGTAGGTGGTGGACTGATGACCTGGTAAAGGTCGCGGGAGTCCGGTGGATGCGGGCGGCGCAGGACCGGTCATTGTGGCACTCCTTGGGGGAGGCCTATGTCCAGCAGTGGACGTCTCTCGGCGGATATGATGATGACCCGTTATTTTAGACAAAATGTACCCTAAAATATGCGCATCGTTGTCCACACGCATCGATTGATCCTGCACTCGCGAGTCATACATTATTCATCCATAGTTTTGGTGCGAGCAGGACAAAAAGCGAGTTCGTTACAGATTGAGTGGTGTGGCGTTGATGGACAGCGGCCCCGACAAAAACGTTGACGTGTGGCCTGGCTTGGGTATAGTAATTTTTAATGGTCAGAGATTTATAGATAATGTGTTTTTGGAATGAGGCATGATGCCTTTTAGATATGAAATGTATGGTATGATACTAACAAGTAAGCTTTAGTTCGTTACCTAGAATGTAAACGTGGCTTTGAAGTTTGTATAAAGGAATTGATTTATGTTGAAAAGGCTCGTTATTTCAGCGAATACTTGTTTGCCACTAAAGTTATGTTCACGCAGCAAAGTAGTTCGGTATTGACTGGACCCCTGCACAGAAGTTTATATGGAAAGGGTTGGGGTCAAAGTTACGAAATATTTTTTTACATAACGAAAGCTGCCTGGATATCTTGAGTTATGAGACTGTTGTTAACTTGTCTTCTGCATAATGTTTTCTCTTTTATAGTAGCTCCATAAAAACTTTCACCCCCTTAGATGATTTCCGGGATATAAACTACCCTATGTCCTACCTGGGCTCCATATCACCAAATTTAAGCTAAATCGGTTCAGTGGTTTAAGCGTGCAGGGCTAACAGACAGACAGACACTTTCGCAATTATAATAGTAGTATAGATGCAATAAAGAATAGGTATTTGAATTGACCCGTGTGGTGTCGGGTTAGAATTTCTCCACCCCCTTTCTTCCCGTGGGTGTCGTAAAAGTCGACTAAGGGACCAGGGTTGAAGTGTGTTGTGGGCGATGGGCTAGCAACCTATCACTGCAATATCACATTTAGTCGATCTTTTACCCACATTTATGCTAAAACTGGCGCTGGAACATACGTTTCATGTGCTCTACCTACCCCTTTTGGGAATAAAGGCGTGAATGTATGTATGTATGTTTGAAACATATCCCTATGAAACATTCCTATTAGAAGAATTTGATACTTACTTTGAATGACTGAAGACCCTTTTTCAATGCCAACAGCAATAAATCAAATAACTTCAGGATTATAAGAATGTAACCTTAGGTAATAGTGGTACCGGACCCCTTACCAATAAATACCTAATCCAAAAAAATCAAGAAAATCTAAGAAGACTTCGCCAAATGATCTGACAAAGAGAGAAGGGCGGTTGCATCGCTCTGTGAATTACCCTTACATCGAGTCGAAGGTCTGAATAAGAGTCGACGCCTATTAGACTTGAGCTTATTTGACTTGGCCGGACTGCATCAAAGTAGTCCATTTAAAAAGCAACTCTAAGATCAAGGTAGAACATCCTAAATCCTATGTCAGTTTCAAAAAAAGTTGGCCTCATTAAATAATCTCAACTATACCTTCCACTGTGAAAAGCGATACAATCATTTAAATAGTTCCAAGCTTGACCTGTCACCTGTCACGCGTGACAGCTGGCATTGGCTGAGCTACGACCATTGGCCGCCCCGGACCCGACACCAACCAATCGCGGTGCGTATATGTGGTGACCCAGATCCGTCTGTCCGACTTTATATGTTATGTAGTAAATAGTTTTTATGTATCGTTACACATACCTTCAAGGGTTTCTTTAAATTGAAGTGTAGCAAAGTATCAGGTGCAATAAGAGTTTTGTTACTTAGTCTGCTTCAAATATAATGTTATTTACTGCCTTGACTTTGTGATTGTTGTTTCTACTCCGTACTAAATACTATCCAATACCAGCATCTATCTATTTGATGGTTTTAGTTTAGCTACAGAGTAAAGCGAAGTGAAATGGCATATTGAAAATAGGGAAGGTGCTTATTGTTGGCTTGGATTGTTTAATGAACAAAATTAAACAACCCAAGTCCTATTATAGACATTGGCACTTGACAGAGCACTTCAATGTACTCTGGTGCCCTGTGGGCGAATTGTTCGCAGCGCTCGCTCAGCTCTCTGCGGATCCAGTACAACAACGCCTTCAGGGCGCTGTTGGGGTTGCCACGGTTCTGCAGCGCGTCCACCATGTTCGCTGAAGCGCGAGTGGACAGTTTTGTTTTGGGGCTGTGTTGCGGAAAAAGATGGCATCACTTTTATCCAGAATACGTGGCAGCTCAAACAGCCTCCTTAAAACTATATAGCCATTAGGAGTGAGTGCTCAATAATGCAACACTTAATTAAAAATACTCTATCTTTAGCTACATATATTTACTAACATAGGATAACATAGGATTAAGAAAACGACTAACAAACTATGGATCTTGTTGTCTGAATAAATAAATAATAATAAAAAAATAAAAAATTGGGAGAAATATATATCCCACTAAAACATTACATGTAAAGTGATTGCCAAGACTCCTTGGCTCATATAGCTTTCAGCATTGAAAACATATCATATCGCAAGATTCGCAAGTACTTAGCGCAAAACTTCCTACTCCATCTCAACTCTATCAGCCACGCTCTACAATTCTACATCTTGGTTAAAAAGTATAGCTTTGTTGGGCACATCCCGGTCACCGCATAGACTTGCACGTTCATATGAATTTATGATGATACTAGCTTCGGCCCGCGACTCCGTCCGCTTGGAACTCGTTTGTATCGCAGCTCCATACAAACTTTTAACCCCCCATTTCACCCCCTTAGGGGATGATTTCGGGGATAAAACTATCCTATGTCACTCTCCATCCCTTCAACTATCTCCACTTAAAAATCACGTCAATTCGTCGCTCCGTTTTGCCGTGAAAGACGGACAAACAAACAAACACACATTTCCGCGTTTATAATATTAGTATGGATTAATAAGCGACGGGTCGGGTGGGTTGGACATTTTTTGGAATTGGTTTATATTATGTTGCTTTAGCACTTTGGATTGAATAAAATAAAAAGCCCTGATAGAGGGAGATTACGTTCAATGTGGGGAAGCAGTGTAAATAATAATAAGAGGTAGGCGTGATCTCTGGATAGGATAAAGCAATGGGTCTAAGGAACTGTGATGTGGACAAACAAACAGCTGTTCAGTAGTTTCAAAACTAATCCCACGAGTGCTAAATGTGCTCCGCTTTAATCACAGACCCAGCGACCTACATCCACGCTCGTTTGTCATGAGGCAATGCTGATACCCGAGGACTTGCGAGCATACATTACATGTCACACCGTAACTTTACCAATATTGCATCTGCATCGATTGCTTACTTGAAAACTGGCGGTCTCATGTACACAATAAAGTTCAGATTTGAAACTACCGAAATGGAAAAATACGAGGTTGGATATAGACAGTCGATACGTGACACGCTTTGTAGGTCGACAGAGATATAATCTAATGGCTTACAGCTGTGCTATGAAACTTAGATAGTTTGATAATAGGTTTTGATTTTAATTCGGCTTGATAATCACATGTTTAGTGTGGATTTAGCCTGCAGGGACAAGGTTCTTTATGTATTGAAGCATCTGGTATTGAGGCCTAAGCCTTTTATCTACCCCGTAAAATCCTTCAGTTCAGCAGAAGCTTGTCCTGCGCTAAACATCATGCGATCTGTTTGAACTTAGCAAAGTGAGTTAATGTTAAGAGTGCCAAGTGATAATGATAAGCTGTCGGAACTCATCTTCATAAAGGAGGAGATCTGACCCAAGGGTGTACAGGTCGACACATGTCAAAAGAACCCTGGCGGCCATACATTTTATATGGCCGCCAGGGCTCTTTTTACGTGTGTCGACCTGTATTTTTCGAGGCCGGTTCTTTGACGCCCGAAGGTGCGCCGCGCGTCATCGTCTTAACGTGTTATTGTGTTGTACGTTTTGTATGTTGACATGTATCTTAGTCTGGGGTATTTTTAAATATCAGATCTGGTGTAAGATGAAAATAAAAAAATAAAAAGTTAGGGGACAATCTTACACAAATCTAACTAGTCCCAAAATAAACAAAGCTTGTAAGTACTATGGGTACTAGACGACGATAAACATAGCTACTGATATAGATAAATAAAAACTTAAAAACATAGAAAACATCCGTAACTCAGGAACAAATATTCGTGCTCATCACACAATTAAACGCCCTTACCGGGATTCGAACCGGAGTCACTAACAACTAGGCTAAAGCGGTCGTCTAAATAAATAAATTGATATAAATAGCATTTCAAAAACGTCTGGCTATAATTATACAGGTTTAAGACGAGCCTAATATCTTATTAAGATTGGTGGACGCAACACCTAATGGTTTCCTTAATCAACTTTATTTAGGTAAAATTTTACCTTCCCTAGAAAACCGACGCCCTCCGAGATCTAATCTGAAACATTAAAATATTTTATACATATGTGTACAATGATGATTTAAAATACCCAGATAGAACATAATACAAGTCTTAAAACCCCTCCTTTTTTCAAGTCTTCCGAGCACACTTAATAAATGATTGCAGTTTGTCATTGTGCGATTGTCTTACCGCTCGTTGGAAAAGTTACGTAGGTACTATCGACAAAATTGAATCCCGAGCCACCCTGGAACCTTGGCCAATTAACTGACATATGAACTTCATATGATCGTACGTATGTTCGTTAATAGTAACAAGGTTCTATGGTGGGTCATGATTCAGTTGGTTCGATAGTACCTAAGTACTCCTCTTGTCCAAAACAAACGACATGTACATATTACGAGAACAATATTTCTTTGCTATTCCGCTAACAAAGCAAAAAAAGCAAAAGTTTTTAGCGGAATAGCAAATAAATATTGCTCTCGTAATATATCATGGACTTCCGCATATGACATGTACATAGTATTTGATAATGATCGCACTTGAAGCGGATTAAACCAGCTACCGCTACCCGATCGAAATCAATTAACTGCTCCAACACCTTGCGATGCTTAAGAAGGATGTTCATTCGATTTGTTGGTCACCGATGGCACACGCCGCGACAGGTGTCAAATACTTCCTGTGATACTGGCTCCTAACACCAACAAGTCTGAGGGGAAGTTAGGCAATATCCTTTATTGATATCGTCTGCATTCCGATACAATAACGGTCAGTAAAACTGAGAATGCGTGCCTAATCCGACTAATTTTTAATATAAATGCTAAAGTTTGGATGTTTATTACGCAATCACGCTTAAACGGTTCAACCGATTTAGATGAAATTTACCACGAAGATAATTTATAGCCGGCACCTAAACATACATATTTTTATTTTACCGAGTCCACGCAGACAAAGTCGCGTAAAAAAGTGTTGCTAGACAAAAAAATCGTGAATGTCCGAAAACTCGTCTCGGCATGATCTAATACTCACAAAATTGCTATTCTATCCTAAAAAGATGCATTTTGAGGTTAGAATGTTGTTTACCAAATAAGACAAGTAAGGATGAATGCACTATATATACAGATATACACATATACAGATATACAGATATACAGATATTCTAACTCAGGAGGGCGAGAATCGCTACGCGCGCGCGCTACGCTCGTAGCCGGTCCCGTGGTTTTCCTAGTATGTAGCGGAAAGCGACTACGGCGTAGGCGCCCGCTAGGTGGGTTCCTGGCAGTGAAAGTGCACACACTTGTAAAGAGCATTCTGGCGAATGATACATTACCTTTTTTTCATGTTACATTACCTACAGGTATAAAATCTCTCAAAACAAACCGGAGCGTCTTAACGAGTATTCTAGCGTGCGTTCTTGCAGCATTAAAGCGAAACTACAGTAAATGAGCTTCGAGGTTTTTGCCGAGCCGAGTAATTTTGTTATTATTCCATCGCCAATCCCTCGCCGCCCTCAGCCGCAGCCGCACGGCGTTTTTACTATAGTATCCGCAAAACCAAGTGGCGAGTTAGGCAATAAAGTCAGTTCTATTGTTGGCCCGCTCCATAAGGCAGTGCAGGTGCGAAAGAGATAGCATGATCCAATGATTTATGCCCTGACTCGCCACTTGGTTTTGCGGATACTATAGAGCCTTCGTTAGATTAAAGAAGACGCTAGTTAAAAATGCGGAGGTTTAGATCTACCTACGTCAAATATATCTAAAGCTTTCTATACGGTTATCATTACGTTACCGTTCGGTAGGGACAACAAGAAATAAAATGATGTTTTCCTGTCTAAATCTTTTTAACCGACTTCAAAAACAAAGGAAGTTCTGAATTCGGTTGTATTTTTTTTTAATTATTATTTTCAATGTTTGTTACCTGAGAACTCCGTCATTGATGAGCCGATTCGCATGTTTTTTTGTTCGTATGTATATTCTTCCAGGTGGGTCCCATTTTTTTCAAAATTCAGTTAGATGATGGGATCGATGAGGAATTGAGGGGACTCTTCAATTTTATTAGGCACGCGTGTAGTGATTTTGGTATTTTCTGTTATAACTCGTCTATTACAAATACAAATACAAATATTTATTGATAACACCAATGTTACATGTCGGGTAGGTAATTATACATTGTATAACTATAGATTACTATATTGTTGCATTATATTAAATTAATCGATTCATTATTAGATCCATGTCTATAGCAGTTTATCACATTATGTTTTATTTATGTGCATGGTAACTCAAAAAAGTCACCTACGCTGTACAATGTTAACTCAAGCAGCCACTTGCGTAGCCTAATTCTAAATGCCGCGGTGGTAGCTGCACCTCTGATATATTGAGGTAGCCTATTGTACACTTTCGGGCCCATTATGTAGACGGATCGTGCAGACTTCGATAGCTTGTGGCTCGGCGTTATGAGGCGGTAGTAGTATTTGTCCTTACGGAGAGGACGGCTGGCATTTAGGCCCTGACGTTTAAATAAATTAATATTCAAGTGTGTGAATAATGCCACTTGGTATATGAGCTCGCTAGGCAGTTTAAGGATTCCTAGGTCCTTGAAGACGCTCTTACAAGAGGTGTCGCTGGATATTCCCACTACTGCTCTTACCGCCCGCTTTTGCATACGGAACACACGTTGAGAGTCCGCGGCACGGGCCCATAGTTCCGTGCCATAAGTCAGTAGGCTGTGGACGGTCGCGAAATAGCAGGATCGCACTACACTGCGCGTTGCAGTCTCTGCTAGCCTGCCTAACGCGAAACACGCCCGTCCTAGTTTTGAGCTAACCTCCTCAATGTGGTCGTCCCAGGTCAGGGCATTGTCTATTGAAAAACCTAGCAGCTTGGTGGATCGTACCTGTTGCAATGCGGTACCACCGGCACTGACCTTGAGCGGTGTTTGCATCCTTCCGTTCAGGGCGAAAGTCATAAAACATGTTTTTTCCCTGTTCAGCGCTAGACCGTTGGATGCGAACCACCACTCGAGTTGCTGGACCACGGAGTTCAGATTATGCTCCAGCATGGCGTCTGAGGGGGCCGTTATAACCGCGGCCCACAGAACACCTCCACTAGAAGCCTAATGTTTGTAATTTTGTTCCCGACGCGAGTCACCAAAGCATGAGGAAGAGATGAGGGGAAGGGCGGGTGCTAACAGCGTTGCGATTGGTCGATGCGCTAGCGCGCGGAATGCGTAGTGATGGGACATGTTCACGTACAAGCATCCTAATCTTTTAGGTACATTTTAAAGTAAAGTATAGATAGTTCTGTTACCATTTTAATACACAGTAAGTTAGGAATCCTAACTGGTACCGTAATTTTTTGCTGATAAAGTATGGTGGTACTTACTGTACATATTAAAATGGTAATTACACTATCTATACTTAAAAGTGTGCTAAGAAAATACTGACCATTTAGTATTTTTGGTTGTAAAGATTAAACTACAAATACTTCAGTATTTTTTATGGAATGTTTCGGAGCAGTTTGATAATAAGTAGTCTCATTATTCCTTTAAAAGTTGTATTTATAGTTCTCATTTTAAAATAGAACAAACAAAACACGAATAAGGCATTAGGCTATTTAGGATGGTGACGTATCTCACACCAACTCCGAGTTCCCTCGCACTTTCTCGAAGTTCATCATCAGGCCCATTTTGTGGCACTGGACCCAACTGCTCACTGAGAGGATTCTAAGAAACCGGCACAACGTATTATCTATCTCACACCAACTCCGAGTTCCCTCGCACTTTCTCGAAATTCATCATCAGGCCCATCTTGTAACACTGGGCCCAACTGCTCACTGAGAGGGTTCTTAGAAGCCCGCACAACGTATATCTATCTCACACCAACTCCGAGTTCCCTCGCACTTTCTCGAAGTTCATCATCAGGCCCATCTTGTGGCACTGGACACAACTGCTCTCTGAGAGGATTCTAAGAAGCCCGCACAACGTATATCTATCTCACACCAACTCCAAGTTCCCTCGCACTTTCTCGAAGTTCATCATCAGGCCCATCTTGTGACATTGGACCCAACTGCTCACTGAGAGGATTCTAAGTAGCCCGCACAACGTATATCTATCTCACACCAACTCCGAGTTCCCTCGCACTTTCTCGAAGTTCATCATCAGGCCCATCTTTTGGCATTGGACCCAACTGCTCACTGAGAGGATTCTAAGAAGCCCGCACAACGTATATCTATCTCACACCAACTCCGAGTTCCCTCGCACTTTCTCGAAGTTCATCATCAGGCCCATCTTGTGACATTGGACCCAACTGCTCACTGAGAGGATTCTCAGAAGCCCGCACAACGTATATCTATCTCACACCAACTCCGAGTTCCCTCGCACTTTCTCGAAGTTCATCATCAGGCCCATCTTGTGACATTGGACCCAACTGCTCACTGAGAGGATTCTAAGAAGCCCGCACAACGTATATCTATCTCACACCAACTCTGAGTTCCCTCGCACTTTCTCGAAGTTCATCATCAGGCCCATCTTGTGACATAGGACCCAACTACTCACTGAGAGGATTCTAAGAAGCCCGCACAACGTATATCTATCTCACACCAACTCCGAGTTCCCTCGCACTTTCTCGAAGTTCATCATCAGGCTCATCTTGTGGCACTGGACCCAACTGCTCACTGAGAGGATTCTAAGAAGCCCGCACAACGTATATCTATCTCACACCAACTCTGAGTTCCCTCGCACTTTCTCGAAGTTCATCATCAGGGCCATCTTGTGACATTGGACCCAACTGCTCACTGAGAGGATTCTAAGAAGCCCGCACAACGTATATCTATCTCACACCAACTTCGAGTTCCCTCGCACTTTCTCGAAGTTCATCATCAGGCCCATTTTGTGGCACTGGACCCAACTGCTCACTGAGAGGATTCTAAGAAACCCGCACAACGTATTATCTATCTCACACCAACTCCGAGTTCCCTCGCACTAACTCGAAATTCATCATCAGGCCCATCTTGTAACACTGGGCCCAACTGCTCACTGAGAGGGTTCTTAGAAGCCCGCACAACGTATATCTATCTCACACCAACTCCGAGTTCCCTCGCACTTTCTCGAAGTTCATCATCAGGCCCATCTTGTGACACTGGACGCAACTGCTCACTAAGAGGATTCTAAGAAGCCCGCACAACGTATATATATCTCACACCAACTCCGAGTTCCCTCGCACTTTCTCGAAGTTCATCATCAGGCCCATCTTGTGACATTGGGCCCAACTGCTCACTGAGAGGATTCTAAGAAGCCCGCACAACGTATATCTATCTCACACCAACTCCGAGTTCCCTCGCACTTTCTCGAAGTTCATCATCAGGCTCATCTTGTGGCACTGGACCCAACTGCTCACTGAGAGGATTCTAAGAAGCCCGCACAACGTATATCTATCTCACACCAACTCCGAGTTCCCTCGCACTATCTCGAAGTTCATCATCAGGCCCATCTTGTGACATTGGACCCAACTGCTCACTGAGAGGATTCTAAGAAGCCCGCACAACGTATATCTATCTCACACCAACTCCGAGTTCCCTCGCACTTTCTCGAAGTTCATCATCAGGCCCATCTTGTGACATTGGACCCAACTGCTCACTGAGAGGATTCTAAGAAGCCCGCACAACGTTTATCTATCTCACACCAACTCTGAGTTCCCTCGCACTTTCTCGAAGTTCATCATCAGGCTCATCTTGTGGCACTGGACCCAACTGCTCATTGAGAGGATTCTAAGAAGCCCGCACAACGTATATCTATCTCACACCAACTCCGAGTTCCCTCGCACTTTCTCGAAGTTCATCATCAGGCTCATCTTGTGGCACTGGACCCAACTGCTCACCGAGACGATTCTAAAAAGCCCGCACAACCTATATCTATCTCAAATCAACTCCGAGTTCCCTCGCACTTTCTCGAAGTTCATCATCAGGCCCATCTTGTGGCACTGGACCCAACTGCTCCCCGAGAGGATTCTAAAAAGCCCGCACAACCTATATCTCTCTCAAACCAACTACGAGGGTACCCTCGCACTTTCCCAAAGTTTATCATCAGGCCCATCCTTAAACCTAGACGCAACTGTTCACCAAGAGCATTCTAAAAAGTTACTAAAACAGTAAAGTAACTACTACTACTAGTACTACTAATACTTATTATATATTACACTATTTACTTTAAATAACGAACAATAAATAAAACTAAATTTAAGTTCTAATCTACAGAATAACTACTCAAACCAAAATAAACGAGAAATCTGTATTTTTGTAACATTTCTTCAAATCGGTACGAACGAAAGCACGTGGTTTGTCGATTGACCATCATAGCATCATCGGCACATCACTAGTCGTGACGTGTTTTCGTAAGAAAGGAATAGCATATTGCATTTTCAAAGTGATGAAAAGTGACAGACATAGTGTGTCTGTACCTCAGTATTCGCACCGGCCAGTATAAAATGGCCTCCGCTGGCTATAAATATTTTCAATGAAATATTGAATTTGACTCAACTGTGGAATGAAATTCCATCTTTTTTGTAATTAGAAGTCTTTGACGACTTTCCGCACCACCTCACACTACAAAAGCCCATATTTAGCCGCGAAAATCCTATTATTTTGTTTTTTTTTGTGAGAGTCATGCACACTCCGCACAGGTCGTTAACATGGACGCAACTGAACGGAAAGGCGGGCGACCGCGGATTAAATAAGCGCAACAACATCAACGCTTGGTGACTCGAGTCGCGAACAAACTGAGAAACATTAGGCTTCTAGTGGAGGTGTTCTATGCCGCGGCCACATCGTCGGCGTACATAAAGATATCAGCGCCAGTGACGGTAGTAGGTAAGGTCGTTCAGTAGCAAACTGAACAGCAAGTTTGACAGGCACGAGCCCTGCGGAACACCTAGTATATTCTGCATCTCCGTTGACGTGACCTGTCCCGCTTCCCCCACCACGACTTGTGCTCTATTCGCCATGAACGACGAGAACAGGGAGAGTACAGGTCCGCGTATTCCATGAAAATGGAGCTTATCTGCGATAAGAGCGTGATCGGCGGTGTCGAATGCGCGCGACAGGTCGCAGCACAATAGCGCCACGCGTAACCCCGCTTCGCGCGCACTCAGCACGCGCCATACTACTTCACGCACCAGGTCTGTAGTCGCGCGGCCCGCGCGGTACGCGTATTGCCTCTCTGATAATATGCCGCGGTCTGCTATGAATTTTAACAGTCTAGTGTTGAGTCCCACTTCGAAGATTTTGCTGATCGCTGGCACAAGTGAAATAGGGCGGTATGATTTTGCGTCAGATCTCTTACCTTTGCCGATGAGATTAAGCCTTTGCTGATTAAGATCCGGAATCATAAATTTGGTGGCTAGGAATTGATGATGAAGACCACAGATGACTTATCGAATTCCTCAATTATGTATTTAAAAGTGCAAAAGTTCGTCACAGGTTCTGATAAGATTCCGTTGAAATAGGAACTAATGAAGTGCCATTGGTGAATCGATGGAAGTCCTCAAATATTATCGGCCCCCATACAGCGGCCACATACTGGCCGCCCGATCAGAATGAGTTACCTACCCACTTAGTCGCCTACCAATCACCCAACTTTAAGGTGCCCTAACCCAATATTTTAGTAGCAAGGGATACTTAAAGAAAAAACACGTATATTATAATTTTGTATAAGGATTAACATACTTCAATTTGGATAGGTACTCATAACACATCAAAAAATACCCTCACAACCAGTCCAAATTCTCACGCGCCGCAACTGACACCTAACTACTAACCTAATATGGTTTTTTTGTTGTACGTTTTTTTTTTATTTTGTTTTTAAAATATTATGTAGGATAAATGTTGTCGAGTGTACGTGTGTATGTATTCATGAGCCGCATTATGTATAAGGTCCAATTACACCAGTTTTACGCAAGTTACTTCTAATGAAGTTTGACGACTAAATTCGTCATTTTCAACCAGCCGGTTAGGGTTCCCTCGCAACAAATTAGCACTTGAAAATTTACGTCAGTTTTAGTTAGTAAGTATTACTGGGCATTGTCTGCAATGAAAAGGGGGGGTAGCGCTTAGGTAAAGATATGAAAGATATGAAATATATAATTTTATTAAATGCTTATAAGCGGATTTTCTGTCCGCTTTATACGCACGCAAGGTTTTAGTGAATTGAAGTTTTACGATAGGTAAACAACCGAGAAAATGTATTTTGGCAAATCCAACGACCGCTTTAGCCTAGTTGGTAATGACCCTGCCAACGAAGCAAGAGGTCCTGGGGTCGAATCCCGATAAGGGCAATTATTTGTGCGATGAGCATGAATATTTGTTCCTGAGTCATGGATGTTTTCTATGTATTTAAGTATTTATTTATCTATATAAGTATGTTTATCGTCGTCTAATACCCATAAACAAGCTTTGCTTAGTTTGGGACTAGGTTGATATTATGTGTAAGATTATCCGCAAAAAAATAAAATAATATAGTGGGTTTTGTGATGTGCCGTTCAAAATCGGGCGTATGTGATTTAGTCAGGTATTATTAAACGTCCCAGTGCTTGTCACCTTATAATTCCAGTAATTGACCCTGTTTCTGTCTTGTCATGTATTTGTTTACCTTTCTTGAAAGTCCCAGGCATTGGAGCTAGTGTAAGTAGGTTACAATTTGACATAAACTTAATCGCAGGCGACACGTTTAGTTAGAGTTCATTAAAATCGGACAAACGATAAAACGAGTTTTATCTAGATTCCCAGCTTAGCAACATAAAAAATACAGACTACTAAATATCAATTACCTACCAAATTGCATCGCGCTGAAAATATCTACGGAACCATTCCGCCGAATACAATCTTTTATGCCCGCAACTTTTTTTCCATAAAATTTCATAATTAAAGCGTACATAGTCCGGACTGGCAGACCAGTGATTGATGGATTTAATTATAGTCTTTTTACGGAAACTTGCGATAAAGACCTACGACCGGGCTGCGCGCGCATGCGCGTTGATCTGAATACTGCTTAGATCATTTAAGGTTTTTAGATTTTTATTGCTTAATTGCCTGGTTAATTATCAACTGATACTACGTTGAGATGCGGGATATATTAAGTCGGGTATATTTGCTAACGTCACTAACGTCACTAACGTCGTAACGTCGGGTATATTTATTAGACAACGGTATCCTAGCGGTTTAGGCATGCGGCTGTCAAACGGCGGTCGTGGGTTCGAGTCCCGGCTCGTACCAATGAGTTTTTCGGAATTTATGTACGGAATATCATTTGATATTTACCGTTAGTTTTTCGGTGAAGGAAAAACATCGTGAGGAAACCTGCATACATCCACGAAGAAATTCAAAGGTGTATGTGAAGTCCCCAACCCGCACTGGGCCAGCGTGGGGACTACTGCCCGTACCCTCTCATCCATGGAGGAGGCCCGTGCCCAGCAGTGGGACGTATATAGGCTGTTTTTTTTATTTTATTTTTTATTTGCTAAATATCTTTGCTGTAACACAGCGACAGGCCTAATCGGGCACATTTTGAATGACAACCAACTTCTAACGGAAGTAGGTAATGCTTTCGAATGCACATGAAACCCCCAAATGCTACATATTATTTAGTTAATTGGGTCGTTTTCTAAAAAAAACATCATTTTGCAGGTCGCGGTTTTCACAAATCTATTCAAAATTATTAATTCCTAATAAACAGCAAAAAAAAATTTATGCCCATATTGTAGTATAGTATTTAGTTACTAAATAATACGTTTGAACGCTGCCTAGTCAAGAAAACATAATCGTGATGTCGTCAAATCAATCATGGAGTGTCACAAATTACATCTCAATTAAAAGAAATGAAATGATGGTCCCAAAGGTAAAAGTTCGCAGATTATTTAATTTTCAATTAAGTATGACAGTGCTGAAATTGGCTCCAACAGTTTTTCACACTACCTAAAGGTACTGTTACACATGCTCTTTAGTAGCACGAAAACATGCTAGATTCGAGCAAATAGCATGTATTAATGTAAAGTTGCTATTAAGTAGCATGCTATTTGCATATATAATCATTGAGCATGCTCAAACAAGCATGCTACTAGACAGCATGTGTACCAGTACCTTAACCCTACTTGTTTTTATTTTTCCTGTGTATTAGGAGACAAATGAACAATACATTATGCGGTACTAAAACTATTTCTATCGGTCGGAGTCAATCGTTATGCTCAGCGTTCCAAGTTTAATTCATGTAAATACCTACTTAATTATGTCAACAAATGACAACTAGCAACAACAATTTGTGTATCAAATGGTATTTAAATATAATCATAACGCAATACAGTAATAGTCAAAACATCGTCATCGATCATTTGATCTGATATAATTGCTCTCGCGATGATTGATCGCACACTGGTAGTGATAAAAAAATCTTATAAGCAAGCATGAAAAACGCCTAAATGCGTTACCGTATACATCTATTATGTTCAATCAATAACTTTCTTCATTGATTCAGGCTTGATTGAATTACTGAAGAAAGTTTTTGATGGCCCGGGTATGGGTTATAAAGAGCTAGTTATGATAACAAAAAAAAAACAATTATGTCGGGTATAATGAGAGTAGCTCAAATTAAGATGTAGATATATACTCATGTATGTAGGTATTTATGTACTACATAGATATATGTACTTTTGTATAATCTACCAGTGGCGGCGCGTGAAAAATTCAATGGGGCACCCGTAACAAAATAAAGTTATGAAAGAGAGAGTTCGAGTATGTAGGCTTACCTAAAAAGTAGGCAAGCCGCCACTGATATCTACATATCCCTAAGCGCGAAGGGGACGAAAGCTTTCCCGAACGGACCTAGCGACTGTATTACGATTTATAATGCAACTTTTACACGTAAAGGAATCAACTTATTCTTTATCGTCACATGCAGTAAAAAGACAGCAGTCAATACAATACTAACCTGCTTACAATTGTAAATTGATGCAATGCACAAAGAAGACGGTGTCGCAGTAGCCGCGGCCAGCGGCGACATTCTTCTACTTGTTCGACAACCAGATTAACATTGTCTACGCCGGTGGCCTTAATGCCGCTTATCTGATGAATTACATTTAAAAAACATATTTGACACGTGTCACAAATACTATGGGACCATTTTACACGCAGCGTTTTACTGTAAATCACACTAGCCCCACAGTAAGCTCAATCAGGCTTGTGATGGGTCCTAGACGATGATATTATACACATCATCAGCCTATATACGTCCCACTGCTGGGCACAGGCCTCCTCTCATGTATGAGAGGGAATGGGCAGTAGTCCCCACGCTGGCCCAGTGCGGATTGGGGACTTCGTTCGATGGGTAGGAACTCAAATAATAAATTGCCTTTGACGCAAACTCTTTGCCTCTTCTTTGCCTAGATCTAATCCCGTTTTAAAAAAGTCGGAAAAGCTTATTGCTGTTGCATTGTGCCTTTATTTTGGCAAAATAGAAATAGAACCAAAAAGTCCAATCCATAAACGAGGGAAAGAATTTTTCAAATCCGTCCTGTGGTTCTGGAGATTACCCCCCTGCATACAAACTTACAACCTCACAGACTCTTCCTGTTAATTGTATTCCCTAGTATGGATATAGCCTAGTAGGTACCTAGACTATACCTACCCTAGTAGGTACCTACTTATATAGGTAACAGCGATTATAATAAATGTTTAAAAACCCTTGTAATCGTATTCAGACAAGCCACGCGTGATGCTCCAACATTCCTTGCATGTTTACATTTCACCCAGTCACCGCGTGATGGACAGAAGGACGACTTAACATTTATCTCAACACTGTCCTTTTGATAAAAACAATCGCTTAACCTAACATTACCCATCTAGGGTTATAGATTTAAAAATAAGACCGGGTTGCACTCCGGGAGTGCCGGCAGAAGTGAAAATAGTAGTAGATCTAGTTTATATACTAGAAGTAGGTACCTAGTCTTAGATCCACCAGAGATGTACGAAAATGTGTTTTCCTTAAGCCTACACATTTGACATCTCGCGTGCTTGACAGCTAGCTGTCCAATAGGTACTTGGGACACAGCTTCGCATATTCTTAGTGGATATTCATAAATGACACCTTTTGCAATAAAAAAAATAAAAACTCAACTGTTAATAGCCTATTGTCACTCCCACGAATCCAAAGACACCTCAAATGTGAAAATTCATCACGCCGTGAACACTGGACTGGAGCCCCAGAAATATATTTTTTCTTGTCGTAACCCTAAAAACATAACCCTCCTTCTCAGGCAGTCGGGTAGAAACTACCTCGATGTTGATAGCTAGATAGGGCTCTACACAACAGAAGCATAAAATAAACATAACTCAAAACTAATCAGCACCAACCAATTCCAACATATTTCGATGTCACCAATTAATTCCACCGAATGACAAATCGACGCCAGAGTTGCCACACAGACGCATTGTGATCCACGGTGATCCATAACGCTGATCTATAGATCGTCGGCCCATAGATCATCGTGTACGCAATCGGTAAATGTCATTTGACATGTCAAATGTAGCGAGTAGATTTATAGGTTCAGGCGTTGTTCAGAGTTCGTTATGGTATGAGAAATTTATGAATTATTTATTATAATAAGATACGGAAGGAGGATCTACAATTCAATTGAAAATAGTGGCATAGTAATGGGTAACGAAATGTAGCGGAACAAAAGCTTCAGATACCTGGTATTAGTAGCGCATAAAAATTACCTAACTATTTATTACCTTGTACTTCAGAACATGAAAATTTAGGATTCTCTATTACATTAGTGCTTCGAAGTAATTAATTTTTAAATTAATTTTTGGGGAGCACTATTACTTAAATGTTTCCAATATGTCCTCGCACGTACGTATGAAAAAATATATACACTGGAACACAAGTAGGTAATATTTTTACCCGACTGTCTCAGAAGGAGGGTTATGTTTTTCGAGCGTATATGGACAAGAAAATTATATCTCTCGGGCTACAGTCCAAACGGCTTGATGAATTTTAGCATATTGACGTGTCGTTGCATTCCTCATAACCATGGCAGTGACATAGTTAGCTTTTTGAAAAATCATTAGTTTTCACTTTCGTTTTATCTAAATATCAGTACCTATTCCTTAATTAGAAATACACAATAGACTCACAATTCTTCTCAAAAGTATTAGATCTGAACGTTTTAGTTAGTACCTGCTTCATTGAGACTCAGGGAAAGATAAATGGGCAGTCCAGTTAATTAGTTCCTAGTCGTGGCTAATGAGGGCCCGCGCCGCGGCCATACAGCCGTCCATCACCGCTTACCGGGAACTTCGCTACGGAAACTGGAGTAAGTCTTGGTATTTTATGTCTCATTACTGCTTTAATGGTTCGATTTAGAAAAATACAAGTAATAGGTAAAGGATATTGCAAAAGAGCTAGGTCATTCAAAGTTAAAAAAAACAAGTAGTTTTTTTTATACACAAACGTTGGCAAATAAGCGTACGGCTCGCCTATTGGTATAGAAGCATGCAACTCCAAAGGAGTAACATATGGGCGTTGCCGACCCTTGATGTGTTTGAGGATTCGCCGTGTTGACAGCTGAAGGAACAAATTCCCTCGCTCTCAACACAACGCTTCCTCGGGAGCTCTGGCGACCTTTTTCACCTCCAGGAACACAACACTACTACAGCGCAAGTGTTAGTGTTTTTCAAACACAGGAAGTGTTGTTGTTGCTTGCTTACTTACTTGTTGTGGAATTTTTGCTTAGTACACATACCTAGTTAACTCATCACAATCATCATCATCATATCATATCAGCCGAAACATGTCTACTGTTCATAGTTAACTATACACGGTGGAATTTAATCGGTGATCAGGAATCCAAAAATCTTAATTATCAATCTACACAGAAACCAATACGTGAGATCTCGTGCAATATAGCTCAAAATCGAATTAATCACACTTAATTAACATCGGTAAAATGTACACTGACTGAATAAATGGACACCCTACTTTTATTGAAGGGAAGTTACTCGTAAGTGTACATACGTCAAGTGCTTGCTGGCTTTGCTTTGGCGGGAAACTGTATTTGAAGCAATTTGTTATGAATTTGACAATGACAAATTGACAGCTTATTGCTCATTTATGTTTTAAGTTTCTACGGCTGATAGTTTGAAAAGAGGTATTAAACTTTTTAGACTAAACCATTAGTAGGGTGACAATAAATTTTAATTAAAATTTAATTTCAACTTAAAAATTAGTTATGTTAAAAAAAATCTTGGTTCCACTTAAGTACTACATAAACGTGACCGCCATCGATTACTGAATTAGAAAAGTGATGAGAAGTGAAAAATGGGTTCCTGTTCACCGATTAAATTCCACCGTGTATATATGCACGTATACGTAAACCGCCAAACGCACACACGTGTAAATCCTCTTACATCTGAAAATAAAAGAGCGTCTTTCGACAACATGTTATTGTCAGCGTGTGCTCAGCAACTTTGGACGCCTTAAAAAGACGAGGAGACAGCCTCACAACCTCAGTATAATCGTTGGGAACACAAAGGGGAAAAGACCCAGAGGCCGCGCACAAACTAGAGGGTCGGAGTCGGACCCACTCAAGAATCCAGACTCACCAACATTTCACACTGTCGCTAATATTGCAACTGACAGCAGCCGATGGAGACAGTTCATCCGTTCCAGAATTGCAACCCAACAATAAACTAGATCTTCAGACATGAAGGATCAGCACAGAGTTTAGAGATAGAAGTTAGAGTCTAGCCAGCGAGCATTTTTAGATTCTTCATATGGCAACAATGTTACCTTCACAGGAATCAGTTATAAGTTGCAATGGCGGTAACCTTTCTCTTGCAAAAATTGGCACGCGCCGACCACACAATACGAGTATCATTGTTCACCTTGAATGGTATTGTTTTGAAGATAACTACATCAGCTCAGTTGAAACAATTTCAACCTAAAACTCTGCGTTAAATCCCCTTATTTTTTAAATACCTACACACTTCACACATTGATCACTAAATACGACAGTTCCAAAACCTGCAACATTGTAACAGTTAAAGTTATGCACTTAAAGTATTCACTATTCATTAATATATAAATATTTAAATTTATCAATTAGCTTAAGGAAGTTACTGAGCAAAGTTAACCATTCCAATCTAAAAAAAACTAGCTATGCACCAATTAGCGCCAATGTAAACACATAACCCGCTTTTTTAACAACACTCAACCGCACGGAAGTTAATTTCCTCCAGTACCTTAAGAGTATTAGAGAACACATTTTTCAAAAAGTTTATACTATATTAGCTTCAAAATGGGCCTTATGCACTAAGCCACAAAGTTGCGTTTCCAATGACAACGACTAGTGACTGTAATTCGGCCACAACTCAGAATTAAAACTCATTTGGAATGTGGCTCTATTGAACACAGCAATACGATCACATCTCCAAAGTAAAATACATTTGAGATATGACTGCAATGCAGTCACTAGGCGATAAATAAAATAAAAAAAAAACATTTGAAGAATCTCTCGTTTAATCCACTACACAGGCAGAATACTACACTAATGAATCCTAGTCGATCTGGTTTTGGACCTGAGGTCTGGTGGAAGTTATCGTATTGTAAGGGAGTATAGGATTGAAAGTGGCAGGACAGAAATAAATGATTAATAGAATTGCTTCAACAATACTGTCAGCGACATAAGTATGTATTCGTATAATGAATATTTGTATCTAATGTCCCTGCATTGTATTGTAGTTATATACTGGTAGGTACATTTAAATAAAGGTAGGGAGGTAGGTACTTCCAGAGTGTTATGTACAAACTTAATTTAAAAAATGTCTTTGATGGATCGGTTAAAAGAATACCAAAGTTAGTTGTTTTGTTTATAAGAATACGCCATTTTTTTTAAATAATTTTACAAGCTCTTATTGCCGACTGTTCGGTATACTTTTCTGTATACCATCATCAACTACTTGAGACGATTCTAACGAGTCCAAATTCGGTTAAATATTAATTCCCACTGCCACTTCCTGGCTCCACCATCAGATTAGCTCGATGGTACCATAATATTAAATTGTCATCCAAACTATACTAATCCCTGAAATTTCACCTCAATCAGATAAAGGCATATTACTGACAAATGGATTGCAAATTTTGACGGGCATCTTACATACATATATGAACAGTAGGTAATCTATTTTTGTTTTTTTTCCTAGCCTCTTTAAGTGTCCCACTGCTGGGCAGAGGCCTCCCCTCTTTTCAGCCAATCGGTCCCTGATTTTTGTAACTCTGTCAATCTACGTTTTCATACAAGGTGTCACAAATCTTCGAGAAGCCATTATTTTAACATTAGACTGCACCCAACACCTTTAATTCCGTCGAGTTCTGAGAACAGTAGAAATGCCGTATAGCCTTATGCACTCGATTTAATTGAGGGGCATGTGCGTTTATCACACTACTCTGCCCACTACGTGACAGTGTTGCGAACTAGGTGATACACTTATGGCTCAGGGTTGACAGAAAAGTGGTAAAGACGAATCGTCATCCTCCCAGCGTTTTCCCGGTTGTACCCGTAAATAAGCCCGGGGTCCGCTTGGTGACCTAATCCTAATTAGGACAGTCACTAAGTTACACGAAAGCGACTGCCATCTGACCTTTCCTAGAGGGACAAAACCTGACCTCGTTGGGACTAGATCGGCTTCCTCACATCTTAGAGTTAAAAGCCCTAGTAATTTTAGATTTGCGTTTTTTTTTCACAGTCGTAGGTATATTTGAGGTGGCATTATTTAGAATGTTAATTCATAGATTTAACAAACTATGAATAATATTGTGTTGGATTGCCTCAATTTCTAAGTTCTTTCTAAGTCTGTAAAGTTTAACGAAACGTCGCAACCGGCACATTTTCCACATTTCGGAAATAACAAGTAACATTTAATTTGTACTTAGGTACTTTAATTGTAATGATGTTTTTTTAATTCTGTTTAATGCAATGGATTGCTATAAAAATCCATACTAATTATTTTACGTAAACACAGAACCCCACATAAAAATCTGTCTGTCTGTTCACGCTAAGACCCCTGAACCGACTTAGATGGAAATTTGTAAAGAGATAGTCTGAGTCCCGAGGAAGGCCAAGGATAGTTTTTTGCCCAGAAATCACCCCCTGAGAGGGATGAATGGGGGTTGAAAGTTTGTACGGAGCTACGATATAAACGAGTTCCACGCGGAGTCGCGTGCAAAAGGTAGTCAAAAATAAACGTAAGTAGTATGTTAAATTAGACCAAAATACTACCAATAAAAATCAACAGATTCGCCAACCCTATCGAGCCATCGGCCATCGTCTTATGCGCATGTCGCACCGCTTCTAGCACCTGCACGGCTATCACAAGACGGCACGCGAGCTTTCCCGATTTTTCACGCACTATATACGTCTCTTTCTAAGTTTTCTAAAAAGAGAGAGACGGATAGTGCAAGAAAAATCGAAAGAGCTCGCGCGCCGTCTTGTGATAGCCGTGCTGAGCATTTCTCTACCATTTTTCTCATTACACATCACATCAATGCGCTTATTATAATATAGACACAAAAAGCTGGAATCATTTGTGTAGGTAACTGGTTTTAATACTTAATATATTTTTAAAAGTTACTTATCTTAGACCGGATGCTCCTAAACGATATCATCTGCTTAATTTGTCCAATCACACTGTTTTGCTATAAATGTTCCCACTCTTCAAAAATATTTAAAAATTCACTAAGAAAGTCATCAAATGTCAGGCATTTTTGATTATTTTAAATTTAAGCATAGTAGAAAAGAAGAGAATTCCTAGTTAGAAACGCTCAGTTTGACGTTTAAAAAAAGCAATAATCTTCATCGGGCGGAACGTAAGAATTCCAGGAACAAAAACGAAAGATTGTAGCATTCTAGCCATATTCGTTCATTCGCCCTTTCTCCCATGTTTGTCGATAGCATTGTCCCGCCAATTCTACGATTCGCGCAATAAGCCGAGACAGTTGTTATTTTTTACGCGCTCATGCGCGTCACTCCACCCGTCTCGCCTAACGAAACTAGACCTCTACCTACGCTTAGTTACCACGAATCGCGGCATCAATATGTATTTGTCGGTGAGCGTTGAGGTGAGCTTAAAACAAGTTACAGAATAGCGGAGGCAGTTACGATGCTACGATTGACATAAATGCGTCCACATCCACACTCGATCCCATTGCAAAAAAGTTTCCGGACCGGGCTTGAAGGCGTCAATTAGAGATTTCTAAGTATTCAAGCAAAAAGTCACAGTTTTGTATATGGACACGTAATTGGGTTCGGTTTAACGTGGGCAACTGAATAGCTTGCGTTTGGTGACATGAATTGCAGTTAAAGCTACGAGGGTTTTAGTGAATCGTTTTCGATTAATAATATTAGGATAAGTACATTGTTCTTGCTAGTGATCGGTTTAATAGGTTATACTAGTGTTCTTTTGTTTATTTGATCTAATTGCTTTTATTGGTTGTTAAGTCTAGTTAGTAACACCGTGTACGAAGCTGGACCCTGGACTGGTTCGAATCCCGGCAAGAGCATTATTTTTGCGATGAAACGAATATCTGTTCGTGGGTCGTCTATACCCACAGCTTAGCTTATTATGGGTACCTGTAAAATCGCCACCAAATAATAATCGAACGAGGGAGCGAAGCGAACGAAGTTTTATGCTTCACCTTGGGCCGAAAATCGTTTCTGTCCGGTGTCCTGTGTCAGTCCCGCTGTTCCCCTCTACAAAACCCGTGAAATTTTGTGAGCAGGTTTGTTAATTTTTTTTTTTTTTTATATAGTCGAGTCACTTTTTTTACGAAAAATAAATACTGACTCGCGACTTTGCGAGGTTCTACAGCAAACAGAGACACTAGTTACGTAATGTATTATTTTCATGACGCGTCTTAGCTCGTACTAGTTCTAGAACTTACAAGATCACATTTACTGCCCACGCGCATCTGATACTAAAAGCGTGAATTGAACATGTAATTACTAAGGCAAACAGTTTTACCCCAGGCAGTAGTTGCAGGCAATAACATGTCCACAGCAGCGAGTCAATTTCCTCCCGTCACTTCTGCTGAATGATATTAATGTTTAGCCGCAACGCGTGTCATGATATAATTAAAATGATTAGCATTCACTTGGGCATACTATGTGATAATTCTTAGCGGGATACAGGTCGACACACGTAAAAAGAGCCCTGGCGGGCATATAAAATGTATGGCCGCCAGGGTTCTTTTTACATGACTGTGTCGACCTGTACCGGGGCATAGCGGGGCAGTACAGCTTTTCGAGAAGTTAAATCGTAATGGTGATTCAAATAGGGTGCCGCGATTGATGTTTAGTCGACACGTGACCTGAGCAGCCATCGTGTGCTCTGTCGATACCGGGTGACGTAATATTGAATATTTTTATACAACCATTGTTTTTCTTAAAAATATTGTTAAGATTTCATTTACAGTCTTTTGATAACTTTGTGTTATAAGATTTGGAGTAGATCCGGAAGATTTTGTGTTTCAACAACAGATCCGGCTTGCAAATAAGGTAAGATGGCAGGTATAAATAATTTGTTGTTATGATACGTAGGGGCATAGTGGGGTATAACTAATGAGGCATAGTGGGGTACAGTCTTTAGCTACCCCACTTTGCCCCCCAACTTATTCTTTAAATGTTTAATGTGTCTTTAATTGGTAACTATTATTATAGTTTGTTTCAGGTTAAATGGTTCGAACATATAAATAAACCACAAATCAACACTCTTGGTCTATGGACGCCATGAAACAAGCAGATCAGCATGTTATAAAGTGCAGCAAGTGCAGTGGTTGGGCACGCTGCTCTTGTGCCAGAAAAGAGGATGAAGATGTTGAAACCAATCATATCTGTGCAATGTGTGGTGATGATTAATCGTGATAAATATGTGAAGTGTAACCAATTTTCCTACTGTTAGAAGTGATATTTTCTGTTCTTAAAGAGTTGATTCGTTTAAAATAGCTGTTATATTTCACTACCCCACAATACCCCGTATTAATACCCCACACTGCCCATTCTGTACCCCACAATGCGCCTTCTGCTACCCCACTTTGTCCCTTCTGCTGCCCCACTTTGCCCCTATATGCGGGGCATAGCGGGGCAAACCCGATTTTTTTTAAACAAAACATACTGCTAAACATAATATGATTAAAAAATAATATATACTTACACGAAATTGTGCTTTATGTACCAACAATCAATTTAAGTACTTACAACTGTCTTTCAATAATATTGGTGTATCCGATTTGAACTGCCTCTATTCCTTAGCTTCCCCACTATGTCCCGCCCCCCTCCCCTAGGCACCTACAGTAAATAATAAAAGTACCATTATTTTATTAAGACACTTGCAAACTACGGAGTATCGCCCTAGAGTCACACAGCCTTATTACCTTATTAGGAACCATCACCATCTTTTCGAAACCGGATAAGAGATTGTTTACACGGCCATATATATTCCGCTTGTCGATATGTTAGCAAGACATACGTCTGCAACTATATAATGTGATATATGGGGCCGGATCTACTCTGCAAACACAGTAACTACTATTGCATAACAGTATTTTAAGGCCTCCACCCACCGGACGCGTGTGCTGCGCGTGTCGGGCGCGTTTGAAGCGGTATATTCACACCGGAAGCGGGCGGCGTGTAGCAACTCGTGTGCAGCGCGGGTGCTGCGCGTGTGCCGCGCGGGTGCTGCGCGTGTGCCGCGCGGGTGCTGCGCCGGTTCTGCGCGGGTGCTGCGCGGGCGCTGCGCGTGTGCCGCGCGTGTGCCGCGCGTGTGCCGTCTTCGATGTGTGTCGGGCGCGTTTGAAGCGGTATATTCACACCGGAAGCGGGCGGCGTGTAGCAACGCGTGTGCAGCGCGGCTGCCGCGCGGGTGCCGCGCATGTGCCGCGCGGGTGCTGCGCTGCAGCTGCGCGGGTGCTGCGCGTGTGCCGCGCGGGTGCTGCGCGGGTGCTGCGCGTGTGCCGCGCGTGTGCCGCATTCGATGTGTGTCTGAAGTGTAGTTTCAATGCTTTACAACTTGCACGTGTGCCGCGCAGCACACGCGCCGCGCACGACACGCGTCCGGTGGGTGGAGGCCTTTAGTGTGAGTTCCAATTGAAGCACTGGTTCGTTCCTGTCAATGCTTTCAGCGCATTCAAGTTTTGAAGATGAATTAATTCATCGTTTGATCTAACCTCTACGTAAGCCTTACCAAATAATGCTTAAGCTATGTTTCAACTCGCAAAGATGTCATTTACCTGTTTGTAACCTCAGACCAAGATAAAAACACAGACGGAGCGTTACGAGCAGTCAAGTGAAGCCAAACCACATACAAACAAAACCAAGCTACTTCAAGTTTAGCACACGCTCACGCACACATATACAAACAAAATTGCACAAAACTCTTCGGCCCGTGTCGCAATGCTGTCAAGATCAGTTTTGAGCGATTTAATTTGTTTAGCGTGTGCTAAACTTATAGGGCTTGGTTGAAAACCGGTCGGCTTCACTAGACTGTTCGTAACGCTCCGTCTGTATATTTTCATGGTCTGAGTTTGTAACTTTTATTTTTGGGAATCAAGTCAATATTTGTGGTTGCGAACACCTTTTTTGCACTTAGTCGATAAAGGTCCGGCCATTCTACGCTGGCTAACGGGAGTGCCAGCCAGCTAAACTCTTCAGCCTAACTTCGATCAGAAGTGCAGGGTCGTCGGAGATTGATCCTACTGTTATCGCCACCTGGCTTCCCGGAGTAATATTGTCGTGTTGAGGATTTTAGATAAATAGCTACATATCTATTCATCTCTTTCCTGGGCTGGTATTCGGAACGTGCTAGCGCAACGCATCTCACCCGTCACGCCTAACGAAACTAGACCTTACGATTACGGTTACTTACTGTTAATCGCAGGGTGAAGATATATATTTGAATTGTAGGTGAACGCTGTGTTGGGCGTATGCGCCGACGCAAGACGCAGGCGGTTAATTACGTGGTGATCTAAGCGCATTGATTTATCGAGTTAGATCCACGCACGTATTTATCTGTGATCTACTAAATACACGGGACGGTTAGAGGTATCAATAATGATTTGATTGTAAGGTGAACGTCCGAATACTCGTGTTCTTAATTTCAATAATTAAATGTGTTCCCTTCTATTGCTATGAGTAAAGATTGAGGGTGCCAAGTAATGTGCCAGTATATCAAGCACTGGGAGAAATGTTAAAGTAATTTTAGTAATTTTAACTATGTTACTACATATACGACAACTTTTTTAATTAAAATGATTTGCCTGTCATATTCACAGCAACCTCATGCAGACGTGCCATAAGTTTTGATGCTTATCAAGTTAACTAATCGCTCACTCTATAGGTACTACATTGACATGTGGCCTCAAAGTATTTGAAGAGTAACGTAGTCCTCATAGCTCCTGTGATCTGTGATCTACACTGACCCAAATGTACTGTACTGTAAATGGGCTTAAGGCACTCTAAGCTGAAGAGCTTAGAGTGCCTGAAGCCCATTTACAGTCTTCTATGAAGATAGAAGGAGTGGAATCGGGCTGGACTAACAAACTCTGGAAATTCAGTAGGAAGCAGCTCAGAATCATATCTGGGGTGTTCACAGGTCACTTCGGGGTCAAGGATCTCTTGGCCAAGATGGGACTATCGGACAGTCTAGACTGTAGAATGTGTGGCGAGGAGGCTCACTCTGGAACACTTAATATGTGAATATCATGCCCTTGCCAGACAAAGAATGAATTACTTTGGTAACGGCTATTCGCAACCAAAGGAATTCAAGGTGCTGCATCACTTGCTTTGTGGAAATGATGGAGCGAGGCTGGGAGTAGACATAAGGAGAGGGCAAATGGACAAAAGATCCCACTGGGTCAAAGTGCATCCAAAAGGGCCCTCATCTAGATAAGATAAGATAAGACCCAAATGTGTTTTTGACGACCGCTTTAGCCTAGTTGGTAGTGACCCTGCCTACGAAGCAAGAGGTCCTGGGTTCGAATCCCGGTAAGGGCAAATGTTTATGTGATGAGCATGAATATTTGTTTCTGAGTCATGGATATTTTCTATGTATTTAAGTATTTATATCTATTATATATATCGTCGTCTAGTACCCATAACACAAGCCTTACTGAGCTTACTATGGGACTAGGTCGATTTGTGTAAGATTGTCCCCTTATATTTATTTATTTATTTATTTATTATTATTTAAATGTACAATTAACACACTAATACTCCTTGTTTTGAAGACTGTTTTGTTAGTAATCAGTGTAACGTAACAATAAATGGCAGTAAGTCGCCTTGGTTTTGTTTATTGTGATTCAATCAGCGGTCACTTTAAATGTTACGAAATAACTTGCTCAAACCAGATAACTAGGAGAACAATGGACCATAAGTTAATATTTAATTCAAACCGATAGTGAAATTGACAGTCGATGCAAGGGTGCACGTTATTTCAATATTTAATGACGCTTTATCTTGACGTGTTTCAATGGTTACCTTTTTACCCTGATACGAGTATGTAAGACAGTAGTGATAAAATATACGTTTTGCATCTTATACCTACCTAAATATAACAATTAAACATCTGAGTTTTTTATAAAATAAACAGGATCACCTCGGTAGATATTCGTTGGTACTTGTTAGCACAATCCACTTTAACCATAATTTCATTACTAACAATTTCAAGATATACCTACCTATTATTATGCCTAGGTAAATCACTATTTGACCTTTCAGTTAGCATAGAGCTATCAGGCCATTACTTAACAGTAGCACTATTATTTATTATGTGCATTACTTAGATAAGTTCACTATTTTAGTAGCGTTAGAGTTGCTATTTTGAACGTAGGTCAATCAATCAATCAAATCATTTATTCGTAAAACATAGGTATATACAGGGGTGTTATGAACATGTCTAATCAATGACACAAATGTTACATTTGGGACCTTATTGTACTTTTCGTCAGTTGCTAGGTCGCGTTCTATAATATTTGCTAATATTAAAAATACTTAGGGTAAAGTCTGTGAGATTGTAGCTTCGTATGTTTTGGATAAATTACGGAACCGCTCATCCGATTTCTAAATTTCTTTCACTTGCGTGTAGAATGGACTTTCTGGATGGTTATAGCGTATAACTATTATGTAATCTGTGGTTATAGGCTATACTTTATCCCGCAAGTTTGCTACGTTCTTTGCAATACGCGGGCTACTAGTGTCGTATTACGTTAGTGTCGTTACACTAATATATAGTATTGTTAGCAGCAAACTGCTGATGCATGCGTGACGTCATCACCTCGCCTGCGACGCGACGCCCCTTCCATCTTCTTCGGGCGGCCAGGACCGAACCGCGGCCTATTTGGCCAACGGACGTGCGCTTGTTAACACCTTTAAGATTTACTCAATACCGTTGTAACCTTAATTTCATTGTACTAATTAAATTTGTAACATATTGGGATTTTATTTAAATTCATTAATAATTAAATTCACATTAAGTGGTTCCATCCCGAAAATATAAGATCAGATCGTGGGATTGAACGCCATAATAGCCGCAAATTCTTGCCATTTTGACTTGAATTTTTCTCAATGTCGAGTAAAAAGCGTTTTAAAACGCGGGAGCGCACGTCTTCGCCAGCTTCTGTCCCTAAAGGTAGACTGGAAGCGACGATGGAAGCGATCCTGAACCGCCTCGCGACGCTGGAGCAGCGTGCCGGCACTCCTGTCAGTGTGGCATCGTCTGTGTCCGGTGCCCCCAGTGCAGACTTGGACGGCGCAGCCAGTACGTCCCCGCCGGAGCCTGCTAGACCAGCCAGTACGCCCCCTTCGGTGCCTGCTGGACCAGCCAGCAGTACCCCAAGCGCTGCCGGCAACACCCAAGCGGCAACGGCAGCCTCGAGCACGGCGTCAACGGACGTCACGGAGCGTCTCATCGACGCGTTGAGGACCATGAATCCGGTGAGGTCTAACCATTATTATGTGTCAGATTTTGATCCCAGCATTCACGATGTAGATGCGTGGTGTGACGAAGTCGATCGCGCCCGCTCGCAAAACCAGTGGGACGATAAAGAGTGCCTTGCTCGTGTGGGATTATCATTAAAGGGTGAAGCACGCTCATGGTTGCGCGAGTGGACAAGTGATGACCGTAACTGGTCGAATTTCAAATTGGAACTTAGATCGCTCTGTCCACGCCGCATTAATGTTGCGAATATACTTTTCGACGTGATGTTACAAGATTCTGATAAGTACTCCACATATGCGGAATACGCGAGAAGATCTTTGTTACGGTTACGTATTGTGAAGGGATTGAGTAGTGATTTACTGAGTGATATAATCATACGCGGTATAAAAGACCCTCAAATACGAGCGGCCGCTACAAACGCAAAATTGATACCCGAAACAATTGTGGAGTTCTTATCGAGTTATGTGAAACCTAATCGTTCAAGTGCGACCATACCTAATAGTAACCCAGAGCCGCGTGTAAACCGGCATGTCTATGATTTATCCTCCAAGAGAAATCATAAGCGTCCAATCCAAATTACAGATACACACGTACGTTGTTATAATTGTAAACAATCGGGACATAAAATGAAAAATTGCCTCAAACGTTTTAAGACTGAGAGTAGCAATGTTGACGCGAATAAAGACAAATCTTTGCCTCATTCTGAGTCAGTTAATAAGTGTGTTTCAAAAATCGTGTGTTCGTTTTGCAAAAAGGTAGGTCATAGGGACGATAAATGTTTTGCTAAGGAACGGTCTGAAAAGAGAAATAAAGCTAATGTAAACTTTTGTCGCGAAACAGCATCCGATAAAAGTAAAAGCGATATTGTGACAGCCGTAATATGTGGTGTACCAACTGACGTGTTGATTGATAGCGGGTCGAGTATATCTCTCATTTCGAATGACCTTGTTAAACATTTTTCTTGTCGAACGCACCCTAGTGTTCAAATATTACGCGGTTTAGGTGGAGTAGAAATGCGGTCCGATCGTTTTGTAGCTTTGCCTATAGAGTTTAGTGACGTTAGTCTAGAGGTAGACCTTCATGTTGTGCCACACAATTATCTTACTACGCCAGTTCTTATCGGTACGGATGTGCTAAATAGAGAAGGTGTCACATATATCCGTACGGGCGATTCTCAACGTTTAGTTAGAAACAGTCCAATTGTAAACAATGTCACACATTGTAAGCCGCCTACGCAGCTCAGCTCAATAAACACTCCGTTGTTCGGCGATGAAAAGGACCGCTTATCTGATGTGTTAAACAAATACTCAGATTACTTCCTCAGTGGAACGGCTAGTACGACTGTAAACACCGGCGAGATGCATATTCGGCTTACTAGTGACGAACCAGTTAATTATAGACCGTATAAACTATCGCATGACGAAAAACTTCGTGTGCGCAATATTGTTGCCGATTTAAAGGAAAAGGGTATTATAAGGGAATCCGAATCCGCGTATGCGAGTCCAGTACTACTTGTAAAAAAGAAAGACGGGTCAGATAGGATGGTTGTGGACTATCGAGCCCTCAACAACATCACTATGAAAGACCGATACCCTCTCCCTTTAATCGAAGATCACATAGATAGACTGGGGAAATGTAAATATTTTACTGCTTTGGACATGTTAACTGGTTTTCACCAGATTAAAATAAATGAGGATTCGGTGCCTTTTACAGGGTTTGTGACCCCAGAGGGACATTTTGAGTACCTGAAAATGCCATATGGACTTTCTAATGCCCCGGTAATTTATCAGCGCATTATTTCTGATACGTTGAGAGCATTTATTGAAGCAGGCCAAGTTCTTGTATACATTGATGATGTTTTATTGCTAAGTGATACCATAGAGGACGGTCTGTCTTTACTAGATTCTGTTTTAGAGACTTTAACAAAAGCAGGTTTTTCTATAAACTTGCGGAATTGCGCTTTCCTGACTACCGAAGTGGAGTATCTTGGTAGGACAATTAGTAATGGTCAGGTCCGGCCGAGCGTAAAAAAAATTGAGGCACTAGTAAATTCACCAGTGCCTAAAACCGTAAAACAAGTGAGACAGTTCCTCGGCCTGGCTGGCTATTTCAGAAGATACGTCCAAGGATACGCTACTAAAGTGGCTCCTATAGCTTCATTGACTCGTAAAAATGTAAAATTTAGCGAGACAGAAAATAATTTCGATCTAGACTAGTGAACCTGCGTTATTAATTTTTGATCCACCTCTACCTACCGAGGTGCACACTGACGCAAGTTCTTTAGGCTATGGAGGAGTTTTGATGCAGATTGGAAAAGATGGTTGTAGACACGCGGTAGCATACTTTAGCAAAGTTACAGCAGGTGCGGAACCCAAATATCACTCTTATGAATTAGAGACCCTCGCTGTAGTTAAGGCTTTGCAAAATTTTCGTCATTACTTAATAGGTAAACATTTTAAAGTAGTTACCGATTGCAATGCCTTAAAGATGACCCAACGCAAAAAGGATCTCCTTCCTAGAGTGGCACGGTGGTGGATGTACTTACAAGATTTTGATTTTACTCTGGAGTACCGAAGAGGTCAATTTATGCCGCATGCCGACTATCTGAGTCGTAATGCAGTCAATCTTTGTAAAGCACAGAAACCACTTAACTGGGCTCAAGTTGCTCAAGCTGCGGACGATGCAACAACATTGTTACTTGAAAAACTCGATCAAGGCGAGTTAGATGGCTCGCGGTATGTTAAGAAAAACAATTTGTTGTATTACAAATATAGTCCGACTGGTGAAGAATCACGATTATTGTGTTATGTTCCGAAGGGATTTAGACTTAATTAGCTTAATGCGAGTATTTCACGACGAACATGGGCATATTAATAATGAAAAAGTCTTGGACCTATTATTGAAACATTTTTGGTTTCCTAATATGCGCCAATTCGTCAAGAAATACATAGCTCACTGTGTTGTATGTCTAACACATAAGAAAGTGCCTCGGGCCCCACTGCAACCGATAGTGTCATGGACGAAACCCGATAGTCCTTTTAACACACTACACGCTGATGTACTCGGGCCTTTACCCGAATCAAATGGTTACAAGTACGTACTTATAGTCATTGACGCTTTCACGAAATACTGTTTTTTGATCCCTATGTATAGACAAGAAAGCGCCGAGCTTAAACGACAGTTTACTAATGTAATGTCTATTTTCGGTACACCCCAACTTATTGTATGTGATAGGGGTAGAATGTTCGACAGTGCAGATTTTGGCGAATGGGCAAACAATTTTGGTATCCGAATACATTTTATTACGCCTGAATTACATCAGGAGAACGGTCAAGTAGAACGGTACTGTCGAACAGTTCTAAATATGGTTAGAATAGAGGTAAATTATAAGCGCGAGTCCTGGTCCAATATTCTCTGGAAACTTCAGCTGATCCTGAACACCAATAAGCAGAAAACCACGCAATGCTCACCTCTCAATTTACTGGTTGTAATACAACTACACCAGCTATAAACGCACTCATTCGCGATTTAACTGTGGACGGCAATACGCCGAATCGCGAAGCTTTACGCGAAATGCGACGTCAAAGGGCTGGAGATCTGTTGGCTCGAAATCAAACGCGGCAGGATGCGCGCGTCAATAAAGATAGAAAGACGCCAAAATCATTTACAATAAATGATCTGGTTTTTGTTAAAAATACGTCACAAACAACTAACAAACTTGACAGTGGCGTACGGGGTCCATATCGCATTACCAAAGTTTTACCTAATAGTCGTTATGAATTACGACTTGTGGCAGGGTCGTATGGCAAGACCACCCAGGCGGCAGCGGAGTACATGCTGCCGTGGAGCGGCGAATGGACACCAGAGACCTGTGCAGTTCTTTTTGAATGTAAGGCATAACCAATTTTCAACGTACATTGCTTTGCAATTTTCCAAATTGAATACTTTGAGATTATGATGATGTTACTATGATGCTTTCGTTATTTTCTATCGTGCATACATGTACTACTTACTGTAAGTCCAGCGCTTAAGGGCGTGTTGCTGCGGGCGATTCACTATAACCTGACCTTTGATAACGTATCAGATGTTACGAGATTACAAGTTCAAGAAATAAGAGATTTTATAGTTGCACAATGTTTCGTGAATAACGTTGAGTACATGTGTAGGATGGGTGTATCCGCAAGTAAGGCCTTGATATGACATTTAGGCATTGCACTGAATTGTGTTGTCGTGTAAGGCCTATAGTGGCATCGATATGTTAATATTCGCGTGTAAGGCCTTTTATGGCAACAGAATATTGATTTACTCGTATGATAATATTCGCGTGTAAGGCCTTCCATGGCAACGGAATATTGATTGTGATAATATTCGCGTGTAAGGCCTTCCATGGCAACGGAATATTGATTTATGATAATATTCGCGTGTAAGGCCTTTTATGGCAACGGAATATTGCTTCTATGTACCGTGTAAGGCCTTGTTAGGCATCGGTAGTGTCTTAATATCCGAGTAAGGCCTTGATAGGCATCGGTAGTGTCTTAATATTCGAGTAAGGCCTTGATAGGCATCGGTAGTGTCTTAATTCCCGAGTAAGGCCTTAAGAGGCATCGGTATGACCTGTATTCCCGAGTAAGGCCATGTATGGCAGCGGAATAGTTTCTTTTACGAGGGGTAAAAGATTTATGAAGTTGTTTGTTTGACTAAAATGTCAGTAAGAAAGGTATCACTTGGAGATATACGAAGGCGGATAGTAACATGTAAAACACAAAAAAAAAAGAGAACGGATGATGAACTATGATCCTGGTGTTTACGTTAAGTGTATCGTTGTATTTACATATGTGTTTGCTCCGCAGATGAGGACACCCATAACCAAGACCAAGAGCTAACATCCGAGCCAGAGTCGGGACAACAGGAGAGCATCGAGGACGCTGCTCTGTCAGGAGAGGCCGTGTTAGCAGCAAACTGCTGATGCATGCGTGACGTCATCACCTCGCCTGCGACGCGACGCCCCTTCCATCTTCTTCGGGCGGCCAGGACCGAACCGCGGCCTATTTGGCCAACGGACGTGCGCTTGTTAACACCTTTAAGATTTACTCAATACCGTTGTAACCTTAATTTCATTGTACTAATTAAATTTGTAACATATTGGGATTTTATTTAAATTCATTAATAATTAAATTCACATTAAGTGGTTCCATCCCGAAAATATAAGAGTATCCTAAGCATGCTAGCCCACCGCTGGGACTCGCCGCTGCTGCAGCGATCCAGCGATATGTGCAACTGCATGCGCCCGTAATACCGGTGCGCAGGCGCCTTTTTTTACCATAATTATAGAACACTAACCATAGCCCTAAGTTTGTAATGTAACCTCTAACACTATGGATTTTGTAGTCCGAAATAAATGATTTGTATTGTGTATTGTATCGTAATATTATAAAGAGGAAAGATTTGATTGTTTGTTTGTATTGAATAGGCTCCGCAACTACTGAACCGATTTGAAAAACTAGAAGCCGACATTATCCTTGATGAAAATAGGCTACTTTTTACCGAGGGAAAATACTTCATTCCTACGGGTACACTTACCGTGCGAAGCCGGGCCGGGCAGCTTAGTTTTCAATAATTTTAACAGCCCATATGAATGCGTCGTGTCTATTGTGAGTAAAAAAATAGCCCGGTGCACCTGTTATTAGGCTTCACTAGAGGTTGACCTCACTCCTCTATTATCTCATTGGCCAATTATTCCACATCGTTCGATTGGCCGCCGAGAGTAGCCACCGATTGGCTGTCCGTTATGACTGATCCTTGACAAATTGTGTGTTTCGAAACATGCCTACACCTGCCAAGAAGTTACTGAGCGTTAAGATAATTCTAAAGTATTACTAAAACCAATTTAATAGGGAAAGGTTTTCCTATAATATCGGAACACTGGATAAAAGTAGATAAATGTGTAGATAGTATCAATGACATAGTGTCAAAAGTGTGTTACCTAACTGTTACGTTGGAAACTACATTCGTGCCACCTCGTGTCCGCTCATCCCGCACTAATCAGGAAGCACTATAAAAAAAAAAAATACGCCGCTATATATAAACAATAACCCCAAGTAGCACACAGGCTGAATGTTTAGTAATAAAGGCAGCCTTTAACAAGTATTAAGCTTTACTAAAGATATAGGTACAAGAGTTCTAGGGGAGACTGAAGACTGCACAAGGGAGAGATTTTCGAGTCTTGTACAGCCTTGCTGATTAAGCGCTGCAAAAGAGGGTTAAAATGTACTCTAAGTATTATATCAGTAAATTCGGATGTTTTTGTTCAGCTTTTAGTCGCAACTTATGCTCATAGCTGGTTAAGATGCCTTCGGCTGGTGTAAGGCTGGTTTATGAGGTCAATTAAAAGCTCTTGTGCAGATATCGACTGCACAGGAGTCTCTAAGCATTATAATCAGTTAATTCGGATGCTATCGCTCAGCCTTTAGTCGCTAATTTTGCTCATAGCAGGTTAAGAAAACTTCGGCTGGTGTAAGGTTGGTTGCGAAGCGCCTTGTGCAGACAAATGAATAACAAAAGCGTAAAAAAAGACTTAGGGCTGTTTAACAAATCGACGCCATTTCGAATGACCGATATAAACCATCAAATATTCAACAATGTATGTTTAATACAAATTTAAGACTGAAATCTTTTTATTATGAGCTGATTTAGAGAACCCAACTTAACAAATCATAAATAATTGAGATTCAGACAGTATTATTTAAAGAAATGTTATCACTCAACATTACTCCTGTGTAATTTTGTTTCCATAATTCCTTAAATCCTTTCTATTTAAAAGGCACGTGAAAATTTAACTGTAAATTGATATGTACATTCACAATAAAATTACCACCGCACCCAAAATACGTTATGGTTATATAATAACTAATAACAAATATTCAACATATATTTTAGTAATACATTTTGCAGCTGTCCAAATATAAAACACTTCATTTGTTTAAAGTCCACCAACATGATCCATTTGTGTTTGAGAATTATAAATTTATAATTTGACGTTAAATGCATATTATTTTTTGTTTTACTTTTATCCAAACCAAATAATTCTTAACCCTGAATAAAAGCATTACAAGCGCTGAATCGTAGAGCATACGCTGCAAAATCGAGCTGTTTAAGCGCTTATGCAGCGCTACACCAGCTATTTCTAAATCCTGTGAAGCCATTAAAGAGCTCAAGGCTGGGTAATTTGGGGCCTCTTTAGGCATTACAAGCTGTATATCCGCTGACACAGCCTTAGTTCAGCAAGCCTAATCAGCTTAAAGCTGTATAGAATGATAAATAAATGATTAATCCAGCTTCTATGTTACCTGGCTGCAGCTTATGTGTTACCTGGGACACAATACCGCACTGACTCCTCACCGTCAAATGCAGAAGTGGCTTACACATACATTTAGCCTCCACAGACCGCAAGCCAAAATAAAAACCTAGGAATTTTTAATTTTCATTAGGTACCTACTTTTTCTAAAAACAACAATCCTGTATTATTGAAAATTTACTTTCATTACATTGTACCTTTTTGTAATTTCTAGTAAAGGCACAGAATAGATACAAGGTCAAGGTTTAAAAAATCAGTGGTGAAGCTTTTTCAGGCTGACTGAGTTCGTTTGTGCTTGCTTTGAGGATAAAAAACCTGTTCCAAGTCACAGGCGTCCATTTTTATCAAAATACATAGTTAACAAACGTTGACCCGCAAATTTATAAAGAACGTGAAATAAAGCCTCGTTTGCGTCTACAAGTCGCAAACAAAAAATGTCTAGATAAATATGGAAAAAGAGCGTCAAGATTGTGTAAGTGCCTTATAATTTATGTAGGTACATTGCGCCTTAAAGGGTTAAGATTGTAAGTACCTCATGAGATAAAATACACATCTTGTTGACTCTCATCTACCTACATTATTTGGATTTAAGCCGCATTAAGTCGCCTCCCTATTTTTTTTATTTGCCAAGTAAAGAGTTGACAGGACTTAGGCACCCAGCCTGACTTTTCACCAAGTGCGAGGTACCGTTTACCGACTGCGTCTGACCGCTACACTTGCATCACCCACCTACATCAATCACATACATTACCATATGAATGGCTATTTTGACAAATGACCCCGCTCCGCGCCTGCGCTCTTATTGGACTGGTGAGACACAGAGTAGCAAAGTGAAGAAAGTTACATTGAAATTTGTGTTGTAATGTAGTTACACATTGAAATATGAAACATTTGAAACTGTTCAAAATTATCAATGGTCTATTCGCCAATGCCATAGTATATTCGGTACAATCAGCAGCATTAGTACTTGCCCTCACAAAACGCGAAAAATATTTCACACATCCTAGCTGCCCAGAAATAGAGCCGTGTCAGGTATATACTCAAACACATTAGGAAAAGGGTACAAATAATTTTAAAAACATGCCTACTACTTGATTATAACAAGGTACCTAACGCAAGAAAATACTACCTATACCTAATAGTACAACGAAATGGAAATTTACTTTGTTTTATTTACGAAGTGCCATGGCGTTCGCCTTTAGTTTGGTGCTAAAATAATACTAATGAAATTCCTTACTTCCTATATCCGCTAAGGAAAATATAATATTATCCCCCGGTTTTACAAAGATCCGTTGGACATTAATCCGTGGGCATCAGAGAAATGTGAACGCAACCATATTAAATGTATGAAACCGTTCTGTACGCTGCGCAGGCAAGGTCAAATGTTCAAGAAGTTTGACGGCATCTATACCATGAGTTTGACAATGACGGCTTACGCTAACGAGTATCGAGTTTTCTATCTGTGCATCCCGCTCGTACTGTCAAAGTGCAATAGAGATGCACAGATAGAGAACTCGATACTCGTTAGCGTAAGCCGTCATTGTCAAACTCATGGTAAGCGTACTGATGCGTCACAACTCACAACGCAACACGACTGACAAATGTGAATGCGGCTTTATAACGATCAGTAACGTCAAAAAAATTACTGAGGTACTCAAATTTGATCTGACATTTGGTCTAGCGCATATTTATAAAACCAGGCCTAAGTAAGATACTTCGGTTAAGGAAAACATCGTGAGGAAAGCTGCATAAATCGGAGAAGAAAAACAATCATGTATGTGATGTCCCGTAGTGGGCCAGCGCGGGGACTACTGCCGGTTCCCTCTCATTCACGAGATGTCTGTGCCCAGCAGTGGGACGTATATGGGCTGGTGATGATGATGAAGTAAGATACATAGGTACAATGTTAATTAAAAGTGTAACATCGTCTCTTACCTACTCTATTCCTGATCTGTATCGCTCCAAATATTTCTCAACTTATCAGTCACAATATCGACCGGCACAGATCATCTCGCCCGCATTTTACTCTAATTGATTTCTAAATGAGTTTCCGATGATTAATACGAGATCTCTTGTTAGCTACTGGTTGGCTGCACCAATTTATCTGTGACAGGTGAAAGCTCTTAAGATAACGGCATTAAGCGCATTGTTGCTTGATCCGTGTGTCAATCAAAGTGGTGCACAGAATATACTTGTATTTTAGTTTGTTGTGACGTCAAGCGATGTAAGATCTTATTTGCCCCGTAGTAATTGACAATATTTCAAAATATGTAATGACGCCTAAATCGAAAAGCATTTCGGTAATTATGTTATGTGAACGTAATAAAGTAGTTTTCTTTTTTTTTCCTGCTCGCTTTTAAGAAAATCGCGAAAACGTATAAAAGTGGTTTTCACCGCGTGTGACGTCAGTATTATGGCTGCCATATGAAAGGTGTCCAAACTGCCATACAGAGTCGTAGTATTGACGTCATAATTTACTTACAACCTTCTGGAATTCGCTACTTTTCAATTTTATAGTTTTGAATGAAAATTACAATTAAGGGAGAAATAAAAAAACACGTGTCGCTTAAAAAAACATTTTCTAGCGAACTAAATCATAAAATGGCCTACATGAAAATATGAAATGTTGTCAATTAGGTTCTAAGTAGGTATGTGAGTAAAAGATATTTGATAGCACACTGTCAAACATTTTCTTTACACAAATAGGTACGTAAGGGTCCTGCAGTGTGCGCATCCACTTAGCGATATTAAAATTAATTAATTCGTAGTCGAATTTGTTTCGTCTCTATTAATTAATTGTACCTTAGTTTATAATCTTTTCACGCCACGCTCGGAAATGTGGCTAAATATGGTCAGAATTCAGGCTTCCAAGGGCAAGGGTTAGTTGGACATCGCACGGACAGGCCAACTATGAATCACATCATCATTTGATTAATCACAGGGCAGATAAAAATTAATAAGAATACCTGAGACTTACCTATACAAAACGTCTCATAACTTTTTAACATGGAATGTTTGTTATGGAATAATGATAATTATTTGCAATTTCCTGGCAGTGGGCGTTAAAAGCACTCTGTAATGTCTCGGTCATAAGTACAATAGATGGACTCGGCTCGAACCCACTCGTCTATCTAGCCGCTACAACAATGTACCTACTATAAATTAGATAAACGAGTTTTAATGGCTTCAATGGCATTTGAACTTGGGTCTTGCTCTGTAAGCCTAGCGGTTGCACCTTCCAACATTTAGTGATTTCGTTTTACTCCAAGAAAATTCCAACAGTTTTGACTTGGTACGTAGGCGCAGTTGTGTAACGAGCCGGCTAAGATCTGTTTTCAATGTATTCAAGTTTATACTAGTGTATTGCAAGGGGGAATTTCACGCAAATATAAAGCCAATTTATGTTAGTTATTTCTTAAAAAATCACGCCGCTAGCCTGCGAATGTCAAATATCGTTTAGTATTGACATTCCTATGACATTTTACATTTCTAACTATATATACGAACACAGCACAAGCCCAGAACAAGATGGAAGGATGTATGCGTATAGAGATATACGGCGAACACAGCACAGCACACTTTCTATATTTTATTCAATTAAGTATTTATACTTACTTATTTAAAGTTCAAGCCAACATCGACAGGAATTAAACAAAAAAAATAACAGACATTCAAACTGTATTCGGTGTAAAGGAGAATGTTGGTAACATTACACTAAATAAGAAGTCAAAGAGTCTTTAAAAAAGTACTATTGGCAGAGTCCGACAAGATTCCTGACATTCCTGAACCCATCTAGGCGCAAACGCGGTGCCAAATAGGAATCCCATTAATTTTACCGTATGCGCTAATACCACTCTTATTGCTTGACGTACAAGTTGGATATTAGCCCGAGGTCCAAAGAACTTAATAAGGAGACAAGGGGTAAGCTGATTGAGTCAATAAATAACACATTTGTGTCTTTAAATGGTAAAATTGTAGCGTGTTCACAGTGTACAAAATAAGTAAACCATTTCTTACAGTTTCATTCCTTGTACAGACCCATAGTTATTATGCAGCTACGGTACATTCCATACCTACTGTATAAGATTGCTAGTGATAGATAGGAACTACCTATACGGATTCAATGGCAGGGCCGGTCACGCCGTGATTATGTCGCGGCGAGGGATGTAAGCGCTGCTACGGCATGGACGCGTTCTATCGCAGCGCGTTGCATGCGATAGAAAGGCATGGACACGTGGAGGCTCGTTCGGCATACCTAAACAGGGGATTTGTTAACCGTGTGCCGATGCCTCCATGCATGTATTTTCCTGGCTGGGATGCAACCTTTTAACACTTAATGTAAATAAAACAAACTTTATATGTTTTACTAAATATAATAGGACACAACCAAGTAATCTAACTTTGAAAATTCATACCTGTCAGAGACTTGATCCCTCTTCGTGTAATTGTATAGAAATTTGTAAAGTTAACTGTATCAAATATCTTGGTGTAATGTTGGACCAGCGCATGTCATGGCACACACATATTGAATATGTCAATACCAGAATACGTAAATTGATTTGGATTTTTAAAAAACTTAGACATATTACCACAGAAAAACTTTTAAATCAACTTTACGTTACATTAGCTCAGTCCATCATGAGTTATTGCATATCAGCATGGGGTGGTTCAACAAAAACTAAGTTCTTGGAGGTGGAGAGAGGGCAGCGCTGTCTGTTAAAGGTAATGTACTCTAAGCCCTTCAGATTTCCAACGAATGAACTATATCAAATAACTAACCTTTTATCAATGAGAAAGCTGTACATTCTCACAGCAACGCTAAAACTACATAAAACATTAGAATATAACCCTCAAAGGATTACTCAAGTGCGAAGACGAAAGCCCAGCGTTGCCCCACTCCCTACAGCCAAGTCTACATTTGCAAGGAGGCAATTTGCAGCACAATCAGCATATCTGTATAATAAGCTAAATGAACAATTAGACATACACCAATTACAAATGTATAAATGTAAAGAATCTATATTAGAGTGGCTCTTGACGCTAAGTTATGAGGAAACTGAAGCATTGTTATATAGTACATCATCAAATAATAAATAAACATTCGGTGTGTTTAGAGGCTCTATAATAATAATCACTATGTATACAGACATGTAAAACTTTGTCAAAACAAGAACTAATGTATCTAACTTACATAAATATAGATAAGAACAGGCTAGTGAAATTTTGTGAAACTCTTACCTACACTTATACGCATACGTCCATACACACTCGTGCGCGACACACACACACACACACACACACACACACATACACAATTTTCTTTTCTTCTTTTTTTTTCTGTTATGTAAATAAATAACTACTTGTTGCTATGGAGGAGCGGGGCTTCCTAACACAGGTATTGTATACTTAACAGGAAGTCCCCACCTAGTATTATGTACACTGCTTAATAGTGAAATAAATATTTTTCATTTTCATTTTTTTTTCATTTTTTCATGTAGTATCAACTCCTATTTCAATCGGACACTACGCTCGAAGTTGTAGACGAAAACATACCTATTAGGACAGACTGTCCAGTTAATGTAGGTCCAACTTTGAGAAAGAGGTCAATCGTCTAATCCAACTCGGCTGGGCATAGGCTACGGCACATCTTTTCGTCCAATATTCCGCAGTGTCTCAAGTCGAGAGTCTTTGACCAGTGTGTGTTGCCAGCGATGACGTATGGCACGGAAACGTGGTCGCTTACTATGGGTATGAGGCTCAAAGTCACCCAAAGGGCAATGGGGAGGGCTATGTTAGAATTGTGGCACTCTTTGGGGGAGGCCTTTGTCCAGCAGCGGACGTCTTTCGGCTGATATGATGCTGATGATGTGCCAATGTTAAGCTGCGTCGATGGAGCAGGGCCCAGCAGCTGATTTGGTCCAGTCGGTGCTGTATCGCGCAGATTCTGACATGGCCGTTTTACGTCCGTCACAAACGTGGTCCTGGCTAGGCTGAAGTTGCATTCTATTTCGCAATACGTGTACTGGCAGCAGCTACACTGTGTCGTGATTAATGACAGTCGCAGGCGCCTTCTAGGGGCGTAATGAAAACGTTTTTCCGCGGATGCGTCTTATTCGAAGTCGCGGCTTTTTGTGCGACATTTTTTAGCGAATTTTGTTGGCATACTATTGCACACACTAAACTATTTAACTACAAGTGACTGTTTGCTCAGTAAGTCGCTTAAAAATGCATGAAAATTAGCATTGTTTGATATCAACTTGATCAATCTTGATCTTGATCTTGAACACGTTGATCAAAATGATGAAATGAAAGTGTAATTTGGTAAAACAACATTGATGGGAAGAGGACCGATAGTCTCCAGACACCAACACTGACTAGGATACCTCCACACTATATGTGACAAGCGTAGGTACTTGTTGTATAGAATCCATACAATTTTATTATTAACTTACTAGCTTCCGCCCGCGACTTTGTCTGCGTGGATCCAGGATAAAAGCTATCCTATATTTGAATCCAGGCTATAGACTTACGTGCAAAATTTCATCTAAATCGGTTGAGCAGTTTAAGCGTGTTTGAGTAACACACATACAAACATCTAAACATCCAAACATCTAAACATCCAAACTTTCGCATTTCTAATATTGGTAGGATGCTTGTTACCCGCTCGTCTTAAGGGTTTTTTTAAAACGAACTAATCATTTACATCTATTAAGGTCTTTTGTTTATTCCATTAAATCAGTTTTATATTAATGGCATAAAACAAAACAGTTTTACTGACGACTGACGAGAATTGTGTAGAAGGCAAAAAACTGTATCAAGTTCTACTGTATGGAGATGTGCCAATCTACAAACGTGCGACTTATAGTCGTTGTATAATCGCAGTCAAGTAAAATCGCAGTCTCTTTTTAGACACACTACTTACCACAATGCAAATGTGATCTTTACCTATTGAAAATGGATAGAAATCTGGTTATTTAAAAATGTATGTTAGAATTAGGTACAATAATCTAACGAGCGAGCGAAGCGAACGAGGTTCTATGCTTTAGCTTGGGCCGAAAATCGTTTATCTGTCCGGCCGTCCAGTGTCCGCTGCATGTCTGTCCTGCTTGTCCTGTACAGATCTATTTGCTTTATTGCAGCCTAAGCAAACATAAAAATAATGTTCATAAAAGTCGCATGTATGCATTTATCTCGAAAATATCTTAATCCCTGTGTCACGCGCGCACGGTAAACGGTATATATCAATGTGCAAGCACAGTATAGTCTAGATAGACGTTAGATGTCTGGAAATTAGGTCTCTAGGTCAATTTGGTGTATCACTTCGCAAGTTTGCAAACCAGACTAGCGCGCGAACCTCACAACATGCGAATTACAAATGTTATTTGTGCGATCGTTTTGACATGGAAGCGAGATTCATTGAATGCGGAACCGAAACTACATACCCATTCAATTTTGTGTATAGCTTATGCTTATCCTAACTTATGAGGTATACTTACCTACTTATAAAAAATAAAATTGTATAAATAAAATAAAATTGTATTGTATTGTGTAAATAAACGGTATAGATATGGATACCTCATACATAAGTACCTACTTATGGGTATCTATACCACCCTAACAATAATTTTAAATAGGCACAATTGTAGCCAACCTCTATATAAAACCACTCGGTGAAGTCTTTTGTTTTCAGCCGGGATTGTAGTCACAAAACTCTGATCTTTGAAATACTCAACAATGTTCTAGAATAAGAAATATATTCCTTTGCTTTTGTTCTGGACACTTGTCGTGAAATTCCGCGGAATAACACCTGATTCCATCATTCCATCAAGTTAACGCCACTATAGCTCTGTAGGTTTGTGGTGTTATGTTTCTGGTGGAGAGTTAGGTCGCCAGAGCTCCCGAGGATGTGTTGAGAGTTGAGAGTGAGGGCCCCACGATCATTGGCTATCAACGTAACGATGACGGGTTTAAGATGCAAAGGAAACTGCACTGAGGCAAAAATTTCATTTTTGGTACAAGCTTTTATTGCCGACTGTACTTTTCTGTATACCATCATCAACTACTCATTGAGACGATTCTAACGAGCCCAAACTCAACGGGGTTGCGTCGGTTAACTGAATTCCCATGGTCACCTTCTGTCGCCATCATCAGATCAGCTTGATGGTACCTTAATATTTAATTGTCATCCAAACTATACTTATACCCAAAATTTCAGCTCAATCTGTCACCGGGAAGTGGGTCAAATTTAACTTGCAAGATTTGTCCCATACATACATACTAACAGGGCAAGTTAATAATATAAAGCTTGTAAATGGGTTTCTGTTAAGAAATTAATTTTTGGTACAAGCTTTTATTGCCGACTGTACTTTTCTGTATACCATCATCAACTACTCATTGAAGAGACGATTCTAACGAGCCCAAACTAAACGGGGTTACGTCGGTTAAGTACTGAATTCCCCTGGCCACCTTCTGTCTCCATCATCAGATCAGCTCTACGGTACCATAATATTGAATTGTCATCCAAACCATACTTATAGGTACCCAAAATTTCAGCTCAGTCAAATGAAGTGGGTCAAATTTAACTCGCAAGATTTGTCCCATACTAAGGTAAATAAAAGCTTGTTAAAAGACATTGCTGTTGACATAAACAGCTATCATAGAGAAAGGACGTAATGCGTTTATCCAGCAAACGATTCCTCAAAATCAATAAAGAGCTAAGAAAATGTTGAATTGTTGTCTTGTTCTATTCTTCTTTAGTCGCAAGCATCCATATACCTTACATACCTGTAGGCTAGTGTCTCCTTACCATCAGGTAGACCGTATGCTTGGTTGCCACCTTCGTACTATAGAAAAAGTACTCAGTGCTGTTAATAATAACAGAAGTATTTTGAAAAACTGAAGTGTGTTAAACGACGCGAACACACTCGACACTGTACGAGGAGTTAGATACTGATTCAAAATCAAATGATGTCCCTGTTCCTATGTAGTGGTTGCTGCCAAAGTGGCGACGTGATTTTTTTAAATGTAAACTTGGCTGTCCCACTACTGTGCCTGTCCGAGATTATGTTGTCTAGATGATCTCGGTAACGGCGACGCCGTGTCGGGCTAATTGTGGTGAAAGGGGCTTTGTCGGCGCATGATTACCTTGTCGATGTCGATTTATCGTGATTAACAATTACCATTTTGTATAATATCAATAATAATGTACGAACATTTTATCTGGCGGTAACCTTTTTCTATGTTCTGTTGTTTTACCCTATTGGTTTTAAGTATTTTAGTTTAAATAAAAAATAGTACTACTTCGTATCCGTATCGGTATCCGTAGGTACTATAAGACTATAAGTACGGATTTGTTTTAAATAAACTATAGTTATTGAACGAACGAGCGAAGCGAACGAAGTGTTCTGTTTCAGCTTGAGCCAAAATTCTTTCGTCTGGCCGGATGTCCGGATTTCCGGCTGTTCTCCTCTACAGGTCGCATTTCTCAACCGATTCGCGTAAAATTTTGTGAACTAAATATAAGAACAACAATTGTGTCGATTTTTTTGGCGATTCAGTTTAAAATAAAAGACATTCTTGCGAGTTCACCAGCTCACAACATGTGTTTATACAACTTAAGAGTTACACTATAGGTGCATCTACCGTGTTGGAGATCAACTTTTACTAGTTCCCTGACGCGAGTTGTCAGTATACCTAAGCGTTGAATAGGCGCCTACCGTCACCAAGTTACGTTACATCCTCTGCGTAGGCGCAGCCAGTGCCATAAATCGTCATAAATATGTGGAGCGACAAAACGTTTCTTATTAAATTACCGCGCCCTCGGATTGAGCACTTTCGATACGTGAGCCCGAGACACACTGCTGAGAAAACCAGCGAACAAGTTCGGTGGAAGTGTCTTCTTAGTTATTCAATGATACGGACAGTCGGACACATTACCGTGACAGATTTTCGATTTGGAAAACCACCAAGACCCAGAAATAAATTCTCATGCTCGTCACGCAAATATTTGCCCTAACCGGGATTTGAACCCTGGACCGTCAGCTTCGTATGCAGTGCCACTATCAACTAGACTAAACCAGTCGTCAAACTACACAATTTCAGAACTCATAGTTTGTACGAAAGGTGCACTTCATGCCATAAATCTTTCCACCAGTTTAAACCAGACAGTGCACCATTAAATGAATTAAGCACCTGAACTCATGCGTACCTATACATAGAAATGCACTGAGATAGAAGTTATTTTATAACGCCTGTATCCTGGGGGAATATGTAGTGAAATAATAATAATAATAAGAGCGATGGTCAGGGCCTCCGTCTCCGGCGTGTCTTCGGTGGTCGGAGTGGAACCCCAAGGGGGCCCGCAGGACTTTTAGCTCTGGGTTGCCTTCATTGGCCGTCTAAAGAGGAGTCGTCAGACCTATATTCTCCAGGGGAGTGTTAAAGGGCATAACACCGCGCGTAACTTCGGAGAAAGCGCAGCACCACCTCTCGACACACCTGAGCTGCTCACCCCGGTGTTGCTCCTGGCCGTCTTTACGACGGCAATTTCAGGGGCCCATCTAATGAGCGGCTAGTCACCGCCTGCCTCGATAACTTTTTGTGCAACAATGCTATGGTAGGTGTTCGGCCCTCAAAACCCAGTTTCATAATCCCACCATATCTCATCACCATGTTCATCACACAGTTCTCTAATCCCTTTTACCCTCAATAGCCTGGTAGAAGTCCAAGAAACTCTTTCTCTTTCAACTTTTTTGTTCCCGGTTGCTGTATTCAATGGGAAAATGTTGTAAAAATGTGGAATCTGATGTGTACGTCACCTCACGCTATGTTCGCCACTTGGTGCGACACGCGGACGGTGGCTGTGTCCGCACACACGTTCTGAATGTGTATAGTTGATAGCGATTATGCTAATTCTATGGTCGCGCAATTGGGTCGGCGTAATGGCTCAGGTTATCGACGTATACTCATTTTGCTTATAGCGTACATGTGTAAGATCACACGTCTGATACATACTACTAATTGTGCGATAATTTACACGGAGATACCCAAAAGAAGTCTTGTATTTGTTAAGAAATGTGTTCGTAACACTTAATTATAATTTTTTCGTCACTAACCATACGGAATCATGTACTTTAGTGTACAAGAAATCTCGTTATCCTCACGACTTCAGTTCGTAATCGTAAGCGGTGCTCGTTAAAATCTGAATGTATGGAAAGTTTGACAAGCTTCTATGGTATTAGCGCTGTCAACGCCATAGAGTTAACGTTGATCGGTCTCTAATCGTAAGTTGGTGCAACCCGCGCTAACTCTTATTTTCGAAAAGTTACCACAGTAATCTTTAACTGTAATCGAAAATCTTTAACGTGATAAAATGCACAGGAATCTGCGCAGATTTTTGATTTCACGATGACACGTGCATATGAAACTCTATCTTCCCACACAAGTCTGCGCAGACTAAAGTCACGTCTATGGAAAAGCGGCGCGTTTGGCGGGGCGAAGCCTGCGTCGCCCAAACACAAACATATGGCGTTGCTTTGGAGTGTTTATATGTATACAAACGTGTGCATTTACATAGTCGCTTTACAGCACGCGTCGCGCATCGCCTGTCTCATAATCAAATCCTTAAGTTCTGCCTTAAGGTCTACAAAGTCAGAACTCAGAACAGAACCCACTCTTACTCGCGATCCTACATACATACCAACTTATAAGTACTCGCTTACTCAGGCTTCTATTTTCCCGACCCCGTCATTAAATTGAATGGAGGTGATAATTTTTAGATTGTCCATTAGCGCCAGCTTTAATATGCAAACGCCCTAGAAACATGCGGTAAGCTCAACCTTACAAACCAACCCAAGGCAGCGTAACCTAATGTCACCTAAACTAGGCTAACTGAAAACAGAACATGCAAAGAGTCAGACGAAAACGGCCTTTCAGCCAAAGTGGTACGGACTACTTAGGTACCAGTCAAGTTGGTTGGTAAGATAATAGACTAGGCGTGACATGGTGATCGTATCGGTTCACGTGTTGTCGATTTATTACTGCTCTAGTGCATGTCGCGACAACGCGTGTGGGTCGCAAAGGGCGCGGGTTAGGTCCGCGTGTGACAACTTCATTGTAAACGAGTGTCGATACGGTTCGTATGAAAACAGTTTTCTGTTAAACTAATGTTCAGTTGTTAAGTAGGTGAATCTAGATTTATGTGGGTAGTATCTAATTCTAGTTTAATGTGGGTAGTATCCAACACATACTTATTGTGCAGAGCGATATTTGTTCGAATCTAAATTTGTTTTTAGTGGATAAAACAACTAATCAAGTAGGTAAACCCAGAAAACTTTGACCACTCTTGACGAAAGTATCTTGCTTACATTGAATTCCAATCTTGCCAACCATTCATCATCATTATCTACCATAGAGGTTCACTATTGGACGCAGGCGTGGTGTACTTATGGTGTACTAACATGGCATGGTGTACTTATGTCTGTAACTCTTATACCCCAGGAAAATTACGTTTTTTTCAAACATTAATTTATAACAGCGTTATTTTAAAATGTTATTCTAAGAGACCCAAGAATCCTACAAAATTTCCATCGGGAAGTATGTATAATATAAAAATAAATGACACATCCATTATATTTTTTGTGTGATTTATTTATTATTCTTGAAGAGCTCCTGTAAATTAACCAAAACAAAAATTAAAATATCTATTAATATTTTTCCTCTTTTTTCAGGAATTGGTTAAATATGGATTTTTTTGATGTCTAATATTTTGGTGGATTCTGAGTCTACGTAATTACTAAAATGATAATATATACACACAAAAAAGCTGCTGTTATGAATTATTTCCAAATTTCAATTTTTTTCCATACTATGAAAATAAAATGCTTGGGCTATTAACGGATTAACCATTTTGAGTGCGGTTTTTGTTATCGAGTCTTTTCTGTCGAGATGGTTCTTAGTCTTTCTAAATTTAAAACAACCCCGCACAACAAACATACATTTATTGTGCGAAGGTGTTTTAAATTTTAAAATAATTTAAGGTAAACGTCCGAGTGCTCGACGCTGTACTAGTATTATGGCATGGGCACTCTATATCAAAGCAATCTGGGTTAAATTGGAATTAAAAGGATTTTTCTTCATTCGAATTTAAGCCATATCACATTGACATAGAGTGCCCATGCCATTTACTAGTACAAAGTCGAGCACTCGGACGTTTACCTTAATAATTATGATTTGTACCTACTTAGCTGCCTCAGTTGATCTCTAGCCATTTCTATATTCTGGTTTGGTACCAATCAGAATATAGAAATGGCTAGAGGTTAACTCACTTGCCGACGACTTTTGTAGATTCTTAATGGGAATAAAGTTCTTAAACCATACGCTTGGTTACCACACTTTTAGTATGGGGACTATGGTTGCCAGCGTCGTAGTCGTCGCTGCCACTCTTGGACAAAACGAAAACGAAACATAACAGTAGGTATACAATTACACATATAGGTACCTGCCTATTATGCATAGGTGACCACCCATGAATATGTTAAAGTGGTTCGATCGCCATACAAAACGTCTTTTGACATTCGCAGGCTAACGGCGTAATATTTTAAGAAACTTATGTAACAATCTTTCATAAATTGGCTTCCCATTTGCGCGAAATTCCCCTTTCCCAGAATAAACTTGTATAAACTAGAATAATTTGAGAAATTTGTTTGTCACGTGATACATACATACATATTACATACATTCACGCCTTTATCCCTAAAAGGGGTAGACAGAGCACATGAAACTTATGTTCCAGCGCCACTTTTAGCATAAATGTGGGTATAAAAGATCGATAAATGTTATATTGCAGTGACAGGTTACTAGCCCATCGCCCACAACACACTTTAACCCTGCTCCCTTAGTCGACTTTACGACACCCACGGGAAGAAAGGGGGTGATGAAATTCTAACCCGCCACCACACAGGGGACACCACACGGGGGCGGTGTCACGTGATACTTTGCGAAATCGATTATTCTCAAATTATTCCAACTTTACAAGTTTATTCTAGGAATAGGGGATATTCGCGCAAATGGGAAGCCAATTTATGAAAGAGTGTTACATAAGTTTCTTAAAATATTACGCCGTTAGCCTGCGAATGTCAAAAGACGTTTTGTATGGCGATCGAACCACCTTAAGGCTAAAACATTATCAGACATTTCTGGCTAAAACATCATCAGACATTTCTGGGTACATCTGAATCTGATGAGCGACTAACTAATCTAATGAAACGGTTTAATACATACCATGTACGTGGTTATGTGACAAAAAACGAAAGTGGATCTAATTAATATTCGCATATTATTTTGCGCATGCGTAATTAGGATTAATTAGCTACGCGAGCAGATTAATTTCAATGTGAGGCTTATGATAAATGGTATTAGAAATCGATCTCATGTAGGTAGGTCAAAATATGCCTGCAAAAAACTTGAATCAGCCAATGGCACCGGAATTGCAAAACAACAGATGTAAGTTAATAAGTTTCGGTAAATATCAGACAGAACTATTAACGGAAAAATACTATTCTTAATTATTTGTGGTAATGTTGATTATTACCTATCTATTTCCCGATTGCACACAGAAAGCTTTTATAATCTATAGGTATAGGTAGCATACAAAATAGTAGATTGTGTCTGAAGGGAGCAAAATTATATATTTTACGGCGAGGGCGGTATAGGTATTGATTCCTGAGCATAGCAAGGGATTCTAATGTAGAATCTTGAGCATAACCAGGGATTCACGCAATAACTTGAATTCAAGATGGAAATGTTTTTACTACCGAGTGAGACGGACTGCTTTTCCACATTCTATGAAGACAGACAGGATCAGGGAAGAAAAGTACGACTTTGGCCCCTTATTCGAGGACAACAATTACTCTCTTCTGAATAGCAGGTGTGAAAAGCATCTTGCATTAAAATGAATCTTATCTCTCATCGCAGAGTTAAAAATGCGGAAGTAAAATTTTCTACTTAGGATAGTATTGATGGAACACCTAATATCGAATTGTGCAAAATAATATTTCATTAAACATGACATAAGGTTTAATATCACCTTTACAGAAGTTCACACTAATCTGATTTCCTAACACCATCACTAATGTGTAAATCTGGTGTACCAAATTTGACTATATTCTCTGAATGTTAAAGTGCAATGTCCTCTGTGCGCGCTTCACTTCGTGAGGGTCCCGTATGCGCCCACGCACGTCAACTGTCAACTGTCATTATGACATTAGTTTGACAGCTGACTGCGCGCGGACAGTTCGTGTTCAATTAGTGTGCTTCATTGGTGTTTTACATGTTGGAGATTAGGGGTCCGCTGTCAATCAGTTGAAAACCACACAAAGTACCGTAATTGGTAGCATTAGAATACTTTCAGTCACCTGGATGTTCATTTTGTTTGTTCACATTCAGATTTTAGTGCGTTGCACTCATTATCTTCCCGAGATTAGTAAAGTTAGATGTTCTGGCTGGGCCCTACCTCGGCTGTTTTTGAGTCAGAAAAGTTGTTCATATATATAGTATTTTAAGCAATCGTTATATATCGTTTTTCAGTCGAGTACTACGTTTAGGCCACGAATGCTTGCTGAGTGGCCTAATTTAGGTACGAGAATTAAAAAGCTAATTATATAACTATTGTATACAATACTTTTTCTACGAGTCAACTGAACTAATTAAATAAACTTGGTTTATATTAGGGCTCCCGCTACACGTGTAAACCCGCCCGCCCGGATACCCGTGTTCTTAAGCCCGCGGTGCTAAGCGTCCGTTCCACACGGACACGCCCGAACCCGCCCGGTCCGCGGGCGGGTACCCGGGTACCCGTGTACCCGTACACACGTACCCGCGGGTTCTAATTACACGCGGGTTCGAACCGTCCGCGGCCGTTTGAGTTGAGGCAAATAGAATATAATTATTTCATTTTACTCTCTTTGCATTAGCAACTCTATGGGTTTGGTGTGTATGACGTTGTTATATATTAGGTATGTGGCACAAGGAAACATCGCAGGAAGCCTATGTTTGCTATATTGCGACATAATCCATCCATACTAATATTATGAATGCGAAAGTGTGTCTGTCTGTCTGTCTATCTGTTACCTCTTCACGCTTAAACCGCTGAACGGATTTAGGTGAAATTTGGTTTAGAGATAGTTTGAGTCTCAGGAAATTACATAGAATAGTTCTTATTATATGAGGGGGTGAAAGTTTGTATGGAGCTGCGGTATAAACGAGTTCCACGCGAATGGAGTCGCGGGCGGAAACTAGTATTGTATAAACCTAGTATTTTATTTAATGATTGCCCGACAAAGAGCACGCAAACTGTTTAACTTTTATAAATAGCCGCTTATGGTTATATATGGTAACAAAAACAGCAGGTAAGTACAGTCAGTCAAGAAACTGGTCTACCGCTTTTTTATTTTATTGCATGCAAATTAACACATTCATTGCCCAGAATCGCTAGGCGCTACGCTCGTAGCCGATCCCGTGGTTTTCCTCGTATGTAGCGGACTACGGCGCGGCGGTCTGACGCATATGTGTTGTCATGGGCCCTGAATGGGTTAAGGTCCAAAATTGGTAGCCCACTTTCTTGGCTTAATATTAACCGAGCGCTTATTGTATTGTACAGTCGAGGAAATTTAATGTCTAGCTATTTTGATCCTTAACGTCATTCAAATAGAGTTGACATTTGCCAAACCTTCATTTTCCTCGACCGTTCATGCCCTTATGGTTCTAAATAAGGGACTGAATGTGGTATCGAAATTAAGGGTTTTAACGGTACTTAATAAAGGTATTGCAAGGTATACCGTTTTAAACCGTACCTATATACTCACGAGGTTGAACATGAGCACCGAATAAAGGCACTGGATCTATACGATACTTGCAACATTACTCTGCCTACGACCTACTAAAGGATACAGTAATCATTTTAAAATAAAGGTGCCTACTCAAACACAACAATTTACGTTACCGATTCAAAGTATGCCATAATTATTTCGATATCGGATAACGGTACGATTTTATGCTCTCATGGTAAAGTCGTTTTCTGCTTGCGTTTTTGACAGGATTTTATCTTACAATTTCAGACATACTAAACATCGTTGATGTAGTTTAACGAGGTAAAAAGAATTTGCAGTAACGAGATTATCATTTGTATAGGCATTATCTGTGTCTTACAACTTTTTTTGGATAAACCCAAAAGTCTTAGCGACTAAAATATAGATCAAGAAGTCGTTGAATTCCAAAGCAATATTAAGTTTCATGCCTTTGCGATAAAGTCGAAATTTCAACAAAAAAATGAAAGCTAACTTACGTCTTAAGACTCCTAAATTTACTTTGTTTGTTTTGTTCTTCACCTGCCGGCGAAACGGGTCTCCCAAGGTCGTCCATTTAAAATTAACACTCAGCCAGCAATTGCCTACTTCCCTTTCTTTGACAATAATGTACTATTATCTGTTATCTTCGCCGACCTGAGCTGTGGTATTTTACCGCTGAACGGATATATTAGGGAAGTGGAAGGGGCAGGTTGAAGGGGTCTTAAAGGACATAGGATATAAACGAGTTCCACGCGGACGGAGTCGTGGGCAGAAGCTAGTAAGTTTTATCCCATAAAAAAACATTACATGGAAAAAAGAGGCTAAGTCTCAAAACTCTTCTAACTTAAAAAGTTGTTAGACATTTCGTAGAGCCAAGTCTCAGGCATTCTTATTAATCTTTATTTACTCATCATCATCATAATCATATCAGCCGAAAGACGTCCACTGCTGGATATAGGCCTCCCCCAAAGAGTGCCAAAGTGACCGGTCCTGCGCCACCCGCATCCAGCGCACTCCCGCAACCTTTACCAGGTCATCAGTCCACCTTGTGGGGGGCTTTATTTACTTGCTAAATAAAATTTTACGTCACACCTGGCCATAATACGAGTGTTACTGCACGCTGCACACAAACACCTGCGACCTGGGGCATTCACGAATTCACCGCCCTAGTTACGTAATGTACTATAGTGACTTGGTAATCACACAATACTACATAGTTTTAGGTATGCAAAATTTCATAAATGCAGTAAATTGCTCATCATTATTTCTGAATTGGGACCGGTCAATTTTAGACCACCAGCTTCGTTACTATTATGGTTCAAAACCAAAACTAGATTAATGCTACTACATTATTTTTCACATTTTCTGCTCCAATAAAAATCTGGGGGCACGGCGGTGCCCCCGCCGAGTCGGGCAAAAAAGCGGCACTGCCGTACCATCTTTTTTCAAAGCAGTTCAGGCCGTTTTCGACCCCCCAATAACTTAGTTGTGAATCAAACTAGAAGCCTGAATTTTCGGTAACCAAGTAGGCATTGTTTAAATACGGTATATTCCGATCAACAAAAACACTAATTTAGAACATAATTAGTGTTTAGTGTTAAAATCAAGATGAAACTAAAATATTTTGCAAATTTCGATCCATATTTCTGGATATGCATAAATAACTTTGTAATCCCATATAAATATATAAGATTACAAAATTACATTTGCAGTGAATGGGAGAAAAAAAATCCAAAGCAAGAATGAGACTGCTTTCATAATTTGTATGTATTGATGACACAATAACCTACAAAAAGAAGTGAAATCCCATAAAAAAAACATTCTATGTAAAAAAGAGGCAGTCGCGAAACTCTTCTACAGTAAAAAGTTGTGAGATATTTCGTAAAACCAAGTCTCAGGCATTCTTATTATTCTTTATTTGCTAGCTAAATATAATTTTGTGACTTGGCAATTACACAATACTTCATAGTTTAAGGTGTGCAAAAATCCATAAATGCAGTAAAGTGGTGTGATTGCCAAGTGGAAGAATTATGTTTAGCTAGTAAATACAGAATAATGAGAATGTCTGAGACTTGGTACTACGAAATATCTCACAACTTTTTAAGGTGGAAGAGTTTCGAGACTTGGCCTCTTTTTTACATGGTATGTTTTTTTATGGGATAAAACTTACTAGCTTCTGCCCGAGACTTCGTCCGCGTGGAACTCGTTTATATCCTATGGCCCTCCCCCAAACTCAAATCTCTATACCAAATTTTATCTAAATCAATTCAGCTGTTTAAGCGTGAAGGGGTAACAGAAAGACACAGGCAGACAGACCCACTTTCACATTTATAACATTAGCATGGATTCGTTACTTACTTTTTAAAAATCTGAATTTGAGAAGGCGAACTTTACGTACTTTGTTATAATTTGTTACATTTATTAATATGCTATTTTTATTCACAAAAAAAGATGTTATAATTGCAAAGCTGCGAACACTCATTTAGTTCTTGTATGTACATTCTTAGAACAACGGGATAGTTCCTAGCTTCACACCACACCTCAAGAACGGGTAGTACTACCCGCGTGTAAATAGGACGCGGGTACCCGTGTACACGTGTACACATGTACACGGGTACCCGTGCGCTAATTACACGGATCCGTTCGGACCGGTCGCTTAGACCCGCGGGCGGGTTACACGAACACGGGTACCCGACACGTATACACAAAACCCGGACACGACCGCGAGCCCTAGTTTCTATTGAAAATCTAAGCCCTCCTGAAACGAAGCGCAGCCAACGGCTTAGTATTCGTTGATGTCTTTTTCTCTGTAGCCAAGACGGCGTTCTATTGGTCAAATTCATTATAGGTCAGTAAAGGCGCGTATTCAGTAAATCACGTGATTGGTCGATTTCATTTTAGTTGTCTAAACAATAGGGTATATTCATGTATTTTTTTTTCTATTCTATAAGTAATTAAATTATATAACCGGAAAAAATATAAGACTTTCACAATATTATTAAATGAGCTAAAAAATAATTATTAAAACTACTATCATTTTCGGACGATTGAAACGCCGCCATTTTGGCGCGCTCATTTTGTGACGTCACCGCGCACTTAGAACATAAATTAACAACGATTGTTTGACTCACAGTTTTAATCTGGTTTTAATAAAAGTGACTGATTAAAGCTTGTAAGATCAACTTATTGTAAACGGATGTACTGTAAAGGTTGTAGTCCAATCAGAGTCAGACAAAGTCCGCTCATCGCTGAAGACCAAACTTCACGATGGACTCCACGATGCAGAGAACAGACTCAGGTGACGAACTCTTATAATTTTTTTACTGGGCATATAAGTAGAACCTTTAGCAATAGTATAGGGCATATATAACCTTTAGCAATAGCATAACATATAGAACCTTTAGCAATACCATAGGACATATATATAACCTTTAGCAATAGCATAGGGCATATAGAATCTTTAGCAATAGCTAGTACCTTTAGCAATAGCATAGGGAATATAGAACCATTAGCAATAGCATAGGGCGTATAGAACCTTTAGCGATGTCGTATACTATATCGTCTCGCGCGGCTGTGCCCGGGCTTTTAGTAATACGCGTCCGCGTGCCGGCAATAGGTAAATTTAATAAAATCGGCCCCTTCAGTTTGGACCCCGTTTACGCTTGCCTCTCGGCGAGTGTCGAAATGAATCATGATTCATCGCGGGAAGTGTCTCAGCTCTATTAACTTGCGCCTGCTCATAATAAATGCACAACACATTTTTAAATTATAAACATAACAAATGTTAGTTAATTTTTAAGCCTGTTCGAGGTGGTACTTCGAGGTTTAGTGAACGTGTTCTGTAATTTTGTATGATCTATTTTTATTCCTACTAATATTGTGAATAAATTAAGTAACACAATATTAAGTATTGACAATCAAAAGTATCAAGCAAGAATAGGTTTTAATTGATTACTATTCTAGCCATGGGTATTTTGGAAAACTCAAAGAAATTTAATGAATAAACGAAATATTGAAGGTAACTTTACATAGTATTGACATTTGCACCTATTTTGCCTCGAACTAAACTCAGACTTGTCAACATTCTTCCTTAAGAGATAACATTTTACAAAAAGGCAAAACATGTGTTGTTGAAATATTCAGTTGTGTTTTCCTTCTTCAGTTGTAGAAAGTACGAGTAAGTTGAATCTTTGTTTGGCCTAAACTTTATTTAGTTTTTTTTTACTATTTTGTAAAATGGTGCGGCGTGTCAAATTGAAAGTTCCCTTTTTCTTATCATTAGGTATTAGGTTTCTTAGTTAGTATCCACCGAGCTGCACCTGTAGTGGATAGCTTATCCCGGTTGCATCCTGAATGTTGTGATCTTGATTGATATTACGTGGTTAAAAGTGTTGTTTGTGTTAGTGTGGGGGAAGTCTAGTTAAAAGTGTTGTGGGAGAATTTTCGCTAGTTCAAATTGAGGTTTTGCTGAGGGCCTACCGCGAAATGAAAACGGACTTCGTTCGTGTATCTCCCTCTCTGTCGCACTTGCTAGTTCAAGCGACAGGCAGGGAGATACACGAATGAAGTTCGTTTTCGGTTCGCGGTAGCCCCTCTGGTCAGGATCCAAGTCCCCCTGAGCTTAGAGGTCCCGGTGCACGACGCCGTCTGGCCCTCGGTAGCTACGCCACGGTCCATATAGCAATGTTGAAATCGTCTGAAATAGACACAAAGGCAGATGATGATGTTGATCACGTGTGATTGTTGCAGGACTTGTTGGAGCGCGTGTTCAGACTGTTCGATGCCGAGCGTCAAGACGAGTTGGTGCAGGCCGACTGGATCGAGTTCCTGAAGGCGAGACTCCCGTATGTAACATATTATGATAATTTGTATTACATACAACTTGTACCAAAAACGGGGTGTGAATCAATCAAGGTCATAACAGGTAGGTATCACGAGTTCTTATAGAAAAAAAATAAAAGAAAAAAAATTACGCGTTTTTTTTACATTTCTATCGAGCGATTCGAGCGTTGGGCGACTGGGGTGTGACCTGCTCCAATAAGACGCTAAATAATACCACTGCTTGCTCTGTGGGTATTTGGTGTTGTTCCTGGTGGGGAGTAAGTTCGCCAGAGCTCCTGAGTTTGCACCGTGTTTAGAGTGTGAAACATATATATGTCTATAGTTGTCAATACAACGAATCCTCATATGACTTGTTCGTCGGCAGTGCTCGTGATTCTTCAGATGTCGCACGCGTCTATAGGCGGTCTCTGCTTACGCTAAATATAAAAAGCAAGTATAACAACGAGAACAAGGCAAACAAAACAAAATTTTAAAATATTGCATTAAAATTCACGCGTAATCAACATTTTTTTCGATCTATAGGTAGGCAGATGACCAGATTATGGCGTAAATGAGACGTGACAATAGGAAATATGTTTATATTTTATTGTTCCAGAGAGGAGAAGCAACTGGAACTGATAGAACACATCGAGAGCGTCGCCTACTTGACGTGCGGCGGCGACCACATCACGCTCGACACCTTCCAGCTGATCCTGCGGAACAGACTGGTTTGTGGACAATACATATTATATATACCTACCTATTGTGACGGTTATATATAACCTAATAAAGCACGTCATAATGGGCCATCGTTTGTTACCAGTGTTTTATGAACCCCATTTTTATTCCATATATTTTTATTGTTCAAATCGTTTCTTTATATCATTCTAAGCATTAGACTAACCCCCCCCCCTCCCAGGTGGAAATAAAACTGCTTTAAAAAAATATATAGCCTATGTCACTCCCACAAGTAAGAGGAATCCAACTGTCGTTGAACATATATTGAATTCCGTGAAACGGTTTAGGCTGCAGAGCGTGCCAAACAATACATAGTCACATACATACATACGCTCGAAAAACATAACCCTCCACCTTCGGCAGTCGGGTAAAAACACAATGTAATTCCGCGTTATTCAGAAGTTATTAGCGTTTTTTTTTCAGGGTTGTCACTTTCCTTTATATATCCAGATTACGATCCAACATCTGCTGCATTAACACATTTCTTACTCATTTCCGTTATTGTTTCAGTTTTTACAAGCTTATTGAATATTTGAGTCGTAATAATATATGTAGTTGTATGTATCTAATCCTCATTGCAGGTAACTACAAGGCTCTTCAAAGTCGTGGACACAGATGGTGACGGCTACGCCACAGTCGACGATATCATGGAGTTCCTGTCCACGGTATCCAGTACACGGTAAACTATTTAACCTGACTACTGTAACTAAAACGACAATCTTTACCGGTTCATTACCATCATCATCATCATATCAGCCGAAAGACGTTCGCCTCCCCCTTTAAATTGCCAAAATGACCGGTTCTGAGCCACCCGCATCCAGCGGACTCCTGCAACTTTTACCAGGTCATCTCATCAGTCCTTGACCTTAGGTCTACACTTTACCCTTTCGGTACGTGGACGACGTATCGGAAGGCTGTAAAAATCATACATATGCAATAACTTGGTACCTACATGCATAAATTACCTGGTTCAAATCGGAATGCCTCTAGAATCTAAGTATATTTTTGAAGTGAAAACTTGTGGCCGTAATATGTCACGTGACCGTAAACGAAAAAACTGTTACAACGTCATTGAGTTTTCACTTCTGCCGGCACTATCGGAGTGCAACCCATCTTTTTTTTTAATTTTACAGGCCTCGAGTTGGATTTGACCGGCACAGCGTGGATCAGCTCGAGCAGCTGTTCCGTCAGACGGTTGGAGACCAGAAGGAGATCACGAGAGAACAGTTCGAGAAGATATTGGTCTCGAAAAACGTAAGAACTTTATGATAAGTCTAAGATCTTCAAACAAGAAAATTCCCACCTCTGGACACAATATCTCCCATGAACAGAAATAAATGTAATAAAGTGAGAACCTAGTATGGCAGCAACCGCCAAGAGAAGTTTATTTCAGAAAAGTCAATAATACATGCCGGTATTAAGCTTACGACCTCCATACTTCATGTAATGATTTAAAGCTACATGCTTAAGTATTTCCTTCCAAAACCATATGAACTGATTCCTGTTACATTACACTTACTGCCTTTTTGTCCCAAAATTGATCTTTAGCTCTGACTGAATACCCAAATGGTGGTTCGCCCTGAACGATGATTAAGGTAAAAACAACCCCTGTAACTCGGCAACCCATTGAAACATATGGCTTATGTTCGATTTTAAACATATATTTTTGTCTCCTTTATTCGCCAACCAATTGACAAGACTATCTGACCAACGATACTCGAGTTATCGTCGAAAAACCTCTTGATCACAAACGCCGCCGGGTAGGAATCCAGTAGACTCGGAGAACTTTGCCTGCTTCGCTCAGTCATTGAACGAATAACTTGAATGTTGGTATATAATCCCACCTTCAACTGCCTCCAGCCCTTCTTCACTGAGCGCGTGTTCCAAATCTTCGACGAAGACGATTCGGGCTCCATATCGCTGCAGGAGTTCATCGCGGCCGTGCACCGCTTCGCGGGCCACTCGCACGAGGAAAAGATCCGGTTCCTGTTCAAGGTTTACGACCAGGATGGCAAGTACAACATCCCTGATAAGTAATTATTATCCTCCTAGTTCTCCCGGTTACTCTAAAGGAGCCTGGGTCCGCTTTGGCACCCAATCCCAAGATTTGGCGTAGCCACTAACTAGTTTTACGAAAGCAACCGCCATATAACTTTCCAACCCAGAGGGAAAACTAGACCTTGTTGGGACTCAGAAATATTTTCCGTTTCTAAAAAGCGACTGTTTGGTAAATATCAAATGATATTTCGCAAATAAGTTTATTTAGTCAATGGGTACGTGGGTAAGAAGCCACGAATTTCACATTGAAAGTACTTATACACAAAAAACAACTACCTGAACGTAGAATGAATTATGAACGAGTGAAGCACCTTCCCTGGTGATGGAATCTATCGTATGTTCTTTATAATTACGAGAACAATATTTCTTTGCTATTCCGCTAAAAAACGTGCTGGTGCTAGTAGTGAAGATAAGATGCAACTATTTGCGTAAAAACATGCAAAAAATTACAGCAAACCACCACCAATAATGACAAATCCTCGACACGTGTTTCGCCTCTCTACGAGGCATCATCAGGAGATGCTGGCAGGAGATGTTGCTTGCGTCACGTCCACTGAACAAATGAGCCGCCCGGAGCCATATGGAGCGTATGTTCTTTGTCCAGGTGACGGCCTCATCCAACACCGAGAGCTCCAGCACGTGATGCGAGCATGCATGGAGGAGAACGGCATGAGCTTCAGCGAGCAACAGCTGCTGGAGCTGACGACGGCCATGTTCGAAGACGCAGACACTGAACAGAGAGGCGCTATCACGTATGAGGCGCTGCGGGGGCAGTTGGACCGGCATGGAGGATTGCTGCAGAACCTGTCTATCAGGTCAGTGAACTACCTTACCAATGTCTTTTCCGAAGACGAAGAACCGATGGTATTAGTCAGAAGTCAACTACTTACTGACGCATCAGTGCTGCCAGTTAGAGTTGTAACTTGTAGCTAAGTCAACCGGGTTCCTGATGACATTCACATTATCTATCAAGGACTTCAAGGCGGCCATCTTCTATACGATGCTCCTGATCAGATTTTTTGATGTTGTATAAAAATGATTCCATATAAATTCTCCACTCACGTTTACTTAATTGAATTCTTATCTTTCCCAGCATCGACCGTTGGCTGGTCCCAGCAGTTCAACCGCAGCGCGCGTCACTCCGCCACCGGCTTTCCTCTCTCAAACCCTACCAGCTCTCTCTCCCGTACTTCAGGAACAATCACGTGTTCCTCATCTTTACTGGGCTGTTCTTCCTGGTGAACATCGGCCTGTTCGCGGCTAGGTGTGTCGAGTACAAGGAGTCCAATGGATTCGTTATTATGGCCAGGGCCTGTGGTGAGTTAACGTTTCGACCGCTTGAATACTATTGATTTTTAAGTCCTGTTTAAATTATTTGGAAGGTACCCAATATGCAGTAGATATAAACGATTGTTCTACATTTCATATTACGGCCTCATTACGACTTGCGTTATTCACATTTAATTTTAACGGCAACTGTCATCCCGTACATGGACAACCGGAACAATTTTCCAATTAAATTTCGACAAATAATCTTTCAATTATCAGTTTCAAATGATCGAAGTGTAAACAGTATATATATTGGTTAAGGCAGTCTCTAAACTAAAGTTTCTAAAAATTTGCATCTGCGCTCCATCCAATTCCATCCACACATGCGCGCGGACTAATGTACAGCAAGTTTATTGTAGCGAGGCGTGATTGTGAGAGTGCGCCGCATCGGACGTTTGTACGGATATGTTTTACCTACTGCTTAAAGCTATATCTCTAATATGCTCACAAGTACAAACATCTATCTCTATCCAGGCCAGTGCCTCAACTTCAACTGCGCCTGGGTGCTGGTGCTGATGCTGCGGCTGTGCATCACGGCGCTGCGCGTGCGCGGTGCCAGCAGCTTCCTGCCGCTCGACAACCACATCTACCTGCACAAGCTCACCGGCGTGCTGATCATCGTCTACAGCGTGGTGCACACCATCATGCATGTGTGCAACTTCAGTGAGTAACCCACAAAGGAAGTATGAGAATAGAGAGGTTCACACAGACAAAAAAGTGTCACAAAGATGTAAGCATAGATAATAAGAATAATAACACAAGTGACAACGGTATACAATGTGATATATCCTATCCCTCATCGCCATAGAGAAATGATATGTGCACTGGCCCTGTAGATGCACATAACACGACTAAATCATATAGTACCTGAGATGTCATGGATGGTTGATTTATCTCCGTCCCTTTCGGGGATTCGCTAAGACTTCATATACTCGTATGAAATACTCTATCAACTTACTGAGTGACCCAACTATCTATAAGTAATCATACTCTTGTTCAAACACCACAAATACTGGATGCAATTAAAATAGCTAGAAATTACCAACTAGTCTGTGAAACGCGTGCGGAGACCGCCAATTGAAACATTTCTAATGACACGAAACGGAGATGAGGTCCACTCGTACCTACGACAGTCGAATCTTCTCCGCTCCTCTCATTAATTAATCTTAAGGCAGCTTAAGATTAATTAATTCTGCTTTCTTATTTTTCATTCAATTATCTCAAAGCTTTTTTCAGGTTTAATAGTGGTAAATGATCCAAAAATCAACGCCCAAAATTTTTCAACCTGGGAGTGGCTGCTGACTGAGCGACCACATTTATTCGGGCTGGTCCACGGATGTGCCAACCCTACCGGCATCGCGCTAGTGGTCATCCTTGCCATCATGGCGGTCTGCAGTCAACCTTTTATCCGCCGAGGCGGTAGCTTTGAGGTGAGAACCGGTACAGGTGTACGCTTTCTTAAACTCTTGTTGAATCTAATAAACTCGGGTTGGAGTTTTTCTTAAAGGGAAAAGATTTATAAAGGTTTATGACACCAATATCCTTCTAATAACACGGCTTATGAGCATGCTAAGAAGCCAAAATGCGTATCTCTTACAATTCACTTTTTATCTTCAGATCTTCTACTGGACGCATCTGCTGTACGTGCCATTTTGGCTGCTGCTGTTGTTCCATGCACCAAACTTCTGGAAGTGGTTCGCGCTGCCGGGCACCCTGTATATCGCTGAGAGGGTCATTCGAATCGTAGCTATGAGGTACCTTATCTAATACGCTTATCAAACTTACTACATATTAGTCACTGAAATTCTTCCCGTACCTACATTACTTCCCAGCCTCCTCGTTTGATGGAATCTCGGGTCCGCCCTGCTACCAAATGCTAAGAGCTCACTTAGGCATTTTTTGCGGAAGGGATTTCCATCTTAACTTTCAACTCAGAGGGGAAACTTCATCTCATGAAGATCAAGTTTTGCCAAGTTAGTGGGCCTTTTGACTGTCAAAAGTTGTAATCCTTGGTTTTAAAACATTAGCGCTTCCTCTATATGGCTATAGAATGTGGTATTTACGTAAAACAAATGTGTTAGTGAAGTTTTCACATTACCTCCAGGTCAAACCACGGCAAGACTTACATCTCCTCAGGGATCCTCCTGCCATCGCGCGTGACGCATCTAGTGGTGCGTCGCCCGCCACTCTTCGACTTCCACGCGGGAGACTACGTGTTCGTGAATATACCGGCTATAGCGCGGTACGAGTGGCATCCCTTCACCATCAGCAGCGCTCCTGATCAGGAAGGTGAGACTTTAAAGCCTAGACGTGCACAGAAAAGTACCTTTCGGATGCTTTGACACTGACAGTATGTCAACATCATTATGTGCTGCAGGGTGGCTGCAGGATTATAAAATTCAACTGATCTGGACTGATTAGTGCTAAGTCATACGAAGGGTCAATCGTCAGAATTGCTTTGTGAACCGAGCTTCCGTAGCGCTATAGTTTCGAAGAGAAACGTCAGCTTTGCTGGAGTGACCTGAAACCTTACTTCTTTTGTTATAGATTACATTTGGCTGCATATTCGCGGCGTCGGTCAGTGGACTAACACGCTGTACGAATATTTCGAAAGAGAACACGCCAAGCTGCATGCGGGAGAAATTTCACCAGAGCATGAGTAAGTATACTTATAGTCAGACCACGACTATCTCAGTCTCCGTTGAATTTCCTCCTGCTTTGGAAATTCAACGAACTTGCTCCTTTAAATCCACCAAGCAAATCGATGGTGATTAAACATGATTGGTGGGTTACGAGAGCCTTTCCTATTCCTTCCTTTGCTATTCCGCTAAAAATCATGCAGGTCTATTAGCAATATTTGCGTATGTTTGCATGGGGTTTATGTGCCCAGCCTCCCTCTCGGCACTTGCTGAAATGCAAAAAGTTACAGCAAACCATCACGAATAATGACAAAACTTCGACAAGTGTTTCTCCACGGGTAGGGGTCAGGTTGCATAAAGTTTAAAGTCATATTTTTAATCAGCATACGTGGATTCGTCATACTCATCATTACGCATAACTGCAAATAGTCATACTTTTATGCGCATAACGTTTTAAATCATAATGTTTAAGAACATATTGTGTAAAGAGCATACATTTGATGCGCATACTTTATAATGGACATAAAGTAGTTGCTCATAAAACAATTTAACCATACTGTATAAACGCACAAACTGCAAAAATGAAGATCTCGAACCAGAAGCACGTAAGTTACAAACAAAGCAAGTTACAAGCAAAGAACGGTCAGTATAAACGTTTACAATTTAATAACAAGTTTTCCGCTCTTTTATGAAAAAATTAACCTCGAAGACAAAAGCGGGAGCTTTGCTCCCGCTTTCTTCTTCCTTCTTCTAACCTATCCGCAATCCGTCGGTTTTGCCACTAAGTCCCTGTTCTCCCCTGCCTACGCGAAAACTTGAACTTTGTAAACCACTATCTTGGCGTTGGTTGATTTCAGAGAAAAGTTTATTTGGCGCCCACCCTTTGTATTGTTTTTTGAACATAACTCAAATTTAATTTTCAGCAATATTATGGCTTGATAAATGTATTCTGACATTTACAATTATTACTAAAAATAATTATAATTATCAATATTATGACTAAATAAATGAATGACATTCTACATTATGGTTAAACCAATTATGACTCCGCATAATTATGACACGGAGCAATTTTGCCATAGTATAATTTATGCCAAAAAAATAATATGAGCATCAACTTTATGCGTAATGTTGTACGACAATCTATATTATGACAATAGTTTTGATGCAACTAGACGGCCACCCGTTTCTCCACTCTATGAGGCATCATCAGGATGATTACACGATTGGAGGATAATGACACCTTGCCCGAGGGCCAGCACAGTGGTGCCAGAAAATACCCTCATTATCGAATACTAAAATCATGAAGTTTTATCATATATCTACTATAAATTGTTGGTCATCCCCAGGAAAGTGGGCAGAACGACTTCTAACCAGAGCAACAAGAGTAAGCGAAAGAGCTCATCAGCTGATGGGAAAAAACGCTCAGTAGACTTCTCGCCAGAAGTTAAAGAGTACTGCAACGAGGGGTTCACGTTAGAAGAGGAGAACGAGTTGAATTTTAAAGGTATTTTTGCGTTAGTTTTGTTTTAAAAATTCAACTCCTAAGTACTCTTTCAATAGTTATTTCTACGTGTCGTGTCCCACAATATGTGCTACTACTACCTGTGAGTTCCTATAATTGGCTCTTTGTATCCACTGTCAATGTTTACTGTGTGAATGTAGCTATTAGATCTCCTGATACATAAATAAATGATATAGGTTCTAATTACGGATTTTCAGCATGGATGATGTCAAGAAAAGGTAACACTGTGGCGAAAGATCTTTCGAAAACACCAGCTTTGAATTTTATCAATCAAATTCATGATGATTAAATAGGATTGGTGAATTTTGGGCACGTAGACTTCTCGCACCAGGACTGTCAGGTGGTGACATATCACATACTGAAGAGCCCTCTTTGGGCAATAATGGAAGCAAATGGGGTTTAGCACAGACGACCTTAGGTTATATAACATATCTATATACCTAAGCAGAATATAGATAAAATATTAGGGGATAAATATTAGGGGGACAATCATACACAAATCGACCTAGTCCCAAACTAAGCAAAGCTTGTACTATGGGTACTAGACGACGATAAACATAATTATATAGAGAAATAAATACTTAAATACATAGAAAACATCCATGACTCAGGAACAAATATTCGTGCTCATCACACAAATAAATGCCCTTACCGGGATTCGAACCCAGGACCTCTTGCTTCGTAGGCAGGGTCACTACCAGCTAGGCTAAAGCGGTCGTCGAATCGTAGATCATGAAAATAAAGTTTCACCGTCATAGGTATCAAGTTTTGAGAGCGTAAATATGTAATAGTCCTTCTCACCTAAACTAAACAAATTGTAGTGGCATTATAAATAAGCTACCTAATACGGGTGTAGACTAAAAATTTATATGCCTAGTGACCAAAATTCCATTCAGATATATCTCAAAGAATTAAGTACGACGAACCGTTTTAATATTGCTTGTTAGAGAGAGAAAACGCTCGCCGATAGTGACGTCACAATCTGCGAGCGTCATAGTAAATGACAATCATATGAAGGTGCGTTTTGCGGAAAAGGGACAGAATATACTCACTCTTAAAACGTTGGACACTTGAAACTTTGTGATTATTTAATCCCCTGGTTTACTTTTTTCTCCAATATCACAATATTTTTAATACCCTATCGGGAAAATTCAACATTATTGGTTATTTTATTTGGTATCTGCACCCCTATTATAGTTTTGAAATCGGTGTTTGTGTGGTTCCAGCCTTGTCCCCAGCCCCCAACGGGCGGCCCACGCTGCTGGCGCTGACCCCGTCGAACAAACACCTGGAGAAGTCCCGCTCCATGCCCGACTTCCACAACAAGGATAAAAACAAGCAGCGGCTTATGGCGTAAGCAAGTCCGGTGACGATGTAGTGTTATGAACTCATGAGTTTGCATTTTTACAACTTTTTTAGGACTTTTGACATAATACTGGTTCGCCCCGAACTGTGAACTCGTGAAGTACCTACTCGTGGATCCGCCCAGCGCCATCTAGAGGGTTAGGAAAAACCATGTTACGCACACTCCACATAACTTAAAACGCCATATAAGCTCGGCAATCGCTTGACCGATTTGGCTATAATGTTCGAACTTAAAAAATATTTTGTCTTATTTAAGTTTTATAAAAACTTACAATACTAACTACATATTAGAAAAATTGAAAACCCCTCGACATTTTTATTTCAAAGTCCAACATCTCAAAAACGGCTGAACAGGTTTTCATGAAACATGGCTAAGAACTTCTTCTTCTTAATCTGCCATGCCCTACCGGGCGTCGGTGACCACCTTTGCAAAGTCTTCCCTATTCTTGGCCAGTCTTGCGAGAGTGGCCGCGTCTTTGATATCCGTCCATTTTCTGATGTTGTCGAGCCAGTTCAACCTCCTTCTTCCCCTCCCCCTCTTTCCCTCTACTTTTCCTTCAATTATGATTTTCAGAAGGTCATACTTATCATGTCTATGTAGATGACCAAAATAGGCAATCTTTCTCCGCTTAACTGTGGCTAATAATTCCTTTTTCTTCTTCATTCTTTTTAGGATGTCTACGTTTGTTACTTTTGCAGTCCAAGATACTTTCAGCATACGCCTGTATAGCCACATTTCGAATGCCTCTATTTTGTTTTCCATTGATTTATTGAGCGTCCATGTTTCTGAACCATAATTAAGAATAGATAATACGTAGCATTTTACCAGTCTCCATCTTAGTTTTAGGTTAATGTCTTTATTGGTATACAATTTCTGCATTTTTATAAAAGCACTACGGGCTATTTCTATTCTAATTCTAATTTCTTGCTCTGGATCCCAGTTTTCATTCAACCAGCAACCCAGGTACCTGTATTTTGGCACCCTTCCTATTTGCTGACCATCAATTAGTAGACTGTTTGTTGGAAATGTTGATTTACTTATTACCATCAGCTTAGTCTTATCAATGTTCATTTTAAGGTTGTATTGTTTTACTTTATTGTTTAAGAGATCCAGTAACTGTTTTAGTTCTTTCATGCTGTTAGCTAGTATTACAGTGTCGTCCGCATATCGTATGTTGTTGATGTATCTACCGTTACACTTAATGCCCATCTCAACACCGTCCAATGCTTCTACAAATATGCATTCTGAGTAAAGGTTAAAAAGACTTGGAGATAATATGCAGCCTTGGCGTACACCTTTTAGTATTTTCAGGTCTTTTGTAGCGGATTGTCCGATCTTGACATGTGCCGTTTGGTTCCAGTATAAATTTCTAATCACTCTCATATATTTGCTGTCGACATCTGTGCGTTCTATAGCTTTTACCAGTTGTTCGTGGTTAACAGTATCGAATGCTTTCTCGAAGTCTATAAAACACGCATAAACGTCTTTTTGGTGTTCTAAGCAGTTTTGAACGAGTACCTGGACTGCAGTCAGGGCTTCCCTGGTTCCGAGTCCATTTCTAAATCCAAATTGGGTTTCGCTTATGTTATAATCAATTTTGTTGTATATTCTGTTGTGTAAAATTTTCAAAAATAGTTTAAGGACGTGGCTCATAAGACTTATAAGACGATATTCGTTACAGGTTTTGGCATTGGGTTTTTTGGGGATTGGTAAGAAGGAGGATTTCAGCCAGTCGTCAGGTAAGTAATTCGCCGGTATTGTAGATGTTATTAAACAGTTTTACTAGTACGTCTACTCCAAAATCTCCTAATAATTTGATTAATTCTATATGTACACCATCTGGACCTACAGCTTTTCCGGTTTTCATGCTACCCAGGGCTTGTTCTACTTCTCTGTGAATAATCGGCGGTCCTTGTAAGTCATTATTATCTAAGTTTAGGGGGGTGTCGGTTCTGTTGTCTTGAAATAGTGTTGTTATATAGGTTTCCCATTCCTTTTTCTGTTCATCTATTTCAATCAAGAGTTTATTATTAAAAAGGTTTCCTGCTGTATATTTCCTTTCTGTGTTTGTGAATTCTTTTATCTTTTTATGTAAGTTGAAACTGTCATGTTTAAGGTCTAAAGCTTCTATTTCTGCACATTTAGATTTCAGCCACTTGTCTCTCTTCGTCCGGATATTGGTTCTGATTTCATTATCTATTTTATTATATTTTGAGGAATCCACGTATTTATATTGTCTTCTCTCTTCCATTTTAGTTAATATATCTTGGGTGATCCATGGCTTTTTAGATTCTTTTTTCCAGTAGCCTAATACTTCTTTACCGGTATTGAGTGTAGTAGTTTTGATGTTACTCCAAATCTCTTCATTGTTAATAATGTTATTGGCTAGATCCATTTCTTTATTTTTTTTTCTTAGTTCGTCATTAATACTTGCTACAGTTTTTGATTTGATTTCACTATCTTTTAACTTGTCTATTGCAATTTTCCTATGGTGTGTCAAAAATAACAATTATTTTTGACTATTTTTAATTTTAAGTTAAGTTTAGCTACTACTGGATTGTGGTCAGATCCAATATCCGCACCAGGATACGTTTTTACATTAACTATCGAGTTTCTAAATCTGGCAGGTACCAGTATGTAGTCTATCTGGTTCCTCACTATATTATCTGGTTTATGTTTGGGTGAGGTCCATGTATATAATCTTCTAGGTGGGTGTTCAAACCATGTGTTTGCGATGATGAGATCATTTTCCGTGCAAAACTGTAATAAGCGGTCTCCGCTATCGTTTCTATTCCCTAGGCCATGATTTCCTACATATTTACCCACCGCACCCTTGCCAATTTTTGCATTCAGGTCGCCTAGTATCAGTGTTAGTTGTTGTGACTTCAATGACTTCAATACCATGTCAATATCTTTATAAAAGTTCTCTAAGATGGATGGGTCCTTTTCTGCTTTCTCTGCTGTTGGTGCATAAATTTGAAGGATGTTTATGTCGAAAGGCTGACCGCTTAACTGTAGTAAGATACACCGTTCTGACACAGGTAGAAAGTTGGTAACATATCGGTTTAGTTCCTTTTTGATCATTATTCCTACACCGTGGTAATGATGCTTTTCTGTTGAGGGTTTCCCTGAATAATAAAATACGGTGTCACCAGTCGTGTATTTTCCGTTGTCCTTCCATCGTACTTCGCTGAGGCCCATTATGTCAATATTTAATCTACTCATTTCTTGTATAGTGTTTTCTATTTTACCTGGTTTGATTAAACTTCTTACGTTCCACGTCGCAAATTTTAAGCATTCTGTCTTCTTCCTTATTAGTTTTAGCTCCCCGTTGATTTTTTCTGTCCTGGTAATCTTGTTATCCTCTGAATCTTCTCTCTCGGTAGTATATTTCCCATCACAAGACCCGGAAATCTTGTGACGCCGGGTCGTGCCCGGATCGCATCGAACTGGCTCATTTGTTTGACTTTGCATGGTGATTTTCTTGGAGCAAAATATTGTGTAGTGGGGCCCCAGATCCTTCTACACCGGCTGTAACCTTATACCAAGGTTTGGACGCCGCCGTTGATCACGTGAGATTCATCCGCCGCCTGTCCTCCTGCTTGCCCCAGCCAGAGCCGGCAGCACGCTCACAGCCTCTACTCCAAATACGTCAGAGAAGCCTATGGGCGGGGGTTTTGTTACGGAGTGTCCTTCTCCGGCCTGTGTGGTCCGCGGGAGGTATTTTATTTCCCTCCAGCCCTCTGGTAGTCGCTTTTGACCAGCAGGAGGGCTGCCCCTATCCGCCACCCGGGGACGCGCTCTCTAGGGATGCAGGCTCCCCCCGAGAGAGATGGATGAGATGGCTAAGAACAATCGGGATAAAATTATCTATGTCACAAAAAAAACCTTATTCAAATCGGTCTATCCGTTAGGGAGCTACGATACCAACAGACAGATACAAAGATACAAAACACGTTAACTTATAACACCCCTCTTTTTGCGTCAGGGGTTAAAAAGGACATTGCTTGATTATGACGTCACAGGCAAGAATCCCTTACAAATTCCATACTATCGGAGCGTGTTTGACGTTTCACAAAAAGAAGCTGATTTGACTTTTGCCTATAGGTACCGTAATAATTAACGATACTCAAGTTATAGTCCAACAAACATTCAATACATGAGCTGGATTGTTCCATTAGACTAAGGGAACTTAGCTCATTCAAAACAAATACGAACATTGGAAATAATTATGTACATTATGCTCGTTTAGAGGCACTACCGGGAATAACCTTAGGAGGATGATGATGTAAGTAAATATAAATATGTATGAAAGTTCTGATGACTCGCAATTTGCAGATTACAGGACTGCCCCCGCTCGGAGTCGGAGCGGAGTTTCGACGTGGGCTCGCTGGCGAGCGCGCGCCGCGCGGCGCTGGGTCTGGCCTACCGCAGCCCGCAGAACCGGGCTCTCGCGCATAGCTTCAGGTACGTCACCCGGGGCTTTTGTAGTATGCATTATCCTTGCAATCAACGTAGATTCCAGAGCTTGACCGGACTGGCTTCCAACGAGGTAGCTTGGTAGCTTAACCCAACCGAGCCTTTTGTTGACGAGCTCGTTGAGTTAGAATTCTAATAGAGCCCTGAACCTGAACCTGAAACCCAGTAAATTTTATTTCGTAGGTACATGCGTACGAAGCCAACGATCATCGCGTTCAAAACGCCGAGCCTGGAGAGCTGCGAGCGGCGCCGCTCCAACGAGAGCATCCTCACCGTCGGTCAGTCTACTTAAACATATTTTTTTCATTTTTGAATAGATGGACTCACACACACATACCCACACGAGTGACAAGGATGTATGCATAGACAATACCACAAGTGGTAACGTGACACAATGTTAAATAGCCTGTCCCTCGGCGCATATAGGGTTTTTTTTTATCACCTCTCAAAATATTGTGCTGAAACTGACGTCACCATGAAGTCACTCGGCTAAATTAGGCTAGTTTAGTTTAATATTGGCCACAAGGTGGACCGATGACCTGGCCCCTATTTCACCAACCTGACACTTACAATTCAACATACATTGCTTGTTCTAGAAGTTAAGGTGGTTGCTAGGTTACTTGTGGAACCAGCAATGTACGGAGAATTGTCGTTGTCAGGTGACAATTGTCAAGTTGGTGAAATAGGGGCCTGGTAAAGGTTGCGGGAGTGTGCTGGATACGGGTGGCGCAGGACCGATCACTTTGTCACTCGTTTGGGGAGGCCTAAGTCCAGCAGTGGACGTCTTTGGGCTGATATGATTGAGGTTAGTTTTATGAAAATTACTGAATTATTATGATTTGCTACTATATTCGCTATAATCTTATTTTAGCGCGACGAAGACTGTCCAAGAGTCTGTCTCCGGATAAAGACCTGGAATGTCCCCCCGCCATCACCGTGCAGAGTCCCAGTGAAGCCTCAACTGCCGAGCCCTTCGCTAATTACCCTGTGGGGAAACCGCTGGAGGTACGTAACCACGAAATGGCTGTATTGTTCTGTAGTAAATAGCTGTCGAATCAAGAATAAAGATAGAATAAAGAGAGCATTACGAACAAGCTACCAACCTAGTAAAGCTAGTTTTAACCATCCGCAGCAACTAAGCATACAATAGGTACATACAAACCATGCACAGAATGGGGTTGGCAGCATGTTTGACTAGATGGCGCCATCATAGGTTTTACCTAATTACTAGCCTTTTTCTATGGGATTTGGCTTAAACGGCTTGATTCTAAACAAGGAAATTCCGAAAAAAAAAACAAGAATTTGATAGTTTTGGTAGGACTGGCAGGTAAAACCTATGCTGGCGCCATCTGGGCCCAACTTAGAAAGATAGGAGGAAAAAAAAAAGCTGGCGCCATCTGCAAATACCTTCGCCCGGCCAACCCCATTCGAAACGTGTGTTCTTGACAGGATTTCGACACTTAGGTACTGAAGAGTTTGAGAGCATTGTCTAGTTTGTATTGTGGGTACTTGACATGGTTCAAAACCGGCGTCTTCTCGGGCTGATTTATAGATACTGAACTTCTTAACTCGAAACCTTCACTAGAGCCGAGTTACCCAAAGAAGTAACGGGCATGTGCAGAAATGCTTAGTATGATAGTTTATTTTCATCAGATATACCTGGACGGTCCGTACGGCGCGGCGTCCTCCCACATCTTTCGCGCGGAGCACGCCGCCCTCATCGCCGCGGGTATCGGCGTCACACCCTTCGCTTCCATCTTACAGGTTACATAACAAAATCGTACATAATACTTAACACATTCACTGCCAACCACCTCGTAGTTCTACACTCGAAGCCGATAAAATGACACCGTTTGTAAAGGATAGCGCGAGGAATTCATTTGCGAAGGAGAGGAGCTGCCATTGAAAATGGACTTTTTTTGATACGTGCTAAAGAAGGATCCACAACCGCATAATGTACCTACCTACGGCCCAATAATCCGCGTCCGCTATATCTTTTTAGCCCATGAGTAAAGAGAGCGAAAGATTGCGAAAGAGAGTATGCGGATTATACGGTCCGGTATGTATAAGTATAAGTAGGTATTATAATTTTGGACCCCACCCGAAATCAGCGAGGAATATCAAGGTGCGTCCAGCACTTTGGCGATTAATCCATAGCTACTTATCTATAAATCCACCACTGTCAGTTTTTCCAGTGTGCTGTCAAAACTGTAATACCTGTTCTGTACCAGGCGATAATGTACCGGTACTGGAACTCCCGGAACGTGTGTCCGCGCTGCGACCACAAGTGGGCGTCGAGCATCGCGCAGAACAACATGAACCTTAGAAAGGTAAACCATCTATCTTTTGCTCACTATAATATCAACCGAAGAGTGCCATGATCGGTCCTAACCACGGATGGGTGCGGGCATCCAGCGGACTCCCGCGACCAGATCCCGTATCATGGTCGGCCTTATCACACGATAAGTGACAAGATAGAGCGTCGTCACTGGCTGACACCGTTCGATAGAACGAGACGAGGCTCCTATCATATCACTCATCGCGTGATAAGGCCGACCACGATACGGGGTCAGGTCATCAGCCCACCTTGTGGGCGATACCTGCCTTCAGCATCAACACAGTAGCTCTGAAGGAGTTGCTTTTCTTCTGCCCTGAATCTTATTTGATTAATCAGCTGCAGATGTGCAAGCATTATTTACGAGATATTGACGGAATCGCCCTATAATCATATGAAATTTTGGCATGAACTTTCTGTGATACGCACCACAAACTTCTTTTTTTGACCTTCGATTAAAGCACATTACGACAGATTATCAACATATGCCGCAATTGTTAATTTGCTTTATAGGGGGACATAGGCCTTTAGTCTTAGCTATGTAAGTTAAAAATCGACGCTCCGTTATCCAAGACAAACGGCTGACATCAGTGCAATTTAAGAGTCCGCAGTACTTAAGCTCGATTCTCCATACAAACGTAGTTACGCTCTCATTTATAACTACGTGTTGGATTGTTACGAAACTTTGCATGTGCAATGACATGAGGTGTATCCAGGTCTCTAATTAGTTTATGTAGCTTCAGATACCGTAGTAAAAAAAACAGCGAATTTAAGTTTTTCGTACAAAACTTGTTTTTGCTGTATTTTGTTTGTTTTATAAACTATTTACAGACATAGATATACCTCTTGTAACACCTAGTTTTAAAATGAGAACGAAACTCCGTTTGCATGGGAAGGTGAAATTCGGCAGAGCTTACTGCGAACTCTTAAGGGGACGGGTGACCGGGTACCATACAAATTATGTGCAACTTTTTCGTCATTTGTGTTTGCGCTATAAATATAATGTTTTGTCAGTATACTTGTTTTTCTGTTAGCTATTTACTAATGTTATTAATGTGTTTTTTTTTTAATCTAATAAAATTTTAACATCATGCCCTGCGTAAATTCAATATGAACTAGCAAAAAAAACAAATATTCTCTAGTGCCAAAACCGACGAAAAGAAACTTGCGCAACGTTTGTACGGAGAATGCCTTGGTGTACCCGCCCCCTTAAGGAATGCTTTTTTAGGTGGACTTCTTCTGGATCAACCGCGAGCAGCGCTCCTTCGAGTGGTTCGTGTCCCTGCTGTCGCAGCTGGAGATCGAGCAGGCGGAGAGCGGCGCGCGGTTCCTGGAGATGCACATGTACATTACTAGCGCGCTGCAGAGGAGCGACATGAAGGCTGTGGGCCTGCAGCTAGCCCTAGACTTACTGCATGAGAAGGTACGATGGTTTCTAATACACCCAAGCATGTTCACGTCTACCGATAATATCGGTCCGATGCAGGGATGTTGCCGGTATTTCCTTCCTCGACATCATCTGGCGTTGCATCTAATATTTTATATTCTTAGGTAAACTTGACGCCGTACTTATATACTTAAATTCCAAGATTATAACCTTAAAATTGCCGTTAAAATGAACAAATAACCGACACTGGCAAACTTACACTCTTCCAAATGATGGACGTAGCCAATTTTTAGCTTTAATTTTTATTTTTTCATTTTAATGGCAGTTTTAAGGTTATAATTTTGGAATCTATATACGGCGTCAAGTATAGGTACTTCTACTAAATTTATAACTATAATAAGGTGTGACTTGCGATTATGCGCGAGAATTGTGATAGCACAACCCTAAGCTGGTTAAGGTAAGGCTGCTCCTCTTATATAATTATAAGCTAAAGCAATATGAACTTTGTTGTTGAAAAAAACGTTTTACCGCAGGAGAAACGAGACCTAATCACGGGTTTGAAAACTCGCACGAACGCGGGTCGCCCCAACTGGGATAAGGTGTTCCAGCAACTTCAGGAGCAGAGAAAAGGGAAGGTTAGCACCGAACAATCAACACGATTATCTAATTATTTATCGCATAACGCCACTTCGTGAAGCGGGCTAATACTTACACAAAATGTGTCTTAATTTCGCTATAGGCGGGCCATTTTTGGCCCTATTCTTCGGATCTTTTAACTTATAAAGGCCGAGCTAAGATCGGTTTGCGAATCGAATACCCATCTAAATGAGACAAAAACAGATATAATAATAATAGTTATTATTTATTGCACACCATGCTATTACAGTTGTTATAAATAAAGTATAGTATCAGATGGACCCTGACAAGTTATTGTAAATTATCCTTAAAAACTTGTTCGTTTTTAAGGATAATTTGCACTACTGGTGCCCAACGTGGGGCCATCGAATTGCTGTTTTATACCTATAACGCGTAGGAATGGTATTGCACGAAAATTAGGGTGTAATATTAATTCATTACAATAATAGTCATTTACGATACAAAGTGCCGAAAATAGGACGAATTACCTATTCGCACGTGTATCGTACAACGTTTTACTGTACATATGGCTCTTTAAAGTTTCGACATATGCATGAAAAGTGCTCTTTTCCGCACTAGTGCGGGAAAGTAGCACCATATGTACTGTAAAATATTTTTTCACATTAAACACTATATTTTTATAAACCATTTACGGTCATGTTTTTTCTAGGTAACAGTGTTCTACTGCGGCCCCCCACAGCTGGCGCGCATACTGCGCGTGAAGTGCGACCAGTTCGGGTTCAGCTTCAGGAAGGAGGTGTTCTAAGCGAGCAAAAATGCGGCGTCAGCTATAGACAGTTCAACCCACGAAGCAGACTCTGGACACAATTGACAAAGCATACTCGTAACACCTGGTCCAGACGCAAGGACAAGTCATTGCAGCGCGCCGCGGAACGTCACTTATACGACGACACACGTAAAAAGAGCTCTGGCGGCCATACATTTAATATGGCCGCCAGAGCTCTTTTTAAGTGTGTCGTACCGTACGTCCACGCAATAACAACCATTCGCGGCGTGCGGTTGCTAGGTGGGTGACAATAATCTGTGCAAGAAGTGAGCTTATTTATGCTCATGTTTGGCAACACGGGAATGCCCACTCACCACTACCAATTGTTTGTTATTCCGTGGTTACGTCAGCCACGCGGCACCGGGCTATGCTGCTTGTGAATCGCATAAAATTCTTACATTGGCGCACTGCGCTTATACGGCACGTAGAATGCTGCAGAGACTGTCGATGCGTGTAGACCCACACTAACACACACCCCACACTAACACACACCCCACACTTATATTAGGAAATCTATTTTCATTAGCTACTTACCTATTCTTTTGATATGTGTTTTTTCTTGGTCAATCGCCTGCGCCTTAAGCTTTTCTGTTTAGCCCTGCGTTTGACTGTTAGAGAATGCCTTAAAGCACTAAGTCCGCCATTTGTACTTTTTATCTGTGCAATAAAGTTTAAATAAATAAATAAATAACTCAGGACACTACGAGAAATTTTTATATACAAAAGTTTAAGTTTTAAATAATTCACTCGTTTAAAAATAAAAAAAAGCTCAATGTTGTAAAATAAGTGTAGGATCCGAAACAGTAAGAATAAATCCTGTCAAAAAAACTTAGGCAAAAACTGCTTTATATCATCAATGCACAAAGTCGTTTTTCGCTTGCGTTTGTTTGGCACAAATTACTGTTGCAGTTTCGGATAGTTTTATAGATACAGAGATTATACGTACGTTATCTTATAAATACGCCAATACGGACCTTTAGCATGAAAGTATTCAAATATGATACTATTGCGTGATACATTAGAGCATAGCTCTTCAACTCGCCGGTTTAAACAACTGTTAAACTTATCCATATTTATATACTTTTACATTAAACGGTTCCAGGAGCATAGATGTGTAGATGAACAGCATGCAACAGGCATACAGCATACATTATTTTAACTTGAATGTCATTATTATTAGCTTCTATGTAAAAAAACATTATGTATTGAAGGAGCAGGTACTACGCGACGACTTTCAGGTAGATTGAATTTACCACTCATGATTTGATTAATTATTTATTTTGTCTCTAGGTCCATGAGATGCCATTTAAAATAACGTAGGGCTTAGTCTATTTTACTTAAGAATATAACAGTATAAACATTGTGTTATTCGTAAAGGAGACATTATAAGAAGTAACCAAGTTTCATTTTATAAATGACATCCTTATCAAATCAATACATTTAAAAGTAAGTTTTATTTATTTTACTGCGTAAGTAGCATGAGATTAGTCCGCTCATAAAATATCTACTATAATCATACCATTGGTCAATATCATAAAATAAAATAAACTTGTAAAAATTGTTGCCTAACACAAATACATAAAATAAATAAATAAAGAGTGTCTGCGACGGTAGGTTTTCTCTCGATAACTGTTATACACAATACACCAATTTCATTTTCACAACGTACTTAACCATATTTTTATTCGTATAAATCAGGGGGCTTATTGCACGACAACTTCTGACTAAGGTATTACCTACAAGTTATTATGCACGGGCCTCTGAACGAAATTACGTGCAGGTATTTTATTTAATACTATCCTCATGCAAACAAGAAATGTTTTGATCTAGCTGGTGTTATTATGGCGGGTATATGGACCAAGCGAACGAAATGGCATTCTAACATGGTCTGTTAACTTTTCCCACCGAAAAATCACCCGGAGGTGCTAGAATCCTCGTTGGTTCGTTTGTTCTAAACAATTAATTGCAGAGACGCACAGTGAATTTGCAGTTCGGAGAGTCATGGGTTACAATGGTGTACCTATCAATTAACCGGGACGTAGTGTCAATTAAAGGAGCGACCACACCGCTGCTCAAAAACGCTAACGCACCGTAAACGCAGCAAAATTGTATGAAGAATACGTGACGCATACGACACGTCAACGCGTATACACAGCGTAAAGGAGCGACCACACCGCTGCTCAAAATACGCTAACGCACCGTAAACGCAGCAAAATGTATGAAGAATACGTGAAGGATACGACACGTCAACGCGTATACGCAGCATAACGCACCGGTGTGGTCGCTCCTTAACGCACCGGTGTGGTAGGTAGGTACTTAAGGAGTCGATTTTAACCCCCGACGCAGAAAGAGGCGTGTTATAAGTTTGACAGGTCTGTTTGTCTGTCTATCTGTGTCTGTCTGTGGCATCGTAGCTCTTAAACGAATCGGCCGGTTTTTTTCCAAAAGCTGACGTTTTGATGAAGATGGTTCTTAGCTACGTTTCAACAAAATCGGTTCACCTGGTTTTGAGATGTGGATCTTTGAATTGAAAATGTCGGGCGTTTTCAACTTTTTTAAGTTGTTAATTAATAATTATATGAGTACTTCACATAAGTAGGTATCACTTAAATGTTACGTTGGGTCAACACCGTGCCTAACCGTATTAGTGATAGAAATAACTTACTGCCTGAACTTGCTAAACTTGGTTACCCTTAAAATATTAAAATAAGAGCAACATGTGTACCTATATCATGTATTACCTTAATAACATGACATGCAATGCTTTATGTTTATGACTGTTTGTTTTTAGATTAGTTAAATAATAGTTACTTACGATACAAGTGCCGAATATAGGAAATCCGCAACGAGTGGTGATAAATTAAAACACGACCGAAGGGAGTGTTTTGAATCGACGTGAATTGCGAATTGCCTATTCGCACGTGTATCGTACAACGTTTTACTGTACATATGGCTCTTTAAAGTTTCGTCATATGCACGGAAAGTGCTATTTTCCGCACTAGTGCGGGAAAGTAGCACCATATCAACTGTAAATTATTTTACGTCACACCTGGCCATAATGCGAGTTTTACTGCACGCTGCGCGTAGGGGAAAACTTGCATTGTGGCCAGGTGAAGACGTAAAATTTTGTACTCAACACGGGCGGTAATTCGTAAAGCCCCAGAGCGCAAATTTACACATACACCTGCGATCTGGGACTTTCACGAATTCACCGCCCTAGTTACGTAATGTACTATTAATTAACACCCTTGTGATAAAGTATAATACAGTTACCTTAAATACACCAGTGTTCATAGTAAGTATTACGAATTAATATAATATTGTTTTAATTATGTTTGTAGATATTTTTTTATTACAGAAATTGTTTCGATAATAAGGAGTGTTTTAATTATTACTAAAAAACCGGTACCTTTTAGTCGCGTATAATTATGGATATTAACTTACGTCGACGTTTCGGACGTGTTGCACAACCTTGGTCGGGAGGTCTTCCAATGTTTATATCATACCTAAGTACCTGCTTACTCAGGGCTGCAATTAAATTTTAAGTGACAGAAGAGGACATCCCTAGCGTACCTGGCCCGTAGGGTAATGCTCGTTATCAAAGTAGGTTTACTTACTTAGGTACTTACACTAATTTATTATAATAAAAGATAGATTTAAGTTTCTCTTGAATATCATCTGAATGATCCATTATTTGCTTAATTAGAAAAGTGCATTTAATTACAAAGATGAGAATCTTAATATTTATGTACGCTAGCTACGACGCAAACTTAAAAAAAAACACTACCTAACCGACAACCGACAGCACAAATAAAACACAAGATTAGGCCTAAAAAATACATAAACATCCGATAATTCTTCGCCAGCAAGCTAACTGATACATCGTTAGATCGTTATTTACTTACCTATACTATAATTATAGCAACCTCATTCATGTACCTACTTCTCAAAGTAAATCGATCACCATCTTTATACTCATAATCATAACCTAATCAACAAACATGACGTCACTTATCACAAATTTGCTTTAAAAAATTCGCGGAAGGCGATCCCGTGGCCTCGCTCTTGAAGTGTATGGCCGCGGCCTTCGCGAGGCCGAGACCTTCCCGATGGCCTCGCAACAAGGACGAGACCTTGGCACAAGGACGCGTCCTTGTCACAAGGTCACCGAGCGAGGCTAATTTTGGCAACTTTGGGAACTAGTTCAGGAGGCGCGCACGGGAGGTTGTGGCGCTAGTTAGTGTAGGTACTTAAACTCAGACTCAGTCCAGTTGAAATACTTATTTTGTTTAGATTACGTAAGCGAACATTTTACCTACAACCCATAATTTAATCACGGAGGATAACTTTTGGAACTACCTACTCATCAATGTGACCAAAGACATTGGCTTAAGTAGCCAGAGATCAGCCTATTATTTTCATTTACGGGGCCTACTGTTTTTTTTTAGTATACCACTACAACATTTAACTATAGCCCAAGCATTTTATTTTCATTAGTAGGTATGGAAAAAAATGGATATTTGGAAATAATTCATAACAGCAGCTTTTTTGTGAGTAACTGATATATTATCATTTTAGTAATTACCTACGTAGACTCAAAATCCACCTGAACTAGGGTACTAGGTATTATCCAATAAAAAGTATCCATTTCAAATGTTATTTAATATCACGCCATCTATAGGTACATGGTATCAACAACAACGAATTGATAATAGCGCCACCTGCCGCTGTTGCTTATAATTTACATCTTTACAGGCAAGCTAATGTTTTGGTTTTGTGGTGTAAGCTGTTGCGTTGTCATTTTAGTTTGCTATCTACTCTGTAGAGGTCACTAGAAAGTAAAAACAACATCCAAAAATATCATGAATATCGTGATTCACTTCAAAGATTTACACGGGAACATGATACTTACGTAAAAATAATTACATTGAATCATATCATAAGACGCTTAGAATTCATTTTGTTAGCCTTCACAATTGAAATCAGAACGCCAACACAACAGAATGAACAAACTTCAGAATTTAAATTGTTACCGTTCAGTAAGGAAGAAATAAAACGCTTCTGTATTTTATTCTATCGCTTGGAATGTTTAATTTTACTTGGCTTACTTTAGACACATTAGGTACTGTTGTCATCACTTCCAGCATGGCCATTGGTCATTGGATATGTAATAAACAGTTAGGGTACCATATTCATTCAGTGAAAGGTTTTATTGTTTGGTTAACAACACATTACGATAGTTTTCCTCACCCATCATTCTGTCTCACGATGTCTTTAGTAAACTGGGAATGGGAAATATTCAAACGCGCCTCCATTTCATATATATCCAATTTCATTTTATAATTCTGAAGTGCTAAAAACTCTAGTTGGAGCTCCGCTTTTCTTTTTTTTATGGCCAGGTCATATTTGTCCTCATGTGATTTGAATTTATTTGTAACAAACCGGTTATCTGTGAAACAAAGTACATACACATAAATTTTGTACTAATGAAAGTGGAATGTTTTTATTTACATACAAAAAATAATAAATAAACTTACTCATCTTATTCTTGGGATTGACTTGTCTCTTATTTTGGGGATTTATTAAAGTGTTATTGTCTGCAGAGTTATCTAGTTCGTTAGAGGAAGTGGGTTCTTCTTTGATGGAGATATTAATGTATTGGCTAGAGCTGTTCAGCATCACATCCGGCAACACTATGCTTTCCGGAGTAGGTGTATCTTTGTGGATGATTTCTAAAACTATTTCATCAAGAGGAGTCATTGTTTTGCTTTTCACTCCAGGAGTGCCAGTTTTATTTGCATTGTCTTTCTTAGCCTGAAAAGAAACAATTATCTGTTAAATGTGGTTATAAGAATTAATTGTTGTTACAGTATACAATACAATACAGTTTTAAGTTGGTAATTAAATAAAACATAGGGACACCATATAAAGCTGTCTGCGTGATGCATCAACACAAACATTTGAAGGTAAAAAAAATATTAAGGCTGTTCTTGATGTCATTATGAAGTATTTCAATCGGCATTTGTTTTGTGTTACCAATTAAATTTATGATGTCTTTTCGAACAAGGCATACTACATACCAGCCCAGATAGCACAATAGGTTTTAGTCTTGTTTTCCGGCGAAAATGTACTGTAACGTCACATAAAGAGTGACGATAAAATTAAAACCTATCGTGCTAAAGCCTCAGAAGGGCCTTTTTAAGTTGTTTACACATACGAACCTCACAAACTTTCAGTGATTTAGTCATTAATTATTATTTACTAACTTACCAATGTTGCTCGTTTAACGTTGGACCAAAATACATCCCGGACATACGTGAAATCCTTTTCTTTATTGACTAACCCAAGAGCTTTGCAATACTCGCAAATTTTCGTCCACTCTTCAACCTTTTTCTCTTTGGTTAAAGCATCGGAATATTGACTGAATAGGATATCCTTCTTTTCGCGAATTTTTGTGAGTACAAAGATTTTATTGTCTAATTTGGCCATGTCGGTCAAACAGAGATTCACTTTTGTTTTATGTTTCTACTGCTTGAATCTATATCCTCATCCTCAACTTAGGTAAATAAACACCGTAAACGCATCGCATCGCGTCAAAGAAAGAATTTTGACAGCTCCTCGGTGACGCCTTAAAGCTCCTACAGACAATGGGTCGCCATGGCCGCAGGGCAGGATGCAGTTTAATGCGTTAGTTTGTTTATTTAAATCAGGCAACAAAGGCACATATTACAAATACCTTAAGGACTAACATACTTATCAATATTTATTAAAAATTACAAAAGACACTACTAATACTAACGTAAACAACCGCGGAATTGCCGGAACGCGCCTCCCTTTGACGGCCATTTACATGGTGAAGAGTAGGTATATATATCATGATCATTTTCCAACTTTCTCTATCTCATTGTATGTTATAGATAGAGACAGCTAACGCCGCCAATAATAAATAATAATAAATAAATAAATAAAATTGTTCTTTATTTAGGTATCAACCCATTAAATTTACAATGACAAATTAAAATTAAAAGTTAAAATGAAAAAAAAATAAAATTAAAATTACAGGCAACAGTTTTATAGACGAGGCGTAGACACCTTACTCGTAAGGTAGCATGCCGTGTACACTACCTTGACAATACTGTTGGTCGATTCGCTCACTCTCCCGACAAAGGACCAGTGTCTTTTACGCATAATTGCGTAAAAGTCATCCACTTTCACGGCGAACATCCCAGACGCACTACACCGCCACGGCAGCCGTAGCATCACACGAAACGCGTTGTTGTACTGTACTCTGAGTCTGTTGAGCGACCGTTTCGTGTAATGATACCACAGGTGACTAGTGTAGAACGCCTGGCAATAGGCCCCGAACAGAGTAATTTTGACTTGGTCAGAGCAGTGAGCGAACCGACGTGCCAACATATTGCTTCGCATAGCAATGGCCCGTCTTTGTCTCTCGAGATCGTTGATCTGATGAGTGGGTCAATGATCGTGTGGACAAAGCGTTCTATACACCTTTCAATTTGTCATTGTCAATTAATGTGTGTCATTGGGATCGATTACACAGTGAATATTGTCACGCGATACTTCATATCACAATACGTATCACATGCATACTGACGTTATTGAAGCACCTTATGCAAACATTTTTGAATATCGCGATAATATTGCTATCAAGATCTTGCAATAATAATCAGTGTGTAGTGACTGCTTATAGGTGACGGCGGATTTGTCTATCGATTTGTCGGTATGTAGGTATTATAATTATTGCCCTGCTTCCAGCACCTGCTATCCACACGGGCCGAAATTGGGCTGCATGCAGTTTGCACTGTAAAACCCGGGATTCACTACACAAGCCGCAAGCTCTGCGGTGGCAGTCAGAGGGGCTACCGGGAAATGAAAACGAATTTCGTTCGAATATCTCCGTCGCTCTCTCCGTCTCTGTCGCTCCAACAAGCAAGTGCGACAGAGACGGAGATACACATACGAAGTTCGTTTTCATTTCCCGGTAGCCCCTCCGTGGCAGGCGCTGGACACTCCGCGATTTACGTTCATCGCTACAAGTAGGTATAGTTTGTCCGGCGGCGGCGTTAGAGTAAAGAGCAATAAAACTTGTAATAAAGACATTTTTATTTTGAAAGGTGATAAGTCGTTATACAAATGAGCGTACAGTTTCTGTTAAAGCCTAAACCAACAAATGATATCTTCACAGTTGCATAGGGTTGTCAAAACTGTAATATAAATATTTGTTGAATTGTGTTCGTTTTGCATGCGAGCTACTGGTGAAATGTATGTTTGATTTGCTTGTATACTGACCATCTTTATGTAGGCACCGTATTTAATTCAAAATGAATGAGATAAATTATGAACTATTATGAATAAGTGAGTAAAATGTAAGTTGATAATTCCCGATTGTTGCAACCCTACCCTCGAATGTTTGTTATTGCATTTGCAATTTTAGTGATGTCATTTGACATTGAACCTTAATCCAAACACTTAAGTTAGCTTTTTCTCTAGGTAAGAAATCAGTTACCTACGCTCTTCTTACAATAGTTAACTAATTAGCTTATCTTTATGGCTCTGGCGCCCCAACGTTGGGGATAGTACTTGTAGCGATGAACGTCGACGTCGTCGTCGACGACGAGGGCCGTAAATCTTAATGTTTTGGCTGAGAAAAAAGCGCCTTTTGTAGAGAAAGATCAAAGGAGTGTCCATCTTGTACTTGTATTGTACTATTATCTATTATGTGCTCGTCGTCCAGCTGTATAATAGCTGTCGGTAATATTTTAATAGCTGAGGGCTGTTTAAAAGCTGCATTACGGTTCTGAAAAATACCATTAATACGCAAAGGTTGATATAAAGGTATATTTGCTAGGACCCGATACAGCTTTAAGGGTTATCAGGGGTATAAAGCATTTGCTTTAACCGTAATAATGTCTGTTAAATGGATGTGCTGCATAAAAAGGTAATTGTGGACTTGTATTACATGCAGCCAATAGACGTATAATGGAACACATGGGGCGCATAATACAGCTTATCGCTGAACATATTTACTGCTGCTGCGCTAAGCTTCGCTCGCTGGTACGATGAACATTGTAGACTGTACTTTTAGAAAGTATAGAACCCTGAAACTTAGGTTAGGTTTCATCGTCCTCCTAGCGTTATTCCCTGTTCCCTAAAGGAGAACGAGGAGAGCCCGTGGTCCGTTTTGACACCTAATCCCAAGATTTGGCAAAGGCACTAGTTTTACGAAGCGACTCCCATCCGAACTTCCAACCCAGAGGGAAAACTAGACCTTATCGGGATTAGACCGGTTTCCTCACCGAAAAGCTAACGGTAAATATTACGTACATAAGTTCCGAAAAACTGATTGGTACGAGCCGGGATTCGAACCCACGACCGCCGCTTGACAGCCGCATGCCTGAACCACTAGGCTACCGTAGCTTCGAAGTTTAGGTTAAGTTTCTTTTATAAAAATCCAGAGACGAGGAAAAGTTTACAGTTTCCGAGAAAAACTTATTACGGCAAATTAATTATGATGATGGTAAACGTTAGGTACATTTGTGGCAAATTAAATAATGGATTTCATTAGTAACCCGATGACAACAACAAACCAAACTTTAATATTCCTGTACCTAATATGCTGATGTTGATGTTCTGACTCAGGACATTTTTCTTTAAAATTATAAAAAGTACCTATTTCATTGTCTGGTTCCTTCGTTGTAATTCGTGTTTATCTATAATTCAACCACTATCAGCGATAACATTGAGGATTTGTATCGATAACGCAGTTGTTTGCAAAGGAAATTATTTTAAAACGCTCCTTACCCGGTAAGGGGGAAAAGTGACGTTTATCGCGCAAGTCTGGTAAATATTGTTGTTTGTTACAGGCTGGCGATCCGCCTCGATCTCTATTAATAAAGCTCTCATTCAGTGGCGCGTGTGACATGTGCGCGTACACCGGTTGGGGGTATTGGTAAACTAAGTACAAACAGCGGGATGGTTGTCATTTCATCACATGAAGACATCCGTCACTTTCTGACAAGTATGCGAGTGCAAGAGAGACGGTTATCATATCCACAACGATAAGTGATAAATGGCAACCATGCTACGCCCGCTGGGTTGTTATTCGGAACGCGCTAATCCGTCACGCCTAACGAAACTAGACTTCTGATTACGCTTAGTTACTACGAATCGCCGCGTCTACATACCCGGTATTTTGTTACTTGATCTAACCTCACCTCATCGTTCAACCTCAAATATATGTAGACCCAAGTTAATCAATAATAATGCGCGCGGAGTAAGCTATAAATTGGGGCCACCACATACAGGCTATTGCCGCCGGGCTGATTCTGCCGGTAGCTAAACCATACCCAATCTACGGTCGTGCCACAGACAGGCATGTTCAATCGGCCGCCGAATTCGTCCGCATGTTTATGCCAGTCATGTGTTCTCCTATAGGTACCATAGAATATAAAAAAATACTACGTAACCGATCCTGCACGGCTTCAGGAACAGAACTGGTCACTGGCTTCCCTGTATCTGTCGCCTTCCTACGTTAAGTAAGGATTGGTAATTTTGTTAGTCACCCAGTTGTCGGCTCACGGATTTCTTGCACTCGCACTCGCGGAGTATAAAAATGTTTTCTAAAAGGTTTTTGTAAATGCAACGTTAGGCATGGAACAATTATACAGGGGTTTTCTAAATTATTACCCAAAAAATATGTGGCCGATTATCAGTTCGTAACCAATTTTTCGCATAATTTCTTGTCGCCGAATGATTACAAGTATCAACTTATCAAAAGATTTCATTTTATTCCACAACCTCACGGTTACCAAATGTATGTTTGGTCTTTTTTTTATAAAGCCACTTTTCAAAGTGCCACCTAGCGAGTAGAAGAGAATAGGTAAGTTTCATTTCGTGGTATAATATTTACCAAATGTTTTATTGAATAAGGTTTAATTTAGTAACTACTAGTATGTAGGATTATTTATAAAGTGGGTAAGCTCAACCGCTCACTTGTTTTAATAACAATGTAGATAGTACCTACTTGAATGAATTGCATCATTGGAGATAAATTTATTTACAAGGATGCCATTTTTCCTTGGGAAGTCATACAATATAGATTTTTTTTTAAATTATTTGTATATAATATTTTTTGAGTTGTTATTGTTTTGGGATAATGCTTTACGAATATTAAAAAAGTCAATTTTGGCACTCGCCGGCCGCTGCCGCGGCACACTCGCTCGGCTTCGTGCGCTGTTTGATCCCGGTTTACCTCACACGCTCCTCCACGCTTTTCTCGACGTCACACCTAACAGGACTATGAAACATTATGTGAGATTCCAATTACTAAACATTATTACAAACATGTCATTAGTTTTTTTGTCATTATTCTCGGTTGTGTTCTTTAGAGAAAAAGGCACTAGTTTATCAGTGGTCACTATGTAGTGTCACTACTCGATTACCGATTAGCATATAATAATACATTGTGATACAAGTGACGAGGCATGTTGATGATTACATCAGAGGCGAAATTGTTAACGCGAACCGCAGGTGAGTTTGATAAAAAAGCTGAGGGTGTAATTATCAAAGCTCACGCGTTTCATACGACATTTTTCAACACAAGGAAAAAATCCTTTTCATAAGATGAAAATTTTATAGGCCTGCCAAGTTATTTTCTTTACTTAATGATGACAGGTTTTTACTCACATATTGCACATACCCAAGAATTTCCAGTGGCGTCCATTCTAATTATCACTTTTCTAGTCACCACGAGTCAACATTTTTGATAATAACCAAACACGCATTAACAATGTTTACAAACATTTGTGAAATAACCTATAATGGCGCGCAACAGTTTTTTTCGTGAAGTTTGCACAGTGCTACGCATGTGTTAGGATAGATGACAGTCCAGACATAGATGAAGTCTCTAAACAGCCAACACAAAATAAAATAAATATCTTCGTTTTAAAATGTTATCTTTTGCTAATTCATGTAAAATGTTATCAAAAGTGAATAGTTTTGGTACACTTTTGTTTAAATTCACAATTACTTCCATGGGCCATATGAATCCAATAATAGAACATTTAACGCGGTCTACCAGCGGTACGTTTATGAACATGTGGGTTATGCGTTATGAGATACCACTCGCTTTTTCCAGGCCATGTTTCATACCACAAATTGTAAAATTGCCAAGAAAAATACAGACTTTCAGACTAACTTTATCTTTTAACACTGCGATAAATATACATCTATAATACATCATATTATCTACATATATAAGTTTGCAGTAGGGGAAGAGGGGGGACAGTGGATCACGGGGAACAGTGAATAAAACTATCTAGCGCCATCGTTAACACACACATTCAAACGCCGACGCGTGTTTGTAAACTCATCTCGACAGGCCCTACACTGCGCCAGTCGCCCGCGAGCTCAGGCACAAGGAGGGTGCGTTATCGCTGCCGGTCGAACAACACAGTACGTAAAATTTATTTTACATATTTATTGAAAATGTTTGTAGGCAAATTCGCGCGTGTTATTGAATGTGTTTTTGTTTTATCTTGTTACTTTGTGATTGCAAATTGTGTTGATTGGTGTTTTGAGTGTAATAATATATATTTAATTTTTTTGGTGAATTATTCTTACTGTAACGGTTTATGGGGTACACTGGGCCATCTCCTTGTGGGGAGCAGTGGATATGGGTCCAGTGGTACTATGTAAACCTAGGAAACTGGCTACCTCGCCTAGACTGATCATATTATATTTTTATGATTGTTTGTAAACTAGTGAAACTAAAACCTGCCTATATGGCTGCCTGATTGCTGTGATTTTATATTGTAGGAAGACATTTGTGCCTATATTACAGATTATAATAAGTGATATTAAAATTAACGATAAGTTTTTTTTTTGATGACATAAAGTATTGTCTTTAAGTTTTCTTTTTTGAATTTATATTTTCTATTAAAACATAACTTTTGTTGATTTATGACGTTATTTTAAGTAACTTAATACATATGATCCCGTGTTCCCCCTATGGTCCATAGTTCCCAATGCCCTGATTCAAGGTTCCCCGAGCATGGGGAACAGTGGACCAATTCCCATTTTTTTTTTAAAGTCACTCTGTGGCCTGAAGTTCCATTTGTGTGCCTTCTATAGTGCATTTTATTTATGCCTTAATAACCCTTTATTAATATGAGGACAAGAAAAAGGACATAAAGTGTGTATCTGCTGGGCTATGTGCCTCAAAACAAAAACTGATCCACTGTCCCCCCTCTTCCCCTACATTAGCCCCACCTTAACTACTTAACTTTTCTTATATCATCTTACTTAGTTCGTAAGATTTAAACAAACAAAAATGTATGTACCTATGGACCACATAAGGTCTGAAATAAACGATTTTTATTTTATTTATTTAACTCTAGACGTTCACAAGCGTTATTGAAGAGTTACGAAATACATCACAATAAACTCAATGACGGACCAAAACACCTACGTACTAACCTAACATTGTAAAGTTCATCAATACAAGGTTTAATATTGATTGTGAAAACTGCAACAGTATTTCGTTTTCCAAAAAATCTAATCATACACGATTCAATAACAATTTCACTATCTATAATGTACACATAACCGAGGCAGTGTCCCGTGAGCATGACCAGCACAGAAATATTTCGTTTCACAACTTTATGAAATATGTTATTCTCACTGTCTGAAGTAGATGAAACATTAACCTTGATTAACCACACATTTGTTTTTAATTTTGATGAATCTTCTCAAATAAACGATGCGCTGGGAAACTAGGTACCTTCCTTGCTTTTTCAGACAATCATGGCAGCCATGAAATCACATTCAATGCTGAAAAAGAAGGGAGACAGAAACAGTAGAGGTAACCAATACCCTCTTCGACTGTGCACCATACATTCGCACAAATGATAGCCTATCATCATCCCATACAAACACGAACAGTCTACTTCCGACCGGCGCGCGCGCAACACGCTCGAATTCGTACATACATACAAAACAGTGCACTAGTTTCATACATACAAACATTTTACTACAAGTTGTTAAGCAGATGTGTTGAAATGAAGATTTGGATTTTGTTTTTGTGTGCTGTCGCTGTTGGGGTTTCAGGTGATTAATCGAATAATTGATTTGTTAATTTTGATGCTTCATCCAATTCGGTGGAATTTCGATAAACCTTCGCATATCCTAAAAGATTACAAGTCGTTTAATAATGCCGATTAAATATATGTGACTAGTAGTACTAGTATCTATGTCGGAAGATGTTTAGCTAGTTTAATTCAGTGTATTTTGCCATCTTTAACCGTCTGTTTGCGTCACCTGAAAAACATGAGCGTCGAGTATATTGTGATTATTTGAGTTGGCCGAATTGCATCAAAGTAGTCCATTCAAAAAGCGACTCTAACGTCCACGGTAGAAGATTCCAGTTCCAATGACAGCTTTTTTAAAACGTCGGCCACATTCAATAAGCTCAACCATATATCCCTACTGTTTTTATTCACATTATTATGTTAAGTACTATGTTCATAATTATTGAATTTAGATAGTAAAACCGTTTTGTAAGGATTATTTCGTGATCAGAGCATCATTGAACGCCGCGGTGCCCCGTAGTTACATCACGGGAAGAGGGTTGCGACGTCTGGTGCCTGGCTTCAATAGCCTCGGACTAAGTGGGCTGACCTAGCGAGGTCGCTAGTCCGAACCGCGAAGTAGGTCGACGCGCCCACAAATTAGCATGTGTGGCCGTCGACTGTTTACTGCAGCAGCGGAGGCACGGTGCGAGCGTGACGGGAGCTCAGTTGTCGTCGCGCTCACACACAAGCGGGATCCACAGGCGGAAATAAAACTCCGATACTCTTGAGAAAGCTTGATGGCACGGCTGGTTGGTTGGAGCGAGATGGGTATATGTTGCTCTAGTGATAGTCGAGCTTGTTATGAGAACATTTTGCTTATACTCCACCTCATATATAAACCTTCCAACATTACCATAAAGTGAAACATCTTTATTTCAAATAAACAATCATTTCTTTACACAAATTCGTCTTAGGTTTCTTGCGTTTGCATTCCAGTACCGTCTTAATCTAGGTAAACCTAGGTCTTAAATTATGTTAATCTTGTACAGAATTACTTAGTGCATAATTGTTAATAGGCTAAATGAATACATTGCAAATAGTTTAGGCGAAATACCTATCTAAACACTGAACCTTTGTAGTTTTATATAAATTAATACTTTTGATTCCTTTGTTATATCTAACAGAGGTCGTAAGCACTATTCTCAGTTATTTCATTAGATTAATATAACACTGTAGATTATTGATGTAGTAAAGTTTACTGTATTAAGCTTAAGGCTTGTCTAATATTTATGAATTATGAGCATAGTGCAAGCGAAAACTACCATAATATGAGCTATGCAAAGGAAATGATTATAATACATGTTTCTAATTAGCTTGAAGAGCTTTACCTACCGTGGCATAGTGCCGCTTATGCAAATTTACTACAGAAAAAAGGAGGCAAGTTATTAACTTTACTATCAAGCTTGTATGTAAACAACTCATGTATCTAGAATATAATTATGGTTACAAAATTAATGCAATTATATGCAGATTCTACTGAATATAAAGAAAAGCTTGCTAGAAGCTAGTGAAAACTCTTACGGTTAAAACTTATGCTAAATCCTTAACTACGTTCGGCGCATTGCCGTTTTAAGCAGAATTAATTACGGATAAGCAAAGGTTGTTTTGTGATTCTACATGAATGTAAATTAAGTAAATTTAGAAAATATGGAAACAACCTTGTATGAAAACTAAATGAACCCAGCTTTGGTTATGTGACTGAAAGCTTTGCAAAGCGCACTCTGAAAGCTTTGCAGCCACCGGCTTTTCAGGCGGCCAGGCCAAAGTCACAATCAATGAGGAATATTTGAATCATGAGGCACACCTACCAAAGGTGTGACCTCTATAAATGGTACAACTTGGTCTACCTATTTATGTTTGGAGCTTAAAGCTCTTAACGGAGGCTTTTACCTACACGTTATTGTCAAGTCCGGGTATATTTGGATGGTTAGTAAACTAAACCAATCCGCTCATATAAGATGTTAACTGTAGGAGAAAGTATCTTGACATAAGTCTGAAACCTATGAACCAAAGAGAGCTGTTAAGATGGTAAAATAAAGAGTCAAAGCTATGTATTTGTCTTACAGACGGCTGCCTTGAACAGTCTCCCCCTAATACGTAAGCACAAGAAATATGCTAACCAAGGTAGCTTAATCGAACAAATATGAGTATAAATTTGTCAATCCAAATTTCGTTCTCACCTTTACAATACATGCGTGTACATCAACTTTCAGGTACTACTGAAACGCGCGCTGCAGTCATATTTACGTATCGATTAAAAACGAAATAAAATATCGCGCGCCGCGCTTACTACTTATTTTTCGTATTGTAGGTGGATCGAAATACTCCCATTCAAATCTACCCACCATACATTTTATGATTAGAACGAGACACAAGATAACAAGCGCCTGCTCGCTCAGTGCTCTTTTTAAATGTAGGTGGATTGAAACAGTCCCATTCACATCTACCCACCACATGTTTTATAATTAAAACGAGATGCATAATATCGAGCGCCTGCTTGCTCAATACGCTTTTTTCTTATGTGGGCGGATCGAAATGTTTCCATTCACATTTACCCACTACATGTGTTTATAATAGTAGATGGGAATAAGACTACGAAATTTACTAAATAATGACTGTCTTGAACAATCTCCCCCCAGTACGCAAGTACAAAAACTAATCAAGACTAGTCGAATCTATCAGTACGAGTCTCGAGGTCGGGCGACGGATGAGTCCAGCTGATGTTCTTACCTCTGTGACACGTACCTTGCCATCAGGTCCAGGATAAACTTTCTCTATACGCCCGCGGGGCCAAATACCTCTAGGCAAAGTGTTGTCCGCTATTAAAACAATATCGCCGGGTTTTAAGTTTGGCGAATCGGAGGCCCGCTTGCGTGGTAACAAAGTTGGTTTATATTCTATGAGCCACTTCTTCCAGAATCTCTCAGCGAGCTGCTGAACTTCTTGCCAGCTATTTTTAAGAGATTTTTTATCGCTGAAACTACCGAAAGGCATCATACCGTTAGACCTATGTATGAGGAAATGATTTGGCGTGAGTTGCTCCTCTGAAAGGTTGGCGTTTATGGGTGTCAATGGTCTGGAGTTTACTATGTGTTCCGCTTCCAATAAAAGTGTATGGAGCGTATCCTCAGATGGAACCTTGTCCTTAAGGGTTGCATATAAGGCACTCTTTACTCCCTTGACCATGACCTCCCAAGCGCCGCCCATGGATGGTGCGCCTGGCGGTATCTTTTTCCAGACAATGCGCTTATTTACGATAAAGTCGCTAAACTCAACGCTATCCATTGCCTCTTTTATTTCACGTTCAGCTCCAATGTAATTGGTAGCATTGTCACTATAAATGATGGTGGGCGTACCTCTTCTAGCCATCATGCGTCTAAGGGTTTGAATCATAGAGCTGGCTGAGAGAGAATTGGCTAACTCTATGTGCACTGCCCGCGTAGTTAGGCAAGTGTACAAAGCGCCCCATCGCTTCTCTACGCGACGCCCAATTGTGACCTTTAATGGCCCAAAAAAATCAGTAGCTATGGCGGTAAACGCGGGTTGGTGGTGCATAAAGCGTTCTTGTGGTAAATCTCCCTGCTGATGCATAGCGGGTTTACCTTTTCTTATTTTGCACCACTGACACCTTGCGTATATATTACGTAGATAGCTTCGCAAACCGATAATGTGATATTTCTGTTGTAACTCATTAATCACGGTATGATGATTTCCATGATTAAATTGCTCATGATAGTGATGCACAAGCAATCGAGTTATGTGATTTTTAATATCTAATATTATCGGTTGCCTCTGATTGTTAGCAGCATTGATCTTATATCTGCCATCGAGTGTTAACAGCCCGTCTGTTGACAGCTTTACTGCCAGCCGATACAACTTTGATGACTTTGGTACAGCTTCGTTACCACGCAAGCGAATGAGTTCCTCGGTAAAGTCTTCTTCCTGACATCTACTTAATAACAGATGCTCTGCTATCAGCAGGTGTTTAGGCATCATGTCATTACCTAACGTACTCTTTACTTGCCTGGAGGTAAAAATTTCAACAGCCACCAACAAACGACTGAGAGCGCGCTGCAATCTGACGAAACGTGAAAAACGCTGCGGATCTGGCAGGTGAGCGAACCTATCCTTGGTGACATTGCCGGCGGTGGCAGTATTAACCGGTTTACGTTCTTCACCGGTGTTAGACGTAGCCTGTACTATCGTTTTAATTTTAGGCCACTTATCTGGAGACTCTAAAATAAACTGAGGGCCTCTAAACCACCGGTGGTTTATATCGAAATCTGATTTTATACCGCGTGTCGCAATGTCCGCAACATTTTCACTGGTCGGTACCCAGTGCCAATCGGACGGTCTCGTAAAAGTCTCTAATTCGGCTAAACGATGTGCTACGAACGGTTTAAACGTCCTAGGATCCGAGTTTATCCAAGCGAGTACGGTTCGAGAATCAGTCCAGTAGTAGGACTGGCAGATTTCGTAGTCCGTTTCACGCCGGACCGCGTCTGCCAGTCTGCAAGCTAAGACGGTTGATTGTAATTCAAGTCTAGGTATCGAAATACACTTTAAAGGTGTTACCCTAGCTTTACTACTGACCAGATGTGATGTTTTATTGCCGTCAAAGTCGGTAACTACAATGTATATCGCAGTTGCAAAAGCTTTCTCGCTCGAATCGCAAAAGGCGTGCAGATAAGCTGGTCCTTTCGATCTAGGTATATGCCTAGGTATAGCAAGATCTTGTAATAAGTCCAGACTATCCAACCACTCGCGCCATGCTTTGTTTAGATGTTCGGGTATCGCTTCGTCCCACTGGCAAGACGCCCTCCACAAATCTTGAATTAGCATTTTGCCAAAAATCGTTACTGGTGTCGCCATGCCAGTCGGATCGAAAACGCTAAACACTGCGCTTGTGACCTGTCGTTTCGTAGGTACCCTAAGTCCCTTGACTACGTCTATAGGTGTATTGCGTAGATTCAAGTTGAAACCTAAGCTGTCATTTTGGTGGTTCCACAAAAGTCCTAAGGTACGCTCGTGGTCCGATTTTCCTATTATCGTAGTAGAGTCCTTAGACACATCCTTAACGTTGCACACAGCTCTAGGTTCATTAGATGCCCAGCCACATAGCGTGAACGAGGCCTTTCTGAACACCTTGTCCATGTCGCTAATGGTTTTCTGCGCCTGCTCTACCGTGTCAAATGCGCCCAAAAAATCGTCTACATAGAAGTTACGTTCCGTGAGTCTAGCTACTTCAGGATACGTATCGCGATATTCGTTTGCGTTTTTATTCTTAACATAAATAGCTGTAGCAGGACTCGACGCACTACCAAAAATCAAAGACGTCATTCTATAAGTCTGTGGAGGCGAGTCCCTGCTTTCCCCGCGCCATAAGAATCGTAAACTATCGCGATCCGCTTCTATGACTTTAACCTGAAGGAACATTTGCTTTATGTCCGAAATTACCGCTATACGGCCCTCACGAAATCTTATCAAAACTCCGAAAAGCGATTGAATTAAATCGGGACCAGGTAAAATCGCGTCATTTAGTGCTTTACCGCTTGTTCTACACGCAGCATCAAAAACGACTCTACTTTTTCCTTTTTGGGGGTGAATAACATTAAAATGCGGGAGGTAAAAGGCGCGCGGTGAGTCCGTGATAGAGTCAACTCTTTCAGCGAAACCTTGTTCTATAAGATCATCCATCTGCCTATTATATTCAGCCTTAAGTTCCGGGTCTCTATCTAGTTTTTTCTCTAACGTGTATAAGCGTCGCAATGCGTGAGCTTTATTATCCGGTAGAGTCTCATCATCAGTTTTCCACAATAAACCTGCTTCAAACCTATCCTCGTTAGGTATACGCTTACACGTAGATTCTAGCAACTTAACAGCTCTATCTTCTGGATCGTTAATTTGTTTACGCGGCTCTATGCCCAATGACTCTATACTAAAGTGCTCGCGTATCAAAGCTAGAGCTGGATCTTGATTATCGCAAGTAGGTTTAATGTGATTAACTGCCCCTAACAATTTACGAGGAAGATCGTTAACTCCATGAAGCACCCAACCGAGGTGCGTCAGGGATGCACAGGGTAAAGCTCTACCTGCTTCACATACTTGCCTACTCACTATCAAATGCCATGAGTCTTGACCTATAAGTATAGTGGGTTGTGCTGACTCGTAACACAACTCATCTTCTAAATGCCGTAAATGAGCACATTTACGAACGACCGACCTATCTACAGCTTGCGACGCAAGGTTCAACTTATCTATCGTATGCGCGGTAAAATCATGAAACTCTCTACTAGAGGTACCTCTAATTCTAAGTTTTACTCGCGAAGAATCGTTGTCTATCACCTCGTGACCACCTACTCCTTCGAAGGAGAGGGTTTCCCGTTTACCGGGATGCGAAACTTGCAAAGCTATATCCTTCTGGATTAACGATAGCGTCGCGCCTTCGTCCATCAAAGCGTATGTAGAGATGGTACCTTTTGAACCCTTTAGCTCTACCGGAATTATTTTTAAATACGCTTGAGACTGGTTCGAGTAGTTAACCGAACTAACTTGCTCTTTAGTCGCTACGGTCTTTTCTTTACGCTCTAAGCTCTTTCTCCTGCCATGCAATAAAGCATGGTGGGATGCCTCGCATTCTCCCTTCCCACATGGGTTATATTTGCATTTATTGTATGAGGATTTATGCATGTCGCCTAAACACCGGAAACAGAGCTTATAGCGTTTTAAAACGTCCCATCTATCGTTAACGCTCAGCTTAATAAAGTCAGCACAACTTGCTACAGGATGATTGCCTGCGCAAACTGCACACTTACTTTTCTGACTGTTATTAGCAGAGACGTTATTCCTATTTTCCTGTGGTTTAAACTTCCTATCATTATTACGCCTAGACTTGAAGCCGCCTCGCGTTGTGCGCTTGTTTGCCGTTGCAACATAATGTTGCTCCGAATGGGCTTCACTATCAGAATCATTTGATATAGGTAGAGTTTTCCTATCCTGCCTATGTGACGCAGACGCGCGAGAGTCGTGACTTGATACGGAATTGTCATCGTAGAAATCACTACCTCCCTCATCGTCGGACGACACCGAGCTCTCCCTATACCTATGCCGTGAATTAATGTTATTCACCCTACGTGAGCGCACACCCGACTTGATCTTGGATTGTTCGTACGCGAACATACAGTTAAAGTTCTCACTCAAGTCCTTCAAAAATCTTGACAATGATAAGAGTTCCGGCACATCATTAGCGTTGTTCTTGTACCTATACCACTCAAATCTAACTATATTATTCATTTTTTCTACTATACGGCTAACTAATTCAGGAGCGTATAGGTACTGTGGCTTATTCAGGGCTTTAATAGAGGCTACTACATTACACACACGATTGCTGAATTCAGAAATGTTCCGACTATCATCGCTCAATCGCGGCATCCGCTTGACATTCTGAATTTCAGACAAAATAATTACGTCTGGCTTGCCGAAAGCTCTATCTAAAGCGGCGATTACTTCGTAAGGATTACTGCATGTGTGTAACATAGACCTTACTGACTCACGTGCCTGTCCCTTGACTGCCTTCCGAAGGCGTCCCATATTAGCTATGTCGGAGAACGAACTCTCCGTATCTAAATAAACACGTTTAAATGCAATCCAATCCGAGGGATTGCCGTCAAAAAAGGGCAAGTCACCTATATATTTGCCCGAGGTGAATTGCTGTGGCATGGGTGAAACGTGGTTGTCAGTCCTATTCATACTGATGGCTTGCACTATAGCGTCGCGTAGAGCGCTAATTTCCCCAGCCGCATTGTTTGGGCTGTGGTTCCTATCTACACCCTCGGTTTCTTGGGGTCTATGCTGTGGTGGCCTACTGCTACCTGGCTGTCCCAGAGTGGGAGAGGCGTTAGCTACGTTTCTACCATGCGTGGCTTCGTTGGGCAAACAAAAAGGGTTGGGCGGCGGCGCTCTTATAACCGAATGTTGACTTTCAGCTAACAACAATTCGTACCTAGAAGCGGCATAAGCGACGGCTGCCCTGGCTTGCTCCAACTGCGACGCGCGGAGTTCCGACTCCGCACGTAGTCTAACTAACCTATTGTCTTCAGCTCTTACGGCGTCATAATCAGTGGCGTCAATGACCCTAGGTGGCGTTTGTGCCCGCTCACCTTCTACTGAACCGGTTCTCGAACCACTACGCGGATTTACAACTTGATCGACAACGCCCGCGTGAACTACGTTGCCTACATTCGCGCCTAAACTGTTGGCGTCTAGAATTTTACCGTTATTGGCTAGAACGGGGTTCTCATCCTCACCGCTGTCTGACTCCTGCCTACTCCTCGACCTCGTTACTCGACCCTCCCCCTTACCTGTCATCCTAACCTTACCCCCTTAACACTAACAGTCCCTACCTGCCTAGCACTAACAGGCCCTATCTGCTCGCTCGGCGTACTACCGTATTGATGCCGATTGAGAATGGGAACGTAGGGAGGAAGGAGGTGATAGGTACCGTCTGGCAGAGGACCACTGTGCGATATAGGTGCTCGGGACGTGGTGGAACGCCACGCCCTTCAGCTTGCCAACCTGTGGCCAAACACCGCAAAGTATCAATACCAGCAAACGGCCGAGTTATAAAGACGCTCTGAAAAGAGCGCTGCAGTAACCACTCGGTATACCGCACTAAGACGTGTTATGAGCTCTGGTTGACACCGTTAGGCCAGAGCCACGCCACCTACCAGATTACAACGGGGATTGACATATACCCGGTTCTGATAGGATTTACTGATGCTCGATGACCACGACGACTTGATGCTTCGATTTCGAAGTCTTCCTCGCTGGTGTGTCTTCCTGCTTCTTTATCCCTGTTGAGGGCTTTTCGGTCTTGAGGCTTCGTTATCCCTTTTGAGGGCTTTTCGGTCTTGAGGCTTCTTTATTCGTTAACCCTGTTGAGGGCTCTTCGTGCTTGAGCCTTCGTTATCCCTATTGAGGGCTCTTCTTGTTTCTGCTTTCTTTCTTCATTAACCCTGTTGAGGGCTTTTCTTGCTTGAGAGTTCTTTGTTCTTATTTCCTGGCAGCTTCTTCGTACGGCGCAGATTGTTCGAAGTTCACTTTCTTTAAGGCCAATCCAACAGCTTGATTGTTAGAAAGGAATCTTCTTTAAGGCCAATCTGTTCGCGCTGAACTGCTTGCTTCAAATGGCAGCTTCTCGTACGATGCTTGAAGATTGTTAGAGGATGTCTTCTTTAAAAGGGCCAATCTAATGCTTGATTGATAGAAGAATCTTCTTTAAAGCCAAATCTTCTGCTTGAACTGCTTGCTTCGTCAGGGATCCGGTTCGAAGGACCATTGAACGCCGCGGTGCCCCGTAGTTACATCACGGGAAGAGGGTTGCGACGTCTGGTGCCTGGCTTCAATAGCCTCGGACTAAGTGGGCTGACCTAGCGAGGTCGCTAGTCCGAACCGCGAAGTAGGTCGACGCGCCCACAAATTAGCATGTGTGGCCGTCGACTGTTTACTGCAGCAGCGGAGGCACGGTGCGAGCGTGACGGGAGCTCAGTTGTCGTCGCGCTCACACACAAGCGGGATCCACAGGCGGAAATAAAACTCCGATACTCTTGAGAAAGCTTGATGGCACGGCTGGTTGGTTGGAGCGAGATGGGTATATGTTGCTCTAGTGATAGTCGAGCTTGTTATGAGAACATTTTGCTTATACTCCACCTCATATATAAACCTTCCAACATTACCATAAAGTGAAACATCTTTATTTCAAATAAACAATCATTTCTTTACACAAATTCGTCTTAGGTTTCTTGCGTTTGCATTCCAGTACCGTCTTAATCTAGGTAAACCTAGGTCTTAAATTATGTTAATCTTGTACAGAATTACTTAGTGCATAATTGTTAATAGGCTAAATGAATACATTGCAAATAGTTTAGGCGAAATACCTATCTAAACACTGAACCTTTGTAGTTTTATATAAATTAATACTTTTGATTCCTTTGTTATATCTAACAGAGGTCGTAAGCACTATTCTCAGTTATTTCATTAGATTAATATAACACTGTAGATTATTGATGTAGTAAAGTTTACTGTATTAAGCTTAAGGCTTGTCTAATATTTATGAATTATGAGCATAGTGCAAGCGAAAACTACCATAATATGAGCTATGCAAAGGAAATGATTATAATACATGTTTCTAATTAGCTTGAAGAGCTTTACCTACCGTGGCATAGTGCCGCTTATGCAAATTTACTACAGAAAAAAGGAGGCAAGTTATTAACTTTACTATCAAGCTTGTATGTAAACAACTCATGTATCTAGAATATAATTATGGTTACAAAATTAATGCAATTATATGCAGATTCTACTGAATATAAAGAAAAGCTTGCTAGAAGCTAGTGAAAACTCTTACGGTTAAAACTTATGCTAAATCCTTAACTACGTTCGGCGCATTGCCGTTTTAAGCAGAATTAATTACGGATAAGCAAAGGTTGTTTTGTGATTCTACATGAATGTAAATTAAGTAAATTTAGAAAATATGGAAACAACCTTGTATGAAAACTAAATGAACCCAGCTTTGGTTATGTGACTGAAAGCTTTGCAAAGCGCACTCTGAAAGCTTTGCAGCCACCGGCTTTTCAGGCGGCCAGGCCAAAGTCACAATCAATGAGGAATATTTGAATCATGAGGCACACCTACCAAAGGTGTGACCTCTATAAATGGTACAACTTGGTCTACCTATTTATGTTTGGAGCTTAAAGCTCTTAACGGAGGCTTTTACCTACACGTTATTGTCAAGTCCGGGTATATTTGGATGGTTAGTAAACTAAACCAATCCGCTCATATAAGATGTTAACTGTAGGAGAAAGTATCTTGACATAAGTCTGAAACCTATGAACCAAAGAGAGCTGTTAAGATGGTAAAATAAAGAGTCAAAGCTATGTATTTGTCTTACAGACGGCTGCCTTGAACAGTCTCCCCCTAATACGTAAGCACAAGAAATATGCTAACCAAGGTAGCTTAATCGAACAAATATGAGTATAAATTTGTCAATCCAAATTTCGTTCTCACCTTTACAATACATGCGTGTACATCAACTTTCAGGTACTACTGAAACGCGCGCTGCAGTCATATTTACGTATCGATTAAAAACGAAATAAAATATCGCGCGCCGCGCTTACTACTTATTTTTCGTATTGTAGGTGGATCGAAATACTCCCATTCAAATCTACCCACCATACATTTTATGATTAGAACGAGACACAAGATAACAAGCGCCTGCTCGCTCAGTGCTCTTTTTAAATGTAGGTGGATTGAAACAGTCCCATTCACATCTACCCACCACATGTTTTATAATTAAAACGAGATGCATAATATCGAGCGCCTGCTTGCTCAATACGCTTTTTTCTTATGTGGGCGGATCGAAATGTTTCCATTCACATTTACCCACTACATGTGTTTATAATAGTAGATGGGAATAAGACTACGAAATTTACTAAATAATGACTGTCTTGAACAATCATTGTACCGAATTTCCAAACTAAAATTATCAAATGTCAGGAAGAGAGAGAGGCCCTACCGCTAATCGAAAACGAAGTTTCCACTTGTCGGCTCTCGGGCCCGGACTTTAGTCTGGTGTTGCAGTGTCAGAACATTTTATATGAAGCTATTCCCACTTGTCGGACACCAATCTGTATGAGGCGCCGACACCCGATCAAAAATCGGGCCCGACACCCGACAAGCAGGAACCGGGTCTGTGTATCTCCCTCTCTCAATGTCTTGACGTCACCGCTATAACATTTTATTATAAGCACCTATCTGTGAATATTTTATCAACTGGTATATTTCATTGGTATAATTATAGTGTTGATTTACTCCAGTCAAGTAATAAATTGGATCGAAATCTGTAAAGAAAAGATAAACAAACCGGCAGAATCGCCGCTACAAAATGTAGGTCAAAGTCAGTCGGTCGGTACCAAGAATTAGTTATGTATCAGTCTCGCTGTGACATATTTATAAAGGTACATTTACCCAAGCAATTTTTAAAGCAATACTTGACCGAGATTTACAGGCGTCCTGCTCTAGCCAGTGTAGGTTCTACATCGAGTAAAGACGTGTACCCCAGGAAAATTACGTTTTTTTCAAACAGTAATTTATAACAGCCTTTTTTTTTGTATGTTTAATTTTCTAATAAGATGCCTTATCCAAGAATCCTACAAAAACTTCCATCGAGAAGTAAATATATAAAAAAATGACACATCCATTATGTTTTTGTGTGATTTATTTATCATTCTTGAAGAGGTCCTGTTAAATGAACCAAAACAAAAATTAAAATATCTATAAATATTTTTCCTCATTTTTCAGGAATTGGTCCAATATCGATTTTTTTGATGACTACCCAATATTTTGGTGGATTTTGAGCATTTTGAGTCTACGTAATTACTAAAATGATAATACCTATATCAGTTACACACAAACAAGCTGCTGTTATGAATTATGTCCAAATTTCTTTTTTTTAAACTAATGAAAATAAAATGCTTGGGCTAATTTAGTTCCACACATGCAAATCACCCGATATCAGAGGGGCTACCGCGAAACGAAAACGAACTTCGTTCTTGTATCTCCCTCTTTGTCGCTCGAATGAGCAAGTGCAACAGAGAGGGAGATACACCAACGAAGTTTATTTTTTATTCGCGGTAAGCCCTCAGGCATGAACGTAGAATACTCTGGACGGGCTATGGTAATAATAATAGCACGTGCGAGCGAGCTGGTAGCATACGAATCTCGTTAAGTGTGACAGAAAGGGAAATATCATTCATTGTCCTTTTTTTGGTTTGCCACAACTGATTTAGTATGAAGTTGTGGCAAACAAACTATTACCCGTCCAAATTTAGTAGGTTGTTATGTCAAGGTTGTTATGTTGTTTATGGCAAGTCATCAGCCATTTTATGACGAGTTCTTAATTTAGCTGCATTTCAAGAGCTTTTCCGTCCCTCACTGTGATAACATGTACTACAGCCCGTAGCAGTATTCTACGTTCATGCCTCAGGCCTACCCCACTGTCAATTTGGCGAGGAACGACGGTTGTCTATGGTAACCTCCTATCTCTTATTTATGCCTCCTATAGAAGTCTATCAAGTCTGTGCTATCAAGCAAGGGCTGCACAGCGTATCGCACACTGACGTTTCATATAGGTACCTATACCTACTGACAACATAATTTCATTGATCGCACACCGTTATACGAATTTCAATATTACAACATCTTGCTAACATGACGATATAAGTAATTCCATAGCAAAATATGAACTGTATTGTAAAAACTTAACCTATATCCAAGTAGGTACGTGTATATATCTCAAGTATACTTCATCCTGATCTCCCGGTTATTATAATACCTACTAATAATTACACGGCTCAACTAACGTATTAAATGCCACTACGGGCGACATTTTTCGAACTCTTCGGAAGTTCTTCTTCAGGATCAGGATGCAATGGATTTGAGCAGTGATTCACCAACGCGAAAACACTCGTCCTGAAGAAGAGCTCCCGAAGAGTTCGAAACATGTCGCCCGTACCTAGTGACATTTAATACGTGAGTTGAACCGTGTAATTATTAGTATTAAGTATTTCAACATGTCTCACGAAAGTTTAAATTCGATTCTCGGTTATTGCATAATTGTATTATCATACTATTATTTCCAAATCTGATGCTTCAAATTTCCTCTATAGATAAAACTTACAAAGTTAGGTCTGTTTTTTCCTTTTTTACTCAGCCTACTCAAACGATACATTATTTTACGACACAGCCAAGTTAATACTTTAGTCTTATATCTCATTTTTTAAAAATTGGTATTTATCGAAATTTGTCCAAAAAAGCCATTCCCGAAGAGTGTTACATCACTTTTTCTCGTGCGCGTAAGGCATAAGAGTGTCTCTGTCTTGGGGGCGTGTTCGACTCAAATCAAGGCATTCCCTTTTACATCACTTTTTCTCGTGCGCGCAAGGCATAAGAGTGTCTCTGTCTTGGGGGCGTGTTCGACTCAAATCAAGGCATTCCCTTAACAACCCTGTCTCACTCTATGCTTTTCTATTGCAAAAAAATGACAGCTAACGTTATCATTTCTTAGGCAGAGGATCACCTGTACTTTTAAATAGGTACTATATTAATTATTCTGTACTGTTACGCAGATTTCAGGGCGTATAATTAGCGGCCTCTATACCTGAGGGTATTCTTGGCATGACAGCCCTAGCGCTACACGTGCCGTGTGTGAATGAATACAAGTTATACGACAGACAGAGATGCACAGAGCACTTTTCTTATGCCTAAACGTCGTTTTTGCTAGGAAGTGCAATTTCTGTACTTGTACTATTACTTATTCTGCGCTGAGGGGCTACCGCGAAGTAAAAACGAACTTCGTTCGTGTATCTCCATCTCTGTCGCACTTGCTAGTTCGAGCGACAGAGGGAGATACTCGAACGAAGCTCGTTTTCACTTCGCGGTAGCCCCTCTGGCTAAATGCAATGGACTAATCACTCACTGATTAGAGCGAGATGGTTTATTGTCCCTTTAGCCCACTTAGTTACTGTACTGCATTTAGCAAGGCCTTACTAGTGCTAATTTACGGGGGTAATAGTGTTAATGTTAAAGACCTATTTTTACTGCAGAAAAGATGCGTACGAGTTCACAGTAAAATTAAACTGAAGAGTTGCAGACTTCACTTCTCTAGACTAATAATTGTGACCCTCACACCTTTGTATATACTAAAAACCTGTAAATTTGTTCGTAAATACCAAAACCTATATCCCAAACCTGTTTTTTTTCCTTACCTATCTCTCCAAGTTGGGCCCCGAAGGGGTCCTTAACTAATTACCTATAGCTATAATCCATAGAGCACACAAGCTAACAATGTTCAATAATGGCCCTTATGCTATGTCCATAAGGATCTACGGGATCTACAGCAAAATTTCGCAGCATGCCTCCTCGTATAACAAATGAAGTAGGTAATATTTTACACCTTTGTCAATAAACTAATAAAAGTTTCGAAAAACGTACCTCACTATTGAATGCGCACACACTCTGCGGGAGTTCATGGGCCATTAATAGTACATTATTGCCGAGGCGCGGAAAGTAAGGGTTGCCTGACGAGGTGGTTGGCAGGGCGAGGCTTGCTGAGGCCTGCCAAGAGACGAGTCAGGCAACCCCGGTTTTCGCCATGGTACAGATGCCGTCAAACTTCTTGAACATGCGGGACGAAGTGGGGGGGCAGCTCGCAGGTACAATTCGCCTTTGCGCAGGCAAGGTCAAGTGTTCAAGAAATTTGACGGCATCTGTAAATATAGTGCTTTTCTCAAACATGTGAGGAAAGAATACAAAAACATATTCTGACATACCTAATAACGCGTTGATACTTGTACCAAGTATGTTTTATATTATATTAAGCATTCTTACTACGAATTCTTTCAAAGGTACCTATTCACTCCACACTTTATTTTACACTCAATGCGGTGTTTCAAGTAGGTAATTAAGTACAACACATTTAATTATTTATTAATTATTCATTTATCTGAAATAAATGAATTTACTTACGGTTTGATACTCTTTAATTTCATTTTCTTCTAACCATAAACAATAAAGAGCAAAAAAAAATTGAAAAAATATCACCATGGAAACCGCGGGGCTCGCGGGTGATTTTCCTAGGCTGAATGTGATACTTCCTTAATCGTCTCGATTAAGTATGGCGCTAGGATTTAAAAAAGTTAAACGAAGCGGGAAATGCTTAATGCTACGGAGCTAGAGGTCCTGGGTTCGAATCCCGGTAAGGGCATTTATTTGTATGATGGGCACGAATATTTGTTCTTGAGTCATGGGTGTTATCTATGTAGGTACTTAGGTATGTATTTATCTATATAAGTATGTTTATCGTCGTCTAGCACCCATAGTACAAGCTTTGCTTAGTTTGGGGCTAGGTCGATTTGTGTAAGATTGTCCGCAAATATTTATATTTATTTATACATACATACATACATTCACGCCTTTATTCCTACAAGGGATACGCAGAGTACATGAAACGTATGTTCCAGCGCCACTTTTAGCATAAATGTGGGTAATAAAAGATCGACAAAATGTGATATTGCAGTGATAGGCTGCTAGCCCATCGCCCACAACACACTTCAACCCTGGTCCTTTAGGCGACTTTTACGAAACCCACGGGAAGAAAGGGGGTGGTGAAATTCTAACCCAATGGGTTTTGTATCGGTTATTATACTCCTAAGCAGGGAAGAGACTCAACTTTTTAAATGTTGGCGGATAAAAATTAGGCACTTCGCGAGTTCACGTGTTCGTTTTTCAAACAAAATGCGACGCTTTCCGAGCATGTTTGAGAAAATTTTAATAATGTAATAAGTAGAGTAAATATAAATAAAACGGAAGTGTTATAAACACTGTTGATATCCAATGTGTCTATTATATATTGTATATAACATGTTGATTTTATAAATATATGTTGTTTAGGTTAGCTTAGTACACAAATATGTTGCTACACCCTAGTACCCTACTACCTACCGATGTTCTTAAAATCCAATCAGTACCATGCCTGTAGGTACTGATTGGATTTTAAGAACATCGACAACACCGTCCCGTCATTATACGTGATATTTTAGTTTTAAGATTTATGATTTATAATATAAAACATTTAAATTTGACTAATCAAAACAGTTTGCCGTATTACATTCATCATTATCACAACTCTTGAAAAAAAACCATTTATATTTTTTGCTATCAATTAACCAGAATAAAGCATTAAAATCGACTAATCAGGAAACTTAGCAGGCATTAAAAATCATAGGTATGTTATGTATATCTTCCGCGCTAAAATCTATAAATGTACTTTTTGGTACATTCGTGGCCAGTAGTTAGCCTGATTAGTCGGTAGTTAGCCATACAAACCGAAGAAGTGAAAAAAAATCCGCTCTGACACAAGCATAGCATTGTACCTATATTTTCGTGTCACAACGGAAAACTTTCATATTAAAATTTCATTGAGTGAGTAAAGCTATTAACTCTTGTAAGTAAGAGTGTAATTCAATATATATAGAAAGAAATAAGGTGAAAATACTGCTAAAATTCGATTTTCCAGAAAAATTAGAAATTCTGCAAAATGTTGTGTAAAAAGGTTCAGTATTAACTCGGCAATAATGCTGAATCGTTAGGCTTATTTTATGGTTAGGCTATAGAATACAGTCAAAATGTTCAAAACCGGTTAAAAATTGCACTACACAGAAAGCACTGGTGTAAATTACCTCCTACGCTCGCTTTAAGATAAGTCAAAATTAAATCCAAACTATGCAATTCCTGAATTCAAATGTGATATCATATGAGAGCTAATAAAATGTGCTATAAGTAGCTTTATCATTGTTCTTCAATATATTGAAATGTTTCAGAGCAATTCGCAAAGAATCAGATGATATGTGATCAAGTTACTTTATTACGGCAGACGGCAGACGTACATGACTTTGAACAATATTTTCTAAGCACTGCATACAATAACTTAGAAAAGAAAATATATGATTTTGAAAATTGCTCCAAAACATATCAATATATGTGTCAGAACGAGAGTGTATTATTTTTTTAAATTTATTCAGTTATCTTTTTTAAATGCTATTTTTACATGAGTTCCTCATGGGGTGTCCAGACAGTACAACCAAGTGTTACTAGTGTAGTAGTAGAGTAGGTACATGTGATCGAGTCGAGTACGAAAATGTGTGCACGGGTTAAAATGATAAAAACGGGAATCTACATATACTAACTTGTTTATAATCTCGACTGTATTCTAATTCCTTTATGACAACTGAACAAGGTAATTTAAGTAATTACTCGCTAACGGTCACAAATGCGTGTTGCTCATGACAAAAAAATTTGCTTAAGTAGGCTTTAAGTTGACAAACAACGTGAATCCGTTAACTGTAGGATGGTACCAATAGTAGTACATAGGTACTATACTAAGATTATAATATACTTTTCGCATTTTCATGAGTGTGGATCCTGGATACATACGTACTTACATAGTCGAGAATATACAACGTGTTTTTTTAACCGTCTTAAAGCCGAATCCAAATCGTACTAATCATTCGTGAAAAAAAAAATTTTTACCTAAGTTTTTAGAAATAAAAGGTAATTAAGTTTGAAAAATCCTCTATGGCGCGCGGAGCGAAGTTCATTCACCCGGTTAGAGTTCGTACCTATCTACATAAGATGGCGGCCAGCGAACACTGCGGCTCACTCGGGTGGATGATTAAAATTAATATAAATACTGACAAAAAACCAATATTAATGCATTAAAAAAAAACTAAAAAAACCTTGTTATAAGTTCTTTGTAATGTATACATTAACTGGGCTTCGGCTCTAAGACGGTTAAAAAAACACCGTGTATAAGTATGCCTATATATCCCCGGGAAAATGACAGTGTTTTGGCTCTCAGACGCCGAAAACATATTCGCAGTACAGTATGCTATTCCACGTAGAGTCCTGCTTCGAGAAATGATCACGATCCTGTGACGTCACAGTGATCCACTCTTATGTCTCTTTCCAAACAATTACGAGACAGACGAGCGTTCGATTCTCATTTTTGTAAGTAGGTATAATCGGTTCTAAATACCTATATCTTGCATTGCCAAATGAAATCCCAGCAAATGTTCGTTGAAGGGAAAAGTACTCTAGGTAGGCCCGCTTCGAGCCGGGTTGTTGCATATTTACATCAGTTCTATTGACGTCACGCGTTCCGCAGTCGACAACACACTAACAAGACATTATGCGCCGCGAAACCGAGGGACACATGGACCTTTTATAGAAGGGTCAAGAAATTAATTATATCTCCGCTCTCTAGATAATCTATTGAGGGTTTCACGTCAGTAGCGTATTTAATGAATCCTATAAATGTTATTGTGATTATTAATGTGATAATTTTTCCTTATCATGTACTAAGTCGGTTATAAAATGGTGTTGAAGTATTCTGATTGAACCTAAAACATTGTTGCGTTTAGTTGGACAAAGGCAATATCCGATATTGAATTAGTCAAGGCATGCATGTAAGCTAATCTAATTCTAAAACGAAATACATATATATATATATATATATATATATATATATATATTTAAATTCTCTATAAAACAATTTTAGATACAGCTAACAAAATTCTATTCCAATTAAATGACCAACTCAAAAACCGTACATTTCTATGAGTTATAAGAGCTATATAAATATTTTTCCAGGGACATCCTTACACAAATCGATCCAGCCCCACAGTCAGCTCAATAAGGCTTGTGTTATGGGTACTCCACGACGATGATATTTAATACTTATCTGTAGACAACTATGTTTTTACAAGCTATTATTTTATTTAAATGGCAATGTATGCAACCATGTTTGTTCGGGTGGAATCTCGCAACTCAATTTTAAAGCAAATATCTATAACCGATTGAGCTGAAAATTTGGGGTTTAGATATAGTTTGGATGACAATTCAATATTATGGTACAATCGAGCTGATCTCATGATGGATACAGAAGGTGGCCTGGGTATTCAGGACGTAACAGACGCAGCCCCGTTGAGTCTGGGCTCGTTATAATCGTCTCAACGAGTGTGATGACGACAGAAAAGTACAGTTAGCAATAAAAGCTTGTACCAAAAATTATTTATTTACTTAACAAAAACTTATTATCTACTAGCTTCTGCCCGCGACTCCGTCCGCGTGGGACTCGTTAATATCGTAGCTCCATACAAACTTTCACCCCTTAGGGACTGATTTCCGGGATAAAAACTATTATATAGCCTTTCCCGTGACTCAAAGTATCTTTCTACCAAATTTTCCCCATACAAACTTTGCACCCCTAAATAACCCGCTTAGGCCAGTAACGCACTATGCGGGTAGCCGCAACAACATATGAAAACATATGAAAACGCAAACGCAAAACCTCTAGGTACTATGCGGCTGGCCGCAACCGCATGCGGTTAGACGCTTAGTGCGTTCCTGGCCTTAAGGGTGGGTTTTTCAAAAACCCTTAAATTACTTTTTAGGGTTTCGTACCAAAAATGGTAAAAAAGGAACCCTTATGGTGCGACTCCGTCCGTCTGTCTGTCTGTCTGTCACAAAGTGAAATATCTCACGAACTACTTAAGCTATCAATTTGAAATTTGGAATGATTATAAATGAGACCTATCCGCGTGCATGGAAAATGAAATTTTTTAATATACACTTAAATTAACTATGAAAAATTACGAATTTGTGGAGGGGGCAAAAAAAAATTCAACTATTAGGTCAAGTGGGGTATCATGTGAAAGGGCTTAAGTTGCACTTTTTGAAACACTTTTTCTCTTTTTTTACATTGGTAAAATTTTGATCTATGAAGGAAAATGTAAAAAAAATACCATTCCACTTCCACCCTTATGTCCGAAGTTATCAAAGCGAAAAAATTGAAATAATTACTTGTGATTAAGATAAACATAAATATTACTAGAAAAGTATTTTTTTTCTGTATCTTGCATATTTTTTTTTTATTTACAAAAATCATTCCCTAGTTAAGTTTGCAATTTAATCAACTTTATAAGTATTTTTTCGTTTTGAAATTCCTATAAGACTATAGATAACTTAGATAGATAGATAACTTATTTATTTGGCACTTTGCAACAAAATAAAAAACAAAAGAAATACAGAAAACAAAAGAAACACAGAAAAACAACGATAAAGGAACATGTAAAACAATTGTGGTATGGAGAAAGAATTATAAATTAAGGCTATGATAGAAATACTCTCTTTCAAATAAAACAAAAATAATAGAGATCGGTCACCATGCTTCAAACCGGGACATATCCCGGCGTACCGGGACGTATATGGCAACCCTAACCTAGCACCATCAGCTTCGTAGGCAGGGTCACTAGGTCACTACTTACTAGACTAAGGGGGTCAAATAAACATAGGTACTTACTACTTGCACAGTAATTCGGCTTTTAAAGCGGTAGAAAACAACAACGAATAAATACATTATAAATTGCCCTTTATTCTCAACTCAACGGAGGCGTCTTAAGAGTCCTTAGCACTAGTTGACTCTCCATACAAACTTAGTTTGGTTCTTATTTTAAAACGGTATACTGGAATAACATTAATCTTTTAATACACAATGGGACCCGCCATATCTAGGTCGGATACAAATTTCTGTTGCTATAAATGATACAACTTAAAAAAGACGAATAACCCCCGACATTTTCATTTCAAAGTCCAATATCTCAAAAACGGCTGAGCTGATTTTCATGAAACATTTCTAAGAACACTCGGGATAAAATTATGTATGACAAAAAAAACCGCATTCAAATCGGTCCATCTTTTAGTGAGCTACGCTACCACAGACAGATACACAGATACACAGACACACAGATACACAGACAGACACGTTAAACTTGTAACACCCCTCTTTTTGCGTCGGGGGTTAAAACGACATGTAATAGAAAAAAGAAGCAATTGAGACTAGGGTAAGGCCCTTATTTCTTGTACCTGATTAAGCAGTTAAAAATGTCCACTTTTTAATCAATTCCAGTGTGTTACGCCAATTAGCCATACATTTATATGGCTAATTGGCGTAACACACTGGAAGTGATTAAAAAGTAGACATTTTAAACTGCTTAATTAGGTACAAGAAATAACGGCCTTACCCACTAGCTTTGTTTGTTTGTGGCAGTGGGCGGGCACATAGAACGTAGAAACAGTGGTCGTTAGGGCGAGGTTCTCGAGTGGCGACCACGTACCGGAACGCGCGGCGTGGGTAGGCCCCCACAAGGTGAACTGATGACTTGGTAAACGTTGCAGGACCGGTCATTTTGGCACTCTTTCAGGCAGGCCTATGTCCAGCAGTCAGGCTTTCGGCTGATATGATGATGATGATGAGACTAGCTTTGTATGAAAAACGTTCTAGTCGCTCTATTTTTTTTCTTTTATTATTTCTAGCAACAATTAGTTTCCGACATAGATAGATATGGCGTATCGCATTGTATGTACAAAGATTGGTCTAGCATATGTGGCGTTTTAAAATGAGAACCAAACTACGTTTGTATGGAGAGTAGAGCATCCATGCTACCCTTAAAGACTTTTTTAAGTCTCTTAAGTATTTTTGATCTGGGACTATGACTTTACAGTATAACTTTTAGGTCATAGTGTATATCATGTCGGGCACAAAGTGAATGATAACAGCAAGTGACTCAGGTGACCCTGGGTCTCATTACGGGTCGCAATTAGTGTAACCACTTGCTTTGATAACTGTTTTATACTTTGCACTCAATGTTGTTAAACTTTGGCTTTCTTCAAGATTTCATATTGACTTAATTTAATCATATATTCAACCGACTGCAAAAAAGGAGGAGGTTTTCAATTCGGTTGTATGATGCTTTTTCACGATTGTGTATATGAATGATGTGAAAGAACATGTGGTAATATACATACTTGACATGAATATTTTTGACTCTCTTTGATGTGAGTTGCACTAGCATAAATCATGTTTTCGTTGTTGATCGCAGTATGACATGAGGAATAATTAGAGATGAGACTGGAAGTATAGTGAAAGGGGAGCAAAACGTACTGAGAAGATGGAAAGAATATTTTGAAGGCTTGTTTGAAAGAGAGGAGAGAGACACGGTAGAGTCACGGAACTCTGAGGTGACTCCCAACCTTGAAGGTGATGAAAGGGAGATAAGCATGACAGAAATTGTGGATGCGGTAAAAAGTATGAAGTCAGGTAAGGCGGCAGGGTATGATAGGGTAACTGCTGAGATGATTCGGAGTGGTGGCGGAGTCGTTGCAACCCTGCTGCACCGACTCTTTAACTTGTGTTGGAGATATGGCAAGGTGCCGGACGATTGGACTAAAGCTGTCATTGTTCCAATTTACAAGGGAAAGGGTTCGCGGCAGGATTGCAAAAACTATCGTGGCATCAGTCTTCTCAGTGTGGTTGGGAAAATGTATGCAAAGATACTGATAGAAAGGGTAGTGAAAGAGACTGAGAGTAAAATGTGGGATGTGCAAGCAGGGTTCAGAAAGGGGATGGGGTGCGTGGATCAGGTTTTCTCTTTACGATGCATCACCGAAAAATGTTTGGCCAAAAACCAGAAGGTGTATTGTGCGTTTGTCGATTTGGAGAAAGCCTATGACAGAGTGGTGAGGGATGTTTTGTGGTCAACTCTGTCCATGTATGGGGTAAACAACCAATTGATTCAGGCATTAAAATCCCTCTACGAGGGATCTAGAGCATGCGTAAGGATCAATGGTGGCTACACAGACTGGTTTAGCATCCAAAGAGGTGTTAGACAAGGTTGTGTGGCCTCGCCATGGTTGTTTAACTTATTTATGGACAGTTGTTTGATGCCTTTAAAAGAGAGTGAATGTGGTTTAAAAATGGGTGAGTTACTCGTCAAATGCCTCCTATACGCTGATGACCAGGTGCTCATTGCGTCATCAGAGAAGGAGCTGCAAGAGATGGTAACTTGTATGGATGACTCGCTGAAGCGGAAGGGTATGAAAGTCAATGTGAGTAAGACAAAAGTGATGGTATTTGAGAAAGAAGAACGTGTGACTGTGTGCAATATTCTGATTGACAGTGAGAGAGTGGAGCAAGTAAATGAATTTGTGTACTTGGGTTCTTTATTTACGAGAGACGGAAAGTGTGATGGTGACATTGAATGAAGAGTAAAAGCGGGAAATCAGGTGAATGGAGCATTGCACGCGTTTGTGAGCAGCCAAAATATAACAAAGAAGGCTCGACTCGCGGTTCACAGAGGAGTGCTTGTTCCTACACTGATGTATGGTAGTGAGACTTGGGTATTTCAGAAAAAGCATGAGAGTAGACTGAATGCCGTTGAAATGAGAGCGTTAAGAAGTATGTGTGGAGCTCGTTTGAATGATCGAATAACCAAACCAAATTTCAGCAATACTGTTAAAAGGCCAGGTCAGGAGTACCCGCAACCGACGAGCCTGTATGAGGAGATGTATGGATGTGATCGAAGCGAAAGAAGTATGTAAGGACCGTAGTATTTGGCGTTCCTTAGTCTCTGCCTACCCCAATGGGATACGGGCGTGAGTATATGTATGTATGTATAGACATGAAATTCATCATGTTAATATATAGGCATACTTGGAGAGCATTAATAAAAACCGTATTTCTTTTACAGCCCAGAGCGACGAGTTGACTGACCTCGACAGGGACGATGATGAGTACGATGACGAGTGGTTCCGAACCAAACTAGAAGAACTAGGCATCTACAATGAAGAACAAAAAGACTCCGCGGAAAATGGTGATGTTGGAAACTTAGAAAAAGACCTGGATGAAATGGATTTAAAAGTGGAAGAAGAAATCAAACAATTTCAAGAGGCCTCAGCCTCTTCATCTTTAGATGAGGACGATAAAATCGATGATTATCAGTTTGAAGATAATAGATCTGAGCAAAGTGAGAAATTTGGCGATGACGACAAAGCTGAGCCCATTCATGATATTGGTGATGGACTCAATCAAGATGCTAGTCTTTCAGAAAACGACAATGATTATGACGACTATGCTTTGAATGTTGAGGATAATTTGGAACCTAATCTTCCTGAAGGCCAAGTTTTAGAAATAGCAGATACATTTTTTTCCAAAGATGACGATATTGTTCCTCTTCCTGAACAGCCAACTGATGAAATCCAGCGAATCATGGACGAGGCCCAGGCTATAATAAATGAAGAAGAACAAAAGCCCAACGATTTCTCAGACTATGAAACCATGCAAGAAAACGATGAAGCGTCCAATAAAATTATAGAAGAAACTAAAGATATTTTGGAAGAAGAAACTCGAAAAGATAATGATTTTGCAGACGGTGAAACAATGATAAAAAATGAAGATTTAAGTGAAACACTGGAAGCAGCACCGTTAAGTGAGGAAGAGGGTAACGTAATTAATCAAGATAATGACGAAAAACTAGAAATTTCACAAAAAACTGTAGATACTCCAGAAGGAGCTGATGAAATTGTTCAGGATGATGACAAAAGTGCCCAAGTTGATGATGATTTCAGTGATAGCAGAGTAGACGAAGAGGAAGACACAGTAGATAAAGTATATGAAGATTTAAATGCCGATTTAGACAATTTATTTGAAACTTTAGACAAACTTTCTAGGAGCGAAAATGACGATGAAGTTAAATCTAAATCCGCCGATGTTGATTACGCTGTAGATGATGACGAGAGTCTTGACGATAAATCAGATTATGAAAATATTTTCGACAGCAATTTATCAGATCTATTCGCTGAACACAGCAAAGCCGAAGAAGCTGAAGATGAAATGCAAGTTAAGGACGAAATAGACGACGAGTCGAATAAAGAAACCGAGAAAGTTCAAGAATCAGCTGAACAAGTATTACAAGTCCCAGATATTAATGAGCCTTTCCTCTCCAAATACAAGAGCTACGAAAAACCAGTCAAATCAGTCAACGTTGATGATCTTTCAGGCGATCAGCTAGTGCAATTGATGAAAGATTTTGAATCCCAACATAGCGACGTTTTTGACGTTGAAGCATTATCAGATGACCACGTTGTCAACGAAATCATTGTAGAATATGGCGAAACTAAAGTTATAACATCAGAGAACTATCCCGCTGGTTACCCTACCAACAGGGTCGTGGATTGGATTATTACTGGAAACGGCCAGGGCATTGAACTAAATTTGACTGACTTTGCTGTGAATAGTGCTTTGGGTGATTACCTTATGGTCAAACCAGGTTAGTACCTACATACTTAATTTTTATTTCAGTGGCATTTATTTTGTTACTCAAGACAAGGATGAATGACAATTTGTCTGATAAACCTCCCGTGGAGCTGCGCGACACTAACGCAATAACGGCTTGACTGATCCGGCTGATTTAATTAAAAATAGAACATAGAAATAGAAAACATTTATTCGTGACAACACAAAACAATACGGAAAAAAGGGTGTTGCACGAAATGGTTCCATCTCTGCGTGGTGCTAGCGCGAATGCCAGCGCTGATCTTCCGATGGAACCATCAAGTGAGAAGATTTTTGCTGTGTTTACATTGTCAAGACAAGGTTTGCCACTATGCTACGGTTACCGCTAGTTTTAAAGAATAATGAGGACATACAACATTAGTTTCTCCCAGGACATGGTTCTCCTGTGCGAAGGCTGGATGGATCGCTAGTTTTGAATAAGATATCTTACAACATTGTTTTTCCAAGGGCAAGTGGACGACAGCGGACGCGACGGCATCATCTTCTCTTACCACTTGAACGAGCCTCGAGCCTTCCGTTTCATGGACGTCGACAAGCTCTTCATCCGCTTTGACTCCAAACCGGGCATGGTTTTACTGACAGGCTTCAGCTTGACTGTCAAAGTGATCGGTAAGGCACTTAGTCATTTGCCACACCAAACCTGTTTTAGTCAAGTTGGCGGTTTTATTTACATAATATATCTAATAATTTCATATTCAATATTATTATCCGATAAAATAATAAAAGCAATGGGTTATCGAATTATGTCCAGGATTTCCTAATTTGATTGGTATGCCTATATATGGAGTAAGAGGTCGTTAAATAAAGAAATAGTTCAGATTAATTAACATATTTTAAATTATATCCAATACCGACTGCTATAAGTAGTTTTTTTTGGGTCACCATTTAGTGGGATAGTCTCAATAGGCAACAGTCACAAACATTGTTCATAAACGAAATCTAACGTAAAAGTGTAATACTTAGCGTGTAATAACGCTGCTGCACAAAATTGCATTGAATGCAAGTGAATTACATTATATACACAATATAGTACTAGCGAGTTTGTGAGGAAAAATTACCCAACGGATTATAAAGGTAAAACATCCTAATAGACAACCGACTAAGCGCTATCTTTTGTTGGGGAAACATATGTGATTCAATCATATTTTATGTTAGAAGTATATACAACATGATAACTTACATTAAAGTTAAATCTCCATCTCATCTAGTTGCCTGTCTTTGTTACATCGACACGCACGCGCCAAGTAAATGGTGCGGTTATGTCGGCCGAATTTTTACGAAATTTGGCCTTTTCAAGCACATTTTAAGTTGGTTGAGTATTACTCGGTAACTAGTAATGTCTACTTAGCCGTAATAGTTTTCCTTTTTAACCCCCGACGCAAAAAGAGGGGTGTTATAAGTTTAACTTGTCTGTCTGTGTAACTGATTATCTGTGTATCTGTCTGTGGTAGCGTAGCTTCCTAACGGGTGGACCGATTTGAATGCGGTTTTTTTGTATTATAGATAATTTTATCCCGAGTGTTCTTAGCCATGTTTCATGAAAATCTGTTAAGCCGTTTTCGAGATATTGGACTTTGAAATGACAATGTCGGGGGTTATACTCACACAGTGTGAGTATAGACAGCGATAGGGTGTGAGCGGGATAGCATGCGAGCGGGACGCCATTTTCAGATCCATTCTTCATCTGCGCGCGTTATATCTGTATTCTCTTCAAAGTAACCATTTTGCGCCAGCTCCCCCTGCGGAGGAACCTGAACCGGAGCCCGAGCCAGAGGCACTGCTGCCCGAGCCCCGTTACTCCCTGACGGTGATGCTGGGCGGCCTCACCCTGGCGGAGTTCCAGGAGATCCACGATCAGTTCCGAAAGCTCGTGGCTGATATGGCCACGATGTACGTCAACACCTACGGCGTCGATCCAGGCATGAATACCACGTGAGTCTTTTTTTTTTGGATATGCTTTATGCCCGGTTCACATTATTCCAGGCTAGTAATCAAGCGGGCTAATACAATCTAGTGCCGGACTGGATCATATCGTTACATGTTTCCAGTAATATTCTACTTCAGTGCTCAAAACTAGCATTCTAATTTGGAATACGCACATTTCTGTGAGCAATCTAGTCCAGCACTTGATTGGAATTTGGAATACGCACATTTCTGTGAGCAATCTAGTCCAGCACTAGATTGGCTATCTACACTGAAATGGGGGAGGGGCACCACATGTTACAGAGTTCCTTTATCCTGATCATTTGGTTTTATATGTACACGTCTTCTTCACGGAGATCTCGTGTTTGGAACACTTGTAAATGCGCCCTGGTGGCATTCATTATTGAACACAATGATGTAGGTAATATATTTTATATTACATCACTGATTGAACATATTCTTAAAATCTGAACCATCTTACCGTTGGTCTCAGGAGTACCTATTTGGGTTTAAGGAGGTAATTCGCCCATGGTATTAGCCTTGTATTTTGTTGGTGTGTCAAATAAATAAATAAATAAATAAATTGGCTCTTACATTCATAACGTGTCTAGTGAACAAGATACGTATAAATAATACCTGAATACATACACCTTCTATGGAGAAACACACATGCCATGTTGCACTCATCCCTCAGTAGGTACCTAAACTCAATAAAGCTTGGGTTACGGTATTAAAAGTCAAAGTCAAAAGTGTTTTATTTGTGAAACATAGGTGATGGCTGCATAAATACAGAGATGTTACAATTTCTCGTGTTACACTATGCGTTGCCAATTGGCGTACAAAAACATTCATGTAATAATAATTAGTCAGAAATAATTATAAACAATTTAGGTCATCATTTAGATACTCGATAACTGAATAATAACACTTATTCGTAAGCAGGGCTATTAATTTACGTCTCAGAAGTGGTATTGGTAACAGTTTAAATTCAATTGGTAATTGGTTATGAATCCTTATCGCAAGAGAACATACACTTTTGTGCATCAAAGCGGTTTTTCCAAGAGCTGGGGATAGATCCTCCCTAAATCTTTGCCTCAAACGTTCGCTCGTATAATTGGCTTTTTTAAACAGCGCTGGGTTATTTTTTACGAACATTGCCATTTCTAAAATGTAAAGAGAAGGCATTGTCAAGATGTTCAAATCCTTGAAATACGGTACACAACTATCTGTTTGTTTAAGGCCACGCATTGCTCTGATACATCTTTTTTGGGCTTTAAACACCGCTTCTTTATTTGTAGAATTGCCCCAGAATATAATGCCGTAGCGTAAAGTCGACGCTACAAACCCATGGTATGCAGTTATTACAGCATCAGGACTAGTTTTTTTTGCCAGTTTATATAGAGCATAGGCATACTGGTTCAGATTTAGGCACACTTGCTCAGTATGCGAGTTCCATGACAGGTGGCCATCTACATTTATTCCTAAAAACTTGGTAGCAGAAACTGATTCAATCAGAGTCCCTTTATAGTTACAGATAATTGGAACAGGCAGTTTACGTTGATAAAAGTGCATGACTTTAGTTTTTTCAAGATTAATTAATAAATTATTCACATTTAGCCATTCAATTATGTCCTTTATAGTATTGTTATGTTATACTTAACAGTCAGGTAAGGCAGCAGCACTTCAAGAAAACTCCGACATTTCTCGACAATACTTTATTTTTTACGTTATAGTTACAATTATACACTTTTACAAACAATTATAAATGTTAAGACAGTAATGTTACGCCGTTGACGATCAGCACTAGAATCGAGCTTTAACCTTTTCCTTAACAGTCACAGAATTCAGCATATGATAATCTACGCACAACCTCGACCTCGAGCGCAATCTAAAACAGATTCTCGTACGACAGCAGCCTCTTACATATCTCCGAACATTGTGCGCACCTTCTCGTGATGTGATAACCTGTAAGGGCGATAAACAACAGGGCGCTGCCTATTGAGTTTTATGCTCATCACTGTGACGCTGGTACAACCTAGGTCCTTTAAAGAAGAGGCAAAGCAAAATTGGTATCCTCATCTACGCCAACTTGAGCTTCATCAAAGCTCAGCGTATTTAAAGACTTTAAAGGTTGTTCATTAACAACATTTCAGCACGACAGAACCTGCTTAGACGAATTGCGACAAAATCTAGAACAGGGCAGGATTATGATGTTACTTTCAAGCTTGACTGCATGATGAAGTCCCCCGCTGATGATAGTTAGGCTGCTCGTTAGGTCTCCATGTAATACTACTTCTTAGAAGTATATCACCACTGAACAACTGAATATGAATATGAACGCTGACCGAGTCTTTACCCTAACGGACCTTCTTAACGGACGGTCTTTAGCCTAGTTGGTAGTGACCCTGCCTACGAAGCAAGAGGTCCTGGGTTCGAATCCCGGTAAGGGCAAAAATTTGTGTGATGAGCACGAATATTTGTTTCTGAGTCATGGATATTTTCTATGTATTCAAGTATTTATATCTATTATATTTATCGTCGTCTAGTACCCATAACACAAGCCATACTGAGCTTACTATGGGACTAGGTCGATTTGTGTAAGATTGTCCCCTTATATTTATTTATTTATTTATTTATTTATTATTAACTTCCATTTCATAATCATTAATATCATTACATTTTATAATAACAGTGCTGTCATCAGCGAATAATACCATAGGGTGTTTTACGTGCTGGGGTAGGTCGTTGATGTAGATTATAAATAGTAGAGGTCCGAGAACACTTCCTTGTGGCACGCCATACATAATTTGCCTCTTTTTAGATCTGTAAGCCTTTATATATTTAGTGTGCATGCATATTTGTGAAAGTTCTGTGTATTGGTCTCTATTGCTCAAATAGGATTTCAACAGCTCTAAAACATTGCCACGAATACCGTATACATTCAGCTTCCTTAAAAGTATGGAATGGTTTACATAATCGAACGCTTTAGTCATATCCATAAATACGGCACACACTTGATTTCGCTTATCTAAATTTTCTAATACTGGCTGCACAAGGTCATATATTGCCATATTTATGGATTTTTTTCTACGAAATCCTTTCTGTTCTGGAACTAGTAACTGATATTTCTCCAAATAATTGTAAAGTGCCTCGTATATCACCTTTTCTACTACTTTCGAAAATATCGCTGCTAGAGCAATGGGTCTATAATTGGACACATTCATTTTGTCCCCTTTTTTATGTAAAGGTTTTACAACAACGGGCTTTAGCTTGTCTGGATATACTCCCGTTGAGATGCTGATGTTAATAATGTGGCTAAGGGGATGGGCAATTTCATGCGATATCTGCTTTACAGTTTTAGTATTTATGTCATCATATCCAACACTATTAGTGTTTTTGAGTGATTTAATGATATTCATGATATCCTGGGGAACAGTAGGTGTCATATACATTGATTGGCTACAGTTACTTTTTAAATTACATTGCACATCACTGCTTTTGGTTACAATTTGGTAGATAAAAAAATTATTGAAGGCATTGGCTATATGGGTCGGATCAGTAATTGTCACACCGTCCTTAATAAGCTTTAATATGGGCTCTTTGGGAAACAGCTGCTTATTTTTATTAATGACTTGCCAAGTAGCTTTTGATTTGTTGGTCGATTGCTTTATAAAATGGTCATTTTGTGAGCGCTGTGTGAGATTTAGTATTTTCCTATATCTAGTATTATATGCTTTAAGAATGCTTCTATTAACTTTATTAGGACAAAGTCGATATTTCCATAGTAAAGCTCTTCTCTTCTTGCTACATATTTTGATCCCTCTAGATACCCACTTGGGTTTCATTGTAGATTTAAGTTTTATTATTTTGAAAGGGAAGCACAAATTGTAAAAACAGGTAAAGGTATCTATAAACAATTCATAAGCTAGGTTTGCATCATTACACTGTAATACATCCGAGAAAGACAGGCTGCTAATACATTTCTTAAATAGGGCCAAATTTTCTGAACTAAAATCTCGTTGCTTTACTCGCCAACAATTAATGAAACAGGTCTTCTTTACGGGGCATTTTAATACTTGAGCCGTATGGTCCGATAAACCAAGTTCAATAACTTTTCCTTTGGAGCCTTTAACATTGTGTGCAAAATTGTCAAGGCAGGTGCCACTAGCTAATCTAGTTGGTTCCCTAATTTCCAATTTCAGATTGTGGTTTAGTAACAAATATTCAAATTGTAAAGCGTTGTTACTTTTCTTTAAAATGTTCAAATTAAAATCACCACATAATACTACCTTTTTATTGTTAGATTTATTAGTGTAATCACATGTTTTGCAAAGGATCGTATATAATTTATCGAAAAACAACGGTAGGTTCGATTGGGGCGTTCTGTATAGACATATAATAATAATTCCGTATTGTAACAATTCAATTGCACAGCATACAATAAAATACTGCAAGGATACATTTTTTATCTGGAAATAATAATTCTATATAGGTACCTAAGATATATTTATGTAACTACACTGTTGTTAGGCAGATTCGTATCTAGCTTGTTTGTCATTATTATTATGGATGTCATTGTCTTTGCCATATTTTAAGAACATGGGGTCTCGGACCTTTGGAAAGCATGCGTGAGGCCGAAACCACCAGCGCCGTGGCCCTTTAAGACAACGATAATCTAAAGCGAAGGATATGCATGGCGGATTCCATCTCTGAACGCACAACATGATACCACCACTGATGGTCCTCGCCAGACGTCAGATGCAAAGACTATTGCAGTGCAGTGCAGACCCCGTATCATGGTCGGTCTTATCACGCGATAAGTAACAAGATAAGAGCGTCCTCTTGTTCTATCGAACGGTGTCAACCACTGACGGACGATCTTGTCTTTTTTTTTTGACCGGTTCGTTTGCAGCAGCCAGCCAGCAGCAGCAGTTTGGGTGAAATGGGGGGTGAAAGTTTGTATGGAGCTACGTTTTAACCGAGTTCCACGCGGACGGAGTCGCGGGCAGAAGCTAGTAAAATATATAAATGCTGTAATTAAGTACCGACACACATTAAAGTACTTATTATACCGGGAAAATACAGACTAATTAGGTTATGTCGGTACAAAGGCAACCTTATATTATGTATAAATCCTGACGTAAATAACCCACTAAATAAAATACATCTGAGACTCAGGAACAAATACTCATATCGGCCCTTGTCGGATTTTTTAACCAGTACGGGTTTAAAATCCCGCGCTTTTCAGCTCACAAGGTAGGGTAAGCTGGTGGTCATTAAAATATAATACCATGCAAGAAAACAAGAACACAGACCGGCCATTATCAAATTTTTGGGTGGTGCTTAATTAACACGACCCTTTACGAACATATAAAATGGAGTCGTGGCAATTAGACGCAGCACGCTGCCACAAATCTGGAGAATGACCGAGATCAATAGTAAATTAAGCTATAGATATGCATTGCAGCTTGTCAACTGCATAGGTACTTATCTTTTCTCCGAATCCCGAATCCCGGTAAGGGCATTTATTTGTGTGATGAGCCCGAATATTTTGCTCTGAGTCATGGATGTTTTCTATGTATTTAAGTATTTATTTAACTATATAAGTATGTTTGTCGTCGTCTAGTACCCATAGAACAAGCTTTGCTTAGTTTGGGGCTAGGTCGATTTGTGTAAGATTTTCCCCTAATATTTTATTTTTATTTATCTTTGTTTTTTGCTGACAGCTGTAGAAGCTAACTTTTAAAAGTTTGAATGAGCGGATTCTATTTAAACTGCAACAGGCATCAGTCGATTGTATACCTCGCTTTCACTAGAGCCACCATCCGGATAGAATTGCAATTTTGTGAGTGAGTATTAGATATTGCCGAGACGGCTTTTCGGACATCACTTCACGATTTTTTGTCTAGCAACGCTTTTTTTACGATAAAATAGCTGCTATAGTCTAAAAAGATACATTTTGAGGTTAGAATGTTGTTTACCAAATAAGACAAGTAAGGATGAATGCACTTTAGTACCGTGCACGCCGAAATAGCTCGAGTGTTGTGTCATATCGCGAAGATCAAAGAGAGTAGTCATTAAGGCTGGTCGGCGGGCGAGTTGACCGTGTTGTCGGGCAACCCCTTTTGTTTTTGACTACCTATATTCTGAAAACCTTGTGTCAAAGGCTTTGCAAAGCTGTAGGTTACTGTTTCACACAAATACACAATACAATAGTAGTTACATTGTTGGTTGCCATTGACACGATATCGCGTCCTACCTAACTATATGGAATATTTGCGCCTCGGCAATTTGGTAGAAATGTTACGAATATAGATAATGCTTACTCAATATGAAAACGTGTAGGTTCAGTATGTAAAGATTTTTTATAAAGCCAAGCCATTTGATTGTTGTTGAGTTTAATGTTAAATACACGTACCTAATATCTATAATATTGCCCACAGAGGGCAATCTAAGAACATAGACTTATTTATTAGCTGTTTATCTGTCTTTGTCTATGTATTGCGTTGCGATAAATAATTATAATCCAATGATAAGAAACATAAATTGAGTTTCAGGACAGACGATTTTGAACCATATTAGAATGTTAATAAATATCATTTGTATGTTTAAAGTGATCGAGTTTCTATGTAATGCATGTTGTTTAGTGTCATATCTACAGTACATATGTGTCAAGCCACGTAGCTAGATAAAATATGACTAATATACATTCTTTGAAATGAATCAGTAACAAGATTTATTTCATATAACTACTTTTTCCTTAGTAAAAAAAACAACAATCGTAACTTCCAAATTATATTTATTCTAAAACTCAGTATTTTAAGAAAGCTTAAGGCGTAGGTAGAATTTAGAAACGTTTCTATAGAAAAGATTCGTTCTATTGTGCGTTTTCAAGGATAACACTTTTAAAACTAAGAAGGTACCTATATAATCTAAATAGGAAGAAAGTAAAGCGAATATTATAAAGAACCTTGTAAAACCTTGTAATACCGGGACCGATTAGGACATATTATAGTAATAATTAAAAACCGACTTGCTAAATATAATGTGTAATTGCTTGTGATATGATAAGGTATGGCTGTCATACATATTTGAATGTTTTTAATGTGTACCTAATAAAAGCAATTAATATCATCATCATCATATTCATCATATCAGCCGAAAGACGTCCACTGCTAGACATATAGGCCTCCCCCAAAAAGCAATATGATGTTACAAAATAAATTATTCTAACCTGATTTTCATCATGACTTATTGAACCAAACTTCGACCAAAATAAATCCTGTAGCAAATATTTTCTTCGGAAACCGCCTCCAAATATTCATCCTCCATGCCAAGCTTATTAAAATTAAGAAAGTTACCTACACTTTCCACCGGATGGGGACAGGTGGCTGTGACCTAATATTTTTGTTTACGTCATTTTGACCCACTAACCAAAGACATATAGGCCTCTTCAACAATAATGGATTTATTATGAGTGAAACACCAACACGCGCACCAGAATTTTTTGTTATAAGTCCCAATGTTCAACTTCAATGTTACCTATTGGGGTTATTAAACGTGTTTATGGAATAATACAGGACTTTTTTCTATAAGTTCACGGATTTACGAGAGGAAGGCGTATTCGCGCATGCGCGAGTGGCCCCGACGCGCGTGCGTGTTACAAACGTCAGTTCTATTTCAGTAGTGCAATCCCCTTCGCGAGAACACCCGCTGGAACGCACACTCCCCACAATAAAACCATACAAACTCGAAGAAAACAAATTGTATCACATTTTAGTACTAGGTTCCGGAGTAATATGTGTTCCTACTTATGTCGATCGCTAGGTTAGCTCTTACTCTGTAGTGTCATTAAAATTTAAATACATAAACAAGTGAACAGCGAAATGCGGCAATGCGACACAGGCATGGGGGAATCGATGCAGCCAGTATTCTTTGAGGCCAAATTGTCAAACATTTAGTGTTAAATAAATATATAAGATGGAACCGTTCATAGACAGGAACAACTTGGCTGTCAGCGCAATGATGACAGTAGCCATGCAAATACTGTTCTTCACAATAGCATCGCTGTTCCAGAGCGACAAGGTGACGGACTTCACTGGCGGCGCTAACTTCATCATCATTGCCCTGCTCACCTTCTTCCTCGGGCAGGGCGGGAGTCACCTCAAAAACTACGATAGTAGACAACTGATGGTTACTGCGTTTGTGTGCGTTTGGGGTGCCCGTTTATCCGGGTACCTCATCTACAGGATCTACCACATCGGCCGTGACAAACAATTTGAAGATCGTAAGAGCAATACACTGAGGTTCGCCGTCTTTTACAGCTTCCAAGCCATCTGGGTCTTCACCGTGAGTCTACCCGTCATTATTATCAACTCGCCTCACCACTCGTTCCCCAAATCACCTAAAACCATGACTACACTAGACTCCGCCGGCGCGGGAGTTTTTGTCATCGGTCTGTTGATAGAAACTTACGCGGATCTACAGAAATTTGCATTTAGGCAAGAGCCAGCGAATCAAGGAAAGTGGTGCAATGACGGTCTATGGGGTCTTTCCAGACACCCGAATTACTTCGGCGAGGTGGTACTTTGGTGGGGCATATTCATTATATCACTAAATGTGGTCGAAGGTATCGAATGGATCGCTATACTATCGCCTTTGTTCACTACGGCTATCATTTTATTCTTATCGGGTATACCGTTGCTCGAAAGATCTGCCGATGAAAAATACCGCGATAATCCAGATTACTTATATTATAAAGCATCTACGTCACCTCTGATACCGATACCGACGGCCATATATGTGGAAGTGCCGAAGTTTCTCAAGTTTATAATGTGCTGCGAATTCCCTTTGTATGACTCGACGGGTGAGGACTTCCCAGCGCCAACGATTGTGACCGAGACGACGAGCGTTTCCATGGTTCAGTCCCAAACATAGCTAACACACGCCGCGCGCGACGAGGCCGCGGCGAAGCACGACCACCGCTCACAGCCGAACCACAAGCAATTGTGATACACGGCTGATGACAAACAGAAGAAACACCCGGACTCGCTCCCGCTTAAGCAGAACAACACCACCGATATGAACCTCTACAATAGTTACATGGAAAATATTAGAAAAAGTAAAGATGTAGCACTAGAATTGCTTGAAGACACTAAGGAAATTATAGACTGCGTCACATTAGAGAACGAGATTAAGAGTAAAAAGAAAGAAACCCCTAATAGCGATATAGAAGTAGACTTAGGCCCCGGTCCTAGCTCACAGAAGCCGAAGAAGCCGACTGAGTTTGTGAAATATGGTAAAATTACTTTCGACACGACGGCAATTCTGCACCATTACCCACAGAGTTCGTTGAAAAATAAACAAGCTAATGTAAAACTTGTCGTAAAAGTAGCTACAAAGAAGTCCGACTTAAACCTCCCGGAGGGTACTCAAGATAACAACAATGATATTAAGTCAGAGAATAAAGAAAGGGAAGAAGGAAAGAAAGACAACGTTAATAATAATGAATCAGTTGCCAAAGCAAACTGCGTGGTCAAAGCTGACAATACAATCGAAGTGCTAAATAAACCGGTCAAATTTACAGAAGAAAAACTTGTATGAGATTTAGAGACACAATTTTTTTCAATGCACTTTCGGTTATGTAGACTCTGGCACCGCTTACGGAGGCCAGTGAAAGTGAAAAAAAGAAACATATCGATTTATGAAATGTTGTAAATATAATTATTAAAAGACTGGGGGATATATATGAACTTATTTAATATAGAATACAAAGATTAGTCAAGAATAAAATAATATATTTGTTCTTATAATAAAGAGAAATATAAATTATTGTGGATAGAATATCGTTTTAAAATAGTATCAGCCAATCAAAGTGTAGTATAAACGTCTCAATCCGTCTCAGTAGGCTCTAGTAGTTAGGCGTTACGTAGAAGGCAGCTGAAGCTTCGCGATCCGGTGAGTTCTTCTTTTACTATTTACTTTACTACTATACTACTTACTGTAATATGTATGTATACGTTTTTCACGAGTTCTGCTACTATACTCGTCAAATTGTAAGTTCTAGCTTCGTGGAACGATCCACTGTAGTTGTTCCACGCATCTATGTATACATTATTTCAGGAAATAGGTAAATCACACGCTGAGCTGAGCTCAACATACAAATACAGTCATTCGATCTCGTCCTCATGGTAATATCCCATCACCATCCATGATCCGAGCTAAATAAGTAACACGACATTCTCAACGTCTTTTAGGATTTCTCTGAGATCGAATTGCATTTGTTTACTCAAAGAAATTGTATAATTTTGTTGTACGCCAAGGGTCAACGCTCGGTCCCCAAGTGTACAATGTCACTTTGTCAGTTTTTATGTATGTTGATGTCCACTTCACCGTTCAAATAGGTATAAGTATGTATTACATTCGTGCTGACTGATATGCGTCATCAGTTTCCGGTATTTTAGTAGATTATAAATATTATAATGGATGATTAATACATGTACTCGTATGGTAATGTCGAACATGTAGGTACAGATGTATAATATTATTTAAGGGGATGCCTTGATTAGAGTTGACCACGCCCCCTTGACAGAGACACGCTTATGCCTTCTGCGTATGAGAAAATGAGATGCAACACAGTACGGGAATGACTTTTTTGAACAAATTTCGATAAATACCTGACTTAGTGAAGTTTTATTTATATTTCTTTAAGTGAGATTTTAGATGAGAAATTATATACTACCTATAGTATTAACTTGATTCTGTCGTAAAATAATGTATTTTTTGAGTAGGCTGAGTAAAAAAAAGGAAATTAAAGACCCAACTTTGGATATTTTTCTATCAAGGAAATTTTAGGCAATCATGTATCTATTAAATCAGATAAACAATCATATAGTCAAGAATCATGGATCTGAAAATTAGACCTTATTGTTTGTTAATCTAGTCAGAACGGCGTTACGAAGCACGCGATAATTTCCAATTGACCCCCTTAATTACACTGCTCGTATACATCTATAAGAAAAGTGTCCGATAGAATTTGCAATCCATTTTTCAGACACTTTTTGGCATTCGACTGCTGAGCTGAAATTTGACGTCGATACCTATAGGTACTTTTGTAAGTTCAGTGATGATGCGATGTTATGGCTCCACCGACTCGTTCTGATGATGGAGATAGAAGGTGACCACGGCAACTTCTAAAGAATAGAAGAAAACTCGTCAGTTTCAGCTCATTAGAACCCTCTCTTGATGGTAATGCACGAAGAATTACAGTCGGCGATGCAAGCCCGTAATGTTATTATGAGAAAGTATTACCTGTTGACTGTTTTTTTTTGACCAAAATAACATTTAAAATAAGCTTAACACTAACAAAGCCTTCAACACGCTACGTTTTATGTAGTTTAAAATTATCGTGAATTTATAGTCTCGATAGTATAGCAACTACTACTAACTAATGGAGAACTACTTACTACTAGTTAGTAATAAGTTAGTTGACTATATATTAATACAGCGACACAGTTTTGCCTAGGCAAAACAATGAGTTACATAAATTGTAGTGTTCACAAGCAAGGTCAATTATGTATTCCGATTTAAATATGACTACCGGTGTTATAGCATAATGGTTGCTCAGACCACTATTGTAAACAAGTCTATTGTTGTAGGCAAGTTAATATCTTATTTTAATTAGCCTCACCTTTGAAGGTACGTTAGCTGAGCGGTAAGGGAAACTACTTTCAATGTGGAGCGGGTTCGAGCCCTGGCTCCTACCAATAAGTAAAAAAAAATGAATTTACGAAATATCAATTAATATTTAAGGGGATGCCTTGATTCGAGTAGACAACGCCCCCTTGACAGCGACATGCTTATGTGCTTATATCTTCCACGCACGAGAAAAAAAACTGCAACACTTTTCGAGAATGGCTTTTTAGAAAATTTTCGATAAATACCTAACTTAGTGAAGATTTATTTATATTTCATTATGTAAGTAAGTGAGCTTTTTAATGACACAAAATACTATGAATTATTTTGATTCTGTCGTAAATTTATGTATTTTTTTGAGTAGGCTGAGTAAAAAAAAGGGAAATAAAGACCGAACTTTGTTTTTTTTTCTATCGAGGAGATTTTACGGAATCATATCAATCATAGTCAAGAATCATACATCTGAAAATGAGACCTCATTGTTTCTTAATCTAGTCAGAACGGCGTTTCAAAGGACGCGATAATTTCCAATTCACCCCCTTAAAGGCGGCTTTCCGGTGAAGGAAAACATCGTAGAAAACCGGTCTAATACCAATAAGGTCTAGTTTTCTCCCTGGGTTGGATTTCAGGATCACTCTGATACTCGTAAGAGTGTAAGACCGAAAAGAAGAAACTTTACTAAAATCTAACAAGCCAGCGAAGCAAACGAAGTTCTATGCTTCAGCTTGGTCTGAAAATTGTTCGTCTGTCCGGTGTCTGTCCCGCTGTCCCGCTGTCCTCCTGTACAGGTCGCATTTATCAACCGATTTTCTTCAAATTTTGTGAGCAACGCTACCTATATTTTTTGATTCAGTCACTAACAAAATTAAAAAAAAAATTAAAAGCATCATCATCATCATCATTTAATTAATGTTCAACAACGTTAATTCAACACATCGGATTTCCAAGTTTCCTGTCACATGGGCCTTTTTCAGCTGCTTCCATTCGATTCTATTATTCGCTTGTCTCGAACGTTACTCACCCAATTTGTTTGATGTCACCTGTCTCTTTCAACTTGGTATAGTTAGAATGAAATATATATGTACCTAATGCTGTCTAATTACAACTGCAGCAAAAGTTTTTGTGATATTTGGGTAGGTGTGTAGGTAATGGTTTAATTCAATTAATTCATAATTATGTTGACGCCACCAATTAGTAGCTGCCCCTATTCTGTAACTTGTTTAAGCCTCCCTGAAGTTTCACCCACAAAATATTTCTGACGCTGCGATTCGCAGTAACTAAGCGTAGGTAGGTAGATATTATAGTCCGTAAGCCCACCCCCAATACACCCACGTCTCATGATGAACACGATAAAATGCATGGCAGCAGGTCTAGAAAGTTGCACTTATCAAAAATGAATGAAAAATTGGCCGAAATTTTTGTCCGTTCAAAATATGTATGGGTAGGTATATGTAAGTACGTCATGTGACAACAGTACGAGACATGTGGCATCCTTGAAACTGCAATAAAGTGCATTCATCCTTACTTGTCTTATTTGATAAACAACATTCTAACCTCAAAATGTATCTTTTTAGACTATAGCAGCTATTTTATCGTAAAAAAAGAATTGCTAGACAAAAAAATCGTGAAGTGATGTCTGAAAAGTCGTCTCGGCATGATCTTGCATTTTGAGGTTAGAATGTTGTTTACCAAATAAGACAAGTAAGGATGAATGCACTATTATATGAAAACACGGTCGGCTGCCGCTGGCACCTTGAATATTACGCACACTAATTAATTTGAAATGCTAATCGACTGCAACCATTTGGAGGAGAGAAATAAATTAAAACTTAACTACTCACTAACTTACTTATTACTCTCCTTGGCCTTGGCATTCAGGTACAGGCATAGGCTCTATAAATCGGGTTGAATAGGAGCTCCATTTCTAGAACGTGTTGCTAAGTTAGAATAAGTATGTAGATAGGTTGGCACGCTTTTGCACTTTTTAGATAGCTTAGGTACTGTGAAACCCTGTTATTTAGCTGTCATATCAATAATCCCAACATGATTGATACCTTAAATTGTGAACGGAGATTATTTTCGTGGCTAGGGTAGGTACAATAGCATGATACTTTTTATCGTTACGTGATATTTCAGTACATTCACTCCGGGAAGCCTGACTATAAAACCTATCGTGCTATAGTATCCGCAAAACCAAGTGGCGAGTCAGGCAATAAAAGTCAGTACTATTTTTGCACGGCCCGCTTCATAAGGCAGTGCAGGTGCGAAAGAGATAGAATGATCCAATAATTTATAATGTGAGTCGCCATTTGGTTTTGCGGATACTATAGCACGAGTACCTAAGCAGAGTAGGTTACCTTTGTTTAGTCTAGTTTGGCTGCGACGTCTGCTAATTACAACATAACGTTTTACAAATGCCCCATTGAGTGAAATAGCTAATACACGTGCCACCAAACGTTTACAATGAACACTGTCATGAAGCGCGGTACCGACTTTCATAGGATACAAGGCCTTGGACTAAAATATAAAAATTACGTCAACTCTTTATAGTAAGGTAATTGATTATGTATACAAACGCATCACGACGTTGTAAGCAATCACATTTTCTACTCGTAATTGCATGTAGGTACGAAGGACATCTTTCACTGTGTTGGCGTTTCTTTGTACATAGACGACCGCTTTAGCCTAGTTGGTAGTGACCCTGCCTACGAAGCAAGAGGTCCAGGGTTCGAATCCCGATAAGGGGCATTTATTTGTGTGATGAGCACGAATATTTGTTCCTGAGTCATGGATGTTTTCTATGTATTTAAGTATTTATTAATCTATATATGTATGTTTATCGTCGTCTAGTACCCATAGTACAAGCTTTTCTTAGTTTGGGACTAGGTCGATTTGTGTCAGATTGTCCCCAAATATTTATTTATTTATAGTCCTGCAGGTCGATCACGTAACGCAATGTTAGGTACATCTAAATGTCATATATGGAAAAATGACAGTTGGACTATCCTAACGCGCGTTCAAAAACACGTGATTCTGATTACCCCTTAGGACTTGGTTTTTGAATAGCCCCAATTTGATATGCAGACATCACGCAGACATTGTATTTAGTAGGTAGGTAAAGTGAAGTGATAGGTAGTCAGAAGTCAATGTGCATGTACAGGCATATTATGTGGTTATTTTGTTCATTGTAAAATTATGTTGACAGGGTGAGGTATTATTGTTTTGATTTCCTTAAACATTATATTTATACCTATTGACTAACCGGATTGCTCGTTACAACTAGGTTGGACACAATAAATAATAATATATTTCCTTTCCTCTATACACCTTTAGCTTCCAACAAATAATGTAAGACATAAAAAGCGTATTTTAAGAATCTTAAAAACCTAGTAGTAGTTACTGTTCCATTTCAGTAGAACGGTATAAATGGCATGGAAAGCGGATATCCGTTGCATGTCTAACCGCTACACCAGCAGCCTTGGCGCAGCGCTAAATATACGCCAGGAGCGATAAACATCGCCACAGACCTGACACAATAAGCAACGTTCAACATGACATGAATAAAACATGAAGGAACGCCCTGAAACTGCGGCCTGAAGACATTGCTGCTTTTATTGCTTATCTGCGACCTGTTCGCCATTCGTTTTGTACTTGACTCAAAATATAGGTACAGTTTACCTACTGCAAACCGGGGTTGACCGGGGTATTGTAGGAAAAAATTATGATTGTAGTATAAAAGCAGAACTATTTGAAATAAAGAAGATTTATTCGAGTAAACAGCAAGGGTGATTACTAATTAGGTATACAATGCCAAAGTTCATCCTACTTGATCAAAGTCAACCCCCGAATCAAACTAACCCCGTTCCACCGTAACCTGATGATCCCCTGCAAAATTATTCTGTACTCACCCCACCCGTCACGCCTAACGAAACTATAGACCTCTACCTACATTTAGTTACTTACGAATCGCGTCATTAGGATTTATTTGTGGGTAAGCGTTGAGGTGAGTCAGACTACTAAATCGATACATTGTTTTACGACACAATAAAGTTATTAATATTATGGTATTTTATCTCATTTCGAATCTCACTGACAATTATTTTAATAAAACTTCACGAAGTCAGATATTAATCGTAAAGTCCAAAAAAAATCATTCCCGAAGAGTGTTGCATCTTGTTTTCTAGTGCACGGAAGAAATAAGGGTATCTCTTACAAAGATTCCAGTCGATTCGCGAAACCCGGTGTGGGTTTCGCGAATCGACTGGAATCTTCGCATCCCCTTAAGGCGCCGTAGGTTCATGGTCTTCTCTCCCTCTCACTGAGCATAAGCGTGAGCGATATCGAAGTGTGTGCTCGGCAGCGCGGAAATCATGTTTTTTAATTTTAATTTTTTGGCAGTTTAAATAAATAAAAAGTAAACACTGAGTTCTCTCAAACATGATATTGCCGATTTTTAGAAGCCATTTTAATTACTTTTAGCTTTTGTGCATAATTTGTAATGAATATTTTAAGTGTATTTTAGACCCTTTTAGACCTATGTTCGTGATTTTTTTCTATCGAGCGAATATTGCTTAATCATGTTTCTAAACACTGATCTCCCTGCAGGAAAGCGTCAAGATTACTTATTCGTATTTTTTTAAAACCATATTATTATAAACAGACGCATTATATTGTTTCAAAAACTCTGTTCACTTAACTTCGTTGAACCTACGGCGCCTTAATCGTAATCAACCCCCTTATTATGTAACTTGTTTTAAGCTCACCCCAACGCTAACCCACAAATATATCACCGCGATGTGTAGTAACCAATCGTAGGTAGAGGTCTAGTTTCGTGACGGGTGACCGGCAGGGTGAGCCGCATTAGCGCGTAGTGAATAACAGCCCAGCCCGTATACTGGTTTGTTCGTGGCGATACGCTCAGTACAAGTTGCGAAATAGCCCTGGACAACGACAAGCTATTGGCATCCAGCCAGGTGCAGTGTTAGTCGGGAGTAATTTCGAAACGTCGGAACATCTGCAGTTGCTCATTTGGAAATTAACTTTACTCGGTTGGAATAAACTTCACAATTGAATACAAGATAATGAAGAAAACAAGACATGGACAATTAGTTGTTGTTCAAGACTTCAAGATTAATCTGCAGAGTCGTTTATTTAGTACACGTATTAAATGCGGCAATGCAACAAAATTAAAATCCTACTCGTACACTGAACCAAAATGAGTAAAGATTATGATCGTTGACACAGTTGTTTGTTTTTGTTGTTACCTAAATAAGCGGAGTTGAAATATGACTTAGGCAAATTAGTATTAGAGCAAATAAGTACATCCATCCTATTATCATAGAGGAAAAGTCTGTGAGATTGTTGCTTTGTAAGTTTGTATGTAGGTGGATAATCACAGGAGGAACCACTTATCCGATTTATAAAATTCTTTTAGGTACTTACATATTTTTAGAATAGACTTTCTGAATGGATATACCTAGGCTATATTTTGTTATTTGCAATACTTAGACAAAGCCACGCCGGTAGTTCATTAATTACTCATAATTTCAATAATATAAGCTAAGCAAGGAAAATACAGACATAATGTAATAAAATAAACGAATTTAAATGTGACTTCGGGTTATTGCAATTTCAAATTCTAACTAGCAATTTGTCAACTATACAAACTACAGCAATGACAAATTTATCGAACTATTGAGGGTGTCAGGCCTAACTAGTAATAAAATTTTACCGCAAGGAAAATTGTATTCATGTAGATACTGCATACAATGAGCTCTATGCAGCACCATTTAATATTGTCGGCAATTGACGAGGTATCTCAGAATCTGCCGAATAAAGTACAGTCTAGGTCAAAGATGAGGTACAAAAGTCCACATTTAAACCTTCCTTCGTTGTCTGAAGTTTCTACGTTGCCTGAACTTCGAAGACTGTCGTACAGTCTTTATCAAAGAAGGTTCAAACTTTTTTGTTGTTGTTTGCTACACTTTTGAGAAGTCGAAGAAATTTTCAAACATCATCTCTCCTGCGTGCCACGTTAAAAATATCTCGATGGCATGCAAATGACGTGCGGTCGATGTCTTTAATTCTATTTTGGCGCGACGTAAACACGTGTGCAGTGATAAGTTGATATTATTAGGTACTAGGTATCCATAATTACACGAAGGTGACACTCATTTTCTTCCAGCTATGTCAGTCGTTCCAGCGTTGACTTACTATGAAGTAAGACTTACTTTTGTGATATGCCGCGATGTCAGTGGCATGTCATAAGGATATGCCCACCATCTGTGTGTCTTTTAAAATAAAACAAAAGTGATATGCTAGAGATGTTGCCCTCGGTCAATTATGACGAATGGAAACACGGTCTTACAGATTTTGATATTTGAAATAATTTCAAAGTGCATTTAGCCAAACAAGAAGTTGACGTATGACCCATACCAAAATGCGTTTTATTAAGGAATGAGGATATGATACAAAATTAGTAATGTAAAATATCAAAACAAAGTCTAATAGCGCCCAAAGGGTTTCATTCAAGTTTTTTCCACTACATTATGTTCAGGTCGTAAAATTATAAATAAGATATTTTTCCTGGTCAAGATTCAAACGATAGGTTCCTTAATAACCATAGCCGAACGATCTACTAGTAAACAGTAAGTAGTATGTAGAATTAAACAACTGTTTCCTCCTTCCAGTGCCGAGGTCACCCAGATAATCTCATCCTCCATCTGCGACGTTAAATGGCCAGGGTTCGAGAAGTGCGCTGAGGTCAAGTTCTCCGTGCCACTCGTGTACGAAGACGATGACGCCGAGCACAGACTCAACGCGACCGATTTGCAGAACATGTGGGCGAAGTACGTAGAAACAGACCCGTTCGCGGCCCGACTCAGGCAGATGGGTATTGAGGTGAGTTACTTCTAGAATGTTATCATATCCGGCTGAGATAGACATCGTAAAAGCGCTAGCTCCACAACCTGTGCAGATCGTGAAGAGTCCGATCTTCGGTGCTATTCGTGTTCGGTGATGAATTTCTGCCTGCACTTAACGAAACTGATCTGTACATGTGGGGTATATACGTGGAAATTGGCCTGTTTGCGGTCAGACTTATGCAGATGGGTATTAAGCTTGTTACCTCTATTTTAGAATGTCATGTTGGTCTAAAATAAACGAAGTAAAACCGCCAGTTTCGTGTGACTATTCAGACCGTGAAAACAGTTGCGATTCTCTGTGCTGTTCGTCTGTGCGATGAAGATGTAGACTCAACGAGACTGATCGGCAGACTATGATAAACTTACGTGAAAATAACTGACAATTTGCAGTAATTTTCAGGTAGCAGAAGTACAGTTAGTAACTGAAATCTTGAATATGTTCCAGGAGTTCTCCGTGCCTAACGACGGTGGCGTGCTGACGGTGTGGCTGGTGGTCGCGCTGGGCGTGCTTGTCGCGGCCGCCATGATGGCCTTCGCGCTGTGGCGGTACAGCTGCTCCGAGGACTACTCAAGGTACGATTCTAGAGGAATTTCGCGCGAACGCTCCGACTGTGGAATCAACTCCGTGGTTTTGCCGAGCCCCTCTGGGCTACCGCGAAGTGAAAACGAACTTCGTTCGAATATCTCCCTCTCTGTCGCTTAAACTAGCAAGTGCGACAGAGACGGAGATACACAAACGAAGTTCGTTTTCGTTTCGCGGTAGCCCCTCAGAGTACGGGGGTAAGAAAGGAGTGTACAAGTTTTTAAAGGGTGTAACGGTCTTGCGAATTCCCTGGGTTTGCTGTTGCGACCGACGTCGTGTAACGCGACTGGCCAACTCTACTGTCACTCATGCAATAGAGTATTTAAGAGTAAGTTTGGCCATGCCAGCTATATCAGAGCTCGTAATAGAGCTAATCTATAATTTGTTACAGGGTCGCCAGCATAGACTATCTAATCGAATCTAATCGATGAGGAGTTGAGGACTCGTACCTAAAGTCCATACAAGGTTATTGGTAGTTCAATGTATTTCTGTTAAGAGTTCATATAAAGGTTGCAGAGGCCACTTTTTGGATCAGAACATTAATTATGCAAAAGAGTATATAAAGGAGTGAATGATGTTTTCTTCTTAATCGCAGAGCTGATGTGTATCTCCCGTGTTTCAGGATGCCCGCATTCAGCGACACGGACAGTCTGCACGAGAAACGCACGTCTGCGCTGTACCCCACCCCGCACCAGATGCTGCCGCCGCTCTATGCTGACAAAGACTACGACTCCACAAGGCGTAAGTATTTGTCACTCTTTATATTTATATAAAGAAGTATCATAGTGATGATACTTGTATGTAGTCGCAGCGACCAGTTAGTCACTGTTACTAGACAAACACACAAAATAAACAAATGCGGGATGCAGGTTCTGTCAGGAGTCAGAAGAAATAGTTACTTCATATTCTGCTCCTGTGGAACACTAATGCGTAATAAGCATCCACCTAGTTGCACATCATGCAACCTGCACGTCTATCATGGGGCGGCCGCGACATACTCTCGATTTTTCTCGCACTTATACCCCTTGTTCTAAGTGTTCTAATAGGAAAGAGACGGATTGTGCGAGAAAAATCGAGAGAGCTCGCGCGCCGTCGCGTGATAGCCGTGCAGAGGAAATACAACTAATTGCGGCCCAACGAGTCAGTAAATATAAGTGTTATAAGTAGTATATTATAAGTAGTGAAATATAAGGGCTGCGACAATAGATCAATTACTGGTTGAAGCGTCATGGAAAAGACCCACAACTAAACCACAATAATAGTTAATAAATATCATTTTAAAATACCTACGTACCTAATGTATGGGTAGGAAAATAATCAACTAAAGGAATGTCATACTCATCTATCAATGTGCGAGAGGACAGGCAATCCTGTTATAGCGACCGGTAAATAATATTATTCTCAAACATGCACTGAAATATTTCAGGCGCGGCAAAACTGGATATTCTTAATGGAAATTTATGCAAAAATCGAGACCTACGACTTTCTTTTGTTTCAGTAACAAATTGTGAGTTACTAACCCAACCTCGTGACGTTCAGCCAATAAAAAAAAAAGACTGGGTTGCACTCCGGGAGTGCCGGCAGAAGTGAAAAAGTGTGAATTGCTAAATAAAATCATTGTATAATTTTAATTTTGCAAGAAAAAAACACCACATTTTCCAGAACATTGAACTTCGTAATAATATTGTTAGGTATTTAATATGGGTTCAATATTTTTATCTATTCGCACGCTCTGATACTAATGCTATGCAAAGTTGAGAAATAACAAGCGAAACTGATCATCTGCTTAGCAGTCCCATCTGCGACGGTCAAAAATAGACCTCCAATTAAACTAAATCCAAACTGGCAACACTGATCGTTATTGGTCACGCGCCTCAGTGTTGCCAGATTAGGCATGTACAATTATATCATGTAGCTTTGTAAGGCCTGCAACACACTGCCGCGGCCTGCGGTGGCGGACAATAGTAAATTTGACGGCTAATGACTATATTACTACTGTCCGCCGCGGCTCGGCCGCGCCAGTGTGTTGCAGGCCTTAGCCGCTCTAGTCTGTGAGAAGTCTAAAACGGGCCACTGACTATCATTGATCGTTTTACGTGTCGATGTTTCAGTGGACATGGGCGGGCACACGAACCTCAGCTACTTCCGGACTGACATGTACGACGTGGACTCGGACGACGACGCCGTGCCGCGCGACAGGTAACCTTGTGCCGTCGGCTTAGGGTGCACGATCGCTTGCCAATTACTAACTGCCACTTATTATGACGTGGTGGTAACTTAATCACCAAGTTCTTTACGTCGCACCTGGCCATAATGCGAGTTTTACTGCACGCTGCGCGTACGGGAAAACTCGCGTTGTGGCCAGGTGAAGACGTAAATTTTTTTACTTTCCACCTGGTCATAATGCGAGATTTACTGCACGCTGCGCGTACGGGAAAACTCACATTGTGGCCAGGTGAAGACGTAAAATTTTGTACTCAACACGGGCGGTAATTCGTAAAGCCCCAGAGCGCATATTTATGGCCCTCACCTTTGGTTCGGGCCACAAACACCTGCGATCTGGGGCATTCACGAATTCACCGCCCTAGTTACGTAATGTACTATTATCTACGCACATATCATAAGTGCTCTAAAATGTGTTCAGAAACCGTAGAAAATAACCAGCATTATTACAACCGATTTTACTATGAGAACTTTGTTGTCTGTGGTAGTAGGTAAAATCTGTACTGTAATGTTATTACAGTACAGATTTTTGTATCGTTATGAGCTTATGAGTTTAAATTTGGAACAGCTGTCATAACTCAAGCGGGTCTCTATTCTAGTATCCATAGATATTAAAACATTTATCGATACGAAACGTCAATTCAGCATGTTTTTTTAATATAAACCGCACGACATTTGATCTCGAGTGATATGAGTATAGGAATTTCATTGGTTTGTCTATGATTTAAAAAACTCCATTCGTCATGACCTCATGACGTTTTGCCGCCATTGCTGTTGTCATTTTTCTGTTGGTTTTTTGCTGTTACTTACCTACTTATGATATGTGTGTAGATAAAGTAGTGTATGCAACTGTACATAATTAGGCCGTAAACCACTCGTGTGATCCTAATTATGAAACTCGCTGACGCTCGTTTCATAAAACCACACTCGTATTTCAAGGCCTCTCATTATGGATCAGTCGCATAAACTACTAATACTCAACACGGGCGTTAATTCGTAAAGCCCCAGCCAGAGCGCACAAACACCTGCGATCTGGGGCATTCACGAATTCACCGCCCTAGTTACGTAATGTATTATTTCATCACGCTTTCTCGTAAAGGGCTCCATAACGCGAAGGCGTACAGAGCTACAATGACCTATATCACGACCATATCACGACCATGGGCATTATGGTTTTTTCTTGAATTGTACATTTATCACTTATGCGTCAGTTATAAACCAAGGAGGTTATGTAGCATTGTAGTGAGGTTAAGGTGGTTCGATCGCCATACAAAACGTCTTTTGATATTCGCAGGCTAACAGCGTGATATTTTAAGTAACTTATGTAACAACCTTTCATAAATTTCTTAGAATAAACTTGTATAAACTAGAATAATTTAAGAAATTCGTTTTTCACGTGATACTTTGCGAAAACAATTATTCTCGAATTATTCTGGTTTATACAAGTTTATTCTATTGGCAAATGGGAAGCCAATTTATGAAAGATTGTTACATACGTTTCTTAAAATATCACACCGTTAGCCTGCGAACGTCAAAAGACGTTTTGTATGGCGATCGAAACACCTTAAAGATTATTTTTTTAATGTATAAAAGTAACTAGTTACTGGATTCTATCGGCCGTATTCATAAACGTACTACAAGCCTGTTTTAACTAAAATGGCGTTCAAATTCGTTTGTCCTTATCTGTCACTTTTACATTTGCGTTCGTAAGAAAGGGACAATGCACATTTTATTCAGCAGGGGCATTTTAAGTTTTATGAATAAGGGGGCTACTATTTTAACATCTTAGTTATCTGCTTCTGTCACTATTCATAATAATCGTATTATATTCCGTCAACCAGCATACACGATATCATATATAACATCTGAATATGAGTATCGCAAGGCGACTTTTTAGTACCTTGATTTTATAAAAATTGTGCCACATTTTTTCCACTATGTGACTATTTCATAATAGTAGGTACTGTGTTGGGGTCACGTAGTATAACTTGTTTCTAAGAAAACGTTCTTACAATTTTTCAACACGCGCTCAACTACATTTACACACTACTTCATCCATCAAACTAACAATCATAAAAACCCAGAGACCAAAGCCTCCTACGACAGAAATCTCTATGGCTGTCTGCTTTTAATTTTATTTGCGTTTGTGTCATTAATTCCAGGTACACCACTGACGTGTAGCCGAGTTACTAATGCTTGCATAAATACTGGTACGCTTTTTAATTATCTAGTTATAGTTTTTATTTAATTAAATAACTAGTCGGTTTTTGTTAATTTATTCTGTAATTATAATTGTTGTTTTGTTTTTATTTTATTACAAGTTTTATGTTTATTTCTTCCAGCCAAGCTAGCACTATTAGGTTTTATGGTCAGGCAGGTTTTACAGCCCAAATGGCACAAAAGGTCACGTAAAATTATTGACATAAAACATATTCATTTGGATCAGGAGTTATCATGGCTCAGATCATACCTATCTTTAGGTATTTTAGAATGACTAAGCTAATTACGAGTTTTGTAATACAGTGTTTTGACCACTGTGGGTGGTGGAATGTTTGGTCTCCTATAATTATTGAAAACACGATCTAATTTAATTTGTAATAGTGGCTTTGTACTGGCAGAGTTTTAAAGAATAAATAATCTATTAAATAATGTGTACTCTACCTGTTCAATTAAAACAATCTTCGGGTTTGTATGCACGGGCGCTGTGCTGGTATGGGCACTAGGTATTTTCGTTCAAAGTAATTTTCTGATTTTTTTTTTCTTTCTTCTAGGTCATTAAATATACCGATTGTAAATATTTTTCAGAAATGCTGGCATCCAACCGAGGGACACCTTCAGCGTATGAAACCCCTCAAAGTCGTAGGTAGTTATTTAATCCTTGTGATTAAGGAGTTACTTTGTGATTTTAAATCCATTCATCTTACAAATGTAACCAAATTATACAAACATGCGACAAATTTAATTTGAAAAACGTGTACCTTTTCCATTGGTTGCATTTGTACATGAATAATATACATTAATAGCGATATTAAATATATAGAATATATTAATCGTTATATACTTTATTACAGTAAACATTTAGGAAATAGAATTTAAGTGACCTAGTTAATTTCGTTGTGATTTTGGTCATTCTGTTTCTATAATTTTTTATAAGTATTTTCTTTTCAAAAAATAAACTGTAATGTTTTTTTACATATGGTTTTTATTTTATTTTCCCATTCTCATACCGGAAAATCGGGTAACGTAACTATTTCTCACAAAAATATTATTTTTATTTCATTATTCGCACAGTTTTTGTATTAGTTATTTACGTACATTATAAATATTGCCAAATCGAGGTTTCCTTTTTGCGAAACTGGCCAAGTTATTCCAGTCTTCGGAAAATTTACAAGGACGCAGTTGGTACTCAGAATTTCATTGTGCACAGAGTTTATGTGATGGTTGTGAACATACATACATTTCAGAAAGTCACCTTTTTGACATTTCCTACATTTGAATATTTCAACTGTAAGTCTATACATACTCTTATGACTAATTACTAAACTATTGAATATTTACTGCTTGTTATTATTTATGCATTACTAAGAACAAATCCATACTGTACATCTGGATTTGTTCCAGATCATGTGATTTTACCCCAATTTATCAGTACAACATGTCGAAGTACCTACAACTCGTTTGACAGTTGGATCAGCAGCGCAACGTGCCTCCAGACGATACCTAGCAATTAGTCGGCTTCTGATAAATTGGGGCTGAAAAATCATGAGTTTATGAAATAGCAGTGTATATATAGGTACATATTATAACCATTATACGTGGGGAGGGCGGGGCTTAACGAAAACATTCCTTTCTTAATTATTTATTTTCAGAACGATTAAGGAATACTTTTAATTTCCGCAGTAAGATGCATCCTTCTTTCTTACTCGTGTAAAAATAGCTACCTATGTATTATAAACACATCATAGCACGTTTTCATAAAACCACACTCGTATTTTAGTGACCCTTAGAATGCAACAGCTGAATTCTACCTAATATACTACGGTTAAATTTCCGATGGATAGCTGTCAAAAAAGCTAACTTAACTCTACTTCAATATTTAAGGTAAGTTGGGTAAATCAGTTTTAGTAGTGGCACGGCTACGACGCTTCCTTCTTCAATCCAGACGAGAATAGGCGAGAGGCAAAATGTTTCAATAACAAAAAAAAGTTTGTGTATTTTTTCAAACGCCATCAATGTTTATATACTTTGGTCTATAATGCATTCTGGTATTTAAATATACGATTGGTTTTAGTTTTAATGAAAATGTTATGAATATCAAAAGGTGTGTTATTAAATATTCAGGAGGACAAGCCTTGCGCTAGCATTTATTGTGAATGCATATCGGAATAAACAAATTATATTAAAAGACTGTGCTTTCTGATAAACCTTGAGGAGATTAGACCATTTTAATTTGGCCAACGATATAGCAGGAAAATTATGTTTACAAGAATAGGTGCTTGACAGCCTCCTGAATTCAAATATAAGAAAGTTAATGTCACCCACTGATACCTGAAGCTAATTTTAGAAACGTAATGTGAATAGTTGTATAAAAGAAGCAGTTAAGTACTAGCAGCTCATTAAACTCATATTTGCACGATGAAAGTTTACATTAAGATTGACTTCTTATCTTGATTTACATTTCGTATTTCAAAGTAAATACCTAACTCAGTTAGAGCCCGGATTTTTGCGCGCGGCTATTGAAAGATTGTAGGGAGAGAGCAGTCTACTATAATCAGCTCGGCGAACCTTGATCCCTATGACACTGACAGTTATTCCCACGACACAATCTTGTAGTAGCGTCACCGTTATATTATAATCGAATTGGCGGTGTCTAAAAATGATATTTATTAATTTTAGGCAGATATATGCAATTACAATAATATCCCGTTGGAATTATAATAATTATTAACACTTACAAGAAATTATCTCAATCAGACTTTACGTTGACGTCCTGCAAAAGTTACTCCGTTTGGAAGATATCGACTAGTGCGGAAAAGTATCGATAAACAAATATCGAAAATGGAAACGAGTGTACAAAATACATCAATAGAGTACCTACGTGTCAGATTTATAATCATTTAAGTTGTTTGCGATAATAAAATAAAGGAGATTTAACAAATTTATTGTATATACCTACTCAAATAAAACAAAAGCGGTTTATTAATGATTTTTTAATATACATTAATTAATCTGAATCTGACAATGATGTCACTGATTGCGTCTCAGACTCGGAATCCGAACTGCAGCTGCTTTCTCCTATGTTTATTAAAAACGGCTGGTCTACTATATTGTCGTATCGCACGTCTCGATTCCAATCATCTAAGCATAGTTTTTTCGTCTTTTCAACCACTTTCCTCCAATTGTCCGGAGTCACTTGACTACATGCCTCTTGTAGCAACGTAAGCATTTTATTAGCTGTGAATGGCGGAGTGGTGTTAAGCCTGGCTGCACAACCTGAAACAATAATGGTTTAGATTAAAAATGATGCAAAGTCAAAGAGCGAGATCGGGGTAAGTACATTATAAGTACATAATTTTGTACGTTAAAAGTGTGTAATTGATATAAGCACATGGATAAAAATAAAAATGCAATTTGCTAGTGAAATAAAATAGCTTTAAATAGTACTAGCCGACTAGACAGTCACCAGTGACCTAAATAAAAACATGTTAAAATAAATACAAATCAACCCACCTTTGATCTGCGCCCATATCATTTCGATTGCATTATATTGGCAGTGGTAGGGCGGTAGCCGAATCACGGTGTGCCCTTTTGATTTTGCCATCTCATCCAAGAAATATTTCTTCTTTGTTTGCTGTTTATGAAGGTTCAACAATCTAACTAATTCCTTTTTCAGCATTTGAGTATTAGCTGCCACACCATTGTTTTGCAGCCACTCTATTATTTCGCCTTTATTGTTGTTCGCGGTAGGCGCTTTATTAATTTGCACAGAGTGGTATGGGGCGTTGTCCATTAAAATGTAGTGGGGCTCGTTTAAATTGTCTAATAGTTTTGTGAACCATTTCTTGAAATTCTCAAAATTCATCTCTTCGTGATAATCAGTTGTTTTCACGGATTTGAAGGCCCACAAGCAGTTAGGTACAAAACCTTTGGCTGTGCCAGCGTGGCAGATAATCAAACGCTGGCCCTTGCCTTCTGGTGCTTTGGTACAGGATTTCTCTGTGTCGTCTGTCCATGTTTTGGAGACTGAGTGATTGGCGTTGAGCCACGTTTCGTCCAGATAAACCACCTTGTCCCAGTTCTCGATGTTTTTTATTTGTCGTAGAAAATCACACCTCATCAATCCAATGTCTTTCCGCTCCATTATCACTTTTCTTTTGTCACACTTCCCATAACGAAATCCACATTTTTTTATAACCTGTCTGAGAGAAGTGAATCCACCTTTAAATAAATCAGCCGATTTCAGCGACGCTAATAATTTTGTGCAAGTCGGCAGTTCACCTCGAAAATAATAGCCGTAAATATGGTTTCGTATCGCTGCCATGTCGAAATCATCGGGGTTAGTTACGGGTCGTGCCCTATTATGTTTTTTCTTCTTTGGAGTTGATAGTTTGTTCTCCTCCATCGACGATTCGCCGAACTTCTCCTTTGTAATTCGGGAAACGGTAGCTTTGCCAATTCCCAAAGCATCAGCAACACGGTCGCGTACGTTGTCAAGTGGCAACAAAGGTCCGCCATTTTGTTGTTCGCGAGCAAAATAGTCACGCAAGCGTACAACAAACTCCCGCGTTTCACTGTTGAGTACAGTTTTTCTCAGTCTTTTCGGCATTTTGAAACACCAACAAAAACAAAACAGCAACAATAACAAAAACAGAAAACAACAATAGTAACAAACAAAGGATTCCGATGACACAACAAAACACGTGGCGCATACAAGGCGTTAGCACTCGTACTGGCGTAGCGAACTGACAGTACTAGCGTAGTGACAGATCAGATAGTGTTGCTATAACTAAAATTTTAATTCACATTAAAATTATACAGTCCGACCATGTTACCTCTGCATCGGAATATTGGCAACCCCATATACAAATACACGGATACTTGTAAATATAACAAGCATTATAATTATAGTAATGTAGATTATATTTTAAAAACATGTTTATCGATGTGGCTGAATGCAAGTCACGCCATTGCCTATAAAAAGTTGCGATATATCGACACGACCCGTCACTAGTATGAACTGTCATAGGGATCAAGGTTCGCCGAGCTGATTATAGTTATCTATATTATCAGACTATTATATATACCGGGTGTCCCAAAACTTTGCCACATAGCGGGAAATTACCTTAAACATTGAAGATGGGAAGTTTTAGATATAGGTGGATTAGGTAGGGTGTGACTTCTCACGCATAAAAAAGTACCTATAACAAAAAAACGATTTGTCGATAACAGTCGATAAATATTAGTGTAGTTCTCTCTACAACTTAACAAGCACGCAAAAATCCGGGCCTCATTAAGCGTTACAAATAAAGATAATCCTCCTCCTCTAATTAAATTAATACCGATACGAACCCCATAATGTAGCTTTAGCAATATTCATCGCTGTTCAAACTGACTAGAGTCCTTAAAAATTCCCCATAAGATTTAAGCATGTCTCGAATAATCGATGCAATCGGGCCATTTTACGAAAAGTTGTAAGTTATACCTACTGACTTTTCTTCTCAGTGTTCTAGGTGATCCCTACGCAATCAGTGTAATTAATAAATTAACAGGAGATAGACAGGAGAAAATTAAAAGAAGTGTCCAATATTTTTATACAATAATCACTTTTCCATTTCGTTGTTTTCACTCAAGCGTGTGTGGAAAGGCACACACAAAAAAAATTCTCTCAATCAATCAATCATCTCAATTTTCTTATAAAAAAATTGGCAGTTTTTCTCCTATTGGGCTGAACAGGATTTTCAAAATTCTGAGAAGAAAAGTCAAGTTACAACTTTTCATAAGGGTCAATTTATTCAACGGCATGCGTAATGAAATATTAGTTAGTTAATCTGTTTAATATGAGCTACTTAATAAAATAAGTATTTAATGTACCTAATAAATATCCTCGTCAGCTTGAACAGACCGTGATGATAAAGTATAATATATAATAGGTTAATTCGCCATACATCAGAGTTAGCTTGGATTAATATTTTTCTACGGAAAAGCCACTTTTTGCCAGTATTATTTTTGACCACAGACCATTCAAAAGCTATATTTATAGATATATAAATCTTCATATAAATGCTAGCAGTTCCTGCCACATAGACGATAAGTATCTAAACAAATTATAATAAAGCATTATTCAACCCTATGGAGTACGATTAGTTTTATTTAAATGGATGGCGTTATGCTGAATACGATTGTTAGTAGGACAAATCTTAGGTTTTTATTCCAATTATTAACTGTAAGACAAACCAAGTCAGTTAAAATGATAAGTACTATAGGTCAAAGCAGCATGTATCGCTGAGATTTTAGATTTCACTTAATACCTACGACGCCTCGCCTAACTTTAATTCCTAATAGTTGGCACTTATTGTTCACCTCCATTATTATGAATTAAGATTGAATGTGCCAAGTATCGGGCCAAAGCGAGCACTGGGACTTCCTTATAAGTCTTATAACTTAATAGACTCCGGTACTGTCTAATTCGTTTCCATTCGATTTTACAAATATGAACTTCGATGTTAAAGTGTGTCACCTTCGCAGTTAACCCTGTCTGTATTATAATTTATAAATGTTTCGTCAATCTACTCCGTCTTGTAGTCAGAATTCATCGTCCATGTAAATTTAGTTTGGTCAACTGCCTTAGGACGTTTCAAAAAATGTACTTTTTACTTTTTTTTTACAATAATTGCGTTTTGTTTATTTTATTGTCAGAATCAAGTGTCGTTACCAGAGTTGGTAGTATAATAAAATAATAATAATAATAAAAAGTCTTTATTGTTCATTACATTGTTACTTAATAGGTATTTGTACTGATAAAGTAAAAATAGATCCCCTTACAAACTGCAACATTGGAAAGCGTTATGTAGCGGAATAAAAAAACGGGATTGGGGAAATCAGTGGTGAAGTATTAAGAAACTAATAAAATTTTAAAATTCTGTAAAAATGACTGGAGATCTTTTTGCTCAAAACAACGTCGCTTAAGAGGATGGAAAAGGGGTTTGGGTAAATGTGTTGTCATATTTTTTTAATGAGCGGGCCACTCGTTAAATTGGTATATTATGATAGATCTTTTTTAAACAAACATATTTTGTTATGAAATGTAATACTCTAAAATGCATCGGAGCCGAGATATTTGCAATACATATTTCCGCAGGTCATATTGAAAAGTTATAAACCAAACTAAAACATCTCGGCTCCGATATTGTTTAACGCGTTTATTTTTATATATATATGCGTATTACGAGGTCCTCTAAAAGATTTTTACACAAACATCCGTGGCCGCTGCAAGAATAAAATGACAATTTTTCTCATACAAGGTTACCCAATGCCCTTTGCTAGATGTTGCAAGTAAACTTAATGATATATAATTATTAGTATTTTAAATATAAATCTGTCCCAATTTAGATCTAGTACCTACATATACTTAGCTATGTATTTAATGTAATTAAGGTAATCACTCAGTGTTTTTATGGACATTTCAAAGACGTTTATAATTTTCCTTCTAGGTAAATATGATCTACTTATATGATTTATTTTGTACTATAAAATAATCATGCTAAATCCGAGTTTTGCTTACTCTACAAGTTCTTTACCCATCTATAGTTTCCTGATAATCATATTCGATTCCACGTAAAAACTAGATGGGAAATAAGTACCTAGGTAGGTACCTATTTGTCGACAAGAAGACGAAGAAGGAAAGTCTAGAGGCAAATAAAGTTAACGCCAAATTAGTGTCAATATAAATTATTCTTTGCATCTGAAATAAAAATATTACCTATAATTATATTAATAAAAACTAAATTGAGAACCTTTTAAGGAGCCGCCGCACGTACGAAATTGGCGCTATACTGCATGGTATCCGCCGCGTGATTTCTGCCCATGTGCATAAATGCCGGAAGTCGGCGCCAACTCAAAATTACTACTCTTTCGATTTATATCATAAAATACGGCATGTTATTTTTTGTCGAGTTTGACCGGTTCGAGTCCCGACTAAGACGATCAATTTTTCATAAATTCATAAATGCAGAATTTATTGTTTTAAAAAATAAAGGAAAGTCTCTTTTACAGAGAATGTACTATTTGCAACATTTAAGGTAGTTGCCATCCATGTGGCATTCGATCTTTCCACCCTGTATAGACCTTAAGATTTAATTATTTACTAGGAAGTAGATGAATATGTTTTGAAAAGAACTATTTTGTCCTTTTATCGAAAGTCACGTAATGTAAAAGGCAATTGACGTTGTGTAATGGCTTACAATAGGTACAAGTGCTTCCATTACTTGTTCTACCGCGAATAAAGCGCTCTACTGACGGCGCCGGCAAGGATTGTGCAGATTGAGGTCGTTGTCTATGACCCGTGCAGGACCTGTAAGCTCGACGGATAAAAGTCTGTCACCTCCGAAATATTGGCGACGCCAAACAACTTAAAATCGGTGTACCGGTCTAGCCACGTCTAGCGAGGATCCAGAAATCTAGTACGGAATGACCTTGGTTTGGCGCCGGCCGCCACCGTGCTTCCGGCACTTAAAATCCATACGGGAAGAACTCACGCGTACGCGTTCGTACGTGTAGCGGCACCTTATTGCAATAAACAGCGATATGCGATCATGTTTCGCTCATTTGGCGTTGCCTATTCTCCTGCTGCAGACGTTTCGTCTTCTTGTGGGCAATGTTCAGCAGGTCGATCACGTAACGGATTGTACATACAGTCAGCAGCAGAGGTTGCTAAGCAGTTCTAGTGCTCAAAATGATGTACAAACGAACTGTAATGTCAAGGGAATAAAGATCTGTGCAGCACATTATGAGCGAGATGTTATTTTGCGGAGCTACTTCTATGCTGACTGAACCTACGTTAGGTAGATCTGAATGTCAATTTTATATGGAAAAATGACAGTTGGATCTACCAAACGCGCGTTCTAAACGTTACGTTACTTACTCTTACTCCTCGGATCTAGGTACTCAACTTTTTGCCTATAATTACGGGCTCATGAATTTCGCTAAAATGTTTCTAAAATATTCACTAACTTGACGTCAATGTAGTTGCAATCAACCAATGTCTAATTCTAATTTATTTTCGGAACACGTAACCTCGTAAGATTGCGAATGATTTATTTTATAATTGTATAAGAGTTCAAAACGTGTATTAAATTGTACTATATTAGTACGAAGTAAATTAGGAGTGTAAAACAGACAGTAAGTTATACCTAAACATAAATGTTCGGTGTATTAATGTTCTATATTTGAGCAGTTTTACCCAAATGCAAGCCTGTAAAATAATTTCAAAATATATGTATTTTTGTCTCAATTCAGAAGCTATATAATACTCAGAAGTAACATGTTTTCCTTGTAATAATGGAAGGAACTTGCAAAATGTATATACTTACGTGTCACAGGTATATGTTTGTATGTGATAAGACCATGTAAAAAGTCAGGCTGAAATAAACGCCTAAACAAATTACATTTTGTTTCATTTTGTCTACAAACACTGTATATAATACTAACAGATAAATATAAACTAATTTAGTAAGTATTAGTCTACAACTTTTACAAGTACTAGGTACATACACTGAGAAAACCCGGTCAAGTGCGAGTCTGACTCGCGCACCGAGGGTTCCGTGCAAACTAACAATTAACTCAAGGTAAAGTAAAAGTCCCAATATATTTGTTAAATTACTTATTTTAACCCAACACAATATAATTCAATTTCAAACAACGAGTAACTCTTACACCAAGACAAATGAATCCCGTTTTTTTTTTGACCTGCTATTGAAAATAAATATACGCGTCCCAATCCCAACCCCATTAATTCTAGAAAAATCTTAACAGCGCCATCTATCGGCCCCATATGGTACTAACGTGCAAGGGCAATCGGCTTAGTATGTATGTTGGTCTTTTAGCGATTATTGTTTATCACGTGAACTGATCTCGATTATTATTGTTTTATTTGATAGAGAGCACTTCTATTTATAGTTTTATAGGAATTTAAAAACAAAAAAAACTTATAAAGTTGATTAAATTGCAAATCTAACTAGGAAATGATTTTTGAAAATAAAACAAAAAATATGCTAGATACAGAAAAAATAAAACTTTTCCCGTAATATGTATGTTTATCTTAACCACAAGTAATTATTTCAATTTTTTCGCTTGAATAACTTCGGAGATAAAGGAGATAAATGGTATTTTTTTTTACATTTTCCTTCATAGATCATAATTTTCCGAGTGTAGAAAAAAAAAGAAAAACTGCTTCAAAAAGTGCAACTCAAGCCCTTTCGAATGATACCCCACTTGACCCTATAGTAGAATTTTTTTTTTGCCCCCTCCTAATATTCGTAAGTTTTTATAGAAAAATTAAATGTATATTTAAATTTTTCATTTTCCATGCACGCGGATAACTCTCATTTATAACCATTCTAAGTTTCAAGTTGATAGCTTGAGTAGTTCGTGAGATATTTCACTTTGTGACAGACAGACAGACGGACGGAGTCGCACCATAAGGGTTCCTTTGTTACCATTTTTGGTACGGAACCCTAAAAATGGATTAAAGACGACGTAATGAAATATTATGCAGACAGTAGAAAATACGCTGCTTGCCACTAATAAAACAGTGCGCAACACTTTAAATAGTGACAAGAATCTAAATATATTCTGCTGGATAATGAACTTATTGTGCAAGAAACCTCACCAAAACATAAGGTTGAAATGCATTATCTTTTATCGTGCAAGTAGCATACAATATTATGCACACAGCACCAAAAATACATAACGTCGAATAATATTCAGTGATCAATGCACGATAAATTAATGACGTCACAAATGCAACATAAAATATCGTTATTTGCGTAGAAAGTTATGGTTCAAAGAATTGCACTATGGTGTTTTGTGCAATGCATATATATATTTCAGACTATGCAGCAAGTTTGAAAGTGCAAAGCCGTAATTAAATAGTGCGTATACACATAAAAGTTTCGCAAGCAGAGGCCTTGGTGGGTGGATTGGATGGATAGTGTGCAGTCCGAATCTTGACCTTGCGTGATGTGCGTGTTTATTCAGAGTCGAACTAAGGATTTAATGGGATGGGAGACCTCCTCAGAAAATGGGATTTGATGAAGAAGTCGTCGAACACTTTGCCAGTAAGTACCTAGTTATCTATTATTTAAAATGGTTAGTCGTAAAATGTAGATTGGAGAACCTAAGTTTATAATTGCGTAATTTACATAAATTTTATTTGGTATTTCAGGCGTGTACCAGCTATAGGTTTGCTCTAGGCAGGGAGGAGCAGGGCTTTCTTGACTTAGATAATTAAGGAGTGACACCCGCTGACTGAGCCCCAGAGTCACAACTAACTACAAGTGCGGGACAGCCCGCTAGCTGCTGGAGGAATCGTTCAACACACCAGCCGATTGCAGCACTCCTAAACCCGAAAACTTCGGGAGAATCAGGTATGGTTTACTTCTCTGTCCCATAGAATGTGTGGTTTGATGCTACTAAATTAATAAATTTAATATATTTCAGGTCGTAACACTCTGTAAGGCGAAACCTTAGGAGGGCTATACTAAAAGCCTGCCAGAGGGAAAAAACCAGACCGGGCCTAACGCGCACGGCAAACGCCGACTGACAAATATGTTAAGCTGCCTGAAAACCATGATCTCCTGCAGATGAGCCAGGATATAGCGCAGCCAACTTGGCTGACCTGATGATGTACTTCGGGTTCGGAGACCATCGCACGGAACGTCAGCGGCACGTATGTGTTATCCTAATACTATTTCACGGAAATCGAAACGTTTCAAACGTATAACCGTCCTTATTTATCAGAATTTATTCAAAAAACTGAATTTTAATTAAATGGTTTTTTTCAGATGATGACGATTCTAGATAGCAGGTGCGATAATATTGCTGAGTTGCATGTACAAGATTTTGCCGGCTGCAAGCAAGAAGGGGTTTCTGGAAGCCGACCCGAAGTGCTGTTTTTTTATTAGCCTGTTAGTGTCTGTTTTTAGTTATGTTTGTAGTTATTTTTACGAAAAATAAATGTTAGTATAATTAAAAAAAAATATTTTTAATTAGAAATAGAAATGAGTAAAAGGATGATGCCAAGATAGAAAAGCACTAAAACATTTAGTGCACTCGCATGTAAAAACCTGGTTCTATCATGGGCAGGCACGAAATATTACGGGGCACGTCTTGATAGGCACCAATTAGTAAAATGCAAACGCGCATAATAGCATAATACGGAACTATAAGTTATCGCAATGCATTATACTATAAAGTGCCTGCTTAAGGCAATACCTTATGATTCCTTGAACTATCTTCTATATTGCGAGCTGCGAATGAGCTTGTGACGTCATTGAATTGATGACGTCACGGTGGAATCATATTTTTTTGTGCACAGCCGGCAGCGTAACTTTATGTGCGTGCACGATTGGTCAAAAATGTCTGCATTCACATAAGTTTATAGTGCCCCATTTTTCTCAGTGTAGAATTTTACTATTACTATATAAAAGGGTAATCTCTCACTTATAATAAATCTCTAATTTGAAAATGGAATCAGCCAGTATCAAACTAAGCATTTACGTGTCCCGAATGATCTCGGCTTCCTATGAACGGAAAAACATGTAGATTTTTTCATAAGTACATTATTCTTCTCTAGCTTCCGTTTAGGATAGTTTTTATCCAACTGCGAGTTAATTAATTTTCGGAAACATTTGATCTCATTAAATTATTCAGTTCTTCTTCTTGAAATCATAGCCGCCATATCCGTCAACTGCCAGTGACATTAAAATGGCGGACTTGCCATATCTAACTAACAGTAATAATTTCGATCCGGTGTTGTGATAGACCTTCACAAAACGCATATTAAATTCAAAAGCATAAAAAAATAATCGATTCTGATATGGAAACTTATACGCGCTAAATTCGTATTGCTATTGAGGCGTAATTTCAATAAATGTATAAACAAATTTCAACAAAATAACGTCAAAAGTCTGACTCTTCCTTTTTTTTTAATGGCATGGCCTAGCGATGTCTCGCGTTCAGCCAAAACATCTAGGTTTATAAGTTTCTGCAAGATTACACGCTGAGTATTTGTCACGATACTTAACGGCTATCACAAGATGGCGCGGGGGCTCTCTCGATTTTTCTCGCACTATACGTCTCTCTCTAAGTTGTATATTACGTGAGAGACGGATAGTTCGAGAAAAATAGAGAGAGCTCGCGCGCCGTCTTTTGATAGCCGTGCTGGTTTGTCAGTATTTATATTTATCAGCAATAAACAGTAAAACTATATTAAATCAGTAAAGAACGGGCCCCTTTTTTTAAAAACATTAATTGTCAAGCGCGTCAGTAGGTATTAAGGCGGTATTTTACTTCGTACTTCGCGCCTTCAAGTTGACATTCAGCCTATATAGAGACACAGGAATCGGCCAACATACAGATAAAACTTTTATCATAAAGCCTGCAATACACATTCCTTAAGTTGACAATGGCGGGAACATACAGAAGATCGGCAGAATGTGATAGTGCGATCTGAAACATTGCAATATGAAAAAATAAACATATTACTTTAATATTTTTAATAATTACATTAATTACCTTTAATAGAAAGGGACACGGACTCGCGTTATGGTTCTAGAACTTAGTTAGTGGTTAGGTATAGCTTGGAAAATATAAATTCAGACGTTAAAAAAGAGATCTTTTGTTCCGCGTAAACACTTACCGGTCAATGGGTACCTACTCCGGGTACTCCGGGTATTTATTAATTCTATATACATCTTTACCTGAGAGTCGGAGTGACACAAGATGATTTCAGTCATCACGTTTGTATTTATTTAATATAAAACAGTGTTATATTATAAATATGTAGAGAAGAAGATATATAAAAATTTAATGCTGCAGCCTGTGTCCTACCTGTTGGATCTATGGCCACAAACATCTACTAAACTATTACCCCATAAAACGAGTTTTGTCCCTTTCTTACTAATTTAAACATCAAAGAAAAGAATTTTAACGGCATTTTAGCTAAATTAGGTTTGTTCAACGTTTTACTTGAAAGGTTAAATTAGAACTGCATGTGTCCTATGTCCAAAATAAGAAATTCGTCAACTCCCACCACATTACCATGCAAACGAAGTCGCAGGTACAGCTAGTAGTGAATAATAGTAATATGGGTTTATAATAAATTATTAACTTAGTCCAGATTATGTTATAGATTATTATTTAGTAAGAACATTAAAAAAAACAATGGGTTGGCTTACGGAATACTTACATAGTAGGTATTTTACTTGTTCTGTGGGTTGGCTAAAATAATCCTGGCAAGACATTATTTGACAACAGTATTCATGAATAATATAAAAAAACAATAATGACTTTTTTCTTATTTACTTATTGCACTTAACGAACAAATATTATACTCTATGAAACCTATAAAAGATATTGCAACATAGAATATTTAGAGGTTATAATAAAAAAACGTAAGAACACAGTTATGGGCCTTAATCTAATCTACGTTTTACCTTTTCTCATGTGAGTAACGACAATTACCCATACATTTTACATGGCTAACATGTGACTAACAAAATTACCCATACATTTTACATGGCTAACATGTGACTAACGAAATTACCCATACAGTTTACATGGGTAATTGTCGTTACTCACATGAGAAAAGTTAAAGCGTAGATTAGATTAGGGCCCTTAACTATGTACAATTTTTTTGATTTTCACCAAGTAAGTTTGTACGTCTATCGGATTTTGGTAATCAGCGTGTTTGTTTAGCGTGGAAATGAATATAAAACCTCCCTTCTATGCAGTCATTTCACGGTTTAAAGTTTTAACTAGAAGCCAATACACGCTGTCCTGACTATAACGTCATGTTGACAATTGACAATAGTTGTCTATAACATGACAGCACGGCTATCATTACCATCCTCACCACTTAGATGGTTGGCAGTCCTCAACTGTGCGCTTCTCCAGAAACTTCCTGCCTCGCACAGCTAATCTGTGGAATGGATTGTCGCCTGCGGTATTTCCGGACCGATACGACCTTCAAACCTTCAAGAAAAGAGCGTACACCCATCTTAAAGGCCGGCAACGCACTCACAACACCTCTGGTGTTGCAGGTGTCCATGGGCAGCGGTAATCGCTTACCATCAGGTGATCCGCCTGCTCATTTGCCTCCTATAATATAAAAAAAAAACACGCGACGGCGCGCGAGCTCTCACGATTTTTCTCGCACTATCCGTCTCGTTCTTATTAATAGAACACTTAGAACAAGAGGTATAGAGTATAGAGCGAGAAAAATCGAGACTATGTCGCGGCCGTCTCATGATAGACGTGCAGGTATGTATGTTATTGCCATATATGAAAGGTGTTCGCAGCGCCACGCTGTCAGTGTTATAAAGAAAGTTGCTGGGCTTTTACCCGTATTTTTCTACAAGGGTAGGTTATTTTGCTCATGCACGGCCCGCGAGCTGTCGCTGAGATAAAGATAGTCTTTTTCTAAACATTCTAATTAGAAAGAGACGGGCCGTCCTGAGTTGGACATCTGCAGTAATTTTTTTGGCATCCTTCGTGTTGTTCAGTTGTTTTATTTGCATGGATTTACGTGCGAAATCCAGGCACTTAGATAGGCTTAGATAGTTCCGATACGAGAATGAAGTGACGTAAGGTTTAGTCATGCCTAAATATTTTAAACCTACTTCTAATCTAACATGGAAAAAGTTACCTACCTACTCATTTGTCTTATAGTGATTATGATACTTGACATGTCGACCATTGCTTAACCGATTGACGAAATTGTTTTAATATGTCTACCTTACAAGGCGGTACTTAGTCTTATTTTCTTACCATACAAGATATGTCGGTTTTTACAATTAGAAACTTAGTAAATATTAGCTGTTTTACTTCTCGAGCTTTTTCACGCAAATGAGTGAGTTTTCCCTTTTTGTTGTATAAATGTTTTTTTTTTTGCGTGCGATTTATTATTTATCATAAGTAATACCATGCCTTACTGACTGACTTAACAATTTGAAAATGTAACTCAGGTTAAAATTATAGTCCTGTACCTATACCTCATATGAATAACACCTAGCTACGTTCAGACTCCAGCAAGAAGGTACTTTCTACATCAGACCTGCAATATTTAATTTTCTCGACATATGTCTATTCTGAAGGCGTGTATTATGAAATATAATAATATGCGGTAAAGATGCAGACAATAAAACGAAGTGAGGAGTGGCGTATAATGTGGCACTTACCGCCGGTAAGACGTGCCATTCTGCAACCTTTTACAAATTAGAGTTGAGAGGTGGTTTGCTTTCCATACAAAACGTTACTTGACATTCGCAGGCTAACAGTGGCGTGGTATTTTAATAAACTTAGGTAAAAAATTCAATTTATTTTTTTTTGAAATTTTCATAAATTGACTTTCCATTCGGGCAAAATTCGCTCTTTCCTCCCTGCCAGACTAAACTTGTATAAACTAGATTAGGTAATTTGAGAAAAGTACTTTTCCCAAGGTATCACGGCCCAAACTAATTCCGGGCAAATGGAAAGCCAATTTATGAAAGTTTGTTGTTACATAAGTTTCTTAAAATATCACGCCATTAGCCTGCATGTCAAATAACGTTTCGCACCGAAAGCAAACACCATAATGTGGCTTACTTCTTATACCTGCATAAAACTGTCATTGAAATTGAAATCCTCTCCCTTGGACGATAGAGTTCCTTTTTGAATAGACTACTTTGAAGCAATTCGGCCAGCCAAAATAATCACAAGTAAGTACCTACACGAGTAACATGACTTTAGCGTCAATTCTTCTTCTTCTCAGAGATGAGACCATCGTCAACATGCAAGCTTATTGAATGAGCAAGCGAAACAAACGAAGTTCTCCGTTTCAGCTTGGGCAAAAATGCTTTCGTATGACCGGCCGTCCAGATGACCGGCTCTTCTCATCTAAAGGAGTGAAATTCCCTAAAATAATGACGTGACGGCGTCGCAAGACGTCACCTCACTAATCAACCCCCCCCCCCCCCCCCCCCACACACACACATCATACACAATTCATCATTCCAATTCTTCCCGTGGGTGTCGTAAAAGTCGACATTTTGCCGATATTTTATAACCACTATTATGCTAAAAGCACAGGAACATAAGTTCCCTGTGCCCTGCCCCTATTGGCAATGGAGGCGTGAATGTATATATAATTGCGATTCTTAAAATTGTGTAAAAATTGTAGAATCTCCCAGCATCCCGCAAGGTCGCCTTAGCTCTCTCAATTAGCGCCGATAACAGAGATAAACCTGATTGCGCCGCGATAACACGCCGCCGGAGAGAGTCAGAAGAAAACTGGTGACGTTGCCAGGAACCGCTGTATCCGGTGCTCCGGTGCTCCATGGAGAACATCGTGATACCTATCCAAGTGCCGTGTGGTTAGAACAACAACCAGCCCAATAAGTCTAAAACTTCATTATATAAAGACCGAGTTTGTCGATTACTTGCGGAAGACATAGACATCTGTGGGCAATGTGAAACGTAAGGTGCAGAATGTATCGAAACAAAATATGGCATTGGTGAAATATAGTGTACGGTTTCAGAGTTAAATTGGTGTACTACTCATATAATCATCAAAACAAATATGAACATGGAAGAAGCTCAGTTATTAAAAGACGCCGAGTTTAACCAAATAAATCAACTGTACGAAGAATGTTTGGTCTATTTACAGTCAAGCAATATTAACAATAGCTCCACCAACAAAGAACCTCCCATCAAACTTAAAGAAATTGAATATGAAGACGACACAGACCCATTATACGAAACTGTACCTGACAAAAAAGTGAATGGATTCGTCGAAATACCGAAACCAGAGTTCAAACTAGAAAATGAGTTGAAAAATTGTAAAATGGAAAGTACCAATTCCGTAGGGTCGGAAATCAAATCGGAGAGGCTCAGAAAGCTCTCCCAGACGTTACCCAGGATAATAATTACACAGAGCGACGCCAGTTTAAACGTGAAAAGGCATATGCCAGTGGTTTACGAATTTCAAAAACCTAACATACCTACAACTGACAAGAAATCTCCAATAGTAAAAAAAACGTGAGTTTATCAGCCCTTTAGCTGTATTTGTATTTTTTTTTTGCATGTTGGAGGAAACGATATAATAACAGAAATTGCATTTTTTTAAAGTACCTAATTTTTTCTTACAATATTTGAAAGTTTCGGGTTTTTCCCGCTCAGAATCATAATGAGAGTCTTTTTAAACTATTATGTGATATTTTTATTTGTTGTAGGTAGGTATATTGTCTGGCTCGTCACAAAATTCATATGTAAAACTGCTTTTATTTATCTAAGCAACTTCGGTGGACAAATGTAAAAAAATCTTGACCGAGTCATGATTTTGAGTAAGAAAAACCATACAAACGTGGTACATTTTAAAACGGCATGTTAGAATATAGGTACCAACTTTGTCCACACAACGGGACCCGCTATATCTAGGTAGATATACTATTGTAAAAAATTAAATAGAAAAAAAATGACACCAGAAATTATTCGTACTTACTAAACTACGTCTGTCCACTTATGTCGAGCTCCAGGAGACTCTTTAAGGTTATAAATCTAACACGTTCTCGTTTACAGGTCGACACACGTAAAAAGATCCCTGGCGGCCATATAAAATGTATGGCCGCCAGGGTTCTTTTTACATGTGTCGACCTGTAATTTCCCTTTTTGATTGTGTTTGGTATAAACTTAAACCAATCTTTTAACTTTCCAGTTTCGGCAAAAATCCACCGCCGCTCCGCAACCGTTCAGCCTACGGGGACTTCCCCAAAAGACTAGTTTCGAAGGGCGGAAGCGAGAATGTGGCACTCATCTCTAACGTTCCTTTCGAGAGGATCCGACTATTGAACGACACTTTCCATACTCTGGTAATAACCTTACAGTAAAACTGTCACCTTCTGTTGTGTCAAGTCAATGGAGTTGGCCGGGGGAAGGTATTTGCAGATGGTGCCAGCATAGGTTTTACCTGTCAGTCCTACCAAAACTGTCAAATGCTAGTTTTTTTTTTCGGAATTTATTTGTTTAGAATCAAGCCGTTTAAGCCAAATCCCATAGAAAAAGGCTAGTGATTAGGTAAAACCTATGATGGCGCCATCTAGTCAAACATTTGACAGTTGCCAACCCCATTGTCTGTGAAGTCTGAACAGATTCTTTACAGCGCAGCGGTACCCACGCGGTACCTAAAGCCGGATTCACATTTGTCTGTCGTGTTGTGTTGTGTCGTATCAGAACGGTATCGGTTTCTCTGATGCCGTCGTCGTCAGAGAAATGTGAACGCTGATAAAATAAATGTATGAAACCGATACCGTTCTCATGCGTCACAACACGACAGACCAGAGGCGTCTCGAGTCGAGGCGAGTGGCTCGGCGCCCCCGTAGGACCGTGCGCCCGGGTGCAACGCACCCCCTGCACTATAGGTAAAGCCGCCCCTGCGACAGACACAGTTATAGCTGCGGACTTCTGTAAAGTGGGGGGGTTCTCCCAATTGGGAAAGAACCTCCACAGTTCTATAAGGGAGCGTAGACACTAAATAACATATTTTCTCGAAAGAGGATTAAAAATGTAGTCAAGTGGAGAAAAAATCTACGCAAGAGGTTAAATTAATCACGAAGCTATAAGTGTCCAAAGTTTTAAGAAGGGGTATGTTCTGTCTCTTTTTCGCAAAACGCAACGCAAACAAACGATGACGCTCGTAGATTGTTACGTCAGCACGTCACTAAATCTCTGGTTTCCTAGGATAACGGAGCCGTGATATGGCGGTCAGATAGACTATCCGTGTCTTTCTAAGTGGTCTAATTAGAAAGAGACGGATAGTCTATTTCGCCGCCTTATGACGTTACCGCTATCCTAGGAAACCAGAGCTTTATAGACGGCAACGTGCCGTCATCGTGTTCGGCGCCGCCCTCGACGCGGCCCCCCGGCAGCCTCGCGTATTGTGACATCACACATTTGCGTTATTAAAACGGTTGTAGCTTCGTAATTCCTTGAGTTATCTGAATGGGATTTTCGTCACTAGGCATATTTTTTTGCCTTCGTTCTTCTGGAGCAATAGTAATTTTCGAGTCTTTGAGTGAGTTATTGAGTGACTAAATATAATTTCTTCCCAGATAAACCTCCGTTGGCGCTGGATCGTAATCGGCACGGTGGTGGTCCACTTCACACTGTGGGCGGTATTCGCATTGTTCTGGTACATCACCGCTCTGGCCCACTACGACTTTGAACCGAACCCCCCTAAGCGACCATGCATCACGGGTGGCAAGGACTTTGTGTCAATCTTCTTGGCTTCCGTTGAGGCTCAAGTACGTTATCATAGTGCGGATTCTTTTTCTAGACCGAATTCACTTCGCTTTGCGCGTAGTAAACAATGCTATTGTCTTTCATTGTTGAGTGGTGAACAAAGAAAATGTTTGTGTTAAAAGTAACCGCTAATTGATACTGTAAAAGAAAAGTAGTAAAGATCAACACTTTTTCAACCAAAAGGCGGCTTTAATATATTTAGTCGCTATTCGAGTTCCTAAAGTATTTAATATAAACATGGCATTTTGCTGTGGCACGTGGCTATTATCGCTAAACAATAAGTGCTATGCTGGACCGATGGGTCTTAAAAACCGCATAGGTACCTATATTAACTAACGCATATTAACTACGCATTAGTCATAGACATAGAAGTCATAGTAGTTTGATTCATGAACAATACAAGATTGTGTTCGAAAATACAGTGCAGATACCAATAATAAGAATAATCTTGCCATCAATCAGTCTGTCACTCCACAAATCAGGATGCGCGTCCGATCGTCCTTGATTATCAAATTGCCCAGCCTTTGAGAGTTGCCGACGAATTAAGATGACAGCTCCCGCCTTAATTCCAGTTAGACGTTTCCTTTTTAAGATCATTAAACTTAGGCTTTATATACCTACTTGCTTCTGCACGCGACTCTACAAACTGTTAACCCCTATTGACCCCTTGAGGGGATGCTTTACGGGAAAATAACCAGCCTATGTCCTTCCCCGGGTCTCAAACTACCTTTATACTAATTATAAATTTAAAGGCATCGCTGGATGCGGGCGGCGCAGGACCGGTCACTTTGAAACTCTTTGTGGCAGGGTTATATCCAGCAGTGGACGTCTGTCGGCTGATATGAATGATGACATATGGATATTACTTATTTCCAGACAACTATTGGCTTTGGGGACCGTGCTGTAGACGAAGAGTGCCCGGAAACCATATTTCTATTTATAATGCAGGTGAGTAACCAAAGGGTGATGTGATGTTTCATTTGATCAAACGCTCGCTACGCGCGGGGACATACCTATAGTGTGGGAACGGGGCACCTCTGTTGCACTTACTTACCTGTCTTGATTGAAGCAACAAAGGTGGCAACAGAGAACAGATGTGTCTATCTTCCCACTCGCACCTTTTATGACCCTGCCCGCAGCGGGCGACGGTGTTTGATAATAGTATAACTAGGTATTTTATTTATTTTTACTTTATTTATTTATTTACCTAAATCAGGCAACGAAGGCCCATATCACAAATATTACCCTAAAGACATACAATTTATTGAAAAAAAAAATTTTAGGGTACCTCCCTACATGTAAATTGGTGATGTATTTTTTTTTCTCGTTAAACCTATAGTGTGGATATAGTCGTTGGATAAGTTGTTCAAAAATATTATGGGTTTTCTAAACCTATTTTTCAACTCAGTTATGCGTTTGCGAGATAATGGGATTTGAAGCCCTAATTTTTGTTCGAGTCATGTGTCCTCCCCCCTGCCGGCTATATGGCTACTACTGGGGATGCGAAAAAATTCGTGGCAGTAGTACATATAATGAATTTAAAAGTAAAACTATCACGGACAAGTAGGCATAAGTAGTTACCGAGTAATAGTCGATTAACTTAATGTGTCCTTGGAAAGGCCAATTTTCGTACAAATTCGGTCGACGCAAACGCACTGCACGACTATGCAACTAAGACAGACAGGCAAAAACTACGGAACCCTACACTGCGCGTGGCCCGACACGCACTTAGCCGCTTTTTTTTATAATACCTAGGACGCTGCAAAAGTACGAGTGTTAATTAGTCTAACGCGTTTTATCTTTTTTTTTTCAGTTAATCTTGGGTACCGGTCTGTCGGGCGTATTAACCTGCGTGGTTTACGCTAAACTCACTCGGCCAGAGAAACTCTCCAGAGATGGCGTGGGCTTCAGCAAGAAAGCTGTGGTTAGTAACAAATAAGGTTATTTGCATTACACCAGTTGGCGACCACCTAAGTGCCTCAGTTTATGCGACTGTTTGTCTTATAAATAAACTAAAAAAGGATATTTTTCCGTTCTTTAGTAGATTCCTATCTTATAACAACCAAAAAAATTCGATACGGCTAGTGAGCCGTATCGAACACAATACATATAGTGGTAAGGTATGGTTAGGGTCTATAGATAAAATTAAGTATTATCTTTAACTGAAGAAACCTTGACCTCTTAATAAGTAATGACTTCGTATAACACAACTTCGCTGTGCATATTTCATTAGGCGCTCCAATATTGTATACAGCAGATCAGCAGACGATACATAATGCGTAGGTACCTCGAACAATTCATGCGGATGACGTCAAACCTCTCATAGGTGATTTCAAAGAGTATTTTCATAAACAATCACCACTTATAATTGTTGGATATGCTATGGCCACCTTATTATACATACATACATACATACACGCCTTTATCCCTAAAAGGGGTAGGCAGAGAACATGAAACTTAAAATGCTCCAGCGCCACTTTTAGCATAAATGTGGGTATAAAAAGAAAAACAAAATGTGATATTGCAGTCACAGGTTGCTAGCCCATCGCCCACAACACACTTTAACCCTGCTCCCTTAGTCGACTTTTACGATACCCACGGGAAGAAAGGGGAAGGAATAAGTACACCTTATTTGTGCATATTTTGACTCTAGCAATTATTGCTATCGCTTGTCAATTCCCTCTTCCAATCTAGGCAGATACAGACGCATTTTGTTAATTTAAAATAATATTTAATTTACTATGAGTTCTACTACCATTTGAAGTCTGCTATTCACGTGTATTATGAACAAAACATAGCTGGGTAAACAGGACTGCGTATTTTTGTTCACATTTCAAACCACTTCCTCTCACTGCGTGTGTCCAGCCCTGCTGACAGGTTATGGGCCCAGGACGCTTCCACTGCGTGTGTCCAGACCAGAGCCCTGCTGACAATCATTTATCAACCTCTTTAATTAAACGATATCGTCACTTCAAATGAGCCGAGTACACTAATAACATAAATAATAGTATATCATTGCCTTTTTTAATTGTTTTATAATATATTTTCATTTATTATAAATAATCGTACCTACTATAGCAAAATCTCGTAACATTTATTCTATTCGACGATCTCTGTAGCCTAGTTGGTAGTGACCCTGCCTACGAAGCCGGAGGTCCCGGGTTCGAATCCCGGTACGGGCATTTATTTGTGTGATGAGCACGAATATTTGTTCCCGAGTCATGGATGTTTTCTACGTATTTAACCCTTTGAACGCCGAGAGCCACTAAAGTGGTCGAGTGCTATCGTGCCCACCACGCCAACAACCTTTAAAGTGTTATGGCGGACACACTGTCAAAACAATTTTCTTACTGTCAGATAAGTTTCATATTCGCTTTTTAGCTGTCAAGATGCTGGCGTGTACGTCACATTCTGAAACGAAAGTGAAATTGGTCAAAGGGTTAAGTATTTATTTATCTATATAAGTATGTATATCGTCGTCTAGTACCCATAGTACAAGCTTTGCTTAGTTTGGGACTAGGTCGTTGTGTGTAAGATTGTCCCCGAATATTTATTTATTTTATTCACGACATCATCCCGTCATCCTGTATTTTCATGGATTTACTCACGATTATTTTGTTACTTCGTGCGATATGTCTACACGGCTATCACAAGACGGCGCGCGAGCTCCCTCGATTTTTCTCGCACCATCCGTCTCTCTCTTCTTCTTCTTCTTCACGTGCCATCTCCGTCCCGGAGGTCGGCGACCATTAGTCTATACTCTCTTCTATCATTAGTCATGCGAATTAGTTTTTCAGTGCTTTCCACCTCCGACCAGTCTCTAATGTTCCTCGTCCAAGATATTCTTCTTCGTCCACGTCCTCTTCTACCTTCTATTTTTCCTTCAATTATTAGTTTGAGTAAATTGTACTTGTCGTTTCTATATATATGTCCAAAGTATGATGTTTTCCTCTTTTTGATGGTTAATACAACTTCCAATTTTTTATTCATAATTTCTAATACACGTTCGTTTGTTACTCTATCTGTCCATTTAATTTTAAGCATTCTACGATAAATCCACATTTCAAAAGCTCTAATTTTACTAATGGTATTCTGTTTCCAAGTCCAACTCTCACAGCCATACATTAGAGTTGGTAGGACATAACATTTGACCATCCTCCACCTTAGAGCTAGGTTGATTTTTTCTCTCTCTTATAAGAACACTTAACAAGAGGTATAATGCGAGAAAAATCGAGAGTATGTCGCGGCCGTATCATGATAGACGTGCTGATGTCACACGGAAGTTTAAATACAAACATCATCCTGTTTGCAAAATTACGTCATTTTTACGCCATCCTCATGAATTGTTCGAGCCGATATCGAAATGATAATACTTACATGTCTTGACTATTGAGCACATATACAAAGCCCTTGGGGCCTTGATGCAGAGTATTTTTTAGAATTTTGTTTATTTGTTCAGAATACTTTATAAATCAATACAGATACCAAAATGTTCACGTTGCAAACTAGTTAGTAAGTGCGAGCGCAACGGATGTCGAGAAACGTTAACCTTCTCGTATTATCATTGGTCACGCAAATAATTTTAAGGCCAGGTTGGAGAAATATAATACTTTGTATATAATAATTTTTCAGATAAGCGTGCGCGACGGGCGACTGTGCCTGATGATCCGAGCCTGGGACCTTAACTATGACCACATCATCAGCTCCGAGTTCACTGCCCACTTTATCAACACTTACAAGTTTGTGGATATTTTTCGATCCTCAATAACCGTCAGTCTGTCAAGACGTACAAACCATCTTTCTACAGATAACGCGCGAGTTGAATGCAGAGCTCAGGAATGTGAGACCGACAAGGACAGCACTATACTGCAGGCACGCGAGAGCACGTGAGGACGGCGGCGGGGCAGACTCTTCATCCCAGGTTCCGACTGCATTCTACTCGCGCGCTATCTGTATTGTAGCTATGTATTCAGCCCGAATGTTATCTACCCTCTGCCACCCTCTGCTCCTACTCAGGAGGAGGAATGAGGCTTCTTCTTTAATATACCACTGTCCTATCTTGTCCCAATCTTGCCCACTACTTACTCGTTATCCGGCCGATACTATCTGAACAACCAGCTGATCTGGTCTGTCTGGTGGTCTGATCGTTTTGATAATCTCGGTCACGATTTAAGTAGAAACCGTTTTCCGGCCGGACCGCGGCATGATAAAAAAAAAACATACAATCGTACGCCATGGTGGACAGAAGAACTAACAATACTTAAGAAAAAGGCTATACATATCCACCATAGGATTCAGGACCTAAAACAAAACAACAAAAACATCGAAAACGCTATAAAAGAACAAGAGGACATACGAGTGGAGTATTCGAAAGCTATCCAAAAAGCATCCAGCGATCATTTCAGACAATTTTGCTCACAACAAGGAAAGGAAGATGTATGGACTCTTACTAACCGCCTGCTTAAAGATACCAAACATATACACAATTATCAAAAATTACATTGAAGATAGGATTGTGCATCTTAATTACTGCGATGCTACTACCACGAAAACATTATCGAGAGGATGCGTCCAGGGCTCGGTACTCGGTCCACTGATATGGAATTTAATTATGGACGATTTGTTATTCATGAATCTACCTGAAGGTTGTCACATTCAGGCATATGCAGACGATGTTTTGCTGATCGCCAGTGGAAAGTCTATGCAAGATTTAGAATATAATACAAATGAGGCTCTAACAATAATAACACAGTGGGGAGCTAATAATAAATTGACATTTGGTCCCGAAAAAACTCAAATGATAACGAACACACCTAAAGCTGCAAATGCTCACATCGTAATGAATAATATACAGCTCGTATTTCAAGACACCATACAATTACTAGGACTTCATATTGACAAACGTTTTAGATTTATTTACCATACCCAAGAAATAGTAAAGAAAGCCATGAATATTTACAAAAATCTCTGCAAGATAATCAGACCTACCTGGGGAGTTCACTCGGCAAATGTGGAAACTATTTATAAACATGTAATAGAGCCCATAGTGACATATGCTGCGGAAATATGGGGTGAAGCGGCCAGCAAATATAAAATCGTCCAAAAAACCTTACGATCACTACAAAGAGGGTTTGCAATTAAAACCATTAGAGGGTTCCGCACTATCTCCACTACAGCTGCAATAGCTCTTGCGGACTTCGTCCCTCTAGACTTGAAGGTTATCAAGGTAATGGAGATCGAAAGAACAAAGTCTAGAGGGACGTCCTCATACCTTCCAGATGACCTCAGACTAGAGCAAAGAGTTCCACCTGATAGAATGATTCACCCTGCTGAGCGTCCAACAGTCGACTACGTAAAAATCTCAAACAGCGAAGAAATGGAGCCTTATTATAACGCCAATACCGTTCGAGTTTTCACCGACGGTATAGTAAACACAACGAAATGGTCGGAGCCGCTTACGTCATGTTATACCCGGATGGTAGACAGTATACCAAGAGGTTAAAATTACATAACAACTGTACGGTTTACCAGGCAGAATGTCTAGCTATCGAGATGGCCTGCAAGAAATGCATTCAAGACCGGCTTGAAGACGTAGCTATCTTCTCTGACTCAATGTCTGCCCTTCAAGAGCTTGCCAACCGAAATTCCACCCAACAAATTATACATAACATCCATAAGCACATTAAAAAGATCAAAGAAACGGGAACTATAACATTTGGATGGGTAAAAGCACACAATATGATCCATGGTAACGAAATTGCGGACACGGAGGCGAAAAAGGCAGCGACTCTACACAAAACTCCTGACTATGACAGATTCCCTATATCTTATGACAAACGGCATCGCAAAATGGACACCGAGAAAGCACTAGCACGGGTTTACCAAGAATCAGCAACTGGAGCACACATGAAGAAAGAGTTGCCGTCTATAACCGACATACGAAATATAAGAGCCTCAATTGCAATCACCTTTCAACTGACTCAGGTGCTGACCGGGCACGGGTATCACAAAGCATATCTCCACAGATTCAAAATTACAGCGGATGACCTGTGCCCGTGTGACAACACTACCACTCAAACAATAGATCACTTACTTAAGCAATGTCCCAAATACATCCTGGGTCCTTGGCATGATAAACGGAATGGCGCGGGCTGCGGCGCACAGTGACGAACGGGAGACGGGAAGCGAGCGGTAGTAGAGGCGTGCGGGGGGGGGGCGTCGACGCGGGCGCGGGCGAAACGGCAGCGGCTTATCATATGCTTCTTTGATGCTTCGAATTCAATATAAAAATTAAAATCTACAATTTTAAGAAAACGAAAGAACGCCGTGTATGCTTTCTTTTCTTTTGATAATGAAGCGAAAACATCATCCTGTTTGGTATCCGGCTGTACATCTGTCATCATAGCTCCGCACTCTCCGAGTCCCCGCCCGCACATCCGCACCTCACGCTATGTTGCTGTGCCAATGTACTGAATGTAATGTTCCTACTGACGATGCGACGATTTCGCGGAAAGAAAGACAAAACGGCAGCGCCGGCGGTTTGGCAACGACGCCAAAATCTAAATATCGGTAACCTTTAAAAATCGGTTAAGGTACCGAAAAAAATAAAGGTTACCGTTATATTTCGATAGCGAAATATAAAGGTTCCGCTACCGAAACCGCTATTTCAAAACCGATATGACGTCATATCGGTTATGAATAATACCGGTATTTTTCGGTTATGCAGTCCCTGGCTAACATACTGCCTTAATGAAACAAAAATAAGTGTGCCTAAGGCATCGGGGCTAGATTACTTTGATGACTTCTGCCGACTCAGAGATCCCATTTAGTTTAGTTTATTCTGAGCGGGTTAAGACGCAGGCTACCAATACTTTTTCGTCCTAACATACGTCGTCTTTTTTTCGTGTTACCTACAGAACAAAAGAAGGCGAGATAGTCCGTTACTACGCTCGATTATTGACGCTGAAGCAGCGTCAGTTCCTCCTGTGGCCCGTGACGCTCGTGCACGAGATTGACGAGGACAGCCCCCTCTACGGATACACGCCGGACGACATCCTCAACATAAGGTACGGCTTGGTTCAGTCCAATATAAGTATATGAGATGACGTAAGGATTCTACTGATACCTCATACGCCTTAATTTAGTTGTCCGGGTGAAAACAGAATAAACATAAACATTTATTTTCTTAATCTTGACACATTCTAAAACAGTTTTACATAAATACAGACTTTGTGAAATCATAAGTGTACAGAATCTTCAAGATTTGGTATGTGCCATTCACAGAGGTTTGCCTGGTTCCTACACTAGGCAATGCCTGTCCCGCAGGAAACCAGATTACAGCCAAGTAAACAAAATTTACCAAATTGACGCGAATTATCCAGAATGACATGCATACATGCAGTAGCGGCGTTAGGGTAGGGCGCGGTGTCCGTGCTGAGGCTCACCCAATGCGCCGCCGCAGAACCGGACGAAGGCGTGCGGCGCATAACAGGCGCCTACCGCCATATTGAAGATAACAAGTGAGAGACACGGGGGCGTCTGCCACCCATAAGAAACAGGTCTTCGAGGTGGAGAGCGTGCCGGGTGTTCGGGCACGCTCCTTACGGTGTTTTTTCTGGTGGTGGGTACTTACCCCTTGACGGGTCTCATATAGAGACAGCTGCTGGCGGAGTCACGGAAGTGTGCGCAAGCGTTCCCGTGGCTTCGCCAAAGGGCAGCGCGTAGAACACCGTGGGGTTTTAGACGGTAGTCCGGGCATTCCCGGGAGTCTGTCATACCCGTCCTGGTTCCACAGCCAGGCGGGATGCGTCAAAGCATTTCCCCGCGAAAAAAAAAGAAAGGCCGACGGCGCCGGACATAAAGGTGCACCGGCGCCCCTTTATGACCTCCCGCTTGAGTTACGGAGCACCCTAGAAATCTCGCCCAGGCCGCTGGTATTGCTAAAACCGGCACTGCATATTTCGATGGTCATTAGTGTGTGATGGTTATCCTTCATCCTCTTATGTTTTTGACACTTATTTCAGCTCCACTCTATCGAAAGTATTGTCACTGTTTCAGTTTCGAAATAACGGTGGGACTGAAAGGAGCATCCGCGTCAATGGGCACATTTACTCAGAGCCAGACTTCTTACATGCCAAGGGAAGTGGTTTGGGGATATCGTTTCCCTTCTGTTGTCAAGTAAGTAGGTCATACATTAACTCAAAGGGTTCGTTGTCCGATTTTGCCGCGACATGTTAAACAGTCTCTTTTTCACAAGTGTCTGGGAAAATATGAAACGCTAGGACTACTATGAATACTAAGATAATCGAAATTCATGGATATTACTCAGTTATTATTATCTCATCGATCTTCTAACGCGATTGCAAATTGGGGTAGATTTTAACCATTTCTGGGGCAACGGTTTTAATGTTCTACGATTCTCAGACTCAACAACTCTCAGAGCAACAACCAAGATTTGTACAAGCTTTTATTTAACCTGCAATGTGTGTAACTATGTTTGTTCGAGTGGAAACTTGTAACTCAATTTTGAAACAATTATCTTCAACCGATTGAGCAGAAATGTTGGGTTTAAGTATAGTTTGGATGACAATTCAATATTATGGTATCTATCGAGCTGATCGGATGATTAAAGGTGGCCATGGAAATGAATGGCACTTAGCTGGACTTACCCTATATTTAAGTAATTCGATCAACTCAAGTTGCAGTTGTAAACCTTTTTAATGCCATTCATCGCGTACTAAGGTGACATCTAGATGCCAACCTTTTATGAAGAAGACTTTGACAACGTACGCCCTACCACCACCGTATAGTCGTTCTTGGCGGCGTGGCCACTGTTGGCAACTCCAACACAGATTATAGTGACCGGAACGCCTATCATTCCATTCATTAGTTCCTGTCGCGTCTATACATTCATTCATTCAATATTTGTCTCTCTAAAATTTACCGTGTGCTTTATTAATTTAATACAACTCTCAAACTGAATACTTCACTTCAATTTCAACGAGAAACAGCGCCTACAACCACTGCACCACTGTTGAGCCGCGACAACACGTAACTCTTGAGCGATATTGGCGTCCAAAGTAAACACTGTAGTCAATATTATTTTTACAGATACAGCTTTCGTAAGCAGAAATACGTGATTGACCACAAGAAACTAGACGCCATCGAACCGGTAGACACGCCGATTTGCAGCGCTTGCGAACTTTATGGGTGAGCTTCTCGTACGAGTATACGTACCTACTGCTCGTGTAGTGGAATAATGATCCGCTAATTGAAGCTAGTTTGGTTGTAGTTTTAAATTTTATAAAGTATCAAGAATTTCTATATTCGAGATGGCTAAAGCATGTTACAGGGATATATCCCCATTTTCATGCAGATACATAGACAGCAGCCGGGATCAACTGCTTTGCGTGCCTTCCAAAGCACGGAAGCGCTCATTTATACTAACCACTCAAATCAAACATCTGACGGTCACGCACCCAAAGACTGACTACTACCATCTTTGCTTAACCTGCGTTATCATTTACGACTCGCAGCCGCCGCTAGGCTATGAGCGCTTCAAAGGAATCACGGGCCTGTTATCATTATTGCATTTAGAGTGCCTCTTGTCCTAATACTAGACTTCATCATAATTGAATAACGTCCACTGCTGAGGGAGCCCAGTGCCAAATTGACCGGCCCAGAACTCCATACTAAAGCAATTTTTTTTCTAGGTCAATGAAGTCCAATCCGTCCCCTCCCCCTTCACCCCACACTCCCGGCACGCCCGGCTCCCCCTCCAGCTTCAGCGACCAGGTTTCAAGGCTCCACATCAATCGTTCCTCGTCGTTCTGCAAGAAGCCCGCTAAGCAGAAATCCATGCCAAACCTGCTAAAACCTTGAAGTTATTCGATAAATGCGAATACGTGTACCTATGCATATACAATACATGGCGCTAACTTATAGAATTCTATACTACTTAACTAATACTTGTAAAAAATTTAAGGAAGATTTTTCAAAAGTCAATAGAATTGTAATTAATCATCACTCATTATTATAACGATACTTTTAAAAGGATTGTTATTTAAGGTATGTATAATATTACTCAACTGTAACAAAGTATACTTATAATTAAGTATAATAGTCCATATTTCATTACACAGATGTTCAGAAACCTTAGTATTTTATTTAAACCAATCTCATAATCCCTACATCGGCCTACTTTCAAGATTGATGTTACTACTGTTCAGAGGATCGCGGGTTCGGATACTTTGTTTTATAAAACTAAAAGTAGAAAGGTAAGTAATTGGGCCAACTTGAGAAATATCTTGCTTTTGGATAGGCATTCGTTCGAAAGTGATATTGTCCCCATTTTTAGGGTTCCGTAGTCAACAAGCAACCCTTATAGTTTCGCCATATCCGTCTGTCCGTCTGCGCGTCCGTCTTCGGATTAGCTCAGTAACCATTACTACTAGAAAACTGTGATTCGGCATGGGTATATTATACGTAAATCAATCACGCCGACAAAACAGTACTTATCACAAAATCTTTAGAATATTTTTTTTAGGGTAAGTACCTCCTCTGACACCTAAAGTGGGAATATATATTTTTTTCTCGTTAAACCCATAATGTGGGTATCGTTGGATAGCACTTTCATAAATATTATGGGTTTCCTAAAACCATTTTTCAAATGGGAATCACGTTTTCAAGAATTTAGGCTTTAAGGCCCTAATTTTTGTTCCAGTCATGTGTCCCCCCCCCCCCCCCTGTCAGCTAAATGGCTACTACTGGGGATGTGAAAAAATTCGTGGTAGTAGTACATATAATGAATTTAAAAGGAAAACTATCACGGACAAGAAGGCATAAGTAGTTACCGAGTAATAGTCGACCAACTAAATGTTTACTTGGAAAAGCCAATTTTCGTACAAATTCGGCCGACGCAACCGCACCGGACGTCGATGTAACTAAGACAGACAGGCAACTACGGAACCCTACACTATGCGTGGCCCGACACGCACTTGGCCGGTTTTCAGACTACTAAGACGTAGGACCTAGTTTCCACTGGCCAAGTAGATCAAAATAGTCGCACAAAATAGTTACCATACTTGTAAATATAGTACCTATACTTATACGCACTAAGAAATCAAATATCAATAAACCTTATCAAATGTGCACTTACACTCTCAATCATCTCGTCGTCTTGTCAGTTATCGAAGTTAAGATAGAAAGAGAGAACTATTAATAACGATAAATTCTCGTGCCTTGACTATTATAATTTGCTGAAAAACATGTCCTCAAAAGTTTCTAGGCCACCTGATCAAAACATACAATACAAATATATTTGTATCTTATCTTCTGTCGGATAAAGGTGCGCTATCTCGACAAGATAACACGCATATAGTTCTATTTTACAATCCTTTAGTACCACACTTTTTAATATATCGACGATTTCTCAAGTGATTTTCAAAGAAAACTGTGCTGTGAATCATTTAAATTAATAAAGAAACGTGACGAAAATACTAAATGACTTAAAGAAGTGATCATCATACTTTCCTACAATGTAAACAATACTGACAACAAAGACTATTTACTTCAGGATTTCGACAATCGCAGATCAGATGTCAGTAGTAAGCTAGTAAATGATACTCAAATGTGTGTACATTGTTGTAAACCAGCTACGGTGTCTACATATTGCCTTGCATGAATAAGAATAACATCATGAATCTAGCATCTACCTTTGAACCTGAGCGGAGAGGCAGCCGCAGTCGAGCATTGGAGCGATCACTTAGTTACTCCGAGGCCATTGGCAATAGCTCAAAGCGTCCATCAATAGAAATACCAAGAATCGACGACACCGACGTCTACAACAACGAGGAGCTTAAAAAACACTACAGAATATCCCAAACCTACGTAGAAGGAAAAGAAATCGCCTTCCCATCAGTCCAGACAAATTACGACACCAAGGTAATCCCATCAACCCTGAGCTTCGGTACTGAGAGTTCGCAGTACTCCAGCGAAGATGAACGAACAGACAAAGGTCTAATAATGACTATAGACGTAGAAACTGATAGCCCTACCACAGCTACCACTAGGAATCTATCAGACGCGTCTACAAGACCGTTAGTAAGTTCTAACGTGATGAGTGATAATATTTATGATACGATTGAAGTAGTGGAGAGTGTGTATGATCATGATCATGACACGGGGCCTCCTTCGCATGGATATTCGTCGCATCTGGGCAAGCGGAAGAAAAAACAACTTGGACATAGGTAAGCAGTAGGAACCTACATTTACGGACACGATAATACTTTTCAACAACATCTTGTAAAAAAACAGCCCTGCGATAAACGCCAGTCAGTAGGTATAATGACATTGACTATGCCAGTAGCTACTTAAATGTGACACCTAAAATTGAATCAACCCGATAATTTTAGATATGGACTTCTGATAACATACTTTTGGGCTCCCCCACATCTAGCGTCTCCCGAACGTCGACGCCTCACCGACGCACGCGCGGTTCGGCGCCGCGCTCCCGCAGCGCCGACGCGACGCTGCGGCGCTTCTCGAACGTCGACGTCGCAGTGACGTCCGCGCGGCGTCGGCGCCGCGTTAGCGCCGCGCCTCCTCGACGTCAGTGGCGGCTATTGAGCGTCGGAGCGTCTTGTCGGCGCCCACGCAGCGTCACTGCGACGGACAGAGCACGCAACCCACCGCGTCTCAACAATATCAGTTGTAAATTAGGCACCAAATAGGATACACGTACTTACTGTTCGAAATTTGTTCGATTATCAAAAAGTCATGGATTTTGAATTTCATGTATAAAAAGTTCAATATCTAACTCGTCTTCCGACGGTGGCGGTGACTGCGTTTCCGACATGACGTGTTTCCTGTGGTGCTTACGTAAAGACTAGTCAAGTCAAGTAAGACGCGGCGGGCAGGGAGCGGGGGGAGAGACGCTGCGTGGGCGCCGACAAGACGCTCCGACGCTCAATAGCCACCACTGACGTCGAGGAGGCGCGGCGCTAACGCGGCGCCGACGCCGCGCGGACGTCACTGCGACGTCGACGTTCGAGAAGCGCCGCAGCGTCGCGTCGGCGCTGCGGGAGCGCGGCGCCGACGCCGCGCGGGCGTCGGTGAGGCGTCGACGTTCGGGAGACGCTAGATGTGGGGGAGCCCTTTGTGTAAATCACAATTCCGTGAATTCGATTGTAGGTAAGTACGTTAAATCAGGTAAGTATTTACCTGGGAATTTTTTGTCCCATTTTGTTACTCAAGTTACCTTTACACTACACATTTTTTACTGTTTTTTAACCGACTTCAAAAAAAAGGAGGAAGTTCTCAATTCGGCTGTATTTTTATTTTTATTTTTTTCGAATGTTTGTTACCTCAGAACTCCGTCATTGATGAGCCGATTCGAAAAAAAATTTTTTTGTTCATATGTATATACTTCCAGGCGGGTTCCATTTTTTTTCAAAATTCAGTTAAATGATGGGATCCATGAGGAATTGAGAGGACTCCCCAATTTTATTAGGCACGCGTGTAGTGATTTTGGTATTATCTGTTATAACTCGTGTATATCCGGAATCATACATTTGGTGGCGAGGAATTGATGATGAAGACCACAGATGACTTATCGAATTCCTCAATTATGTACTTAAAAGTGCAAAAGTACGTCACAGGTTCTGATAAGATTCCGTTGAAATAGGAACTAATGAAGTGCCATTGGTGATGATCTTGGGGAATCGATGGAAGTCCTCAAATATTATCGGCCGACATACAGCGACTCGGTTTTTTTTATAGTAATCAACGCATTTGCTATCGGAAATCAGTTCATGTGGTAAATTGTAAAAAAAAATGGGAAATGTTCTCGTGACTTGGCGGAGTACTAAATTGAAGTCGGTTAAAACTTTGTTTTTAAAGTAATAATATAACTCAAAATCAGGAACATAGAATAGGCACCTTTCCTGTAGATAATACATACCATACATACTAACTAATATTATAAATGCGAAAGTGTGTCTGTCTGTCTGTTACCTCTTCACGCTTAAACCGCTGAACCGATTTAGATGAAATTTGGTATAGGGATAGTTCGAGTCCCGAGGAAGGGCATAGGATAGTTATCATCCCGGAAATCATCCCCTAAGGAGATGAAATCGATACCGTAGTTCACAATCGTACTAATTACGAGGAAAAAGGTGGTGTAATAAAATAATAAAGTTACAATTTCAGTGACAAATAAAATGTAATTAGTACGACTGTGAACTACCTAGGGTATCGAAATGTAAACGATTTTCACACGGACGGAGATGCGGGCAGGATATATACCTACTAATATTAGTATCACAGGCAGCGTTAGCAATAATACCTACTTATGCATTTAATTTTCTTGTGACAAAATTAATTTCTAATAGCAAAAGCACACAACAGTAACTACATATAATATTATATGCAAACGTTAACATGCATCGCCACTTTTGCCTATGGTGGCACTTCACTAAACTTGGCGTTGCGTGTGCGACTGTGCGTGTTGCGTGGTTGCCTCTCTTTCATTTTCTTTGTCGTAGGAAAGAAGAACAACACGAATATTTGGGCAAATGTCCCAGCTTTATTATGATCGCATATTTGCCATGTTCCGTGCCCTAAGAAGCTGTGGAATTTTGCTCCTGGGTTCGTTATAGGCGCTTGCACGTTCAGCTAAAGATTTATTTCTCTAATCATGATGTTAGGGTATAGGTACCTTGCTGCGTAGCGCTTAGTAAATTTCAAGTTAATCTGACCACATTAACTCGGCCATCAAGTGAGAAACAACTAGCAAAAGATCTCTAGATAGGTAGGCCTGGTCGAAAAGATCTCTAACCTACCTATCGTACGATACAAGTGCAGTTAACGTAGGTACTTTATGTGCATGGCACTTTATAACAACGGTAGGACTACATAGTAAATCTGTTTATTTGCAGACATCGGCCCCGACGAAAGGCTCGATCCAGACGCGTGGTTTGCAAGGACGGCGAAGAGAACGTGCCCGTTCGAAGCAACATTCCAGCCAAGTCGATCAAGTACGCGCGCGACATTGTTAACACAGTTGTTAGTAACTATGCACACTTAAATAATGTAAATGGGTAAAAGAGAATACGGTCAAATAGCTAGGCTTCTACTATCCACGCCTTCTTAGAAACACGTGGTCGGTCTAGAGGCACGCGGACAGGAAATGTACACACAAAAAATGGTTATCGCGGCTCAGCGGCAAAAATGCTGATAAATTACTTACGCCCCGGCATAGCTTATAAATAGAGACACGGAACTTGTTTCAAACTGACTCGCCCGCTAGCCACGGAACGGAACGGTTCAAATTATTTGGTCAATTTTATTCTGACTTAGATCAACGCAAAATGGCGGTTTATATTGCTGATGATGGTGGCGGCCCACTTCGTGTTTTGGCTGGTGTTTGCTGGAATCTGGTTTGCCGTGACGAGCTCGTACAGAGATGACATTGGGGACGGGAAGGACCATTGCGTCATCGGGACTTCTTCCTTCGCAGGGCTGCTGATGATGGCCGTTGAAACGCAGGTGAGACTTTCTTTATTTCTGGATCACATTATTCATTTAATTAGTAGGATCATAGGATGGTGGCAGTTTCCCCTTTGAGTCTGTATAGGCTATGTGGCGCATGGTTCACCAACACTTTTAGGTTAGGTGAATCCGATTTAGGAGGAAAAAAGGTTGATATTATGATTTAGGTACGAATTTATTTATTCATTTCCATTGCAATCGTGTTGTTATGTTTAGATAAGTCGCTGCCAAGTGTGTCAAGTGTATAGTAGGTTTTATTACCGATTTAACTGACATAAAAAAATATAGTGAATATAAAGATATAAATACGATCATCAAAACCAGGTATAGAGGAAAATATTTACGCACGTTATGAAAATAAAGTGAAATAGAAATGATAATGTATTAGGTGCAATCATGGTGCCACGTGGTCTTTATGTTTGGGTGCGGCGTGGCCGACGAGATCAGAAATACTCGGCCATTACATAGATAAGATTGAGTGGTTACAATACAAGTAGGTGTAGCACCACCTATAGCTTTAGATTAGATTATAAAATGATCCTTCAAATATAGACTCTGTGCACTAAGCATGGAGGTTCAAATTGTTAACAATAGTCCTCATATTCTACTATGCAAGTATACTATCTACCTACGATTTAACGCTGTAGGTGCGTGGAACAGAAGTTAATGTTATCGAAATTAAAATATGTGGAGCAAGGTTTATGACGTGTGAGTACCTATTGTTCGTTTTACAGATGACGATCGGGTATGGCTCCAGATATCCGAGTGAAGAGTGTCCCGAGGCTATTATCGTTATGGTTTTGGAGGTAATTCATTTTAATAAATAGGTACGGTACAATCGAGTTCTCCAATATCTACACAGACAACCTTTCAAAAATATCTATACAGAGACTTTATTGTTACTGACATAAGACACATGCGTAGATATTTTTGAAAGGTTGTCTGTATACAGTTTATTGGAGAACTCTACTGAACCTAGTTGTACTGTTTTTCTGATCGATATGATTGTACATATAAGTATATGTTTTGATTTAAACTTTCACAGTTCTCACAGATTATTTTTTACTACACGCCTCTTGCTATCAAGGATGTTTTGACAGATCCGAAACGTCGAGTACTTAACGTCAAAGAGTCTAATTACACGCGATTACGTGGCGTTTAGTAAAAAATAATGTACGTACCTATTTGATTGTTTTATCCGTCGTCCATACAGATTGCATGCACAAAAATGCGTATTTATCCCGAAACAGAAATGGCTTCTAATTTTCCCAATAGTTACATCGCACAAATCGTTGGCGCTGTATTAGACAGTTCTTTTTAACATGAATTTCAATTCCAGATAGTAGCTGGCACGGCATTGTCAGGAGGACTCTCCAGTTTGCTGTTTACGAAACTTGTGCGACCAAATCGCCACGTGACATCTGTGGGATTTAGCAAGAAAGCGACTGTGAGTACCAAATATACTCGTATAGGTACCTATACTAAAACATTTTGCCGCCATTATTCACGTCCGAAAGTGACACGGACCCGCCAATGTTTTTCCTTGTGAATATGAACCTTAGTTGAAAACATCAGGGTGACTTTGATATTAGTACCTACCCGCTATATTAACGCATAATAAGTAGTTCTTTTTGACGCCACGAGCACGACAACATGCAATACCTTTTTGTGTTGTTAGCGTCCGAAGGGTTAACCCAGATATTACTCACAGAAAACGGTTACCTATCTGAATCACTAAACTTTTTTCTCCTATCTTCGTTTCGGCATTTACTATTCGACAAACTTCGTTTGCCTCTTTTTTCGTTTGTCCGACTCTTTAGTTCGCGACATTTACGGCTGGTCATTATATGGTTTAGCTTTAGTAATTGTTTGACAAATTAATGATTCCCAATTATTAGTATACCCGCAGTATCGTTATACCGACGTAACGATTCGGTTGATAATCTGTTCGTATTTTATCGAATAGGCTTTATTATAGTTGACATATATTATTGTTACATTGTTGTATATTGTGTGTGTATATTGTTATTACATGAGAGGAGGCCTGTGCCCAGCAGTGGGACGTATATAGGCTGATGATGTGTGATGTGTGATATTATTGTTTATAAGGAGCACATATATGTTACTAATTCATATGTTTGTTTATGAAAATGGTTATTACGCATTTTAAATGTTTAAAAACATTAGCAAAAAGTTGTGTTTATGGTAAAAAATGTATACAAACATGTGTATACTATTCTATTATTATACACTGTACACACATAATATATTAGTTCTTTAAATAAATCGGTAAGTACTAAATAATTACAACATTTGTTTATCAAGTTATTTCTTCTGACCTGGCCCTTACTTATATACTACATATGTAAGTATTATGTAGTAAAAAAGTGTTCAGTTCTGGCGCTTCGCCGGCCGCTGCCGCGGCTCGCTCACTACGCTCGCTCGGCTCGCGCGCTGTAGGGTCGCAGTTAACCTAACACTCCTCCTCGCTTCGCTCGTCGTCGTACCTACACTGACCTGCCTTAGTCTCTTCAAAACTACTTTGAATTTCACTCTAAATGAACATTTGGCTAAACGTATGAAATGCGGAAAGTAATGATGGATAAGTAATAAATTGGCTGAGAAACAGAAGTTGTAACAAGCCAATGCTCAAACGACTGTAGCGGTAAAAGTTTTTCGGACAACTGAAACATTTGGATAACATGAAATGGTAAATGAAAAAAGTAATCAATTGTATATTCGGAGAACTCATAAACATACGAAAAGTTTTCGGATAATCGATATTCGATCAATAAATTTTAGTGATTGCGATAGGTTACCACAGAAAACGCTACGGCCGATATATGTTAGTAAGAACGTCGTTACATAAAAGATGTTATGTAGGCTACATAAAAGATGAAACACACGTCAACACTTTTCGAGACAAATGGGGTTTCAATTAAGTCTTCCAAGACCTGTCTCTGCTTTATAATTTAGAGAGTTAAGTAATAATTATACTAACGTATTGTTATCTTTAAAGGTATCTCTTCGCGACGGCCAGTTATGTCTGCAGTTTCGTGTCTGGGACCTGCTGAACGTCCACTTGATCGACAGCACAATCACGGCATACATGCTAAAACCAATCAGGTCAGTCATCAAAGTGCTTAGGACTCAGATCAATCGGCGATGATACCGCCTACGATCATGATGAATGTTTGTTTCCATATTCCATGTGATGATAAAATAGACTGAGACATGCAACTGAACTTACTAAAACTGAACACGAGACGACAGATTGCGCCGTAACTTGTACTTTATTGCAATGAATTCTTGTTCAGGACGCTAGAAGGCGAGATGATGCAGAACTACATTCACCAGTTGAAGTTGAAGGAAGCTCGCGCCTTCCTGCTTTGGCCCATCACAGTCACACATATCATCGACGTTGAGAGCCCCCTTTACGAGTTCTCTGCTCAGGACATGATGGACTACAGGTATTTGGACGGAGCCATGTGTAGGTAGACCGCTTAACTCAGTTTTCGCCTGCACGGCGTACGGGTGGCGGCGTAGGACGATAATGGGGAGCCCACACGCAGGCGAGGACTGAGTTGAGCGGTCTACCTATAGTAAAGTCTGAATGGGAATCGCTTTTAATGTGGCCTTACGACCACTTTAGGGTGTGTATCCAGTCCACCAGAGCTAAGCGAGGCAGCGCAGCGGTTTGCGAGGAAAAAAACATCACCAGTATCTATTCCTTTGGTGGATTATTTCCTCACACACCGATACACTTCCAGCTCTGGGGGACACTCACCCTTAGGTTAGTCGGTAGCGAAGGTTCTGGGTCAGTTAAGGTCCTGGGGCCGTATACAAGGTTACAATCGACAAGCGCTAACGCCAATAGAAAATAATAAAATTTATGGGAATATCAGATGCCGACGAAACACTTTTCGTTGGCATCTGTCATTCCCATACATTTTACTCGTATTCGTTTTCGCTTGGCGTATTTGGCGTTAGCGCTTGTCGATTGTAACCTTGTCTACAGCCCTGGTTTCAAATCCAAGGGTTTTTGTGTGATGAGTACGAATGTGTTTGTATGTTTCCCGAGTCATGTATGTTTTCTATGAATTTATTTATTAATTATTCATATAACTATGTATATCGTCGTCTAGTGCCCATATAGAAGCTCTGCTGAGTTTGGGACCAGGTCGATTAATGTGAGATTGTCCCCAAATATTTATATATTTCATATATTTTCGTCATGTGCTTATATATGTTGTATATTTGTCGATCCTTGTGTTTTGTGCAAAATGCACAGTGCAGTCGCTTATTTCTGTTATTGTCAAATGTTATATATAACTCATAACTTATGAGTTATACTCAGTTCTCACTATTACACTACCACAAATTTCTATCAGAAAGTAAGAGTATCCTTCTCATTATTACCTACTACCGATTTTATCAGTATTACCGCTGGTGGTAATGCCTACTGTTATTTTGTCCTCACTATTTCTACCAGCCAGTATTAATGGTAGGTAGTAAAGGTGAGGAATGCATTTTAATTTTTTCCCAAGTCAGTTAAAATATAAAACAGTATTTCTACCCGTGGGTCATACGTACCGTGTTTATAAAAAAAATCTTATTTCCTGTGGCTATATAAATACGTAATGTTAACAATGTTTGTATCGCACAACAATATATAAGGTGCATTTGAATTAGGTACCAATACTTTTAGAGTTGATAGTACTCGTCTCTAGGAGTCTATTTATATAAGAAATAATAGATTGTGTTAATTTTTGAAGATAAATAAGGAAACAACATTACTGCGTAAAAACACCCTGTTAATGAGATAGTTAACAATTTTACCGCGAATCATTGACGTGTGTCACACACAGCGATGTTCATTTGACAGCAAGTGTTAAACACCTTGTCAGTGAAATACACAGGATGGTTATTTTTGAACTAAATTTTAAATTATATATTTTGTTCTGAAAATTAAAACAAAAATATCATATAAAAAGTTATCTTAATTTCTACTTAAAGTTAATTGTTTTGATGTAATGTAACACCTCTTAAAACATTGATACCTAATTCGATGGCACCTTATATAAGGGGAGACGCCGTTTGAGCGGATTAAGAGTCCAAGCCAAAAATTTGGCTTTGTATCTATTCCTTAATATTGACAATGTTTACAGGAAGGCACACCTTGATCTAGGTTCATGGTAGTTCAGTTCAGTTCAGTTATGCGACCCTGGTAAGAATTCGTGGTAGTAACTAGTAATACCAAGTAGGAATAACAAATTGTCAAAGCAACTAACATGATGCCAAAACGCAACCGAACGACTTAAAGTCACATATGAATGAATCTTACTAACATGTCTCCTTATCTGAAGAAAAAGCTGGTTGTATCTCACTAATGGGTAATTTTTGGTGTTTCAATGTGTTCAATCATCTCCACAGATTTGAAATCGTGGTGTGCCTGACAGGCGCTTCGAAGAATATGGGAACAGTGACGCAAAGCCGGACATCCTACTTGTCTAAAGAGATTAACTGGGGCTATAAGTTCAAGAACGTATTAAGGTATGCATTTCCTTAAAATTTTACCGGAAAAATATGCCCTTTAAGTGGTTTTCCTGGAGAAAACCTGCGAGCCAGGTAACCAGGGGGGTTACTGAATGAGGAATTGTTATCTACTATTTAAAAACTCCATGGCCACCATTTGCTCTCATGCGGAGGACTCCAGGATCTCATACTGAACGCACTGATACTCACGCCTCGCTACATTTTGCTCTTCCTTGGGTCAAAAAGATCAATCACCGCTTTCCCCAGGGTTTTTAGGCGAATGTCCCGGCTCCCGCCAAAATAGTCACGACCCCGATGTTTAGACTGCACCTTTAGTCGCCTTTTACGACAGGCGGGACATATGCGTACTACCTTTAATGTAAGCGCGTTTACTAACCGCGAAATGTTGTTTTCAGATATTCCAAAAGGAACGAGGCTTATGTGATCAACGTGGAAGACCTGAACACGATGGAGCAAGTGGAAACCCCGCTCTGCAGCGCTAGTCGGCTCAAGCATTTCGAAATAGACGTCAACGCGTCAGTCGACTTCTCTATACCAACGTGCCCATCGTTCAGTGTGGGTAGTCTGGTAAAGAATGCGTCCAGCTTGATCCAGGATCAGGGTATGAGGGCGTCAGAGTCACTTCCATCGACTGTTCCGTCCACGCCCAGTTTGGGCCCTACTGGGACCCAGAGAAGCTATGGTTGGAACTTTAAGCGGATTTACCCGGAGAATGTCATGAAGATTGAGTGACAAATGGTTGCTGCAGTTGAAAGATCACTAATTGTGTTTTAGGCATATGCTTAACAGTCAAATAATCTATGAACGTGTAATATCAAAACTATCTTAGTTATGTTTATCGAATTTATTTCTATTTAAGTAGATTAAGGTATTAAAAAACATTGATGTACTTACATGATTAAATAACGTATTAAATTTTTATTTTGTTTTACTTACTTTTTGGACATAAATAGGTTTACCATATACCCCCAGTTTTATGAATATTATATTAGACCCGTGTTAACTTTAGACGAAATATATTACATATTACCTAATACCTACTAATCCCACGATAAAATAACAAGCGTAAAATTATATTTCTTAGGATGGATAGACATAAAGGAACCAACTACCAACAAACCTACATAAGTATAAGTATAGCGGGTTAGTGGCCAGGATGTCTTTAATGGGGCTTCTAAACGGGCAAAATTTTCTTGCAATTTCTGGCTGGCAACTAAGATAAACGTCCGAGTGCTCGACGCTGTACAACTAGTATGTACATATGTATCGTATGGGCACTTTTTATCAAAGCAATATGGGTGAAATTCGAACTAAGAGGGTTTTTCTTCATTCGAATTTAAGCCATGTCACTTTGACATAGAGTGCCCATGTCAAATACTAGTACAGCGTCGAGCACTCGGAAGTTTATATACTTATTGCTGTCTTACGCTGACTTTGTACGCTAGAGCCAGATGCACATGGTACTTGCCGGCCACACATTGCCGTAAAAATGATGCCCGTTTAAAAGCCCCATAACACGTTAACCGCAAATAATGTTTTAGGGTGAGGCCAGACAAGCGTAATTTGCGAGCGGTAAGTCGCGTAATTTCGGTCCGTCGGTAGATGGGCAAACCGAAATTTCCATCTACTTACTACTTACTCAGAGCCCTCAGAGGGCGCTTATGAGAGGCACCACAGACATTTTTTATTGTCTGTAGAGGGACTCAAGCACACATGAGTGACAAGGATGTAAGCATAGACAATACCATCAATGTCAAATCTCCTATCCTTAAGCGCTATAGGCTTTTTTTGTTTGCTGTGAAAATATTGTATTAAAACTGATGTCGCCGATATAAGTACACGATTAAATTTTAAAAACGATATCAGACGTCATGAATGTACAAGGATACTTCTCTATTGAGTAAAGTTAATTTACCCTCGTCCCTTTCGGGGACGCTTATTCGCAGCCAGGTACCTACGTCTATTTGATCTGACAGGTGTACCTAAGTAATTTATATTTATAAAACCTTGGTCTCAGTTTTGCTTGCTACCCCCCAAAGAATAACTTAGTAAGTACTTAGTTTTTGCCACATGGTTTCCATAAACACTGACCCAATTTTGATATTAAACTATATATTAGGTCCTCCTTACCTATGAAATTGGCGTTTTGTATGGAGAATAATATGAACTGTGATTTTCATACATTGAATTTTGCGGATTATTCAGCAATGTCATAATCAAACCAAACAAAAAATAGTTCGCATCATAAAACTATGCTTACTTAATTGAAACACATGAACCGGCAGCACCTGAAGAGGGTGGTTGAAATTTTAATTAAAACACTAAATAAAAAAATTAAACCTATTATTTGTACTAAAACCTTGTTATACATAGTCTAATATTAAAATTAAAAAATAATTTAGAAGTTGCAAAAGATGTGAATAAATTACGTACTTACAAAATGATATCTGGGGGAAAACGGCAATTTCATAGGTAAGCACTCAAGTAATGTATAAACGTAAAAGTCCACTGACTGACTTTAATCAATGCCCAGCCCAAACCGTTGAACCAACGTAAAAAGCAATTTTTTTCGCAAGTATATATAACGTTAGTACCCACTAAGGGGGTAAAAAGGGGGTTGAAAGTTTGATGGTGATGGATGGGTGGATGGATGGTGTAAAATTTGAAATGAGAAATGGGGGATGAAAGTTTGTATTGAGCTTAGAGCTGCACAACAAACTACCTACTACTACTACTCACAAGCAAATAATCGCAAATTACAAATAAATACCTACTTTAAATCGGGATTTGAAAGACGTAAAGACGTTTTCAAACCACATGCTCGACAATGCCGAATTATAGGTCAAGTAAACCCTACCGAAAGCAAGACATTAAATCCCTTGGTATTAGCCGGGTTACAATGTTGTACTGAATTTCATTATAACCCGCTGGTTAATAATATGATTTCACTTTTCATAATTCTTATTACTATATGTATAAAGTTTAATTTTGCTAAACACAATTTGTCCTAGGCCATGGCCTACTTGATTTGACAAAATAAATGAAGTTTGCCTCCGTGTGAACCCCGGTCCGGAGGAGCGCGGTGTTCGAAATTCGAATTTCGAATCTAGGACCACGGCTTGTGCTTTCGAATTTGGAACGTCGCGCGCCTTCATTTGTTCACGCGTGACGAACAAATCGAGTTCTTGTAGGTGCCTATAGAAGATTTAATTTCAAAAATAATATTGAAAATGTCGAGTGATGAAAGTGTTTTTATCTACTGAGCCTGTTTTTTTGTCTCGCATAAGGTGTGAAAAGTAGAGTATACACCTCGGGGATAAGACTGTTTTAGTCTTGGGCGGTTGAACCCCTCACTGCACTCAGGACTCAGTCTTAATTCCCTCGCTTCGCTCAGGAATTAACTTATAACTCCCTCGCTACGCTCAGGAGTTAAATTATGAGTCCTTCGTTACGTTCGGGATTCAATTCGCTCCCGTGACATAAAACAGTGCTTTATCCCCTTAGTGTATAATCTACTATTACAATTCATAAAAATGCTTATTTATGCATATACTTCAACACAGAATTACTTTCTGGGATCATATGGCTTTACTCTCATTAAGCTTAATGTTTTGCATGTATAACAAACAGTGGAGTTAAAATAATATCAGATCGTCGACTGAAAACAGATGTTGCAATAAATATTTTTATAGCGAAACGATATTGGCGATAAAATGTATACCTACACTTTACTGTCGTCTTCCTAACATCAATGCAATTTGGCCTTTTTTCAGCCCAATTTTCAACTGCCGGGTTTCCTGGCCGGCAGTTGAAAATTGGCAATCAATTAGCAGCCTTATTCCTTGCCATAAGGATACATGTTTAACGGGCTGCATATGGTCGATATACTCGTATCACCTGTGCCTGGAAAAGGGTTACTAAGTACCTACGTCGTAGTAAAATATAAAATATCCAACATGCCATGCCACGTGGGAAAATGCGAGGCATTTTCGTAGCGTTTGACATTCATTCGTTTTCGCATTTTCGAGGGTGTACTCGTATTTCATACAGCGATTTGAATGTTCCGCTTTTAGTGTGTACGGAAGCATACACACATTGCTTTAGATATAGGCCTATATAGAAGGAAAAAATCGGAAGAAGTCTGGAGACCTAGAGGGTCAGCAATATTACCATTTTTTATATTTGTTTTTATATTGCCGTCATCCCGTGCGCTTAAATTAAACATGTTTCTCAAGATTAACCTCGGTCTATAATATCTAAATTAGCCTCTTCGATTGACATTTGAAAATGCATCAGAATTCAGAAATGATGTATTAAATATAGGTACTTATTTCCCCACCCTGTACCTATTTAGACGTTATCAAAGCTGTATGTACCTATGTCATTTACATAGTCCTCACATAACTTGTTTGAATATATCTATCAACAAGGCCCACTATGGAAATTTCTCACCATGGCCAATTGCCACAATTAAGCATTATCAAACATTTCCACTTCAATTCAACAATGAAACTACCACGTTAGGATTTACTGTCAAAACAACTCTTCCATCTAGTAAATAGAGTCTACCTTCCTTTAACCAAGTACTTTAATAAGGCTATAATTTTATCTGAAACCCTGAAAACAATTGAAGCACCAGCCAGTTTAAGACGAGCTCCGAATTTTCCATCGGTACTAGAAAACGATACTTTAGAAAATGGCGGGAAAGAAACATAGTTCAGCTTGTATTGGTCGTTGCGCAATCGATACTTTCTAGAGATAATTGAAGTGCGAACCTTCTTCCTGTAGGCTAAGAGCTGGAGTTAAGAAAGTTGGGGAAAATCCTTAGCGTGGAGAAGTAAATTAATATTATCTAAACATTTATCTAAAGCAAAAGTCTATCAAGAAATGGAAGTCACTCCACTTATGGTTAGGCCCAGCTAAAAAAGTATCTTAGCTGGCAATGCACTCCTCATATTACAGTCAAATATTACTTTTCACAAAGCTTTATAACATCGATTTGAATTAATAATTACCAATACCCGATGATGAATGGATTACTCATTCGCATAACGAGTCACGGAGTTTTGTGGCTTATTGCAAAACTAACGTCAGCTAATCATGGACAAGCTTCCTGCTCTGGGCCACAGTACCCTGAATGCATAACAGTACGAGTACAATATATATATAATCCCATAAAAAAAACATTCCATGGAAAAAAGAGGCCAACTCTCGAAACGCATCCACCGTAAAAAGTTGTGAGATATTTCGTAGAGCCAAGTCTCAGGCATTCTTATTATCTTTATTTGCTTGCTAAATACAATTCTGCAACTTTGTAATCCTATATATTTATATGGGATTACAAAGTTATTTATGCCGTTGGTGTATCTAGACAACTGGACCGAAAATGCAACATATTTTAGTTTTTCCTTAATTTATACACTAAACATTAATTGTATTCTAAATTTGAAGCTTCTATGTCTACTAGAAGTGCCTTCGAGTTTTGATGATCGATCAGTCAGTCACTCAGTCAGGCAGTGAGTGAGTGAGTGACAAAATTAAGAAACGTTAACTAGTTAAAACTCTTAAAGTACTGGTTCAAATTTAATAAAATTTGAAATATACAATGTTTATACAATGCCTGCTTGGTTACTGAAAATTCAATTTCTAGCTTTAGCCACAACCAAGTTATAGAGGGGTCGAAAATAGAATGAATAGCTTCGAGAAAAAGATGGTATGGCCGTGCCGCTGCTTTGCTCGACTTGGCGGGAGCACTACCGTGCCCCCAGAAATTAAAATACACCTTAATTTTTTCTGCCGACAAATTTCTTTTGGCGGCAAAATACAAGATTCTTATAAAGCAATCATGCAAGGAAACGGCAAATTTTCTAGTGAACATTTTCAACATACATATATTCACGCCTTTATTCCCAAAAGGGGTAGGCAGAGCACATGAAACGTATGTTCCAGCGCCACTTTTAGCATAAATGTGGGTATAAAAGATCGACAAAATGTGATATTGCAGTGATAGGTTGCTAGCCCATCGCCCACAACACACTTCAACCCTGGTCCCTTAGTCGACTTTTACGACACCCACGGGAAGAAAGGGGGTGGTGAAATTCTAACCCGACACCACACGGGGGAGAAAATGGGTGGTGAAATAGAAAGGGGGTGGTGAACATTTTCAAGCTGGAAATTATTGAAAGTAACGTGTATCTTTTCTCAAACTTGCAATGAAATGTTGACGTGACTTACTTCAAATTAGTTTCGGAAATACTACGTATCCGATGCGATGACGATGAGTGATGTAAAGCAACCTTCTTTTGTTTTTAAATGGGGAGGAAGGGGGCGCGGCGGAGGGCGCGGGCCCGGGCCGCGAGATTGGCGGCTCGGCGGCGGCGGTGCAGGTGGTGCACTTCAGAAACATGGTATTATTTAGTTGTGACCTACGAATAGAACAAATTGACTAATTTTTATTTCTATTTCATTGCAAGTTTGACAAAAGCACTATACAAATCTCGGCGAGAAACGTGGTTGCCGGCCGCGTATCCCTATCCGGCCTCGCTACTCTCGGCCGTCTATATCTACTTGGCCTGCAACCCTTCGTTTCCCGGCCTCTATAGTTAATGTACTATTTAAGATGCAATAGATGCATATGTATCTATTGCGTGCCCATAGGGCAAATATTGCGTACATTAATATTAATCCCTATGGGCTAAATGTGCCACTTTTGCCCCGCTTGACAAGCCTAATACACACACCTTTCGAGCATGAGAAGTGAAAATATATTAAATCTACAATTCTACACCAAGTGTCTAAGTCTTAAATTCTGCGTTTATATGTGTAACGTACATAGTTTAAATTCGATATTACTATGATAATTCAGTCCATTCGTATTGGGTTTACTTACTTAGAAGTGAGCTCGCGTTTGGTTACTCGTTATAGAAAACGAAAGCTAGTTTCGAATGAAGATACCTACATCTAGAGCTCTCCAAAACTGCATAGCTCTATGATCTAGGTAATAATTAAGTACTATACTTAATAAATAAACTTTATATATCGAAACACAAAACGCTTCATCTACACCAGGGGTTCCCAAAGTGGTCCAGGTGGACCCCCAGGGGTCCACATGAGACTCGACGGGGGTCTACGTTGGCGTGACAAAAAAATGGGGGTGCACAATTCGTAAGTGATGGGGGTCCACGAAAATGTATCTGGTTTCGATAGTAAATAACGAAAGCAGATATTATTTTTTTGTGTTATTTTTATAGCCTGGATGACTGATAAATACATGACAGCTTTATTACGCTGCTCCCCGATTAAAATTTCGGTAAATTAAACTGACATTTTATTAAAATATTTAAATATTAAAACTTTGTCGACTGCAAGTCTGCAACAGATCGCGAGCGTCTCCAGACTTAGGTGATATTCTCATTTTTTGCCGAGTTTTGGGAATATGGTAGAAATGTAGTGTAGGGGGTCTACCAGAACCAGTTAACTTTTGAAAGTGGTCTATGAGAAAGTAAAGTTTGGGAACCCCTGATCTACACTATCTACACTTATTATAAAGAGGAAAGATTTGATTGTTTGTTTGTGTGTTTGTATCGAATAGGCTACGAAACTTCTGAAACGATTTGAAAAAATATACCATTAGAAGCCAACATTATCCCTGATGAACATAGGCTACTTTTTACCGCAGGAAAATGCTTCATTCCTACGGGAAAACGAGTAATCCGTGTGAAGCCGGGCCGGGCAGGTAGTATTAAGATAAGAGGAGTTGTGAGTTATGTCATACTGTCTTTAAAGTGTGTGCTGTTGCATTGCGCTGTGCAAGGCAATTAGTTCAACCTTGCTTAGAGCCGATGTAACCGATGTTGTTGTTGGTATGCCTTACTTGGAACACTCGTATTATGTACCTTTCTCGCCCACTCACGCCCCATTCTTACCAGTACCTATCACTTAAGTACCAGAGTTAAAGAGACTGTACCTAACCCTCGAAATTTCGGTCACCCGCTCGCTAATTACAAGCTTTTATTTAACTTGGCCTGTTCGTTTGTTTGTGTGGCACAAATCTTGGAACTGAATTTTGAACCAGTTCACCCAGTGGTGGGTGGCGCAGGACCGGTCACTTTGGCACTCCTTGGGGGAGGCCTATGTCTACGAGTATACCTACGTACCTACCTACGTTAAGAGTAAACGAACTGACCCCGTATCATGGTCGGCCTTATCAAATGATAAGTGACAAGATAGAGCGTCCGTCACTGCCTGACGCCGTTCGACAGAACGAGACGACGCTCCTATCGCGCACTTATCGCGTGATAAGGCCGACCATGATACGGAGTCTGGTCATGGACCCTAGCTATCATGGCACGGACCCCTAAGGGGTTCATGGACCACACTTTAAGAAACCCTGAGATAACATCCACCGATTGAGCTGAAATCTTAAGTTTAAGTATAGTTTGGATGACAATTCAATATTATGGTACCATTGAGCTGATCTGATGATAGAGACAGAAGGTGGCCATGGGAATCCAGTAATTACTCGACGTAACTCCGTAGAGTTTGGTTTGGACTCGTTAGAGTCGTCTCTATGAGTACATTTGGCAATAAAAGCTTAATAATTGTAACATTTTTTTTTCATAGAATCTTATTTTAACTGTTAGCTTGATGTGCGGTGCTCTTGGCCTGCGCACGGACCAACTTTCGAAGTTTGTATTAGAAAACCAATAAATAAATTAAAGCAATTCGTGCAAAATTATTCCCTAACCATTCCAAAATATCAAAAATGCACGTTAATATTCAAGTTTTCACATGTCAAAGTGTCAGATAAGAACCGTTGAGATATATAGTATAGAGCAGACATTCCCTAGCTAAGTTTGCACATTTCAGCTACTCTAGTGGGAGTAGGTACCTTTGCATAGACATTCGAAGATGGCCTTATGGAAAACGTCAAGATAAATATTATATCCGATTGAAAGACATAGAGCCAACTTTGCATTACAACAGGGAATACTAGGTTCTGACAATAAAGTAACAAAGACATTTATATTGTGCCCGCATCATACTCTGATCCGACCTTTACATTTTTACCTACTTGTTGCTACAACGCTAATGCAAAATGAGAAACAAATGATAAAATATGGGAACGAGATTGTTATCATAATTTTTAGGGTTCTGCAGCCAAAAGGGCAAAATTGGAACCCGTTTCGGCATGGATGACCTTCTGTATGTCTGTCCATATGTCACAGGCAAAACGTGTTCATGAATGCAATTTTAAATATACATTAAATGTCACAAAAAAAGGTATATTTGCTTATTAAATATGGAGGTACTATAAATGAAAATTGTATTGAACAAGATTTTGTCACAGAAACCCATGGAAACCTTTAATTAACGTAGCCCGTTACGCTCGTGGCCAATTCTAGATAATATACGGGTGACATTTTAATCAGTGTCCAAATTCAAATATAACATTCTTCAGCAAAAATTATAAAATACGTGTTTTTTTGTTTCATATCATTCAGTAATTGCTGCTCAAAGTTACCTATCCCAAAAAAACCTTTCCGCGCGGGCACCTCAGCGGGTAGTAAGGTTTGCGCACGCCACGCCTCCCCTACCCCGGCCCCGCCCCGCTCTTCGCAGTACTGAACGCCGAATAACGCTGTACGGAAAATTCTTTTTGGGATAGGCAATTTATAATTTAAAAAAAATCTACCAGTATTTTTTCAAAAATGGAGTCTATTAGTGATACCAAGAGCCTACAAAAAATTTGGACACTGATTAAAATGTCATCCTGTATTATCATTAAACCCCGCCATATGATGTAATTATTAATTATTCACGTATCTACGAGTACCTTCTTAATCGTGTTAAGCCGATAGGCAAGTGCAAAAATGTTACTTAATTGATTAAGTACCTATTTACTTGCTGACATAAAGATATTTGGTATTTACATGAACGTGACCAAATCATATCGCAATTCCAGTATTTAATATGCATCCAATGTCTGATCACAGAGTTAAACTCTACTGCGTTTGAAATTTCTAAGACGACATTCAAAAGGCTTTATCACTAAATGAACAAAAAATATTCAGAGCGCGTGGCACAAAAAACACAACTCTTCGAGTATGCGGGTTCAGGGAACACACAACAGTCAGTATTTAAGTGTCATACACAACACATCGATGTGAGCGCGCGTGCTAGTCGAACGCATCCGAAGCGTCAAAACAAAAGTTGGCGCGAAACGTGCAGAAAAAAAACTTATTTATTTCTTTATGGTGATGGTTTTGAGAACTCGTTTTTACTCTTCCATGTAAAATACAATTAGGTTAGCTTACCATCTTAATTAAGTGTTAAGTTAATTATTTAATAATGAAGTTATTTGTGTTTTTAATATTTGCGGGTTGTGCGGTCAAGTGTGATGAGGATGGGTGAGTTATATTTTTAATTTTCTTTTGCAACAATAAAAGGAATAAAGAAAGAGTTCCCTTAATGAGTTCTCCTGGCATCTTACCAACATAGGTACATTTATAACGTAGCAAGTCACTGACATGAGGATGACCTCTGTTCTGTAGCCTAGTTGGCAGTGACCCTGGCCTACGAAGCTGGATGGCCCGGGTTCAAATCCCGGTTAAGGCAAATATTCATGCTCATCACACAAATAAATTTGTGTGATGAGCATGAATATTTGTTCCCGAGTCATGGATGTTTTCTGTATTTAAATATATGTATATCGTCGTCTAGTACCCATAGTACAAGCTTTGCTTAATTTGGGACTAGGTTGATTTGTGTAAGATTGTCCGAAAAAAAAGGATCATTATTATCATTTGCGACAGTTTTAGAAATAGAATTACATTTGATTACGCTGTGTCAAAATCAACATTTATTTGCAACAAAATCTGATTTGAGGTGGATGGATTGTAACATGCCGTCAGTCTAGTCTCAATTATAATAAAGATTTACAAGATACTTGTACCTAATTAATGTAAGTGTAATATTTAATGATTTATATTTTAGAAGCTCACTTAATATTCCATTATTTAAGCACATTATCATCAATTAATGTTGTGTGATGTTGACGCTACGGACGCGTTACTAAGCAACGACGAAAATGAGTCATTTCAAATATAGAACATATTTAGTTAGACACCTACTCTAAAATATCGACCCTAATGCGTATCCACATAGGTGGAAAATCACTTAACAACTGCATATTTAGGTAGATAAGTTTACGCAGGCTAAAGATAAAAGTAAAGTACTAGACTAAACGTGTACGTCGTTATTATTATTAGGGTTTTTACTTTTTATTGACACCTGACGAAGACCTTATTTCACAGTGATAAGCTATATTTTTGCGTGGCCAGTAGGTACCTAAGTGTCGTTGCTAGTGCGTCGTGTTCATTCATAAAGAGGAAGCAATTAAGGTTTCAATAGATTTGACAATGGTGGAATTTTACAACATTGTTTACTTTCCCCATATTTGTAAAAAGGTACCAAAACAGTTAGTCAAAACAAAAAGATATCATGTACAGCTTGTATCTCACGTAAAATTATTAAAATACAAAAAAATCGGCATTATGCTCCTAAACTAAATTTTCGCTGAGGGTATTTCCTCATACCAAAATAGTTATTTACGATACAAGTGCCGAAAATAGGAAATTCGCAACGAGTGGTGATAAATTAAAACACGACCGTAGGGAGTGTTTTAAATCGACACGAGTTGCGAATTTCCTATTCGCACGTGTATCGTACAACGTTTTACTGTACATAATATATGGCTTGGGGACAATGCCAAGAGGCCCAATTTTTTTAATATTTTTTAGTTTTTAATTTGATTTTTAGTATTTGCCATAGTTTTATTCTTTATATATACCATATATGGCTCTTTAAAATTTTGACATATGCACGAAAACTGCTCTTTTCCGCACTAGTGCGGGAAAGTAGGACCATATGTACTGTAAAGTACTTATTGCATGTAAACTTACTTATACAGGTATATACTTTTGCTCTACTCGAAGTCGTCTACAAACGATAACTCTCGTGTTATCAGCTACGAGCGTAGCACTACAAAGTTGTTGGTGGTTTATGTGCTATATTTTCGCATTTCCCCGATGTTAGCCGGAAACATTTGTATGAAAAAAATTACAACATAGAAAAGTTGAAAGTCCTCCGACATTTTTATTTCAAAGTTCATTATGATCAATATCTCATAACTGGTCCTACCGATTTTGTTGAAACCTTCTCGATAACGTAAGCTTTCGCAAAAAAAAACCCGCGTTAATATTGGCCAATTCGTTTAGGAGCTACGGTGCCACAGACTGACACACAGATTCACAAACGGTGCGCTGTGGGTTCAGTTCATCCATAACTGACAATGTTTGACCCAACATTGCAGAATTGACAACAAGCGACGCATTCCTTCGGTATGGATCTACTTGTTTTCATTAATTGTCACGCGGAAGACAATTGGTTCAGTAAAATAATTAACTTTGTTTATTTATAACACATTGTTACTGTAACTGAATGCGTTCCAAAACAGGTGGTTTACATATAACCATGTTCCACTTTTTTAAACCAAAATTCGTCTGTTCTCTTGACTTGAATGTTGAATAAGTCAAATAAGAATTTGTTGCCAAAACTCCACCATTTTTCACATAGCTAAAGACTCTATAATCTCTCTGTATTTTGATCTGACGCTGAAGTAATTCGGGGGGGACTTTCGCCCTTAAGGGTGAGGTCACTATAGCTAAGTGGTCTACTGCTAAATTAGATTTTTATAGACCAAAAGCACGAAGTGGGTAGGTAGGTATTTGTTGCTTCTTAAAAGAAGAAAAGAGAGTGATTTCTATGGGTTCTAAAACGCTCACGAGACATTGTCATTCTAGGCGCCCATATGCATTGAAGGTCCGTTTCATAAGGCGAAGGGTGTACGTTTGTTTAGCGTCATGGCTTAAAAAGCGTCAAATGTAGGTTAAATAAAGCTAAACATAATTAGGTATGACGTGACTGGCTCTGCTGTCAAATACTGATGTTAAATAACATAGATATTGTATGTCATGTGACTCCTGTACCCGTATTAGCCACTTGTCAAAAGTAAGTAGGTACAGTCAGCATCATATTATTTCAGAGGCTCTTGTATAAGTTTTACCGAAACAAAACGTTACGACCGCGTTCGCGTTTAGCTGTCAAATCCCATACAAATTGAAGGTAAAACGCAAACGCGATCGTAAAGTTTTGTTTCGGTTAAACTTATACTAGAGCCTCTGGGCTAGTCGCATTTCAGGGCTAGTCACATTTCAGGGCTAGTCGTCTATCAAAAGTAGCCAAATATATCGCAACACATCTGTATTATCTACTATGGGAGTAAGGATGTGTGAGATTTGGCTACTTTGACTGCTACTAACTATCTTATTCTGACTGTAGTAGATAATATGGTAAATTCTCAGACTATGAGCGTTATTAATAGACGATTAGCCCTGAAATGCGAAGGCTAGGTACGTAAAAAGGCTTTACGACTTGGTATGAAGGTCAATTTATTATGTGATAATATGCTGATATGAGACTCCATAGGGTGACGGTCTGGTAGATACGGGTAATTATTTTAATGTCATCTACCAAGCAGCGTATAAACTGCTGAGCTGAGTCTTCGAGCTAAGTACATTCAAATAAATATACTTACTAAAATAAACTAACTCAAATAAAATAAACAACAAATAAAATAAACTAACCTAGTTCAAAACCATCATTATTCCGAAATGCCAACATTCGCCGAACGCCATTCTCCGTTAAACAAAAATTTGGACGCTGATGATTTATTGAAATATATAGGTTAGTCCATGTTAGTATTATATTTTATAGGTTTAAAAAAAAACCTAGTTATTATTTAATCAAAGGTTCGATTACGCCGTGTGAATCGTATTAAACGAACAGGGTTAAGGTGTGTTGTGGGCGATGGGCTAGCAAACCTATCACTTGTGATATTACATTCAGTCGATATTTTATAACCAAATTCATGCTTGAAGTGGCACTGGAACTCCCTACCCCTATTGAGATGGGACTGCAGGCGTGGATCTATGTAAAGTCGCCGTCAATAGAATTTGCTAACTATGTAAACAAACCCCCATAGTTAAATACATTTTCAATATGGCGATTTGTTTACATAGCAAAGTCTATTGACGGCCACTTTATGCATTCTGAATGTGTGTTCGATCGTTTGCCCCTTTGAACGAGCGAGCGAACCGCACGAAGTTCTCCGTTTAACTTGAACAAAAGATATTTCGTCCGGTCGATGTCGATGTTTTCCACATCTGGACGCTTTCACTACATCACGACTATCATGGGACGGCCGCGACATACTCTCGATTTTTCTCGCACTATATCTCGTGTTCTAAGTGTTGTGATAAGAAAGAGACGGATAGTTCGCTCGCGCGCCGTCGCGTGATAGCCGTGCAGGGCGCATTTCACAACCGATTCTTGTGAAATGTTTTGAGCAAGCTCACTAATTGCATATTTTTATGGTCAATTCAGCTTTCAAATAATAAAATTACAGGCTCGCAAGTTCTACAGCTCACAGAGCTACTTGTTGGAAGTTGTATGTCAGTCCTATAGGGATCTTGAAAGTATGAATACGTATGTAATGTTTTCTGTCGCAGACTGCGAGCCCTAATCGTAAATCGTAAGGAACATCGAGTCATGTCATGGTATATACATTTCCGTGAAACGTTATCTGTTTTATTTGTACATCATGCGAAATTAGGGCAAACTATCGCAAATATTTACAAGACATTTCACATAAGTAAACGTAATAAATAAGTCACCTGTATTTTTTTTTGTAAAACAGTAAATATTAGGACTTGTTTTTGTATCAAAAGATAAAGATTTCAGGCAATATTTTCTTAGAACACAAAGTTTGACAGGCGGCCGAGGTGATTCCATAGATTCCAATTAGATTTAAAAACTGAGGACAAAACATTCTAAAATTTAAGTAGGTACTTACTTATGTATTTCCATATTTATCTTATCTTTTCAGTTTTTTGTTTGCTCCTGTAATTGATTATAAAGTCCCCTTTCGAATTAAGGCCATGCGACATAGCAAATATTTGTCAACTGTAACGGTATCGATCCCTGAAACTGGGTCGTACGACCAACTTGCTTGTCGGTAAGTTGGTTATCTCGCAAACCCGCTAACGAAGTTGCGGGACCCGAGTGATCCCGAGTTACTCGAGTTATCCCGGTTGATGCGAATTAGTGTTGGCGCAATTAACGTGCCACGAACAAGACGAGATTTAATAGTAAATGTGAAATGCATTGAGGACAATAATTATTCACCAGCGAGTACCTACCTGCGAAAAGCGGACCCCGGGCTCCTTTAGGGGCATTACCGAGAATAACGCTAGGGGGATGATGAGGTACTTGCACTCCAAAACTCATGTAACTGTACACACTTACCTACAGTGTTCGAGATTTGGAACTGGTCTTATGACACATCGCGACACCCATATAACGTAAATTGGCACTGCTTATCGAAATAATAAAAAGAGTTTCAATAGCTTCCGAGTTACAAAACAAAGTTCAATCTCCATGCACGCTCTTTATAGCACTTATAAAATGATTGTAATATTTTTTACGGCTTATTTGTATGGAAATTAGCATTGAAAACTCGGTATGCAAACCATTACGTCCTACGACTTTTTCTTTTTAAATTTAGTGATACACTGCTTTAATCGATTGGAGTCTGTCAATTTAGAAATAAATCGATATGAATCAAATAATTGTGAATAGGAAAATAACCATGTACTATTTAATTACTGTCACGATAATACGAAATAAAATCACATCGATCGAAACCGACATATTTGATTGTGCAAAATGTTGCGTTTGAAAATATGGCATTGATTTCTGTACGGCGCGCGAGCTCTCTCAATTTTTCTCGCACTATCAGTCTCTCTCTTTACTTACAGGACACTTGTGTTAGCAGACGACAGTGTATAGGCTCTCTATTTGATTTCCTATAAATAATTATTACACAGTAATCAATCGATTCCTTTTATTAGCCATCATCAATCGTAATCGGTTATTATGACAATCGATTTATTCTAGCCACATCACTTTTTACATCATATTGGAAACGTCATAAGACCAGTCCCAAATCTCGTACACTGTAACGATTTGTCGTGTAATTTCATGATTAGTCGCAAAAAAATGTTGTGGAAAATGGCAATTGCACACGTTTATAATTAAACTACGCTTTTTTATACATTTCTGACGAAATAAAATAAGAATATATACTAATAATATACCTACAAAGTATCAACGATCAACCGAGTTTTGAGTTAGTGATTAGGGTTCCGTACCAAAAAGTATTACCTACTTAAAAAATTAACCCTAGTCGTGCGACACTGGTCATGAGATTTTTTAAGATAAGATTAGATAAGATAATTTATAGTTAATTTTATAAGTTTTATTAGGTCGATCTGTTTGTGTAAGATTGTCCCCAAAATATTTATTTATTTATTTTATTCTTTTTTTTGCCATTTACTACTAAGACATTTGCTATCGTTTCTCCGCTATCCAGAGGTTGTCTGGAAGAGATCGCTCTTTATCCATAAAATTGTTTTCATAAATTGAGGTGTGGAATAAAACGAATTTGTATGGGTATTTCACATTTCCTTTCCACTTTACCACATGGACAGTTTTCCGAGAGTAAATGCGTTAGCTGCTTTAGATAATACCTAAATCGCTATAAGTACTTACATGAACCTTTACGATTAGAGGACTTCCGCTGATCTTTCAAAGACCGCATACCTAATTACTTATCCTTTGTGCATCATAATCAGTTCCACTTCAGAATGTGCTTGATGAGCATTCGTTGCAACGTCAACAAAATCTCATCGGAATCTGTGATATCATTGGGAAGATGTATAGGTAGGTTATCTGTGGTGATGTGACGATGATCATCAGTTGTACTTAAAATTTTCGAGAGCTATTCACGGTCCGCTATATAAAATACAGAAACAAGTTCCCTCTCTAGGAAAGAAGGAACTTGTCTATTCAGGATGACCCGGATCGCGTCATTGGACGTCACCAAATATAAGAACATCTTGCCCATTAATTTTCAAACAATAAATTGTAAATATCAGAATCGAACAGCGTTGTAAAGAATCGCAAAACAAAAACAGGTTTCGTAAATACCCTTTATAATCTTTGAATTGGTAAATAATTCTGCGGTTCAAACAATCATCACTATAGGTAAACATAAATATTGACGTAGGTTATCAACCCATTGCGTAATTGCAATAACTATACAATTTGTGGCTATTTTAGAAGAACCTAACCCATAAACTCGTAACTACTACTAGGACCTCTATAACTCGAACAAAAATTTGGGTTTTAAAGCCCAATATCTCGCATATCCGAAAAATGGCAAGCTATCCAACGATAACCCACACTATAGGTTTAGCGAAACCTAAAACATATCCACTTTAGGTGTAGGGTAGGTACCCGAAAAAAAAAACATTTTTTCATGATTTTATTCTACAGTTTTGACGGCTTGTTTGATTTATATACCCATGCCGAATTACAGTTTTCTAGTTTACTGAGCTTAATGGTTAGAGCTTACTAAGCCGAAGACGGACGGCTGGACGGACGGACGGTCGTCGGCCGACGGACATGGCGAAAGTATAAGGGTTCCTTGTTGACTACGGAACCCTAGAAACTGTCGTATAAGCTAATGTGGCATGCTAAATTGCGTGCTATCTTTACTTGAGTAATAATTCAAATTCTAATTAGTTAGATTACATGAAAGCGTGGTGTGGGGTCATAGTATCCCTGCGGATAATTTAGTACATATTTAGCAACTCAGTGGCAATCGACTTCCATGGAAACCGCGCCAACAACAAATGTATATAGAAATGTTCAAGTTACAAAATAGCAATATCCCAGAAATAGCTTGGAACTTTTACGAGAACTTGGAGCAAGATTAAAAATAGGAAAAACCTTAAGGGAACATTTATTATTGTCGAGAAATTTACAAATTTCTCTTCAGTACATTGCTATCCCGGTATGAAATACATTCACGTGGTTTTGCAAGGTTGTGTGTTATCTATGTAACCTACATGAATCCATACTAATCCACACTAATATTATAAATGCGAAAGTGTGTCTGTCTGTCTCTCTATTATCTGTTGATCTGTCTGTCAGTTACCTCTTCAAGCTTAAACCGCTGAACCGATTTATATGAAATTTGGTATAGAGCTAGTTTAGGTCCCGGAGAAGGACATTGGATAGTTTTTATCAAAAGAAATCGAGAACCGGAAATCATACCTCAAAAGGGGTGAAATAGGGGGGGGGGGGTGATGAACATTTGTATGGAACTATGATAGGTATAAACGAGTTTCAAGCGGACGGAGTCGCGGGCAGAAACTATGTCGAATAAGCATTCGTGGACGTGTGAATAGACAGGCAGACGGTCTTATTGCAAGCTGTCTATTCAGTTCCGGATACTCGACCTTGCACATGCACGATGCACGTATCGGCTGCCATGTGTAGTGTGAAAACGTGTGAAATTTCTTGACAACAACAACAAATTACCTGTTCAATACGAGTAACTATTCGAACAATGTTATCATTTCATACTGCTCTATATGCTTGCCGTTCACGAAGTCACGTAATAAAGCAAGTGGCTGCCTGACCAAACAATTATTAGTCTTCCAGCTTGTAACTATTTTAACTTGTGACCGCGTAAACCGTAACAACTATATTGAATCGGAGGTCAATCTTAGAGTGTTTCGTCAGTAGCGAAGTGGTTGGTAAGAGTTGTGAATATATACTCGTATTGCTAACAAATGAGAAATGACTATGACTCTACCCCTAACACACACGGTACAAGAAGTCATCATCCTCCATCATCCTCCTAGCGTTATTCCCGGTTATGTCCTTACAGGAGCCCGGGGTCCGCTTTGACACCTAATCCCAAGATTTGGCATAGGCACTAGTTTTACGAAAGCGACTGCCATCTGACCTTCAAACCCAGAGGGAAAACTAGACCTTATTGAGATTAGACCGGTTTCCTCACGATGTTTTCCTTCACCGAAAAGCTAACGGTAAATATTCCGTACATAAGTTCCGAAAAACTCATTGGTACGAGCCGGGATTCGAACCCGCGACCGCCGCTTAGCAGCCGCATGCCTGAACCACTAGGCTATCGTAGCACCTACACACGGTACAAGAAGTATAAAAAGTAATATTATCTGGAGGCATATTATCACTGCAGAACGTAGGTACTTTATACAGCTCATATAAAATTATACTTGAAATTACTAATCACAACTGGGGCTCTAAAACTAGCATCTTTAGTACAGTTGAGATTATTTAAGGCGCCGTAGGTTCATGGTCTTCTGTCCCTCTCACTGAGCATAAGCGTGAGCGAGATGGAAGTGCGTGCTCGGAAGCGCGGATACCATGTTTTTTAATTTTTTTGCCGTTTTAATAAATAAAAAAGTATTCACTGATTTCTCTCAAACATTATATTGCCGATTTTTAGATACCATTTTAATATGTTAAGCTTTTATGCATAATTTGTTAAATATATTTTAAGTGTATTTTAGACCCTTTTAGACCTATGTTCGTAATTGAACCTATCGAGCGAAAATTGTTTAATCATGTTTCGATTCACTGATCTCCCTGCAGAAAAGCCTCAAGATTACTATGCGTATTTTTTGAAACCATATATATTATTATAAACAGACGCATTATATTGTTTCAAAAACTCTGATCGCTTCACTTCGCTGAACCTACGGCGCCTTAATGTGGCCGACTTTTTATAAAGCTGTCATTGGAATTGGATTCTTTTACCGTGGATAGTAGAGTTGCTTTTCGAATGGAGTGCTTTGATGCAATTCGGCGAACTCAAATAATCTAAAGTATAAGCTATAGGAGAAAGGCAAACTATTCGCACTGCTTCTGGGTTCGGTCAAGTGTCAAATCCAAAAGATGTTCAATTTTTGCCTATACTTCAAAAATGCTCTAGGTTACATGGGTACAATACATAGTAATAATTGATTCCTACAGAATTCCGATTAATAATGATTTCTACGAAAACACCATTCTTACAGTAACTACAACCATTCTTCCCAATTTCTTAGAAATGGGTGCTATCATTTGCGTTATTTTAATCGAAACAAAAGCCGTATCACCGACATTAGATGCCGTTAATTATATATACTGTTCAAAACAAAATAAAAGCCACTTAATTTTTTATTTTATTGTTAATGATTGCTCATAAAATAATTCATACGTGGCTTATTAATCTTATTATTGGGACATCAATCCTTCCTTCAGAAGTTTATGTCAATAATAGGTGGAATAAAAACACTGTTTAAGATAATTTTCACGTATCGATCACCATACTTGTCACCTATTTTCTTTTGGGTAGTTTAAATTCACAGTAATTACACAATTTGATAAGTGGTTTGTGGCATATTTAGTAATTAGTCACAGACTCGTCCTGTCTGAGTACGTAATTTTAGAACAACATTGACATTAGCACCAGATGTTAGGGTCATTGTCTTCTTACATCATACCTACCTATTCAACAAGTTTGCGTAACGAGATGATGCGTTATACGTACTGTTTGTTTGTTTATTGTCAAAACAAAAAGTTTATTGTGAAACCAGGAAAGAACGGAAATAATACAATAGGTATCGATGAGGGTAGGAGGGCATGGCCTGATATAACTGCCTGAAACTGTTATGGCCGCTCCACACGATGGGCCATCCTGTCCCATCATACAGGACGCAACTATGCGTTAAAGGAATAAGACATATTTATGTCTCGTACTACCGCATAGCCGCGTCCTGTATGATGGGTCAGGATGGCCCATTGTGTGGAGCGGCCATTAACGCTGAGGCTTGGTTGAAGGCGAAGCCATTTACGGCGTTTTAATCAAACAATGTGAGAACTGAGAAAATACCAAAAAAGTGGCAACAAAAATAATTAATTATGATTCCAATCCAATCTATTCACTATACATGGTGTGATATCTTACTTTAATTTAGCAGGAAGCATTCTGTACAGGCAAAACATGAAGGACATTATTTTGACGATGATAGCTGTATGTATTTTTACTCATGTTTGGACAAATAAATTATCTTATCTTATTTTAAATAGATACTTAAATACATAGGAAACATCCATGACTCAGGAACAAGTATTCGTGCTCATCACACAAATAAATGCCCTTACCGAATTCGAACCCGGGACCTCCGGCTCCGTAGGCAGGGTCACTACCAACTAGGCTACAGAGGTCCTCAATGACAAACTATATACAATTATGACAATGATAAACATACACACATAAAATATTACACAAATTCTTACATAAATATCAGTGATACAAGATATAATAAATAAATAAATGTTATTTACACTGTCAACCATCATCATCATCATATCAGCCGAAAGACGTCCACTGCTGGACATAGGCCTCTCCCAAAGAGTTCCCAAGTGACCGGTCCTGGGCCACCCGCATCCAGCGGAATCCCGCAACCTTCGAGACCATAGAGACGGAAAATATATGAATTAAAATTCGAGAAGAGTTTTAAATGCAGCAATAGATCTAGCACGCCTTAAGTCCAAATGTAGAGTTCCAAAGTAGAGTAGCACGAAAAGGGAAAGAGCAATTGTTGAAGAGGTGGAATGGACGGCGAGAAGTCAATTATGGGAAGACCGGAGTATTAAATTGATTTCTTTTTTGTTTTGATTATTGTTTTACAACATTATGTCTAGGAGGGACATAGGTACCTAGTTAAAACACTCAAGATATTACTTATACTACATTGATAGCCGAGTTATGTTAGGCATGTATCTGATTGTGTAAACCATTAAAAATAGATCTAGTCAAGCTAAGGTCGTATTTTTTGTCAAAAGTAGATTAATCTCGATGAATTGATATAACACAGAACTCAGAACTACCAATTACTTGTCGTCACGAGTAACTCCTATGTGGGTTGGACGATATATTTGGGTTCCTTACGTTTTTAGTAGATAAAGAAACCACGTAACCAAATACAGTAGAAAAAAATGGTTTCCTAACGTACATGCATTAGCAGACGTTTAGGCTTAGTATGTACTATTTTTACTTAGTTTTTTTAATTGTATGCCTGAAATATGTAAGAACTTTTTGTCATGCCTTGTACCGATACAGTTAATACAATATTTTTTGTCTATGCTATTCTATTCAACCTATCTTTATTTCTTAGATCTGTTGCAGTTCCTACGTTAAACCGTCTCGAACTTTATTAACTATTCTTCCCATTTATAAGAGGTTTGCGTGGAAATCAAAATATAAAGGCCTGATGAATCAAAGAAAGTCTTTTTCCACCAAGACATCGCTCCCGTCCACACAGCAGCGAAATCAAATTCGGAATTGTGGGTTTGAATTGTTGCCGCACTCACCCTATTCCCCTGATTTGGCCCCTTCCGACTGTCATCTTTTCCCCAGCCTAAAGAAACACTTGGAGGTCAACAATTTTCCACGAACATGAAGGTGCAACAAGCTTTAAATGCATATTTTGATGACCTAGAAGATTCTTTTTTTTACACGGAATAATGAAATTAGAGGCAAGATGGCATAGGACGAAATAATCGAGCCCAACCAATCATCATCGCGTTCAAGTTCTAGTACCTTCGAATGAGAATCACAAAAGACGTATGACAGATATACTCAACTCGATGTATCCCCTCCCCGCAGTATTGTAAGTGGCGAAGTCTCGAGTATACAAGTAAAATAGACCTGCGTAGTGCGTATCATCAAATTCCGATTTTTGAACGTGACAAACTCTATACGGCATACCAATTTCGCAGAATACCATTCGGGGTAACAAATGGTACTTTCCAGCGCTCTTAGGCAGTTATGGCGCCTGGCGGTCAATCGAGCCATAACATAATGACAAGTTTACTATTGGCCGCGCCAGTCTGTGAGAGCCTTCAGAGATACGTTCAATATATGGGTTAAAAACATATCCAAAATGTATACGAAATTCATCTTCGAACTAACTTTTTATGACTAACGCAACACTGACAACCATATGCTCAAAGAAAAAAAGTTTATTTGAAGTGAACGTAGGAGTCAGACGCACAAAAACACGTTCCTAACCTAATTCACGTATTCTTTGAATCAACGATAAAGTAGTTTGTACTCGAGGAAAACTGGTTACTGCAATCATCAGGACAGTCATATCCCGCGATTACCTACATTGATCTAAAGACATGTGTGCTCCACGTCAGCATAATACTGTGACATAGTAATATACATAATGTAGCGTTAGTCCCTCTCACTCATACAAAGTGTAAGGGGTGAAAGCATTATTTTGGACTTAAATGTGGTGTTGAGTTAAATCGCCGAAACTCCAATCTAGCTGGCATGATCGTGATCACATTTATGTAAAGCTGAATGCGCTAAATATTCTAAGATTAGCATTGTATTTCAGCATTTGATTGACACGTTTGGGTTTGCACTGAGAATCGTTTTCTTAGGATTTGAAACTCTAATTTAAATCTAATTCCCATTATAGGGTGTATGCCCTGGCCTGAGTACCCCCGCACCGCGAGCGGGGCGTGCAGCATGCGTATAAAACAAATGCAATTGATATGGACTCTCCACGCCCGGCCCGTAGCTGAGCGTGTACTCACAGGCCAGACGGCCAGGGTATTTCGTTAAATCTTAATGTATGGAAAGTTTGACAGGTTTCTATGGGATGACAGCTGCCGGCGCCATAATTAACGTTAATCGGTCTGTAATCGTAAGTTGGTGCTACCCGCCCTTATTCTTGTATATTGTAAGTCTTCCAATACAATCATAATTTCTCTTGTTTCAGTAACTACTATGTGATAGAGCGGCCTTTAGACTCTCCAGTACGGGAGCCGAGGCCATTCCAGGTGTACTGGAATGTCCCCACCTTCCAATGCAAGTCCAAGAAAGTCACCTTCGACCACCTGTTTGAGAAATACGGAATCATACAAAATCAGAATGACTCTTTTCTTGGAGAACAGGTAACATGAACATACGTAGGTAATTTAAATATAGAATTAGATATAATGTCATGGAATGTCAGTTTTACTCATTCAAAAGAAGATAAATATTGACAGGCCGCTATATAACGCCCATCTAAAAAAGGAGGAGCATTTCAGCAACCTTAATAGAATTTTGTGCGCAGTCTTTCAAGATAATATAAATGAACTGTGAGACAACAGAGGTTAACCTTCAATCCGTCCTCTGACATAATCATGCACGATAAATCACAAAAGACATGTTTAATATAAATTACTAGCTTCCGCCCGCGACTTCGTCTGCGTGGACAAGGGATAAAAACTATCCTATATTTTAATCCAGGCTATAAACTCTCTTCGTGCAAAATTTCACCCAAATCGGTTGACCCGTTGAAGCGTGATTGAGTAACAAACATCCAAACTTTCGCATTTATAATATTAGTAGGATATTTAAAATGACTCGGCTATCCTCAATGAAGTTAAACTAATTTAATATTTCTCTATAATTGCCAAGATCACAATATTGTACGACCCGGGGCAGTTTCCCGCCATCTTGAAAGATGAGAGCAGCGGCAAGCTGCGCACGCGCAACGGAGGGGTGCCCCAGGAGGGGAATCTGGACGATCACCTCACCGCCTTCCGATATGTGCTGGACCAGAGCATTCCGGACCCAGAGTTCAGTGGTGAGTACAGCACTTGAGGGTCCAAGTTACTATCTTAGAGAGGTGAGGAGACTGCAACTTTTTGCAGCGATACAAACGCGCGTTAATGCCTTGATCATACGTACCGAGCAAACGAGCGAGACAGTACTCGGCCTAGTAGGTAGACAGGGAGCTGAGCTACTGTCTCGGCCATAGATATATATATTGCTTCGTAAAGATAGACCCAACGCCCACGAGTAGTTCGTCCAATGCGGTGGCCCGCCACGGGCAATCGCGGGCCACCGTGCCTTAGTCTTCAGCTGTCACAGTGTGTCACAGTATGTCAAGCGAATATTGTTCGGACAGGCGTATCTTTACTTTCGATATCATTGGTCTCGCCACTTTTACGCCGAGTGAGCACTGTCTCGGCCATTTGCTCGGTACGTATGATCAAGGCATAAGCGACGGTAGCCTAGCGTCAGACCTGCGACTGTCAAGCGACGATCGGGGGTTCGAGGTTGTATTCCGCCTCGTACCAGTGTGTTTTTCAGAACTGTACGGAATATTTACCGTTAGCTTTTTGGTGACGGAAAACATCGTGGGGAAACCGGCCTAATCCCAATGACGTCTAGTTTTCGGAAAGTCAGATGGCAGTCGCTTTTGTAAAACTAGTGCATGTGCCAAATCTTGGGATTAGGTGTCAAAGCGAACCCCGGTTCCCTTAAGGGTACAACCGGGAATAACGCGAAACGGATGATGACAAACGCGCGTTTATCGAGAGCGTGACTGTCGAGCGACGAGAAAAATCTTCTCACCTCTCTCTAATTTGGACTGTGCGAGTGAGAGAGGAGTCACCGAATCGCGCGCGAGGCGCTTGGCAGCAACTTGTGCTAGACGTGCTGTCCAGTCAGGGGTAATTATATATGTACATAAATAAGGACATAAATATCTGTACACTAATGTAAATGTTATAAAAGCGTGTACAGATATTTATGTTCTTATTTATGTACGTATGTATATTACTATTATTACCCCTGACTCCTACAAAATACGGTCCGATATATTTTTACTAATCGCATCAACAAACACGCATTGTAAGGATTCATTCATAAACACAGTTGCTGCTATCTAAAAACGCAGTCTGTGCGTCTACTTATTTAATAAATAATAGCAATTAACAACCATATTAAACCAGTCTATTTACAAACATGCAAAGTGCTTCCATTGAACAAGGCACTTTGATTGCTGACTGGTGTTATGCAACCTGATACGGCTAAGTGTTGGCTAAAGAATACACAAATACAGCGTAGAAGCTTAAGTTTAGTCATTATCATCATCCATCATATCAGCCGAAAGACGTCCACTGCTAGACCTATGTCTAAGGAGACCTATGCCTCCCCCAAAGAGTGCCAAGTGATCGGTCCTAGTAAGTTAAGTTTAGTAGTCATAGGATATTCTTTTTAGGTAACTTATTTTTAAAGTTTACAAAACATTGAACAAGCGAGCAAAGCGAACGAAGTTCTCCGTTTCAGCCCCCCTATTCTGTAACTTGTTTTAAGCTCACCTCAACGCTCACCCACAAATAAATCTTGACACCACGATGCGTAGTAATTAAGCGTCCGTAGAGGTCTAATTTCGTGACGGGTGACCGGAAGCCGTATTAGCGCTTAGCGAATAACAGCCCAGCTTGGGCAAAAACTCATTCGTATGTCCGGCTGCGTCAGTCCGACTGTTCTCTTCTATATATGCGACCTGCATTTATCAACCAAATCTCATGATTTTTTTGAGCGGGTTCATTAATTATTTAATTATACAGTTTTTTCAATACAGTTTTCAAAATAAAATTTTAAAAAATAAGCTGGCTCGTTCTACAGCCCACAAAAGCCCTGGTGACGGTATCAGACGGTATCAGAGACTTGTTTGTTTTTGTGAGGTTAAAACAAGTTGTAACCGAACAGCGGGGCAGCTTGGGCAAAAAATATTTCGTATGTCTCTCCGACGTCCGGCTGTACGGCTGTTCTCCTTTACAGGCATCGCTTTTTTTTAACCTGACTGTTACACACTGTATACAGCGGTCGAACTGCGTGGTTGGAAGGTGGTCTGGGGAAAATCCAGGGGAAGCCTCTGGCACGACCACGCGGGGGAAGTTTGTACACTGGAATACTCTAAGAGTTTGCGCTCTAGTGAGATTGGTTGAACGGTATCAACCGAATCTGGGGTGTAAGTGGTGTCGAACTATCTGGGAGTTTTATCGGTGGTTCGCTAAACCCTAGCCTAGCTGAGAAGAGTCCAGCAAGAAACTCAGCTAGGCCCGACTTGGGTCGGACTGACTCTACCCCGGTATACGGCGGTACCGGGACGAAAACGGACTATAAAACAATCATCGCAAACATGCGCAGGCTCGATACTATACTTGCCCTCAACCGAACAGACGAATAGGGCAATAAAACCCTAGAGCTCGCGTTATCAGTTTCCCATTGTTTTGCACGGAGCGAGCGGAGACCATTAGTGCAGGTTGTAAACCCACATAAAGAATGCCGATATTGTCGATAGGTTGAGTTAGTGACTAGCTACATTCCGCCGAGCTTTATTATCCATGCCTCGAGTTTTATGGCCTCAGTCGTCTTTTCGGTTGAGGGCAAGTATAGGGGTGTAGACACCAAATGAAAGAAGCAATAATGTTGAATTTTCTAGAAATATTATTAAATAAGTAAAAGGTCGAACACACAGCACCGTCGCGGGCGCGCGGCGCGCCCGTCGCGGGCGCGCCGCGTGATATTTCCCTACAAACCGCTAGCGCGGTCAAACAGGCTGCGCCCCGCCGGCAACGCGCCCCGCTTCTGCCACGCCCCGCCAACAACCCGCGACGGTCGCGCCGCGCGCCCGCGACGCTCGCGCCGCGCGACCGCCGCGGGCGCGCGGAGTCAAATCAGACTATTTCGGATCCTATCCTACGGGACTGTTATTTTGTATTTTTTTTATTTTTATTACAAGCTTTTATTCTACTTGCCCTGTTAGTATGGGACAAATCTTGCAAGTTAAATTTGATCCATTTCCCGGTTTCCGATTGAGTTGAAATTTTGCACGAATATCCCAATCGCGTGACAATGCAATATTCTGATGATGTGGAGCTGATCTGATGATGGAGCTGGAAGGTGGCCATAGGAACTCCGTGTTAGTATGGGACAAATCTTGTAAGTAAGTTAAATTTGATCCACTTCCCGGTTTCCGATTGAGTTGAAATTTTGCACGAATATGCAAATTGCGTGACAATGCAATATTCTGATGACGTGAGCTGATCTGATGATGGAGCTGGAAGGTGACCATAGGAACTCCGTGTATGTATGGGACAAATCTTGCAAGTTAAATTTGACCCACTTCCCGGTGATCGATTGAGCTGAAATTTTGGGTATAAGTATAGTTTGGATGACAATTCAATATTATGGTACCATCGAGCTGATCTGATTATGGAGACAAGGTGGCCATGGACATTCAGTACTTAACCGACGTAATCCCGTTGAGTTTGGGCTCGTTAGAATCGTCTCTATGAGTAGTTGATGATGGTATACAGAAAAATACAGTCGGCAATAAAAGCTTGTACCAAAAATGACATTTTTGTCACAAACTTATTATTAAATCTGAATGCTTCAATTCCATACGTGCAATCCTGCACGGCACAAGACAAGTGATAGCTGTGCTGGATTGCACGTATAGAATTGATGAAAAAGCGACAAAGGGAGATGAATGACCTCGGTTTTCCGCTCTAACGCTCGTGGGTAACATGCGCTTTATTAGAAGATACTATAGAGTCATGGTCAAAAATAGACCTTGTGAAATGGTATTTTTGTAATCTACCTACCATATTTAATGTACTAATCAAACATGCTCGGAAATGTACCTGATGCATTAATATCACGAAATGAGGACAATCACGGTTAAGGCTCCCTACATTTCTTCTTGGCTAGAACAAGTCTCGTTCCCTCATTCGCCAACATACACAATGGTCAGTAATGACGATGACGATAATGAATCGACGTAATAGTAGGCCTGGTAATAAATTGGGTATGGTGTCCAAATTTGGAGAGTAAATAAATTAGTGTTCGGTACACACGCACACATACTTCGCGAATGATGGAGAATGCTTCAATCAGGGCCGCGCCGTTGTAGTGTTCGCTCGCTCTCACTCCGCTCACTCGCTACGTCAAAGGAAGCCGCCTCGCAGGTATGAAGACGGCGAGTCGCCAGTGCCACGATATCAAAAGGAGCCGAATAAGCTTGTAACTAAGCACCTACTAACCTAGTGCAGTTTAGCAACTATCATCATACTTATAAGGTATATTTTAGGCATAGTATAGTGGTATTCAAATATTCGATGAAGTGGGATGAGGCTAAAAACACATACCTAACTATCTATAATATTATTACTTTGTTTATACAATATTGTCTATTAAACTGTAACAGAAATACTTTGCATACTTAAAACATTGAACTATAATGTACTACGTACCTACATAGAGACGGCACAAACAAAATCTGGCTAGCAAGCACGGCAGTGCGGGGGGTGGGGAGGGCGGCTAACTAGTCGTTGTCACCGTCGCAGACGCGACACATTTGTTTTCGGGTACGGGAACGTGGACGATACATTTAATATCAAGAATTAATATCATTTAATATCATTTAATATTGATATTGATATAGTCTGTTTATTTTTAGTTTATAAAAAAAAACAATTTTAATTAGGTTAGTGTATTACACTTACCTCTGAATGTTATGTACAGTCGCCATTAGATATATCGGAGCGGCCAGAGTGCTCACAAACATCTGAGCAGGCCTCTATTGTCATGGCGTTAGAGTGCATGTTCAGATATTTTTGAGCACCGTGGCCGCTCCGATATATCTGATGGCGACTGTTAGTACATATACTTCTTCTTCTACTTTCTTCAAAAAACGCCTTGCCGCCTTTGTTATATATACAGGGTGGAAAGTTAAAACGGGGCAGTAAGGGCAGCTACTAGATCCCTTGCCGCCACGCAAAAATGTCATTGGGATTTCATTCCTAACTTTTTAAGTGATGACAATCTACATTCACAGATTTTTGAAAAAAGTACAGTCAGCGAGAAAATCATCAATTTTGCCGAATTTTTTTTAATGCCATTCGATCCCATTTCTATTAAGGATCAAAATACTCTTTGGGACCGACTAAGGTTTGACTACTAGAACGCCCAGAAATCAAAGAAAACTTTTTCCATACAGTTAATATATCGATAAACATTCGTATTCTCTCCCTTCGAGTAGGTATATCAAAAACGCAAGCAAAATACCGGGCCCTTAGTAATAAGGGTCAAGTCGGAAGAAATAACTTGATAAACGAAATATTTAAAGTATTTAAAGAACACACATATACCGAAGTAATAATAGAATAGTATAAACTTGTTTGTATACATTTTTTACCATAAACATAGCTTTGGGAGGATACACTTAGTTTAATTTCAAACTTTTTGCTAATGTTTTTAAATATTGAAAACGCATAAGTAACAACCATTATCATAAACAAACATATGAATTAGTAACATTTATGTGTGCCCCGATGGTGCCCCGTATAAACAATAGTCTAGTGGCCTGACAGATGAAGCAATTGTTTTATTTTGGAATGTAGGTATTAATTGTGATTGTAAATAAATAAACAAATTTCACAAATTTGAGTAGGGTAGGCAATGTCTTTCTGCTTTTATGTAGTGCACGCCACTGATGCGTGGATTTACGGTGGTTTTCTTTCAGGGCCCATAGATTTTTCCACCCTGTATAGTTTAGTGTTAGCTTAGCAGTATTTTAGCAGAGTTTTCTTTCTTACCCATACCAAAAATAAAGTACCTAACTACTTTCGTTACTACAATCATTTGTAGATATATCTCGTACTACAAACTACTTACTCTGCTCTGCTAAAAGGACACTAAACTACTTTAAGTAGGAAATCATCTGTTAAATTTGTCGTCATGGTTTTATAATGATGACATTTATCATCATTATAAAACATTGAGACATCAAACATAGAAATTTTCTTAATTCTTGGCATGTTTTAAAATATGTTTATTTAATTAATCGTTTACCGCTCACGCCATTATTACCTACACCGTTAAAAGTCGCATTTTCCTACTAGCACATCGTCGACGACGATATACATATTACAAATAATCTGCGTAGGTAATGTAGGTACTTACCTATCTAATTCGCATCTTGGCTTAGGGCACAGAAAGCGCGACCTTGAAAGCGAACTCGGCAAAGCACTGGTTGCGTGCCGCCGCTGCGAGCGAATCTGATCGTTAACACACGCCGAAAGAGTTCAAGTTCAATTGAAGAAATTAAAGATTTGTAGAATTAAACAGGACCATGCATATTGTTAATTTATTGGTTTTACGTGTAAAAAAATGTCGTATTTCATCGTTTACAGGTTACAGACAATAATATTGGTATGTTGACGATTATAAACAACTATAATTATTTTTATTTAAAAAAATCGTCGTTTATTTGACAGTATTTCTTCATACCTAATTCCGGGTCAGTGTTGCCGTTTGGTTCCGTTTGTTCCGTTTTTCGGAACTTTGGACACCCCCGCGGAACTTGGAAGAAACTTTACATTTTAGGACAATTTTCGAAACTTTTAAGGTCCCGGCATTAATTTATTTAATATAATAAATAACACACTAAAAATATTGTTCAAAAAATTAAACTCATTTTTCTGTTAAAAGTAAATTATTTTATGAGACGATATAAAACATTTTTTTTACTGTCTTCCAATTTATAATGATATAAATTCCATTGAAGAGAAGGACGCCTTTTAATAGACCTTTGGGTGGCTAGAGGTAAAAAATATTCGATAAACGGTATGTATAGGTATCTATTTAAATCGAATTATTTATATGTATTTCGCCATTTAAAAAAAACGGAATTTTTCAACCTAAAATGGAACTTTTCAGGAATGGCAACGAAACTTTTAGGTGAAGTAACCTGGCAGCACTGTTCCGGGTCGAAAGTTTTTAAGATTCGTAAATATACTATCTTAAAATATTTATTTAATGACGGAGAAAAAAACACAGGCTATTATAAATTAATGTTTGGCGAAACCGTAAAATGACAGCGATGCCGGGACGCGCTGGCGGGTTGATGGCGCGAGGCGCGCGGGACAAGCGCTTGACACGCGCTTGACGCGCGCGCGTCGAGCGCGCGTTGCTGGCTTGTTGATGGCGGGAGCCCAGCGCGATGCGCGAGTGCTCTGTGTGACCGGCCGTCCCGCGCGCGTCAAGCGCTCGTCAAGCGCGGCTACCGCCCCGCTGGCAGTTTGTCCGACCCTTTAAGCGTTTCCTCTCTCTAACAAGTTATATTTAAACGGTTGTAGCTTCGTAATTGTTTGAGATATCTGAATTAGATTTTCGGTACTAGGCATATTTTTCTGCCTTCTTTCTTTTGGAGTAATAATACATTGCGAATGTACACCCTTATTGAAGCTTTTAGTCAATTCCGTTTCAGTCTTTTTTCAAAAAAAATGTATTTTGAACAACAGACAGACTTGCGAGGTCCACAGCTCACAAAAGAGAAAAGTCCGTGAGATTGTTGGTTTTAAGTAGGTACATTTACGTCACTCTGGGCGGTAAGTGAGATTTACCGCCCACAGGCGCAGCGGTAAATCTCACTTCACACCCAGGAGAAAACGTAAAATTGTGTACGCACCACGGGCGGTAATTCCTAAAGCACCTGATCGAATATTTTTTGCCCTGCGATCTGGGGCATTCTCGAATTCACCGCCCTAGGTACGTAATGTACTAAAATCACCGTCACTCAACCATCATCAAAGAATTGTCGTGTCTGTGTGCTAATCCAATTCCTTAATATTGCGATTATTGCGCTATCCGATTACTTCAGGGAAGTAAAGGAATTTGTTTGTTACGACCTGGATTCAAAGAACCATAATTCAACTATATATTTTTATGGGGAGTTTAATTATAATTTTAATGTCAGTAATAGGTACGCCTGTTTATGTTTATCATAGGTAGGGTGAGTCATTAATTGTAACGTAATCAATAAAAAATCGTAAAATTGCTTACCTGCCATTATTAATCGAAAATAAATTCGTTTTCAATTGAATACCGATTTTATACCGAAAAGATCTCTACATAAACAAGCATACTTCAAAATAAAAGTTAGAGCACACATAACAAATAGCTAATACTCGCGTCCATCTATGAGTATTACCTTCAAGGCCATAAATCAGAGCATTCGCGGTCGCAACAACGTGCAAGGTCAACGGACATCGGTTCGATACCGGAATTGGACCTAATTGCATGGCAATTGGCACAACTATGACATAACCATTTGCGTATGTGATGACATAACGCGAAAACCTAAACAAGAATAGATAGAATAGTGGCCGATCTCGATTCAACGACGAGGGAATGTTGTAAACCTACTTTTTTTGTTCCGTGTTTTGAAAAGTCATGTGCATTATTAGGTCGTCATCAACCAGAATGTCATCATCCTCCTAGCGTTATTCCCGGTTGTACCCTAAAGGATCCCGGGGTACGCTTTGACACCTAATCCCAAGATCTGGCATAGGCACTAGTTTTCCGAAAGCGACTGCCATCTGACCTTCCAACCCCGAGGGAAAACTAGGCCTTATTGGGATTAGACCGGTTTCCTTTCCTCACATTTCCTCACGATGTTTTCCTTCACCGAAAAGCTAACGCTAAAATCCGCTAAATATTCCGTAGGTACGTAAGTTCCGAAAATATTATTGGTACGAGCCGGGATTCGAACCCACGGCCGCCGCTTGACAGCCGCATGCCTGAACCACTAAGCTACCGTAGCTTATTCTAAAGCAGAAGGTAGGTAATCTTTATAAATAAACGTGATAACAGATTGAGACAGATGAGTAGGTAATCGCAGTCTCTGAAACAAAAGAAAACCCTCCTCTTGTTGCAAATAGGCATGATGCCTCATGTTCAAATTGATAACGTAGTGGTGCTAAATGGATAGTAGACCATCAAATTATAGAAACAAAATGTATTACAACTATGTACTTAAACGCAGTATTTTGCGATCGAAACCACAATTTACCTGATTTTCCATACTACGGTTAGTACAAATGCCAGTTGTGACGTCTATCAGTATGAAACGTTTTGCGCTGCTGCCAGCGAGGTCAATCTTTGTCTCAAATTTTTGGGTATTAGATTAGATTAGATTAATTATTTTATGATAAAAAATACATTACAGATTTGCATACATGTCCAAAATATAAGACTTTTTATCACAATCGTCAAAAACAGAGAAAAATTAAGATATAATATTAAGACAATGTCAACAACACAATAACAAGGAAGCATAAAAAACAAACCGAAAACAAAAGAACACAAATATATATCAACCTCTAGGTATAGTCTTTCTTTACAATATTTAGTGCATCAGAAAATACGAGTACGATTTACGAGTATGTTCATCAATTGTAGTTGCTCCCGAACAAACATTTGTTCCTATCCAAAAAGTGGTTCGAATGACATCATAAAAAAATCTCAGTCATCATCCCTATTGTAGGTACCTGCTACACTGTGGAAGAGCCGACAACCTTTTCACGTCCTTGTTAGATTTATAATCTTTTTGTTGTATTTCAATGTCAAATCCAGCCAAACCACTTGACCGACCATACATACATATACCGATATAATCTCGATTCGATATGTAGCTCTGAGTCATTATAACCAGCTATCGTTGCAGCGATGAGAAGATGTTTGTTGCTTATCGATGGTTTATTTGTTTGGATTTAGCAACGTGTCTTTGACATTTGTTGAGACAAAGAAGAAACAAATAGAATACACTGACTAGAGCTCGGGGGATTAAAAAGCCGTCCTTTTAAGATCATATAAGAAAAACAAATATTATGAGTTGGAAAATCGAATGTCTTTGTTTGGCAACATCTCTCTGAGACTTTTTTAAAAACGTTTGTGTTTCGTAATGAAATAAACAAAACTAATCAAGACTTTTTGCTCAATGAATAGGTAACCTAAGTACATGCTAAAAAAAAAGAAACGAAAAGTGGTAGGTCTTATACATGGGTATTATCTTTTGACAAAGAGTCCCAACGTTCCAATACGATCTTCTTTTTGAAAAATCTCATGAAATAATTTACTTTAAAAACAAAGTTTTAACCGACTTCAATTTAGTACTCCGCCAAGACACGAGAATATTTTCACATTTTTTTACAATTTACCACATGAACTGATTTCCGAGAGCAAATGCGTTAATTACTATAGAAAAAAACCGAATCGCTGTATGTAGGCCGATAATATTTGAGGACTTCCGTCGATTCCCCAAGATCATCACCTTTGCACTTCATTAGTTTCTATTTCAACGGAATCTTATCAGAACTGTGACGTACTTTTGCACTTTTAAGTACATAATTGAGGAATTCGAGAAATCATCTGTGGTCTTCATCATCAATTCCTCGCCACCAAATTTATAATATTTGAATGGAAATACACGAGTTATAATAGAAAATACCAAAATTACTACACACGTGCCTAATAAAATTGAGGAGTTCCCTCAATTCCTCATGGATCCCATCATCTAACTGAATTTTAAAAAAATAGGCCTCACCTGGAGGCATACAAATACAACCAAAAAAATTTTTTCGAATCGACTCATCAATAACGGAGTTCTGAGGTAACAAACATAGAAAAAGAAAAACATAAAAAAACAAAAAAACTACAACCGAATTGAGAACCTCCTCCTTTTGTTTGAAGTCGGTTAAAAAATGCATGGTTAATGTATTACAGTTTTTGAGAAAATCCCAAAATGGAGTGATTGAGCGTTTCCATAGGAACATTTCCATAGGTTCCATAGGTTTATCGAACTAGAGGAAAGGTATGGAGAACTAGCAGACTTCAAAGAAAAAACGGAAAAGAAAATGATCGATTTGGAGAGGAAGAACGTTTTTTTACAAAAGTATAATGCTGCGTTGGAAGAGAGAGTAGAGATTCTTGAGCAGAAAAAAAAAGAAAGGGTCGTTGAGTTGGCATGCGTGGATGAAACAGAAAACGAATCTCTGGATGACATAGTATTGTCAATTGCCCGAAACCTGGACCTCAAAATTGATGACATTGAACATATAAAAAGAGTAGGTGCCCCGATGAAGAAAGCAGTGGAAGGCGCTCAGTCTGTCGACCCGCGCCGCCGCCGTGCGCGGCCGATCATTGTTACCATGCGCACTAGGGCGGCCAGAGACCAGTGGATGAGCAAACGTAAGTCGCGCCTCACGAATGGTGTTATTTATGGAAATAACAGTAACCAAAGAATATACCTGAATGAGGACATGACTAAGCATAAACGGCAGTTATTCTGGTCAGCCAGAAGTCAGCTGAAACCGACATACAAGTATGTTTGGTTCCAGAGGTCTAATATACTAGTAAAGAAGAATGAGGAGGAAGGTAAAATCTACAACATTAAAAGTGAAGAGGATATTAAATTCCTTATTGAAAAAACTGTAAACAACAGCAAGTGAACAATATAGATAAGCGCCGGCTACCGTTGCGCGCCTTCACACTACTTGTTTTTCAATTTTTCAATTTTATCAAAACATTTTAATGAATAGTGCTTTTGACTGTTTAGATGAAAATGTTGAATACACAAGATATGACAACACAAAGATATGGAGTGATAAAATGAGAAACAAGAAAAAAGAAATAGATATAGTACATTTGAACATCAGATCGTTAAGAAAACAATTTGGGGAATTTATAATTATGCTGACACTATGCGAAGAAAAAATAGATATCCTAGTGTTGTCGGAAGTAAACGTCAAGCAGGAAGAGTTATCATTTTTTACCATAGCCGGATACAATTTGTTCTCAAATACGAGAAAAGAAAGTAGAGGGGGAGGAATATTGATATATGCGAAGGATTGCCTAGATTTCACTGCTGACAAAATGGATACACTAGCGTCGGAAATGATATACGGGAAACTGGAGACAGCAGAAAAAATTACACACATTTTGTCAATCTACAGATCGCCCAAGAACAACAAATTAAGATTTGTGGAGGAAATTAACAGTCTTCTGAAAAAAATTCCACCAATGGATGACGTTATTGTTATAGGGGATATGAATTTGGACCTGTTAAGTAATAGTCTGAATACAAGCATCTCGAAATATAAAACCATGCTGTGTGGACACGGCCTACAATGTGGAATACCAGAGAGTGAGATAACGCGGTCGTAGATGGAACGCTACAGTCGTCGTGCATCGATCACGCGTGGGTGCGAAGGCGCAGTGCAAAGCGCGCCACTGCGCACATGCTCACCTGCAAGTTGTCGGACCATCACATGATAGGTATACGGCTAGACTTTTTCGGTTCTACTAGCGACGGTGACCCGAGAGCGCCTGAGCTGCGGTATGTGTTGAGTAATCAGCGAGTAGTGAAAAATTCAAGCCTTATTGATTGGTCTGAGTTTTTGGCGATTGATTGCCCATTAATTTTATACGAAAAAATATGCACTGTTTTTGGTAAAGTCTATAACGAGTCATTTATTAAAATCAAACCAACATGTAAGCGGGAAACTCAACCGTGGGTAAACAAAAAATTGGAAAATATGATTGAGCACAGAGACGAGTTATTTAGAATGTGGAAACATAATCCCAAAAATATGAACCTTAGGCTAGACTACACTTTCTGTACCGCGTACAGAAATAAAGTAAATAAAGTTATAGATTTTGCTAAAAATCAGTTCAGACAAAATGAAATACAAAAATGTGAAGGGGACTTCAGGAAAATATGGGGAAATATCAATAAGTGGCTAGGTAGAATTAAAAATAATGTTGATAGTACAGTAATGAAATATTTAGGAAAAACAGATAATTTGGAGAACATATGTAATAAATTCTCAAATACATTTACACAAGAAATATTAGATATAAAACACAAATGCAACCAAAAGTTTTTGAATAGAGATTCTTATGTTAAAGAATGCGATGTTTCTTTTAGGTTCAGAAAGGTACAGCCAAGCGATGTTCAGAAAATAATTGATAAATTAAGTAACGGCAAAGCTCCAGGTATTGATGACATCAGGGTTCAAGATATTAAATATGTTAAAGAGGACTTCAGTATTATAATAGCCAGATTTATAAATTTATGTTTGACACAGTGTGTATATCCAGATCAATTGAAAAAATCACTTATTAGGCCTATATTCAAGCAGGGTTCTCATTTGAATTATTCAAACTACAGGCCTATTGCAATCTTATCAATAATCAATAAGATTGTTGAAAAAGTTGTAGTGGGGCAGGTGAGCAGTTTTTTAGAATGTAACGGTATTTTATCGCAAGCTCAGCACGGGTTCAGACGAGGGCGGAGCACCGCCACGGCCTTGACCCACTTCTCTAACTATGTAAACAGCAGCCTCGGCGGCGGACAGCAGGTCCTGGCGGTGTTCATAGACTTCCGGAAGGCATTCGACACACTGGATCATGAACAGCTGTTGCAGGCTATGGACGAGTGCGGCATACGCGGACCCACAAACCAGTGGTTTAGGGAATACCTAAACAATAGGACCTTGCGTACTGTCATAAATGGGACGACCGGAGCCGAAGCCTGCGTCAGTCTTGGCGTGCCGACCGGCTCAGTATACGGGCCCGTGGGCTATGTCATGCATGTGAACAGTGTGTCGAATGTTGTCCGGCACTGCAAGGTCTATATGTACGCGGACGACATGTGCCTGCTGTTCGCCGACAGGGATGTAGTGGACATGGTTACCAAGGTGCAGGATGATTTTGAGAACATTACCAAGTGGGCGCATGATAATGGAATAATATTGAATATCAGCAAAACTAAATGTATGAGAATCTATTCACCGTATAATAAAAAAGCAAAACAAATAGCATCAAACGACATTAGCATTACAGGACATACTTATGAATGCCTGCACGAGAATAAAAATAATTGCACATGTACTTAGTAAAATAGAATTAGTTGAAAGCTTCAGATACTTGGGATTATTAATTGATAAACATTTTAATTGGAAATTGCACATTAATCAAGTATGTAATAGATTGAGATCTGTATTGAGCCAATTTTATCACTTAAGCAGAATAGTCAATAAACGCACCCTGCACATTGTTTACCATGCACTTGCTGACTCATTGTTAAGTTATGGACTCAGTTGCTATGGACGTACCTTCAAAACATATTTGGATCAAATAAAGCAACTGCAAATTAGGTTAATGAAATATTTAGTTGGAAGAAAAACGAGGAATAGGTATAAACACCAGTATGATTCACTGTTCTCAATTTGTAAAATTCTCCCAGTGCATTGTAAAGTTACTTACTTAAATGTAATTAGTACTTATTACACAGATGACTTTAAAGTACAAAAGAAAAATAAACGTGTGACTCGATCCTCTAAAATAGTACAATTAGAACAACCTGTAGCCAAAAATTATTATGGACGAAGAACTCAAGAATACTTGATCCCGAAAATGTATAATGAGAGTCCTATGTTATTAGATAACCCTAAATTAAAAATAGGTAGCTTGAAAGCAAGATTTAAACAAGTATTATTAGATAAATTCGATAACTCCATAAAACAGTAGCAGTAAGTAACTATAAGTTAAGTTAGTATTACATTGTATTAAAGATTAATTACAGTCACAGTGCCTCTGGCCACATGTGTACTGTGACGAGTTGTTAGTTTAATTAGTTAGCTAATTAGTTAGTTATATAAAAAAAAAACAGCATTAAAACAAGGTAGTTTATAAGCACCGTTGTACTCCTGTCCTGCCAGTGGCTCAGTCATCTTATTTGCACTTAATGCACAATATGTTATCAGTTATGAGTTATGAATGGGCTACGCCGGGCTGGTAGTACAGTGTAATTTCTATGTATACCTACTTTTGTCGTAGGAGTGAGCTCATCGCCAACAAACTGCTCTGCAGTTTGGCGAAATGATCTAATTACGGTACACATATTTTATATTTTCATGTTAAAACAATAAAAAAAAAAAAAAATAATGTTATCTTTTGAAAATATTTCATTTCAGGAATCGGTGTGGTAGACTTTGAATCATGGCGTCCCGTGTTCCGCCAGAACTCGTGGGGTGTGCTGACTCCGTACAGAAACTTGTCGCTGCTGATAGAGAGACGGCGGCATCCCTGGTGGACGAAGACCATGATCGAGAAAGAGGTACGACATATGTGTTCTTTTCCTAGGTTACAGGACTAACCTAGAGTGGTTAATTTAGGTACATGGTGAAACAACTCGCATGCGAGTTCAATTACATTGCAGGGCTTAATTGAATTCGTCGTATTTCGGTAGCCCGCAACCCGCAATGTAATGAAAATCGCATACCCGTTGTTGCACCATATGTAAATGTCCCTTAAGTTTAAAAGGCCTCGTACAGCAACAGAATAAACTAAGTAAGTACCAGTTGTTCCTGAAAGCGGAGCCTACTTTTGGTTTTTGGATATTCGTATATGCGATCCTGATATGTGCAAGTTGCAGAAACTTTCAAAAAATGTGCACATATTTAGTATCATAAATTTAGGAAACTTTCACAAGAACATAGGAAAATATCCATTTAATTACATGTATACGAATTACACACGGCACATCAGTAATTCCGTCATAGTCTTCTCCTTGACTATAAGCCACAAAAATAAAAGTTAGTAGAACGTATATACCTAGAGGTAACACTTATTTACTTATTCTAGATATATATTACAAACATGCATACATAGATTCACGCCTTCATTCCCAAAAGGGGAGCCAGAAACTTTCAGAGCACTAGAAACGTAAGTTCCATAGCCACTTTTAACATATAAATTAATTATTATTAATTAAGATTGAATCCATACTAATATTATAAATGGGAAAGTGTATGTATGTGTATGTTTGTTTGTTTGTTTGTCCGTCTTTCACGGCAAAACTGAGCGACGAATTGACGTGATTTTTTAAGAAGAGATAGTTGAAGGGATGGAGATTGACATAGGATAGTTTTTCTCCCCAAAATCATCCCTTAAGGGGGTGAAATGGGGGGTGAAAGTTTGTATGGAGCTACGATATAACCGAGTTCCACGCGGACGGCGTCGCGGGCAGAAGCTAGTCTGGGTAGAAAAGATCGACAAAATCTGATATTGCAGTGATGTTTGCTAGCCCATTATTGCAACATCCCTCCCTAAGAAACATACTTTTTGAATTTCTACGAGTCGATCGTAAACATAGACAATAGTACATTGTTTAACGAGGGGCGTAAGTGGAATATTGCTAACAAGAGTCTATCAGAAGCCCGACGCCGAAGGCGGAGGGCTTTTGATGACTCGAGTTTGCAATATTCTTACGCCCCCGTGTTATACACAATGTTTTTCATCACATTTGCGAGGAAACAAATAAATTTTAGATGAAATTAATACAAATCGTAATAAAAACAGCAACATGTCAGTCGTCCATTTTGTTGAATTTGACGTGAGGCGCGTATGGCAAAGAACCTTCGGTATACAGCCACGATTTGAAAATACTTAAAAACATTATACGAGCAAGTGTGATCAAAAATACATTCGTAATAAATACTAAACATTGAATTGCAGTCAAATTTAATATAAATATATGTTTTATACACATTAAAAGTTAGTTGTAGCAAACTTTTGAAGATATGAAATACACCTTGGCTGATTGGAAACATCCTCAGTCCGAAGTGAAGTATGAGTGGGTTCTATATTTTAAAACTAAACTTAACACCCCGTGGGAGGTAAAACGGCTATAACTGCTCTGTACGCTCGCAAGTAATAACGCCATTGACGAGCAAGTGTGATGAAAATAGAGTTTCTTCATCACTAAAATCCATATCTTAACCATTAAGAAATTTCATAACTTGGGTGTCGTTCTAAATATACCGCTACGCTCGGCATGACGTTATGATTGCAAAACGGGTGCCCTAATTCACTCACAGGTCTCTATTCATCGGGTGTATAACACCCAGTTGATAAACATCATAATAAATTAAGAGATTTAGACGATTGATTCTTGTTTATTGTTATGTATAAAATGATTTTAACCTTAGGTAGACGTTAGGCATTTGTATAATTCGTACAATACCTATTATAAATCAGGTTGTTTTTTACTTCTCTTTCGTGCTCATACCAATATTTGCACAAACCGGGGATCGCTATCTTCTTAGGTCGGTCAACAATTTAACCGGAACGAGTTGTAAAAATATCACAATCTCGATTTAGCGGCAGTTCTTATTTAAATTTAAAACGTTCATTCTTGTAAATACTATGAAGGGTGAGTTGAGATACAAACAAATCATCAGTGTCAATAAGTAGTTACTCGTACTACTTATTTGTTAGTCATCGTAACAAATAATTATAAATAAATCCCGTTATATCTGACTAATGATGGTACTGATGAAACAATTTTAATGAAAATGCTCCTTAATGGCCGACCGAGCGTGTTAAATGATCAACGTACCTAATTGATGCGACGATTAACATAGATTTTATTTAAATGCTTAGCCGTACAGTAGGAGTTCCATTGAGCATTGTTGTCAATGGTTAACATATCTAAATAAGAATAAGTTTCTGTCCAAAATTACACCGGGAGCCTAATTGGTAGTGACCCTGCCTACGAAGCTGGAGTTCGAATCCCGGTAAGGGCATTTATTTGTGTGATGTGCACGAATATTATGTTCCTGAGTAATGGATGTTTTAAATGTATTTATGTATATAGTCGTCTTGTAACCATAGTAAAAACTTTGCTTAGTTTGGGACTAGGTGTAAGATTGTTTCAAAATATTTATTTATGAGTAGGTAAATATTTATTTATTCAAATAAAAATGGAGCATCCTTTTAATGCCGATTAGGTAGGTACTTATACTTTTTTGCGTAGACATGAACTGCTCGTTCAGAGGGTTTCCAATGAGCGCGAATACGATGGCCACATCATATGATGGATACCCACATCTATGCTAAAAGTGGCGCTGGAACATAAGTTTCATGTTCTCTGCCTACCCCTTTTGGGAATCAAGGCGTGAATGTATGTATGTACCTATGTCTGTATATACTTATATATATGTAGTGTAGTCTAGTGTTTCCATAAACTGACCTCATTGATGGTAGGTACTCCTACCATATTATTGTATTGGCATTCAGATGCCAGTTGTAATTTTGTACATTTGTGGTGAGTTTAATTCAGATTAAACTCATGTACCTACAAAATACCAACTCCATTGGATTTTGGGAAGTTGTTCAAATTAGACTTGCTAGATTTTTTTTTTACATAATTACCTACATACAATACAATACAATTATTCTTTATTGCACAACTCATTTACAAAAGAAAATACAAAGATACAGAGAGACAGTAGAGGTAAAACAACAGGCGATCTTATTGCTATGGAACATGAATGTACTTATTTTTTTTCTATAATTTGTAAGTTCTGAACTGTTAAATGACGTGTAACTAATGTTATTAATAAATAATTGAATTGAATTGAACGATGTCTTCCTGCTCTGCCAGACAACCTTTGATAACAATTTTATGCAAGTTAAAAAAAGTTTGTGAGACTCACGGCGTGTCATATTTGTATTTAAAATGGAAGCGTGGCACCTTACTAGAAACTTTATTGTTTACTTTTGCATTTATATAGGTGCAGGTCATTTCAAAGAATTGACAACGTGCTTAAAATTCAACTTTGCGAGCACGATATACCTATTTATGATATGGATACCTACCTAGTCTGTCCTATTTGTACTAGAAATCTTCTCAAAGCCAATAAATGAGTGACGGAAAAATGATTTGGTACGTTTTCGGAAAATTGATTCCGAACTAATAAACTAGAAGTATCGACGACTATAATTGCTAATGCTTGCCCACAAAATTTTATAAATCTGTAACCGCAGTGTGTAAGCTGAGCTCTAACCGCTGTATCGTAAGTCTTAAAACACGATTTAACGAATTCTCCTGTTGCCATTTCCAGGCAAAATTTCGCTTCGAGCGCTTTGGGCGCGAGTTTATGCAGGCGACGCTGGCACTAGCTCGCTTACTGCGACCGAAAGCGAAATGGGGATACTACGGGTTTCCGTACTGCTTCAACATGGCTGGAGCCAAGCCGGCGGAGACCTGCTCCAACAATATACAGGAGGAGAACGACCAGTGAGTATTTAGACTGACAGCGCTCCTACTGGTCCTAGCCTGACCTAGTGTTCGAGGGCAATCGTGGCGCAACCCCGACGAGCAACCTCTGCTCTGGCAGCGAACGACGTGGGGCTACCACGGTTTTCCTTACTTCTTCAACATGGCTGGCGCCGAGCCAGTGGAGACCAGGGGCCGTAGACAAGCCAATAGAAAACGAATAAAATGTATGGAAATGACAGATGCCGGCGAAACACTTTTCGTTGACATCTGTCATTCCCATACATTTTATTCGTTTTCTATTGGCGTTAGCGCTTGTCGATTGTAACCTTGTCTACGGCCCCTTTTCCGGCTATGTAGAAATTATAGACTATAAACGCTTCGAACGATCTGACATAATCTACCTTCTGGTGATAGACGGCATTCCACATCAATACGTGTACTAACAGCAGGCTCGGTTAAAATACAGGAAGTTACACGTTAGGTACGCGTTTCACGTTGGTTCAGAGTGGTTTGAGGATGTTTTTAGAATCAGGAGTACTATTCAAAGGGTAATATTTCTTGCATTTTGCATTCCATTGGTTCCCAACAATGACCGAAGTTCGCCTACTTGAGAAGATTTTTCTGATTTTCAGGATAACTTGGCTTTGGAGTGAGAGTACGATGCTGAACCCTTCTGTCTACAGTTCAAAGACCTTGGACTCAGCACAACTAGCGGCTCTGATTAGGGGTAGAGTTGCGGAGAGTGCAAGAGTGGGGCGGGGGTTGCCTATACTGCCATACTTCTGGTTCAAGTACCGAGATGCTGGGTTTATGACTGAGGTACATATGTTTGCTTAAATCTGCAGAACAAAACGTCCCTCCTAGCTCATTCCTACGAGAAGAGCAGCCGCCCCAGAGGAAGCTTGGGTTGGCACTCGTAAGGAGTGGTCCTGAACCGGAGAGTTTCTCCCTAGCATAGATGAATTAGTTTGCCCACCAATGAAATACCTACGGAATTCTAATAATTTTATGTATAAACAGATTTACGTCAGACTTAATTTTTTCGCTAGAGGACATAATTAGAGTGGTTACAACTGGATAGAAAACCTATTGTTTTTCTTAAATACCCGGGTATTCGATATTTATTCGGGTACTACTCGTAATGTTACAAATACAGTATGTTTTTACTTACAGTACGGAATGTTTCATATTAGTCTCCAGTAAAAAAAATAAAAAGGGCTGGACATAAATTTATAAGGAAGGAAGGAAAAACTGTAAAATAGTTATAACTTTTAGATTAACATTAAACATTCCGTTCTGTTAGTAAAAATATGTATGTTGAACATTTCGTCTAGTACCCGGAAAAATAACAAATATCCAGTATTAAAAAATAATACCCGGTTGCAACCACTTTATATTAACTATATCCTCTTGAGAAGAATAGTTATTTTGACTCACCTAATTCCGATCACTGATCAACAGTGTTGTAAATTAGGTATAAAATGTTTTTAATTGTTTCTATACCAACAACATTGTTCTTTGTTGCTAATAGGTGCTTAGGTATACAATGTCTTCCATAACGGTATTTCTAGGTATTATTTAATTTCAGATGGACCTGAAGGCAGCATTAAAAGCATTGTACAAATCACACACTTCTGGGTTAATTGTATGGGGAAGCTCCAATGATGTGAATACGGTCACGAAGTGTGAAATGCTTAAAAGTTACTTGGAGCAGACCCTCGGACCAGAAATAGCGAAATATACTAGACAAACAATGAAAATGAAAGAATCTTATAATGGTAACAATGAAACAGAAACGAACAATGTGAGTACCCAAACCCCATTCTATTCAATGATTGACTTCAAAGATGTTGAAAACTTAGATTCAGAAAATGAAGAAATGAACGAAACCAGCTCTGAAATTATTCAAACCCCACCTGAAGATGAAATGATGAGTACAAAGGATTCTGATAAAGTTAAACAAGAACATCATATTTTAATAGATATTGTATTAAGTTTAATTGAGAACATGGAAAAGCGTTATGACAAGGAAGCAGAAAGAACGGCAATGAAGAGATTGGCTAGCGACAGAAAGAAAGGCACACCTATTCATGATACTTTTATGAAATTAGGTGACAATGATTCAGATTTTACGACGAAAAGTCCCATTAATGCTGTTAAAAAGAAAGGTTCGCTTTTTGCATCGTTTTATCCTACTAAAAATACAACAGAATTAAATAATAATACTACCTCTATGAAAGAAGAAGGTTCTACGATTGGCCATAGTTTTGAATCTACCACAATTGATATATTGTATGAATCTGAAAGTCCTCGAACTACAAACACAACAGAATTGAATAAAATTTCCACATCATTAGATGAAACCTCAACTACTGGGCATAACTTTAAATTGGCCACAGTTGACATGTTGTTTGATATTGATAACTTTTCCGCATCAGTTGATGAAACCTCAACTACTGGGAATAACTTTAAATCAACTACAGTTGACATGTTGTTTGATATTGATAACTTTACAACGAATGACAATCAAAATGAAAATATTGATGACGAATTTAATTATACTAGTACAGTTTCCTACCAAGAAACTACCGCACCCATATTTTTTGATAATGAATTGAATTACACTACAAATCGGGAATCGAGTGCTACAACATCAACAACATCTTCATATAAAAGCGATGAAACTACAGTACCAATTTATTTTGATAATGAAGACAATTACACAGTATCCACTGTGAGTTCTCTTGGAAAATTGTATGAAGAGTCAAATACAACAGAAGAGGTCTATAGGTTAAAAAAAGAAAGCAAAACACAAGGTTATACGTCAGCAACATACGTTAAGGGATCTACATCCGACCAAGTATTAAGTACAACTGATTCCACAACAACTGATTCAATGATTGAAGATATTGAGGAAGTTCCCGAAACTGTGTATGATGATCCTACTCATCAGGTGGTTATTACTCTTGACTAATCTAACAATAAGAAAGGCTAGAATCATTGCAGATTTACAATAATGAAATTTTAAATATGAGAAACATCAGGAGATAGTTTCGATCCGTCTTTTCCGAAGAATCTGCATTATTCTAGTTTGACTGCAATTCCAGGCAAATAACAAAATGCTTACAAACTTAATCGGTAACAATAATTCACCGTTTCGGTAAATATTTTAGACAGGTACCTATTTCGGTAAATCCTTTTTACTTAAATAGGTCGGTATAACTTGCTCATTCTTCACGTATAGGGATCTAAAAGATACGAACGTCTGAACTACCACATTGCCAGTGTTTATTATTAGGATATTCAGATCGAATTTACACATTCCTAGTTTTAAAGGTCTAATTCGTTCAGAAATGTCTGAGTTAATGTTGCTAAGATATTATGTAAAACATACTTGTCACTAAATTATTTCTAACGGGTCGGCCACGACATCGAGAGGCGGCGGCAGCGACAGCATGCGCCATACGTAGGACCGAGACGCCGCGCTCATATATCTCGTTCCTACGCATGGCATGCCGCAGTCGCCGCCGCTTGAAGTCATGGCCCTAGCCAGAACGCTACACAAGCCTTTAAATACTTACATGTATTCTATTTTTCCCAATACCATTTACAATCATTTTATTTATTTAAGTACTTAATGAATGGGATGTGGCGTCAAAGTTGTGGTAACCTTTTAAATTGGGTGAACAATAAGTCAATAACGCAGGGGTTCCTAATTTGGTGTAGGTACACGGATTATCGATATATTTATGTGATGATATCGGTTTAATAATCAAGTGTCTCAATAAGAATGCATTATTATTGATTACCCTAATAATACCTAATTGAGATACCAGTTAGTTTTTTGATTGCATTTAAAGCTTTTGAGGCCGATTGCATTTGAAAATCATTTAAGTCAGATTTTCTGGGGTTTTAATGTACTTACTTATTGTTGTTTATGTCTAACCATATTTGCTTACATGTATTTGTGACTAACCCTCTCTGTGTCTCTTGTTTACGTGTTTTTCTTTCTTTAGGTACCTGGGTCTTCACAAGTTGACAGAAAACACTTCATTTGCCTATTCTTCTACTTCTATTCGGTGTCCAAATGCCTTTGTGATATGTATGGTCAGTGTTAACACGACTATTTTTGATTTAGTGGTCGGTTTCTTCTTAAATGTGCTTATTATCTGTGATATAATCTTAGTTGTTAATGTAAATATGTTTAAAGTCAGTACCATGTACTTTATTTTAAATATTGTTAGAGATGTTGCTATTTTGAGTATTAAAGTTGATTTAAATGATACTTTTTGTTTCCTTGAGCAAGGGATTACATTTTATTTTTGCATGATGTTCAGCGCCAGATGACAATTCATTTACTGACGTTAGTTATTTGTGCAATTAGGGTACCTATACAAGAACGGCATGGGTCTTGAATTAAGGGTTCGGTTGGCCCTTACAAATAAATAATAGCTGGTAATCTAATTCGAGTACTAAAAATTTTGGTTCCCGCACCGACGGGTGACTTTAGGAAATATGACCTAATATAATAATTTAAGCTACAAAAATGTCACTCACCATTCATTGGTCTTCCCATGTGTCCCCTGGTGCCAAGCGTTAGAAGAAAACTTCACACACTATTGCCGCAAATGATCGTAATATATTCTGGATATAATTTATACCAATTATTAAAACGCCTCACGTACAATACAACAACATCGCATATACAGAAGAGTATTGTGTAAGTATTAATTTTATATTAGTTAGTATTTATTTAGGTTTACGTAATGTCATTAATCTTTCACAATTCACAACTCACAACTGACGCGACAGTTAGATTCTTGACAGGCTTTATGGCAGCCAGTCAACCTCCTGTGCGTTGGATTAAAAAAGTTAATAGGTACCACCACGTACAAGTGCAGAGTGATAGTAAGAGTGCCTACAGCATCATGCAATCATGTCCTTTAGGGCTTTAGCCATGAGGATATGACGCAGAAGAAGACAAGTGGGAATTTAGACTTCAAAAAATAAGACCTCTGAAGCGAACTCATCGAACCTGTAGATAGGTGCCTATCTACAGGTGTGCCGACGGAAAGTTTTCAAAATTGGGAAACTTTCCCAATGGAAAGTTCCTGGTAGTTAAAAAAAACTATAGGGCATTTCCTATGATGGAAACCTTCTTAAAGTTTTGTTAAGGTTGCCTGAAAGTTCCTAACTCACCTTTGTTTGTTCAACCTGCATTTTGTACAAGCTTTAAAGAAAACTCTCATTAAATCTCAAACAACTTTATTGAAAACACGCTAAACACCACAAACAACGGTAACACAATGATTCTTAAACAACAGAGGAGCTTCGTCGTCAGAAATGAAATTCCTATCGGGACGTACGCTAGAGAAACTGTTGTTTCTCGGGGCGCATACAACATTGTATCCCACTGTGGCGCACTCCTGGATCCTGAGGAGGTCACTAGTGAGTTCTGAAAGGGTGTAAGAGGTGATGACTAGGGGAGTCTTGAGCTTCAGGATGCAGTTGATGGTAGCAGGCCAGGTGTCTTTCCCATTGTAGGCGGAGGACCGCTGGATGCTCGGATTGAAGGCGCACACTGAAATAGTAGGTAGATTGTGTCTCAAGGGCTGATCTAGAGATTGTATTTACGGCGAGGGTGGTATTTTGTTTACTGAGTGAAGGGAAAGGTTCTACAATAGCAACCCGAGCGTAGCGAGAAGGAGACGCTCAAGTAGAATCTTGAGCGTAATGAGGGATTCATGTGTGTGCCCAAGACGGAAATTCACAAATCCTATATTAATATTTATGGACTATCAGATATATATTTTTTAATATGTCAATAGGCAGTGTTTTAAATTTTGTTTAAATAGCATGTGGTGGGTGACCAAAATGAAGTAAGTAAGTGATTATATCGACATTAGAAAACGCGTGAAGATCAGATAAATACTAAGTTTGCTTAACGAGTTAATGATAAGACGTACCTATGTAACTTACAAATAAAGGACGATTTCCGGCAGCTAAAACTTAATTAAAGTCATGTTACCTAAGTCGGGTGTTGTGAAGTCTTCACTAGCCCAGAACTCGTGATAGGTCCGCTTGTCCTGGAAGCTGAACACCACTCGGCGTTTGTTCCTTTGGCAGTGATCGCAATGTCTGGAAAACACGTAAGTTTACTTGAACAAAATGAGTCTACGAAACAGTACCCGTTTTAACGAGCTTTATACTAGTGGGTCAGTAAGCTATAGAACGCGCGAGCCTGCATTAAAAAAACGTACAAATAATTAAGACTATATAATTAACGAACCTGCACCCAAAATTTCACGAGCATCGGTTGAGAAATGCGACCTGCAGAGGAGAACAGCTGACTGTCGGGACCGAGGTACCTACAGATATCGGATTTCGGACATACGAACGATTTTCGGGCCAAGCTGAAGCATAGAACTTCATTCGCTTCGCTCGCTCGTACGATTAACTTCTAGCATCATCAACCGTTTGTCCCGATTTCTATACTCATGTTACTTCCGTAGCGACGCAGTGCCTAGTTATATTAGGTTAGACCGGGGGTAATGGTACCTCTTTAGAAATAACGACCTATAACTCTGAATCTAAAGCTACATTCTAATCTCATTGGCTATCAGAACCTAGAAAAATTATGGTTTTCAATTAATGGCATCAGAATGGTGCAAGTTGAGTTTTTGTTCATGAAGTGCATGTTCATGCTTTCATGAAGTCCTTGTGTTACAATTGACCCCTAGTAACCAAATAAAACCCAAAAGAATGTTTTAGTTAATCAGTAATTATTGTTAATTTCTTAAGACGAATCAGTCTGTTACGTGACATCAGTCTTAATTATAGAGACTCGTATTTGTACACTACACAAAGGTAGCAATTCAGTTGAACTAAACGTAACATAATATATTCCAAGTTTTTGAAACATATTATGCCGACTCATTATAGTAAATACTTAGGGGTGCTCATAGCACACACCTTTCAAGCACAAACACCATCTCAATATCTAATGAGAGATGTATCTTGTTACAAAATAGTTATTTACGATACAAGTGCCGAAAATAGGAAATTCGCAACGAGTGGTGATAAATTAAAACACGACCGAAGGGAGTGTTTTAAATCGACACGAGTTGCGAATTACCTATTCGCACGTGTATCGTACAACGTTTTACTGTACATATGGTTCTTTAAAGTTTCGACATATGCATGAAAAGTGCTCTTTTCCACACTAGTGCGGGAAAGTAGCACCATATGTACTGTAATAATAAGTTTCAATTGTCTTATTTTCGCAGTCGTGTAGAATCTCTAGGTCAATTGTAGCACGGGGTCAATTGTAACGTTACAATTAACCCCGAGTGTTGTGGTACAATTGCCCTTTTTTACTCGCACTCACTAACCTTCACAAATCTCGATTTCTATGTCTAACTGACCCCTGACACTGCGACACATTAAAAACTTTAATAACTAGAGAATCACAATTCAGTACTTTCACACTAAGACTATTTTTAATTGTAAACACTAGTATAAAACGTTGATCTTAAATACTTATTTTGGTCAGTCAAAAATGCAAATCGTCGTATAGCACATGCTTTTCGCACGGCAGCGAGTGGCCTACTAGTGAGCAGGTCGAGACATGCTCAAGGCACACTGGTATACACACACATGCATATTTCGATGTGGTTGCAGAGTTATAGGCGATGGTACTATTGACCCGTGGTACTATTGACCCTGGTCTCCCCTAAGCCACAACCGAGCTGATTTAATGATGAAGACAAAAGGTTGAAAGGGTGGCCATAGCAACTTCTAAACTGCACAAGATATACACGTGTTTGGGATCATTGGAACTTCCTCAAAGAGTAATTGTGAAAATGAGAATCTCCTCCTTTTTTTGAGGTCGGTTTTTCGGGAAAGTACGCAACAAAAACTTGTGTCGAATTAAGTCACGTACCTTATTCAACAAATTGCCCTAATTGAATGCATTGATGGTCAGTAGACGTCTATAGATATCCACAAGTTTCGGACAGTCTTTACAACTAACTTGATCTTCCCGAGCAGTTCCAGCGGCAGGTTCGAAGGGTTAAGGTCCGGTCCCACCAGCACTAGCCTCAACTCCTCGATCTGGGGCACCAGGTGTAGCAGGAACACCTCCCATTTGTTAAGGACGTCCGCTTCGAACTGCAGTTCCGCTCCCACTATGTGAAGGGTTAGGGATGATTTCTGAAAGAGATTATAGTATGAAAGTATTATTGAAACCCCGCTTGAGGAAGACTTTAGCCGAAGAGAGTTAAGCTCCGACGTTTCCGTAGTTGGTTACCTGACACCACGAAGTTGCGTAACACATCGCAGTTACAGGGTTTTTGTTATGTTTTAAAATAAGTTTATATAGATATCCTTTATTGCCTGAGTTAAATGAATAAATAAAATGCCACCCTCGCTCGCGCGTGTCGTTTCGCTTGGCATACGCAGCAGCGGCGCTACCACGAACATCGAATCTAGTAGTTCGTAGATCTCTATGTCTGTCGCTCGAGTACCATAAACCATAAGTGTGATAGAGACCGAGACATACGAACTTCGAGATTCGATTTTCGTGGTAATAGTAGTAATGACTGACTGACTGACATACAGTACCTAAAACCTAACCTACTTCCAGATGACCTAGAAGAATGAAATTTGGAATCCAGCTCGGTATTTGTGTGTAAGCGTAGGAAAAAATCTAAAAATAAAAAAAGTTAAAAAACAGGGGGTCCCCATACAAATTTTAATTTATTTATTTGTAGCGTTGGAACCGTTACAAGTAGATATTTGAAACTATCCCAATATAAGTATTATTAATTATTATATTTGCTATATAACAGAAATATAAAAATAAAATTGAGTCTAAAAATAAGTGGTGTCCCCATACAAACAACTTGTAATACGCGCTAAACAACCGGCCAACGGTGTGTCGTCGGCGGCGCGCGGCACCACTAATTATACACTGCCTAGTTTTCTTTACAAAAAGTAATTATATCCCACCAAAAACATAAATGTAAAAAAGGAGAGCCAAGTTCAATACAAAAATTATGCTTGGCTGTGGGCTTCGCCGCAAAAAGAATAGATATCTAAATGAGTGCCAAGTTCTATGCAAAATCCAAATATGTATTTATACGAACAAAATAAAATTATGAACAAGTATTAAACTCTATTTCTTTGCTTTATTGGATACTTACCTATAACAATCGCTGTTATTTAAAAATGTGAAATCTTAAAGTAGGGTTAGATTTGTCTTCGTTGATATCGTTTTTCACTAAAAGGTTCCATCTTAGCATAGATTCGGCGTTTCTGTCAGATGGTACATAATGTATCTCGTGTCCTAAGAGGTTTATATTTAATGGCAATCGAGAGTACGTCATTATTACTCAATATATATTGAATATTAGTAATAATTTGAAAACCTTAGTAAGTCCGTTAGTGGTTGGTCTGGACTGCAGGCAGAAGAGCGCCGTGAGCGGTGCGGTCGCCAACTGTGTCAGCGCTGCGTACTCTGTGTCGCTCATCTCTGCAAGGATGTATACAAGTTCGGTTAATATCATCATCATCAGCCGAAAGACTTCCACTACTGGACATAGGCCTCCCCCAAAGTGCCACAGCGGCACGCAGTGGCATTGGTGAGAGCGTGGCGTCTCCTGTAATCCGGCTTATCGTAGGTCGGGGCCGGAAGATGGTTTGAGGTCGGGAGTCCTGCGCCACCCGCAGTCCGGCGGTTAATGTTCGGTCCAATTATCCGCGACCTAAGTATATTATCTGTCTCATTATAGTACATTGTTTAACGAGGGGCGTAAGTGGAACATTGCTAACAAGAGTCTATCAGAAGCCCGACGCCGAAGGCGGAGGGCTTTTGATGACTCGAGTTTGCAATATTCTTACGCCCTCGTGTTATACACAATGTTTTTCATCACATTTGCGAGGAAACAAATAAATTTTAGATGAAATTAATACAAATCGTAATAAAAACTGCAACATGTCAGTCGTCTATTTTGTTGAATTTGACGTGAGGCGGGTATGGCAAAGAACCTTCGGTATACAGCCATGATTTGAAAATACTTAAACACATTATACGAGCAAGTGTGATGAAAAATACATTTGTAATAAATACTAAACATTAAATTGCAGCCAAATAATATAAAGATATGTTTTATACACATTAAAAGTTAGTTGTAGCAAACTTTTGAAGATATGAAATACACCTTGGCTGATTGGAAACATCCTCAGTCCGAAGTGAAGTATGAGTGGGTTCTATATTTTAAAACTAAACTTAACACCCCGTGGGAGGTAAAACGGCTATAACTGCTCTGTACGCTCGCAAGTAATAACGCCATTGACGAGCAAGTGTGATGAAAATTATATTAACACATGCATAAATACGGTAGCCCAGTGGTTCAGGCATGCGGCTGTCAAACGGCGGTCGTGGGTTCGAATCCCGGCTCTTACCAATGAGTTTTTCGGAACTTATGTACGGAATATGATTTCATATTTACCGTTAGCTTTACGGTAAAAGAAAAACATCGTGAGGAAACCTGCATACATCTGCGAAGGAATTCAAATGTGTATGTGAAGTCCCCAATCCGCACTGGGCCAGCGTGGGGACTACTGCCCGTTCCCTCTCATACATGAGAGGAGGCCTGTGCCCAGCAGTGGGACGTATATAGGCTGATGATGTGATGCATAAAGAGCGAAAGAAAGATAAGTGGACGAGGATTGTTGAGCCGTAGGTACATTAACCTAACCCGGCGGTAAGGTCAATGGAACAGTCATTGCAGTTCGTTTATTTTGTATGTAACAAATTGTGTCTGAAGCTGGTTTGAAGGGAGCAGGGAGAAAGATGGAATGGATGGATGGATGGAAGGATGAAAGATTTTACGAATAATCTTAAACTATAATCTTGTGCGTGAACGAGGGATTCAAGTTTTTACGCCCAAGACGGAAATAATATAGTTACCGAGTGGTGTATTGGTTTTCAAATCTTCTATGAGGAAAATTTAATATACTAATGACTCTTTTCTGAATAGCAGGTATGAAGTAGGTATATAATTTATTACCTTCCATTTAAAACGAGTTATAGTGAGTTTCCTTACCAATCTTTTCTTCGTACAATGCCGCCAGCACTTCATTGATGTTGTCCGGCAGAGGGCTCAGATCAACCACCCTGGTGGGCTGCTTGGGTTCCAATCGGCCTTTCGTCTGCTGATGCTTCACCAAGCCGCGATACAAGTTGTAGGACTTGCACCAACGAGGGTGGCTCTTCGGGAGATGCTCCGGATGCTCCGAGCAATAAGATATCTGCATAGATAAAATATTATAAATATAACTATTTTGACGTTTTACATCACCCGAGTTATCACAATCACAGATAACGCCCGGCACCTGGTCACTGAGCTCCCGGCAAAATAGAATTGCAATAATTGAGCAGCGAAATATGAGACTATAACGAACACTTTATTCAGTCGGGTCACATGTTCCAACGTCGGCCCGGACATGGAACGGTGTACAGTGAATCATCCTTAAATCTGAATCAATCAAACGGCGCAAATAATGTGCGTGGAGATTTTATTTTTGTGTGTGATTTCTGAAGGGAAAATCCGGTTCTCATCATAATATGTTGCCATGACCTTATTCCAATCGTAAGTAGTAAATATTCCAGTAAATATAATAGTAGATTGTATAACAAGTGCATAAAACGCACCCTTTTATGCGAGATATTTACTTACTCGCAAGCTCGCTCGGATGGATATACAATCGAGTGTAAAATGGGTTTTATGGACGAATTGCACACTACTCTTCACTTCGATTGCGAGGAAATGAAATGAAAACCTTTTTTTTCAGTAGGTACGCGACTCCTGACTTAGGTCGTTACATACTGATCAGTTATAAAAATATTTTGTTATGTATATCTATGATAGGTAACTTATTGTTATAGTTCAAATATATTGATTTACTAATACAAAAAGCAAATTCAAAAAGTAATAAATAAGACGAAATAAATACTGTAAATTTATTTCATCGAGTTTTATTGTATACTTTGGCTGTTGGTATCCTTGCCTTGGTCTTAGAATACTAAAGAAACATAATAAAATTAAAATGTTAAAAGTTTAGTTAAAGATTTTCGTGTGACTGTTGGACCGATTGCCTTGGTCTTCGACGAAGTTTTTACTTTATGCACTAGGGCATAAAAAGCGACTTTATGTCGCCTACGTACAGCATAAAGAAGAACTTTTAGAGCTTGAGAAATTAAATAGTTATTTGTTATGCAAGGCTGCAAAGTTGTTGTTTGACGCAAGTGCTTAGTATTGAAAGCCGAGCTAGCGAAGGATTGTAAAATTGAACCATGAGCGAAGCGAATGGTTCAAAAGTACAATCCTGAGCATAGCGAGGCTTTCAAGGCACGAGACGCCAAACAATTTTGCTGCCGAGCGAAACACACACTTTTTCACCTCACCACCTCGAGGAAAATTGTAGGTAAGTAAATGTAATGGAAGTAATTTGGACCTTATACTCATTTTCAACAAAGGTTTGTTTACATCTCATCAAGATCTAGCATTTTATAATGATCAAATGTAACATAAATATTTTTGCATCTTTAAATAACCTAACGCTTACCTACATTCAAAAAGTCAAAGTATTGTAGGGTACTCACGGTTTAAACTAAGACTCAAATACGCTTATAAATTTCACTTTTTCCGCTAACTTAGCAGGCATCAAAATTCATACACGTATATATTCTGCACTAAAATCTATAAATAACCACCATTATTTTGGTTCTACTGTCTGTGGCTTTAGAACAAAACAAAATTAAATGTATATGAGTATTTTCTTAAATTAACTTTTCAAACGGTGCGTTCCAAATTTGGAAAAAGCGAAATTTTTAGAAAAGTAAAACGACATTTTAAAATTATTTATTCGTATTTTATCCTTATAAGTCAGTCTAAATGTTAATATTTCGTATGTACCTACTTAATTAAGAGAGAATAAGTATTATTCATTTTATTTTATCAAAATAATAACAATTTATTATTGGCATAACACCATCAGTTTCTGAATGCACCTCTCATTCTGTATAGAAAAAAGTTGGGTCTCGCGATCGACCGTCACGTTCCAAATTCAAAAACTCTTTCCACGCTAGCGGATAAAATGGACTTTTGGGCGCAGATTTTGAGCAGTAAAGCAAGCCTTTTCGAGCCGGTGAGGTGAAAAAGTAGATTTATTATTCGTAGACTTGCATTCATAATTATCGTATTGGAGATATTATCTAATAATCAGTCAGACACGTAACTTTGCGGTCGCAGTATTTGCGGTCGAGCATGGTTGTGTTAAGTTAACGGACTTGGTAAATCGACAATACCAATTTTTTTTTTTAATTAAGGTTAATACTACGACGCTATTAACGTTATTATTAAGCTTAAGCTATATTAATATTGAATGAATACAATGAGTCTACCTGCCGACACCCTTCACAGTCCACTAGTTTGCCCTGTCTCCATTCTCTGCAACATGGGTCAGCGCACATCCTGGGGTACAGCAGCGCTTCCTGCTCCCAAGCCGTCAGTCTGCGCTTCAGCACCTTCTCGCAAGACACTATCATCTGCATGCGCAGGAGACGGTAATTGTGGCCGGTCACATTACGCGCGTCAGCATACATAAACTTTTGATCTGAAAATGTATAAAATTAATGGTAATAAATGCGACGGAACTGGAAAAGTATGAGTTAGAAGATTAGTATAATGTAATTACCTTTCAAATGAACAATTGTCGACACAGCAAAGCATAATGCCTGATGTTGAGAGTAATCTTCATCTTTATGTTTCTGACTACAATAGAAAATTAAATTGCAGTAGCTACAAGGGACTCTGGTCTGATTCAAATCCCTTTTGCATACATGACACGAGCACTGGAGAAACACCTTGCGAAAACTATACTTGTAAACGTAGTCGTCATTCTGATTAGTGACACATATTGACTCGTCCGGTTTTTTAAATTTGAAGAGTTGTTTTCTGGACTCGGTTGCTTCTTTAGAATTTTCCGGCGTTTCTATTTTTACTTGATCCGTGTCTTTTATTTTGACTTTGGCTTGTCTGTAATTAGGCGGTTTATTTTTTTCTTTTTTGTAGTCGGTTCTATTCGATGGTACAGGAATGTCGGGGTGGCCTAGCAAGTTTTTTGGCGGCGAAACAGGATTTTGTTTTTCTTGTCTACTTCCTTTGTCATCTTCTTGTGGTGCAATAACATTAATTTCTGGGTTGTTTTGACTTCCAGTTAATCTAGGATTGGTTTCATTAGCAATCAATTCAAATGTTTTATTTACATCGTCAACACTTGAAGTCATTGCGTCTTCAAAATTTTCAATAGGCTGAAAAACCGATTGATCATTTTTTTGATAAATTTCATTTACGCTTAGATCGTCATCTTTATTTCCTTTAGATTCATCTTTTGGTTGTTTTTCCTTTCCTTGTGTAGAAGCTGATGATTGTTCCGATTTATTTGTGTCTTTATTTTTATCTTGAGGTTGAGTTGACATTTCAGTGTCTGCCGTGGTCACAGATGGTTGTGATAATGTGTTTTGTGTCGTTGATTCTTGCTTACCTTTCTTCTTAGATTTTCCTTTTCCTTTCGGATCTTTCCTCGCAGGACACACAGGCGCTTGGCAAGACGTTCCTTCGTATTCAACATGCTGACAAACTTTGCTTTCAAAAGTCATACTCACGCTTTGGTCGGAAACAGGCGGTTTTTCTTCTGGTGTTTCTCGTTTGACATCCATTGTTTTTATGTTTTCGAGACTTTCTTTATTTTTTTCTTCAAATTTTTGCTCAGTGTCTCTGTCAGTATTGTCCAAGGATGTCAATTCCGCTAACGATTTCTCGATAGACCTTCTTAACTCCTCCATATCTTGATTTACTTCCATAACTTTGGATTTCAAGTCAGTTTTATCTTCATTTTTAGATCCTGGTATTAGCAATTCAGGACTGTTGATATTTGCACTTTGAATAAATGGTGTTTCGGGCATAACAATAGGCACTTCTAAATTTGGGTCTGGATGTAAAATTTCTTGAATTGCCATATTGTTATTGTTGTTATCAAGTTGCTCACTTGAACATCTTGGATATTCTATAAAATCTGGTGTGACGTCATTAGGTGAAGGTACTGGGTGTATTTTCGGTGTTTCCAGTTCAACGGCGAGGACTTCCGGCAACAACTTCATCTCTTGTGGCATAGGAGTCACAGGCATTTGAATTTCACCCTGAGCTAACGCACAATCCATTTCAGAATTGTCTTTTGTATCCTGTATACAATCCCGTTGAGGAGGTTTTGGGGACTTTTTCCTCTTTTTGGACTTTTCAATGTCATGTTTGACTTCTATTTTTTTAATGTTATTTTTGTCAGTACTAGCCTCACAAGCAACAAAAGCTTCACCTTCTTTGGCTTTTTCATCGCTAACAACCTCTGCTTGAATTATAATTATATCTTCAACCTTGAAAATATTTCGTTTTGACTCGTGAGTACTTTTAGAACTCGATGCTACATGTAGTTCGTGCGGTTTTGGTGACTTCTTTCTTCTTTGATGCTTTTCGCTATCTGGTGTTTTTATGCGTTCCATTTCTAGTTTTTTAGATTCTATTTTCTCTACTTCAGAATCTGATTTAATTTCAGTTATTTCTTCAGATTTCGGTGTAACTATGGTGGAGCTACTAATTGCTGCAGGTAACATTGTTTCATCAATGTGAGTTAATTCAGTTTGAACAATACCGCTGGGAGTATCCATCGCCGTTTCATTTTTAACTTTTGACGATTTTTTCCTACTATTTTTTTTGTCGTTGTCTGCAACTTGTAATTGTGCATTTTTATCTTTTAAAGGTACCACCTTGGCTTCGGGGTTACTTTCGACTTTGTCGTCTTGTTTCTCCTCGAATAGAATTTCTCGGTGCTCTCTCGTCTTGCTACTCATTTCAGGCATCACTTGATCTAATGCAGGTGTTCCACCAGGATGTTCTTGGAGCGTTGAAGGTTTAGGAGATTTCTTACTTTTATCCCTTTTTTCGTTGCCTTTATTAGCTGGAATACTTTTAATTGTATTTTCTCGTCCCAACTTCTCCTCTGGCTTCAATTTCTCTATTTCAATAGGTTTTTCATCGTGTTTCAGTTTTTGCTGTTCATGTGAGCTACTGCTTGGTTCTGAAATCGTTTCCTCGAGCGTAGATAAAACTTTTGGAATATCAGACCGTTCTCTTATCTCAATTGGTCTTGGAAGATTAGGAGATTTTTTCATATTTCTATTCTTCTCGGGACTATGATTTGGTTGTTGAAGAATAGTGGTTTCAGTTTTATCCTCACAGCTGATGACCGGTCCATTGCCTTCTTCTATTTTCACTTCTTCGTGCCAATCTGGGGCCAATTCCGTTATAGGCACAAGTATCACATCATCTAAATCATCAGTTGGTAAGACTTCACTTACAGGGTCTTGTGTAAGCTCAATTCCTGTAACTTTCACGTCTTCAATGTTTGCTGATTTTGATTCAGAAACAGGTTTTTCGAGATTCTCACCCCCCTTCTTCTTTTTTTCCACAGGTTTAGCAATTTTTGCTTTAAGTTTGAAGCTGGTATCATCCGCAGTAGAAGACGACGGTATTGCCACTTTATGAAATTCTGGGTTTTCTGTTACAATAACTTCACTATCCTGAGATACGTTACCCGGCATGTCGAAATTTTTCACTTCTGTTGTTCCAGAAGACTTGATTTGTTCTTCAGGTACAGACACGTCTTGAACTGCTGGCTGTTTTTTATCTTTTTTATTCTTCTTCTTATTTTTGTTACCCTCATCTTTCTGCAACGTTTCTTTTACCTTATTGTCAGACGACATGTTATGCTGAGTTACTATTTCCACTTCTTTAACCGAAGCTTCTAAAATAGTACTGTTTTCAGTGGGTCCTACTACGTCTACATTTACGTCTTCTACCAATAATTTCTGGAATGCAGATGTACAAGATAATTCATCTGCTTTGTCTGACCTTTCAGAGTCATTGCGATTTTTCTTCTTTTTGTTCTTTTTCTTAGCGGACTTTATATCTTGCTCTGGTTCTTCTTTTTGCACTACTGATTCTTCATGAGGCTGACTTGTGTCCTCAAGCTGAGGTTCACTGTGAAATATTGATCCTTCTTTCTTTTCTTCTTGGAGGGGCCCGGGGCCTTTTTTGTTCTTATTTTTCTTTTTACGCGCTGTCGGGGTTATATAAGCTTCATCTGATGTATCTTTTATCGGTTGTATTTCAGAATCCGGTATAGGTACCTCAGTGCTGACTTCCTCTTCTTTATCGGTTTTATCGTCATCTTTTTTCTTCTTACCTCTATTTCTCTTTGGCTTCTTCGGAGTTTCTTCGGGTTCCTTCACTTCAGTAGCTACATTTTCACTGACAATATTAGGTACACGTTCTTCGACAACACATTCGATTTCGGGATTTAGCACATCAGTTGGACTTGAGGGTTCACTCACTTCTTCATTCTGAGGAGGCGTTGGATTGGGGGCTTTATTTTGACGATTTTTATTCTTTTTCTTGCTATTCATAACTACTAGCGAAGCTAGTTTTTAGGTGAATTTTGGCACGTCTGAGCAAATCTAAAACCAGTGAGAGTCTGACCGATTTGTGGACTGGACCGCTTTATTCCTGTCTCGAAACATTCGCATGTATGACACGAAATGTCAGTATCAATTTTTTCATTGCATTTTAACTTTTAATTCTACAGCTTAAGGTTGAATATGGTTTGAGTAAAATTGAGTAGATGTTTGTTTTGCACTCCCGCGAGCCATGAGGAAGTGGCGCTTGCCAAAACTGCAGCAATGCACACAGATACAGGTATATTTAGAACAATTGGATTGGAAACGTAATATTCAATCATTCGGAATAAGTTATTTGAAAATTATCTGTTGTCTATGATACGCTATCCAAAGGATTGAAATGCATTGATTCTTTTTTAGGGTTCCGTAGCCCAATGGCACCCTTATAGATTCGTCATGTCTGTCTGTCTGTCCGTCCGTCCGTATGTCACAGGCATTTTACTTGAAAACTATAAGGTGTATTTGAATAAAATTTCGAGGATAGGTGTATTTTGTTAACCGCTACATTGTCATGTAATGAAATTACATTAAAAAATTTTTTAGAGGTGCACACTCCACACATAAAACTGAAAGTATTTTTTTTTTCATTGCATGCCCACGTGTGGCACATCAATCGATAGGCCTTTCAAATGAAATATAAGGTTTCTCATCAAATTTTTTGATTAAGTTAATAGAGTCGGAGATAACCGCCCCGAAAGTCACTAAAATTGTGTCTCCCCCCTCTAATTTTTGAACTGTGTATTTTAAAAATATGAAAAAAATCATGCAAATAGGGCATATTACATTCTATCAGCGAAAATTGTTTTGAACAAGATCGGTTCAAAGGTTTTCGAGATATTGCTAAAAAACCGCCTTCCTTAAAGAAAAGGACGTAAGATTTCAGTAACGAGACGACCTTTTTAATAGGCGCAGGGTTCCCCTTGTGCGTGGTCCGACAAGCACTTGGCCGCTTTTTATTTATAAATTTTAGTTATGTGGATGTATGTAGAGATAGCCATTTCATCTTTCTAGAGGACTTATTATTCCGTTCTGAATAAAGAGTCCTATTATTATATCAAATGTAATAAGAAGTTGGTATTATAAATTGGAAGCTGGATATCAAATTCAATTACGATCTATGGAGCATAATTATTGTTTTTCTATATCAAAATCTCAAATGTTATTCTAATGATATTGCGGATAATACTATGCATACGTAGTTGGTACTTATTGCACACATAATAAAAGATGCATGTTACGATGCCACTTATTGGCTAGGGATACGAAAAAAAATAGTTTCAATACATCAAACTCAGTTGAGCCAACTTAGAGTGGAAAACTAATCAATGCTTGCATTGGCTGACGTATTATACTGTTGTTGCCAGGTAGATACTACATACTTATGTTATTTTTGGTTTCGGTTGGATGGCAGGAAACACTAGTTGCCCGGGGGTACAATAAAGCAGGGGCCATTCCGAAGGAACATTTTATAATCTGGTGAAAGCTTTTATTATCAGGTAATTATTATTTAACACTAACTTACAAAGTCGCATAAACACTTCTATTTTAATAGACTTTCCTTCTATTATCTGTATTTTAAAACTTGTTTCGATTTTAAAACCATACGTTACTATTATATCTTAGAGTCTTAGCTTTTTTATTAGATAATTATTATTTCCCAAAGTTACCCATTGCACACAAACTTAAATAGTCACGTACTTTGCCTCGTTATTCTAGTATAAAATAACGAATTCATTTAAATGTCAAATCCTTCCACCAAATAGTCTCAACACTGGTGATCACGCTCGAGTGCTAACTGGCAGTGTCTGAGTCGGAGTCGGGGAACTTGGCTACATGCTCTTCCGTCGCGGAACATTGGCTCCCTGTTGGACCCGGGAGCACTGCGTTTAGCTGTGTGCCTTAGGCTAGGGATCAAGGCCTGTGAGCCGCACGCCTGCAGCCGCTGCGGAGGATCGGCTGACGCCTTCGGTCACCACGGCCTTCACTGCCGGTCGAGTGCCGGTCGGCCGTTCAGACACGCTGCCCTCAATGACTTAATTCACCGGGCTCTCGGCTCTGCAGCCATTCCCTCTAGCCTGCAGCCTGTAGGTCTGTCTGGAGTAGACGGTAAATGGCCCGACGGTTGCTCTCTGGTGCCTTGGCATCTGGGCCGCCCATTGACATGGGACGTGACCTGCGTGGATATGTTGGCCCCGTCCCATGTCGTGCGGTCTGCCAAAATGCCGGGCTCGGCAGCTAATACCAACTGGAGACCGCAACAAAAGGGGCCAAACTGCAAATCAGCGCTGGACACCCGTCCAGCACATGCTGAGCTTGGTACCCATTGCCAACGTCAAATATAAATAAAAAATACTTAATTTCTTAAACAATAAGTCAAGAAAACCTGTCATACTTTGTTTAGTTAAGTTTATCTATTGTACTCTTCTTGTACTGCATATCCATGTATATTTTTAAGTTATGGCATGTTATGTTATGGCAATAAAGTTTTTTTTTTATGTTTTTTTTAATGACGCCCAAACAGTCAAGTGCCGCAAATACGCTTTAAGGGATAATTACGAATTTGCGGCACTTGCAGTAGAGACCATTTTGGACCTTGGTCTTCCGACACCAAGGATTTCGTCAAAAAAGTGTCCCAAAAATTGATCGGGGTCACAGGCGACCTCAGGGCGGGCTCATACTTCGCCCAAAGGCTGAGCCTGGCCATCCAACTGGGAAACGCGGCGAGCATCTTGGGCACGATGCCCCGGGCAACATTGGGGTGTGTCGAGGGCGGGCAATTTTGTTTCTAGATTATAATTTTGTTTTGTTTGTTTTTAATTATTCCAATGTTGATTAAATTGAATCCTAGATTAAATTACATATAATTATAAATCTATTATATTAAAAAAGCTAGGTAATAGTGAGTTTGCAGTAACACTTCTATTTTTAACCGACTTCAAAAAAAAGGAGGACGTTCTCAATTCGGTTGTATTTTTTTGTTCTTTTTTATTATTTTTTTCAATGTTTGTTACCTCGTCGGAACTCCGTCATTGATGAGCCGATTCGAAACTTTTTTTTTGTTTGTATGTGTATGCTTCCAGGTGGGTCCCATTTTTTTCAAATTTCAGTTAGATGATGGGGTCCATGAGGAATTGAGGGAACTCCTCAATTTTATTAGGCACGCGTGTAGTAATTTTGATATTTTCTATTATAACTCATTTATTTACATCCGGAAATCATAAATTTGGTGGCGAGGAATTGATGATGAAGACAACAAATGACTTATCATTATCAAATTCCTCAATTATGTACTTAAAAGTGCAAAAGTACGTCAGAGGTTCTGATAAGATTCCGTTGAAATTGAAACTAATGAAGTGCCATTGGTGATGATCTTGGGGAATCGACGGAAGTCCTCAAATATTATCGGCCCACATACAGCGATTCGGTTTTTTCTATAGAAAGTAATTAACGCATTTGCTCTCGGAAATCACTTCATGTCGTAAATTGTAAAAAAAATGTGGAAATGTTCTCATGGCTTAGCGGAGTACTAAATTGAAGTCGGTTAAAACTTTATTTTTAAAGTAAATTATTACCGACTTTACTTCTGCAAAACCTGTTTCGATTTGATACCATCCATAACTTAGACACTTACAGGTAAAGTAATAATAATTTACGTTTTAACGACTCCAAATCATTACTAAAGCCGCTTCAAGTGTGCCCATAAAATATGAAGAGTTACCTTGATTTGTCCAGGATTCCATCATCAGATCCTGACTTGATGATTACCCTTTGAAACAAAAAAAAACAAATTCGGTCTAGGTGAATTGGAGGAAGTACTCGTAGTCGGGGAGAATACATAAAATAACTGCAACATAGAAAAGTTGAAAAAAGTAGTCCATTCAAAAGGCAACTCCACCAGCCGAGGTAAAAGATTCAAATTCCTTCATAATCTCAACTGGCCTGTTGTTGTTGTCCTATGTTGAGAGTGTGTACCTGTGCTGATTTAACTGGGTTCGGTAGGTCACTTCTACGCCTACGTTGTTAGCTTCAGAATAAACATAACCCGTCCTGGGTTGCACCAAGTTACGATTAGGTACAAACCGGTCAACATTAAATATGGCGCCGGCAACTGTCATCCTATATAGTTAAAGCAATGACGCGTAATTTAATGTTGGAGAGGCAACCAGATGGCTAGCGGTATTTGAGCTCCGGAAGTGTTGTGGAACCGCCCTGTGCAACCCGAACTGACCCAACTATGACTGGTTCGGAAATAGGATTACATACACATTTATATGATACAATTTCATACACATGTATACAGGGTGTCCCAAAACTTTGCCACACGGATTGAAAGTACCTTAAATGTTGAAGATATAAAAAATTATGAAGTCGTAAATACCGGTCAATAATTTAGCAACTAGAGACTCCGCATCGTGCCTCCCACGCGAAAATTGTCTATTGGCAATTGATTGTAAAACCTTTTATTGCGCGTATTCCAATTTGACGAATTTCGCGTTTGTAAGGGTGGCCACAGCGGGATGAAATTTCATGGTAGAGGGATGGCATTTGTGCATATCATTTATCACATCATAAAAGACTCGAAAAACAAATGCCATCCGATTTCAATGATGTTAATTGCATTTTTCTCAAGTTCTCGTCCATCACCATTTTTTTCCGGCTTCCAACTCTGACGGCTCGATAACCGCCCGGCCGGGAGGGATGGCATTTTTTTTACAGTGTCTGTATGTGATGAAGAACAAGAATGCCAATTTTCATCCGATTGCCTGCCAATTTTTTTTTCTTCGCTCGCTTACTCGGCTCTGGTCGCACTAGGAGGGATGACATAAAAAAAATCATTATATAAACAGCGTACACACTTTCAGGCCACCGCGTTTCAATCGGTTGCCACGCGACATTTTTTTTAACACCCCCCTCCTATTTCCGAACCAGTCACAGTTGGGTCAGTTCGGGTTGCACAGGGCGGTTCCACAACACTTCGGGAGCTCAAATACCGCGAGCCATCCGGTTGCCTCTCCGACATTAAATTACGTGTACTCTGAATAATAGAAACGTGTCATCAGATTTTAACGAACACCGCTTACGATTACAGACGGCTTGGTGCAACTCACCCTAAGAGTATCACGCAAAATAATAATGAAATGAGAATGACGATTCTTGATTCTGTGTCGCATAACTACAACTTAGAAAGGTTGAAAAACCCCCGACATTTTCATTTCAAAGTCTAATATCTCGAAAACGGCTGAACAGATTTTGATGAAACATGGCTAAGAACACTCGGGATAAAATTATCTATGACAAAAAAACCGCATTCAAATCGGTCCATCCGTTTGGGATCTACGATACCACAGACAGTTACGTTTAACTTATAACACCCCTCTTTTTTTGTCGGGGGTTAAAAGTTAAGATTACGACGAATTGAGAACCCTGAAGGCGTAGCACGGTTGGCATTTTATCACTTATCGCTGTGGATAAGACATCCGTCACGTCCTGACAACTATGCGAGTTCGAGAGTGACGGATCTCTTATCCACAACGATAAGTGATAAAATGGCAACCGTGTTACGCCTTCTGCTTTATTAAAGTCGGCTCAAAATATTAAGCGTTTACAAGATCCTAAGTGCTCGATTCTGTCTCGCACTTGATTAAATCTATATCCCCTTGGATATAAACAGTGTACAGTCACCAGCATTATTATCTGTCATTCATAGAAAGCAAACAAAAATATCTGACACGTCCTGACGGCACTAGAAATAGAGGGTCGCGTCTGATATTTATGGGCGGTTTATTGGAGCATAGGTATGCTGGTGAATGTACATACAGCTACATTTTATTTATTGTAGTTGTAGTTTTATGAACATTTGCAATCTAGACACACGGCAGTGTGTCCGCCAAGTTCGAGCAAAAAAAAGCGACACACCGGCCGTGGGTTATATTACACGAACCATTTCGGGCCACTTTCGACCACCCTATAACTCAAAACATATTTTATCTACGCATATGAAATTTCGAGTGTCTGTGGACATCCCCTTAATTGTCTAGAATACAAAATTTCATTATTCTACCTGTAGCAGTTCTTGAGATATTGACGTCAGAAAATCGCTATTTTTACTATACACTCACTGACTCACTCACTGACTCACTCATCAAAAACCTAGACCACTTCCAATGGTCGTACTGACTTGAAATTTGGCATGGAGATAGGTCTTAAGGTCAAAGTAAAGGGAAAAATCTGAAAACGGCCAAGTGTGAGTCAGTTTTAAAAATAGCGAAGGTGTAACTTTGTTCTACTATGAAGTCATAATGAACTAAATGGGTCTATCTTCCAATGGTCGTACCGACCTGAAATTTGGCTCGACGGTTTGTCTTTAGGTCGAAATAAAGTAAAAATCTAAAAACGGCCAAGTGTGAGTCAGTTTCGAAAACAACGAATGTGTAATTTTGTTCTACTATAAGTAGGTATGGAGTGGAAATGAGATAAGACTTATTATTTAAATTTAGATACATACCAATTTAAGACAATACATGTTTGTTTTAAAGACAAGAACAATAAAACTGTTCCATTTCCAATAAAGGGATCCAGACAGTGCCACGCAAACGTAGAAAAAAGAGTTAGACGCTTAGTATAAAGGGTATAGTATAAAGTACATACCTTAGTGGAATGAGACATTTGCTAAAGCAAAAGTTATAAAAAATAATAAAGAACCTACACCTAACAAAAATAAATGAAATCCCATCAAAAACATAAATGTGAAAGGCTGCCAAGTCGATACTATGGGAATGCTTCGCCTATAAAAGAAGTGAGATCTGAATAAGTACCAAGTTCCATAAAAATACCTCAAATCATAAATAGTTATAGGAATGCACACTTGACAGTACTTTATAATGATGTTACTTGGCAAGTTTTCACACACCACACACCTTTTCAATGCAATGAATCGACACCTTTGGACTGCAATGTGTCAAGTATATAATTTTCTATTAAAACTTGCCAAGTTACATCATTAAAAAGTACTGTCAAGTGTACATTCCTATAACTATTTATGATTTGAGGTATTTTTATGGAACTTGGTACTTATTCAGATCTCACTTCTTTTATAGGCGAAGCATTCCCATAGTATCGAACTTGGCAGCCTTTCACATTTATGTTTTTGATGGGATTTTTTTTTTCACGGAACAAATATTGCAATTTCATGAAATCATTCACGCAAATAAAGAAAAACGAATAAGTACTTATTTATTTCCACAATGCTTAAGTCATTCATTTTAATTTTAATTCACCCAGCTACAACTTACAATATGCAAAACGCCAAAATTCCAAAATAAATACATTAACATTATCCCCAGCTGACGTTAAAAGGGGAAACTGACAAAAGTATTTAAAAAATACAATGCAAACGTTATCTGACACGATCTGTCAAAATTCATGTTCGAAATGACCTATATAAATCTTGCACGTCAAAATGGTCAGTCAAGCAACCCTATTTTATATTTTTTACAGAGGGTTAGATTACCAAATTTATTTTACAACCGATAAACAAGAATCGCACGAATTTGATCTCTAACACGCTGGGATAACACATGATGTAGGGCTGGAAAGTTGGTGTTTTATAGTGGTAAAACGTGAGTGGGCCCAGTTTAAAAATAATGTTAAGGGTTGTCACCCTTTCAGTTATAGTACGAGAGGCACAGCCGGTTTTTTTGACAATTGACGTTTTCACACTGTGAATTAAGGTCATTTGGTATGCGTGGGAGCTTTGGTGCTGGAAGTATAGAATGTCAAAGACATGAAAGTGATCATTAAACGTTGCAAAGTGGCAACGACTCGCGATTGTAGAATCACGAGTACTTAAGTTGTTCCCATGAATACATAAATATAAAGAGGCATAGTTAACTAACATCCTACTTCGGTCAAAAGTATTTTGCCGAAGTTCTATGCACATTTCCACGTAGTTAATCAAGTAATGTAAGAGCTATGTTCCTGAACTGCCATAAGGGGTGGGGGGGGGGGGTCGCGAGGGGGGGGGGGAGTTAGCAATTCGCAAGTTTTCACTTCTGCCGGCACTCCCGGAGTGCAACCGGTCTTTTTGTTCACCTGCTTGTAGAGTACAATGGACTGTCTGGGTGGTTATATATACCTACGTATACGCTAGGTATATTTTATCCGTCGGCTTTACCTGCGCTCTTTGCAAGACGCGGGCATAAAACAACGACTTTATTAAAATATTTCTAACAACTGCCATTTCTATACTTTTTCTCTTCGTCTGTTTTTGTGTAACATCTCCGACTGCGAGACTGCTGACCTATAAAGCGATTCTTGCACCGCGTGCGAGCGAGACGGGGGCCATTACTAATTATAAGTGCGCGTGCGCTGCTAACGAGGGGGTACGATTGTATAGAGAACGATTCATTTTATTTCGCAATTAAGATAGTACCAATACAATTTCAGACCCTGACGTCCTGCAAGGGTACTCGAGATTTGGCGTAGCTATATTTGTGATCTAACCTTCCAATCCAGAGAGAAAACTAGACGACAGGTGTCTGACCACTAGATGGAAATTTGCGAGCCTTACCGCTCGGCTATCGTAGCTAGGGCATATAGAGGAACCTACTTCATTTACTTACTTACATTTCCTTCCCCGACGAGCCAAAAACTGTTTTTTTTTTCTAAAAGTCATTGTCATTAATCACAGTCTGTCAGCACAAATGACTTTATTCAAGTAAATCATTCCTACGTGCGTTGCCATTGTGACGCTGTTTTTCGCTTTACGGCCAATCTCCTGGCGAAATGCCAACTCGAGTTGTCGCTTCACATAACGCTTATTTGATGCTGTTACGTAATAAGATTTCACGATGAATGAATACGACAAAGTATGCAAACGGGTATATTTTTGAAAGGAAGCTTAATGGCAATAACAAATACTGAATTCATGAGAACAGTATCCCTCGCTTTAGATTATTTTTGTTTTAAAGGGCCTCTACGCTGTTGACTTCGGTCCCACGCTTGCCTTCCAGAAGTCCAGGTCCATATGGTCAGATATGGAAAAAACAAAGATAATAATAGTCCTAAGCAAAGCTTTTACTATGGGTACCAGACGACGATAAACATTCTTATAGATAAATAAATACTTAAACATAGAAAACATCCAAGACTCGGAACAAATATTCGTACCTACTCATCACACAAATAAATGCCCTTACCGGGATTCGAACCGAGCACCTCTTGCTAAGAAGTTAGGGATTAAAACGATGTTGAAGTGAAATTGTTAGGTACAGTCAAGTGAAAAAATATGTATCTATAACATCCTCTCATAAATAAGTACCTACGAAAACCATAATCCGCTGAATACTCATAAACATGTCCCAAAGTTATAGAACATATTTATGAGTAAATAGCATTCACCCATATTTTTACAATTGACTGTACGAGGAAGTATTTACTCGTAGTTGCAAAATGCAAAACAAAACACTTCCCCATGTTTGTCGCCCACGTCGTGTGCATGCACATGCTTGGCTCGCGGCCCGTGTACCTACTCACCTTTTTTACGGCAATTAATATGTCGTTGCTTCTTTGAACGCTGGTATTTACTACGGTTTTAAGTTGTGCTTGACTACCAATCTACTTACCGACCTAGGTACTAATACAGCAGAGAACACGCTCAAATGGTATCGCCGGAAGACCAGCGCTGGCTCGTGAGCCAGCGTTATACTGAGGCAGGACCATTTCGTAACAAACAAATTAGTTGTAACGTTGTAAGTCTTTAAATAGTTTTATATGTTTGTATGTACTTAATAGACATGTTTTGTTTGTTACGAATAAATAATTTTCATTCTTTTCATAATTTTCAGATTATGATATGACATCCGTATATTGATTATGATGTAGCGTTAATTATGGTACCTACAGTACCTAATAGTACCTACGTCCAAAAAGAATACTTAAATGATATCAAATAATGCAAGCAAAAAGCTACGCCATAGTTAGAGCGCTAATTTGTCGTTTATTACTTGCGTTCGTTTGCCAGTTAGTATTCTTGTAGTTTTGGATACAGTGATACTTACTCACTACTGTTCAGTTTTTCAGCACTGTGCAGGTAACTTGTCAGTTCAGAGTACCTAATCTAAACGACATACACTGCACTGGTGGCTTTGAAATTGTGCTGTACAGTCATAGCACGCATAAATCATCACAACATAGCACGCATAAATATCTGACACGACTCTATGTCTAATGCCATAAGGATGTGTCAGATATTTTTGCAGGCTTTGTTTCGGCAGATATTGATGCCGGTGACTGTACCTACCAAGAAAACAAATCTTATTCTCATCTCTTAAACCACCAAGGATTATTCCTAGATACACATCATACTTGTCGATACTGTCGATATTGCAGAGATGCTTATCAGTTGGAAGAGTCTCCAAACTCCTGCACTGCCAAAAAATTCTCTGCTCTTTACTATACTCTGTATTAAATAGTTGTAAAAAGGGTGATACAGACTGTTGAATTATTCGTATCTATAGATCCCCATAGGGTGCGTTGCCAGGGGACGGCCCCCGCCTCGATGGACAATTTTGGACAGATCTACCCTACGGCGGCCCAAACTAATGCAAATTGAGTGCGGTTTTTATTAAACTGCGGCGAAACTATTGTTATTGCTACTAAGATATGATAATGAAGATGTATGTTATACTATATTTTTAGTGAAATATGGTGCGGTGCACCCATATCTCCGTTGGCAACTTGCTGGGATGACTGTCATCTGCGACCATGACCGCTGCAACCCGTGTCGAAACGTCAGAAATAAAGATAAATTAATATAGTGTTAGACCCGTGTAAAAAAATATTGCAAATATGTATATTTTTGTGAATTATTTTCGACTTTCAGGTATAAAAATGTACCAACGTACCTACTAAAAAGATACATTTACCTACCTGAATGAATACCGTTTATATGTTCCCAACCTTTTCAATATCGTTACCCCCGTTTCCGTTTCAGGGAACCGATATCATCCCCAACTTAAATAACCACTAATGCCGTATCTATCATCCATTTTAAATAGATTTAGATTAGATAGAGATAAATAAATAACAACATAAACCAGCGAAAACTTCTAAAGCTGAGTTAGCATCTAAAGCAGCTAATTCCAAAAATATACCTACCTACTTATTAGTTACCGAAGTTAAGCCAAGACAAACAGAACTTTCCAACTGAAATAATGAGTCGAGGAAATGGGAAAAGTTTCGAGCTAAAACGGTTCTGCGTACTTAATTGTTTTCTAGGAGACTATACGAGTATACAGGAAATATAGGTACTTATATCTCTTTCCAGCAACGTCCAGAATAACAATGGCAAAATTAGCAAAAACTTCAAAAATATCAAAAGAAACGAAGACAAAAATTTATGAAATCATATATATGGAGCATAGCATTGTACGGAAGTAAAACATGGACCTTGACCCAGAAAGATACAGAATTATTACAAGCGTTTGAGATGTGGCGTTTGTTGGAGGCGAATGGAGAAAATTAGATGTAGAGAGAGGGTAACCAATGAACACGTGCTGAATAAATAGAGCGAAAAAAACCAGGCGGTTAATGAGAAACTTAGAAAAAAAATAGGGAAGATGATAGGGCACCTCATACAACATGACAAGTTTATACTTACTTAATGTCATTGAAGGAAAGATAGATGGCAAGCGAGGAAGAGGAAAATCTAAAATAAATTACATAGAGCAGTTCAAAAAAAGAGTCGATGTTGGGTCGTATCGAGATGTCGAATAGGTTGCCTGGGATCGGGGTAAATGGAGGGCCTACTTTGAGCTACACACTAAATAAAAAGAAGATTTACCTACTTATAGTTAAAATTATTTAAGCTGTCCGTTTAGCACTTGAAAGCTTATCTTGTCAACAATGGCACATGCGGGCACCGCAAATCCTCCGACCAGATAAAAATAAAGCAAGTAACAATAAAACTCATACAAATAGCTACCATCTTCTCAAGTTCTCTATCTCTTCTCTCTAAAATTTCATTTTTGGTACAAGTTTTTATTGCCGACTGTACTTTCGTATATACCATCATAAACTATTCGTTGAGAAGCTTCTAACGAGCCCAAACTCAACGGGGTTACGTCGTTTAAGTCCTGAATTCCCATGGCCACCTTCTGTCTCCACCATCAGATCAGCTCGATGGTACCATAATATTGAATTGTCATCCAAACTATACTTAAACCCATCAGCTCAATCGGGTGAAGATATCTGCTTCTAAATTGAGTCGCAAGATTCCTTCGACCAAACCTAGATTCACACATTGCAAGATAAATAAAGGCTTGTAAATAAAATACTTACATGTAATAAACAATTGAATTGAATTGAATTGAATTGTTTCGAAAAAACCTTGTAATACGTGTAATTTATAGTATCAGTCAATTCATCACAAGTGAACAACCGAATCAAAAGTTCAGTGCAACAAATTCCATTCTGCAAACGGAGTAGTTTGAGTACCTCGGCAACCTGCGAATGTAACCTGACCTATAGTGATATTTCCCGGGCCAGCTGATGTCGTTGACCCCCATCCCGAACCCCCGGCACCGTGCCCGCTCTCATCCGACACACGAGAAAAGTAAATGGATATCTAAGTACAGTAAGCAGAGCAAATGTTTCGGGTGCACTTAGAATTTCAGTACAATCTGTACCCGAATCTTTTGCTCTTCACTATAGTTCTCACGAGTTCCCAAAATTCGGAAATGTAAAAAAAGAATATGTTAGACTACATTTTATTTGGATGGCTATTTCAGTGTTCTTTATCAAAATCATAATACTGTATTTTAATTGTATGTATAAATAATAAATAAAAGGAATGCAATACAAAATAATGTGATTTTTTAAAGGCAGTCTTTGAAGAAGAATAGTTATTTGTGTCACAAGGGAGCAAAATAGTATATTTATGGCGAGGGCGGTGTATTGAATCCTGAACGTAGCGAGGGATCCTACAATAGAATCCTGAGCGTAGCGAGGGATTCTAACGTAGGATCCTGAGCGTAGTGAGGGATACAAGTGTTTACGCCCGAGACGAAAATAATTTTGCTACCGAGTGACACATACTATTTTTCACACCGACTATGAGGAAATTAAAAAAGCTATTGTTAAAATATATCTGAATTATCTTAATTTTTATTACTAATTTTTAAATATTACGAAATATTTATAAATTTTTATACAACGTTGTTAGAGTTAAAACTTGAAATATGTTCGTTTTGAATCGACTACGATGAAATTACCATCGATTATTTTATTAATATCTGTGTTCAATTGGCACATTGCGTATAAATGCTCCAATGCCAATATATAAATTAAAAAAGTAGCTTGAACAGAAAAGTAGCGTTTTGGTCCCTCTCGTCGTGGAGCAAAACTTACTTTTCCAAATGAAAGGTGTGAAAACAAAATTGTACATTTTCGGATATAATTATATCTTGACTACTTATTTTGTTGCTTATAACCGAAACACGACTTTTTTTAACATAGGGCTCATCGGCGTTTAAAATTTAACCACTATACAACAGCGCTTCAAAAAATCTGCTTCGTAATACTGTTGAAGATAGCTCAACAAAACAGCTTTACGAAAGCGTAGGGTGACCTTCGTATACTTACTGATAAATAAATACTACGAGTACTATCTGAGGTCGGCGGAGCCAAAAGGAAGAGGCATGGCTTTAGCCAATTAGATTAGATTAGATTAGATTATTTATTTTATGATAAAAAATACATTACAGATTTGCATACATGTCAAAAATATAAGAGTTTTTTATCACAATCGTCAAAAACAGAAAAAAAAAAAAAAGATATAATAATAATACAATGTCAACAACACAATAACAAGGAAATATAAAAACAATCCAAAATCAAAAGAACACAAATATATCAACCTCTAGGTATCGTCATTTTACAATATTTAGTGCATCATAAAATACGTGACACAATACATTTAATGTCAAATCATAATCGTAATAATAATAATAATTTAACATGTCAGGTCTAGACTCATATACTGAGTATAATGGATTTTCCAATAGAAGGTATTTAAGGCGGCGTCTAAATGCTTCGTCAGAAGGTTCCTGTCAGCAGCTGTCTATCAGCGGGTAGTCGCTCGTAGTAGGTAGGCCCAATGACGCGCGGGTTCTTGCCAGCAAGTGCCATGCGACGGGGAACTGTTCTCAAACGCCCAGTGCGGCGGAGTGTTTTGCCAATCGCATTTACGGTATTGAAGGAAGAAAGATTATTCCTTACAAACATTATAATTTCGAATACATAGAGTGAGTAGTGCGTCATAATACCGTGCATTGGGAAGTAGCCTCTACACGACGTCCTCGATTTTGCCCCAATCATCGCACGTACGGCACGTTTCTGCATAAGTAGCACTCTGTTGGCATCCGTTGAGTTTCCCCAAATGAGCGAACCGTACGACATCAGCGAATGGAAATGAGCAAAATAAACCTGCTTCAGGGCATCATCAGATATTAAAGGTTTTAACTTACGCAAAGCAAAGACTGCACTACTCAATCTATCGCATAGTTTGTCTACATGGCACTTCCAGTTAAGATTAGAGTCCAGAGTGAAGCCAAGGAACCTACATTCATCACTTATCGGCATTGGGCTGTTGGCTACACATGGAGGAATCGCAATTTTGCGCCCCGAGAAGACCATGACGTTGGATTTCGATATATTCAAGAGTAAGCCATTGGTAGAGAACCACCTCTTCAGTTGATCACAGCCGCCATGTATCTTCTCTCCAAGCTGTTCATAAGTGCGCGCACTGACAACCACTGTGGTATCGTCCGCGAATAGGACAGAGAGACCAGCTGTGATGGCAGCGGGAAGGTTTCATAAACGTTAGGAAAAGGGTATTTCCTAACGCCGAACCTTGAGGTATTCCTATATTCACGCTGCCAGCACTGGACTTCTGACGTTTACCGCCCACAGATAATTTAACTACCTGCCTCCGGTCGGACAAAAACGATGTAACTAACTTGTGACTCAAGTCCCGTATCCCGTAATGATGTAACTTGTCCAAAAGCAATTCATGATCACTCACATCAAAAGCCTTGGACAAGTCACAAAATATGCCTGCCATCTTGCATTTGTCATCCAGACCGGAAACAATGCAATCAAATATCTTGAGCGCAGCTGTTGTAGTGGACATGTTATGCCGATAAGCGAATTGGCGGTCAGTCAGTAGGTCATTGTTCTCTAGATGGGCCATTATATGAGATGAGAGGATAGACTCCACAATTTTAGAAATTGTGGGGACTATTGTTATTGGTCGGTAATTGTTGACATCGCACTTGTCACCCAATGATGTAATATAAAAAAGAGGCAGTTACGTTTGAACGTTTTCATCCTGAAGAACTCCCGAAGAGTTCGAAACATGTCGCCCGTAGTGACATTTTAATTCGCGAGTTGAACCGTGTAATTATTAGCATTATTTCAACATGTCTGACGAAAATGTAAATTCGAGCATATGTTTCCATTGACGACGCGAAACTGAGGCAAGTTGCTGCAATTCACTCAGTTTTTGTAGGTATGCCATTTTCATTTTTGGAGCGCAAAGTCTTATAACCTATCTACCTCTTTTTTATCATTGACTTTAGCTGTACCTATTTACGTGTGTTCCACCGTAGCGTTTAAGATAATGAACCGATTTTGATAAATAAGATGTCAATATATTCCAAATTATTCTCATGGCATATATCATAGATAAAGGCTAACATTTGTATGAAAAAAATAATAATTTGTATATGCGTGTTCTAATATTAGGTACCTAAGTAGTAAGTACACTAAGTTCTATAAAACCTACCGACTGCGTCATGGCACTCATTGCCAATGGAAGATAAATAGAGTAATGAATTAATCTTAAAGCAGTGGAAATAAACTAGCCACCCTCTACTCAAAATGTACAACGCTACCCCTAATAAAGCCATTCACAAGCCAAAAACGACGTTCACTACTTCACATTGAGTCCATTCTTCAACCACTTCGCTTAAATTAAATTCAAACCAGCCAATTCAGAATCCACCTTAAACACTATAGTTAAGGTTTATCTTTGATTTACTTTAAGATTGTAGGTAATGCTTCCGTAAACAATTCTGCAAGCAAAAAGAAGCCTTGATATTGCTCAGTTAAGGTAGGTTTTGGTATGCTGTTGATGATTGTTCTTTTGCAAAATACACAATATTTTTTCTTCACTGCGTGCCCTGAAGTGCCTTGGAGCGTCCTTATTTCTCACATTCAACCGATAGGTAACAGGGAAAGAAAACCCATATTAAGACTCCTACAGAAGAAAAAACCAAAAGCGACATTTCACATTATTTTCACACAAATAAATAGACGCAATATTCGTACCTTGCCTTTATTTTTAAGCTAGTTTCTTGACCATTTACGTTTTGTCCCTTATGACATTTTACCTAAGAGGGTTTGGAAGAAATTTGGGGTCGGGTTCATTGAACCGAGCGCGTGACCTTGTTATACCAAATCGTTATCTATGTCTTTCCAGGATACGGGGTATCGTAATAAAATGGAACACTTGGTTTCAGCAAATAACAGGATCATAGAAAAATAAATGAAAACACATTTACAGGGCTCGACATAACAAGAAGCTCAAGAACAGGGTTCCGTTTGATATCCTATGGGAACTCGACTCTAAAAACTATGTAGTTGAATTCCTTGACCCCAAATATGTATATTTAGACACTAAGTTTGTCATTTTACGTTAAATAGAACTCAGGATATTGATAAATTAACTTAAATATATATTTCATAGCTGTTGGAATTCTTTGTATAAATAAATAAATAAATAAAATTCAAAATGGCCGCCATAAAATTAAAGATGGCCGACGGAGGAGTTGGTTCCTATCAAAAACTTAAAGCCATGGACCTAACAAGTACCTGAAAAAAATTTGGTGCTTTTGTCCAGCGTGTCCACATTATCACCTGAAACTGCTCTACTATTATACCTAGTGTAAAGGATTAACTTTCTCAAGACATGGATGATTAATATTCTAAAAGATAATTGCATGCTTGTATTTAGTACAAATAGCAGAATAAGCTTCATTTTGTCACCTACTGCCTGACACTAATATCCCTACCTACTTATACTATGCAAAAAAAAAAATCTAAAGATAGAATCTAAGTATAATAACGTACCTAGTCAAAGGCTTGAATTACTTTCCAGGGAAAATATTTTCCGTGAGAGCTATCTTTCATCTTCGCATTTCGGTATAACCTGCCTCGATAAAGACTTTGCTGGCGGAATTAGCATTTAAATTGTTCCGCAGGGTTGCCACTAACCGGAAAAGACAAAAGATAAAACAAGGTAAGATAATCCAAATTAAAATCAGATAATCCGGCTGGGAAAGGTACAGAGGTAAAAGACAAGGGGAATAGTAGATTGTTTGGCAAGGGTTTGAAATAAGCCATATTACCACGAGATGGTTATTTTCCCGAGCGAAGTGAGGGAAAATTGTTCGACGGGTAATATGGCTTTTAGACCAGAGTGTGCTTTTCACTTCGAATACGAGAATATTGTAAAAAAACAGATTATCCGTCCAGAATCAAAATACATACCACGGCGGCGAAAGGATTGTTCAATTTGGCCTTTGGTTGGCGGCATGTTTTTCACAAAAAAAAACTATCAGAGAAAAACAGCTTTTAGGACAAATGAAAATTGGGACAAACGATACAGTTGGATTTTTTTGTGATACCTATACTTGTATATGACGTGTGTTTGAGTCCTAGACGGTGTGGCAACGACAACCCTGCCTGCCTGAACGAAGGCTTATTTAACTGCAAACCGACGTGATAATCGCCTGCATACTGCATAGACCTCATAGCAAAGCTTTTCTTACTGCTGTATTTTGTTCAAATCATTGAAAGGTCTTTGGCTAGACATTCGGCTCAAAAAGCTATGTTACCAATTAACCCGTGTTCAAAGTTGACATGTTAGACAAACACTTGCTAACATTCACTTCCAAGAATCGCTAATCGCTACGCTCGTAGCTGACGCCGTGGGTTTCCTGCTAAGTAGCGGAAAGCGACTACGGTGTATGCGCCCGCTAGGCGGGTTCCTAACAGTGATCGTGTTGGTCTTCAAATGTAACGAAAACCGCACGTAGCCCTGTCATGCATGTGTACCGTGGTTAACACATTCACTGCCAAGATTCGCTACGCGCTACGATCGTAGCCGATACTGTGGTTTTCCTCGTATTTAGCGGAAACGGTGACTACGACGTAGGCGCCCGCCAGGCGGGTTCCCGGCAGTGAAAGGTGTTGAATGGAACATAACATATAATCAAAGTTTCCTCTAGTGACATACGAGCTTGTCTCGCTACGGGCTACGGCGTAGCATTTCGTAGCAAACCTTTGAAATTGCTTTCTATGTGTCAAGTTTACAGTTTTAGCGATATAACTCAGCCCTGAGCGCCCATATAACTTTACCTACCACAGTGTAATTTGAATTTCCAAGCTACCGGCGTTATTACGACAACGCCTCCTACAAATTAACATAAAAATCTATGCATAATACTCTTACTCGTACCTATAAAATAAATGTAGAAGCCAAACTTTTTATTGTACCCATAATCCTAATATAATGATTAGGTTTGCAATCTATATTGATTTTAAGTTCTAGGGTTTTGATATCAGGCACTCAGGTCCCTTCTGCGTTTATCAAAATCAAAAATCAAAAATATTTATTGGTATCATACTAAAGTAGGTAAAAGTACATTCGTGGCTGGCGTCTCCCGGTAAGTATAGCAATACTTGTGTTGCGAAGCACCGCTCTTCGTCTACATGGTTATAATACAGTTTAGTAGATACAATTCCATTGATTGATTAAATTACTTTTTAGTACAAAACTTAACTTAAATTTATTTACAGTACACATGGTGCTACTTTCCCGCACTAGTGCGGAAAAGAGCACTTTCCGTGCATAGATCAAAACTTTAAAGAGCCATATGTACAGTAAAACGTTGTACGATACACGTGCGAAAAGGTAATTCGCAACGAGTGGTGATAAATTAAAACACGACCGAAGGGAGTGTTTTAAATCGACACGAGTTGAGTTTTCGTGTTTTCGAAACTTGTATCGTAAATAACTATTTTATTTATTTATTTTAATTTAGTTTAGTGCATGCACGTGTGTGTGTGTGTGTGTGTGTGTGTGTGTGTGTGTGTGTGTGTGTGTGTGTGTGTGTGTGTGTGTGTGTGTGTGTGTGTGTGTGTGTGTGTGTGTGTGTGGTGGTTATGTGTGTGTGCGTGTGTGTGTGTTTTCTGCTGTTTACATACTTAACATAATAAAGATTCAGTGTATTCATAGGTGACTGTCGACACTGTGTTGTATTGCCTCTTGGCAAACGCCGATTTTGCAGCTGCCGATTTTGCGCTGGTAGGAGTAACATTATGGTTTATGCGTTTTGGTTTAACGGGTACATAGTTCAAAGTCTTGTGTACTTTTAATACAGTTAATAAAATGTATAATTTTCGCATACTGAGAATGTGATTATCCCTATAGAGCTCACGTGTGGAGTGTCTGATGGGTAACTTATACATCACTTAAAGAAGGCATCTTTGCCCTCTTTCTACCTGTAGAAATTTTGTCTTTGTAGCACCCCCCCAGTTTAAGTTTTGCTGTCTAGCACCTGAACTGAATAAAGGGTTGGAAACGCGCATATTACTTCCTCCTCTTGCAGCGTCCATAGAGTACAGTGTACTCGTTTGCCACCAAAGCGTTAAAAAAAAAATTACTAGTCTGTGACCTGTAGAACTCGTGAGTAATTAAGTACACAGACAACCTTTCAAAAATATCTACACATGCGTCAGTTACAATAAAGACTATTTATAGATATTTTTGAAAGGTTGTCTGTGTAGATATTGGAGAACTCGACTGTACAAACTTAATCTAAATGTCAACACTAACATCAAAAATAAACCACGGTTTGATGACCACTTTAGCCTAGTAGGTAGCGGCCCTGCCTACGAAGCAAGAGGTCCTGGGTTCGAATCCCGGTAATGGTATTTATTTGTGTGATGAGCATATATTTGTTCCTGACTCATGGATGTTTTCTATGTATTTACGTATTAATTTATCTATATTAGTATGTTTATCGTCGTCTAGTACCCATAGTACAAGCTTTGCTTAGTTTGGGACTAGGTGGATTTGTGTAAGATTGTCCCCTAATATATATTATTATTTATTATAAATCCCACAACACAACGAACCGATATCAATATGTATCTCCTTGTTAACTTGCATTATGTTATGTTTCCAAGCACCGAAATAAAACCCCTCTAATACAATACCTGAATAATGCATGACACAAAATTGCCGCGTGTTATGTGACATTTCGTTTTGCATATGGAAATCAGGAATATTCCGGAGGTTGGAAACTCGAGAGGCAACTTTAGGTATTTTCTGCACGCCCTAATTCAGATTCATAGTATTTTCTTACAAGGTATTTGAATTCACAATATCGAATCATCTATCGTATACATATTTAACACATTCACTGCCAAGAACCGCTACGCGCTACGCTCGTAGTCGATCCCGTGGTTTTCCTCGTATGTAGCGGAAAGCGACTACGCGGCGTAGGCACCCGCTGGGCAGGTTCCTGTACGCTTACCATGAGTTTGACAATGACGGCTTACGCTAACGAGTATCGAGTTTTCTATCTGTGCATCTCTATTGCACTTTGACAGTACGAGCGGGATGCACAGATAGAAAACTCGATACTCGTTAGCGTAAGCCGTCATTGTCAAACTCATGGTAAGCGTACTGGTAGTGAAAGTGTTAACGTTAGTTTAACGAAAAACCCGACTTCAAATCAGTGCCCTAATCCCATCAAGTTTGCCTAAAATCCACCAAGGTTCTGGGAAGAATACCCTTCCAAACATTAAAAAAAAGTCCTGATCACTCCAGACCCAGTATCATGGTCGGCCTTATCACGCGGTAAGTGACAAGTTAGGCGCGTCGTCTTGTTCTATCGATCAGTGTCAGCCAGTGACGGACGTGCATCTTCTCACTTATCGTGTCGAACATGATATGGGGTCAGACGTCTTCCAGTGAACGGGGAACACAAAAGTTTCCGACGAATCGACATTCTCATCGTTTCAGGCGGTTAATATTCGTCTTTTCGTTTAGCTATTGGATAAAAAAGAGTTGATTAATTACTTTTTAAACAACACTACCTACTATTCTATTTTGTTTCATAATAGTTTTCCAGGAAATCGAGTGACGATTTTTCTAATCTTAAATGGAATCGGTTAAAACGTAATGCGGAACTTATGAATTAAAGCTTTCAGCGAAATAACATAAGAAATATACGGCTCGAACGATTTCAATGAAATTTGGAATATAGAAGTTTTAGGGGGGCGAAAAATAGACCTAGCTAGGTCTCATGTCTAGGAAATTAGTTTTCTCCATATTTTGTCCCTTTTCAGCCGAGCAGAGCTCGATCGCCCAGGCAAGGTATACTAAAATAGTTAATCGAAACTACATTGCCAGAGCACAAAACATGAAAATAAACCTATATAATCTACGCACTATCGCAAATACCATAGATATGATGATTTCTATACATATTGCAAGTGCACTTTTATCAGCCATTCTTGCGCTTCAGAGAAAACACCTAAACAGTCAACACTCAAAAAACAAAGGATAAAACTTAATCAACGAATGAATTTTCTCATTAAACGCAGAAAAAGCAAAAAGATATCTGAATTTCAAATATTTCAATCTCGTTTCACCAGCTGAATGAAGCGAGGTTCCGGCCGAGACGTAGAGTAAAATATTCAGCGAAAAAGTGAAGGTACGAGAACATAGTAGTCAGCTGTACATCGTATCTACGTTCGCTGACTACATTTGTTTTCTCTAGAAGGTCGCGGATCAAGGGAACCCATGGGCGAGAAGGTTAACGAGTAGGTATGTTAAAACGGCTAGAATGAATACACTCAAACGATGGTCCTGGTTTTGAATCCTGGCTTTCACAAACGAGTTTTTCGGAACTTATGTATATGTTATTTGCTATTTATAGCTATTCGGTGAGGGAAAACAACGTAATTTATATATCTGCGAAGAAATTCAGAACATGTATGTGAAGTCCCCAACCAGAACTGAGCCTGCTTGGGAACTACTGGCCTTTCATCCGAGAGGCGGGCCTTGTACCCAGGTAGTAGGGGGCCTAGTAGGTTTATGGACCAAACGAAGTGTATGAGGTGATGATTTTCGAAAAAGAAGTAAAAACTCATGAGTTATTCTTTAACTAATATGGAACCCCGCGGTAAAAGCGCAATCAGGTTTGAGTTATGAAGTATTTCATCAATGGCCTTTAAGTCTATTACATACAGGTCTATTAAGCAGTGTCAAGAAGGGAGATAACGTCTTCCATGGCTGCGTTAACCAATGCGGGAGCGGCATACACGACCGCAAGCCTGGCAGGTGTCATTTGCCTGCGGCGAACAGGAGCCACGCTGATGCCGTTTGGCTCGCATATCTCCAAGTGTCTTTTTAAACCACGCTTGATCGTGGACTCCACGACCATCGAACACCAGTTTGCGCCATTTGTCCCTGTCCACGGCAAGATCCTACCACTTGTGAACCGAGATGTTAAATGCGTGCATATCTCGCTTGGCACAGTCCTTATGCCGCAGCATCGGCCGACCGACGCTTCTTTTGGCATCAGCTACGGCCCCAAGCAGAACATGCCGCGGCAAACGCGATGGATGCATTCGATGCACATGGTCCAGCCAGCGTAAGTGTCTCTGCTTAAGCAGCTTAAGTAGCAAAAGAGCGGGCTGCGGTCCAAGATGTTCCGGATGCAGCGCATATGAAAGGTGTCTGGCATACGATGTGCAGGTGTCAGTACAAGACTTTGCTAAGGATATAAGTTTGATATTCAACTATCTTGGTTTTAGATGTTCATTCTGCCATACTCTTGTACTCAGCTTTCCAAGCATCATCGCCGCTTTTCCAATCTGAACGTCAATTTTGCATCCGATGAAAGATTGCTAGTTACAATATTAAGTATTTACTACTGGAAGAAATAGGTACATTCATATAGGAGAGACGAATTTTGTGTATACGAATACGACCCTTCAAACACAGTGTATAAACGAAATTCGTCTCTCCTGTGGTCAATAATTAAGAGCATATAAATAATGTTTTTATCGAATAGTAACATAGAAGAGGAGACGCCGTTTATGCGGATTAAGAGTCCAAACAAAAATTTGGCTTCGTAGCCCTTAACTTTTATAATGTCCACAGGAAAGACGCGAACCTAAATCTGGCTATGACCCCGCGCAGTTTTGACAAGATTGAACGAGACCAATTGGTCTACAAATTACGGAATTCTGGGGTCTAGTGACAGTAGTGACCCCAGAATTGATTGGACGACATTAAAAACAGTCGCCTTTCTTGGTACCTAATAGGATAAAAAGTCTGTCCCTAAATACGAAAATAAATGTAACAATCTAACAAAACCTGTTGTACAGCGCGTCATCTTTTACTACGTTCGTACTTTTCATTCAAGTCAGAGTCAATGAAAATATCTCGATAATGAATACGAAAGCGCACGCCGGAATGTTAGCAATAACGTTATTAAACGCCTTAAAATGTGTCGAAGCTCGTTGTTACGATACCAAAGAACAATAAGAGGTGTTAAAGTCGAGGAAATCCGCGTAATGTAAGTTATTCAGCGTTCCGGTAGTCGGCACGGCTCTAAGATGGAGGGCAGAGCGGAACCCGGTTAGGCCAGCATCCCGGGCGGGTCGATGCGGGGTGTATCTGGTTTTTTCGGACACTATACCAACCGGGAGAGGGGTGAACGAACGGCGTTACATAACGCGGTCGATACCGGGCTGCGCGAGCCTGCGCGGGCCACCCCTCGCAATACCGCTCGCGCGCGCTACCCACTCGGACGTACGCGTGTTATTTATTTTACCGCGTTTTTCGTTTCCCTTTCGTTCTTTACGTTTATGATTTGAGCCACCATGTCGAAAGGCGAAAGCGAGCAACAGAATGGCTCCGGCGAGGAGTCCAAAACCAACCTCATCATCAACTACCTGCCACAGAGCATGACTCAGGAGGAAATCCGGAGCCTGTTCTCCAGCATCGGTGAAGTGGAGAGTTGCAAGCTGATCCGCAATAAGGGGGCCGCGTTCCCTGATGCCCTGAACCACGCATTGCACGGCGGCGGCCAGTCGCTGGGCTACGCGTTCGTCAACTACCACCGGCCGGAAGATGCGGAAAAGGCCATCTCCACGCTGAATGGACTCCGCCTGCAGAACAAAACCATCAAAGTTTCATACGCACGACCGAGCAGCGAGGCTATTAAAGGCGCTAACCTCTACGTATCCGGACTTCCCAAAACCATGACTCAGAGCGAGCTGGAGCGGCTCTTCAGCCCGTACGGCCGCATCATCACATCTCGCATTCTGTGCGAAAATTCAGGCGGGCGGCCTTTCACCGGCGGCGAACAGGGGCTGTCTAAAGGTGTTGGGTTTATCCGCTTCGATCAGCGCGTGGAGGCTGAGAGAGCCATTCAGGAACTGAATGGGACTGTGCCTAAAGGAGCAACGGAGCCTATCACAGTTAAGTTTGCGAACAACCCGTCTAACAATGGGAAAGCTTTGGCACCGTTGGCGGCGTACCTGCCAGCGGCGCTTCGGTTCCCCGCGCCCCTCGGCCGCTTCAGCTCTGGAAAGTCTCTTCTGGCCATCAACAAAGGATTGCAGCGCTACAGCCCGCTGGCCGGGGAGCTCCTTGGGGGCGTACTGCCGGGCGCTGTCGGCTCCGAGTGGTGCATCTTTGTGTACAACCTGGCGCCCGAGACTGAGGAGAACGTGCTCTGGCAACTTTTCGGCCCATTCGGTGCAGTTCAGAGCGTGAAAGTCATTAGAGACCTGCAGACCAACAAGTGCAAAGGTTACGGGTTCATAACCATGACGAACTACGACGAGGCCGTGGTGGCCATCCAGTCGCTGAACGGATACACGCTCGGCAACCGCGTGCTGCAGGTCAGCTTCAAGACCAACAAAATCAAGACGATCTAAGCGCCGCGGGCGCCGCGGCCGGTAGGACGGCACGCGCCAGGCGCGCACCCATACATACCGCGGATACCAGGAGACCAACAAGAGTTAGACTGTCTTCCCGAATAGACCGGACAACGTCCGCATTTTCTACGTTTACTGTAAAGCGAAAGCACCGGCCCTTTGTCCGAAGCCGCTCCGGTGACATATATACACGTACGTATACCTATATACCGAACTGGGTTAAGTGTGTTTCAGGAAACAAAATGGCGGCTCGTACAAGGCGTGGTGCGCAGGTCCGGACCCTGTCCGGCTGCACCGACTAGACACGACCTAGGCCGGCTTGCGTGGCATGTCACTCGGCCTGACTAACCCATACATATTGGTAATAGTCAATAACAAAATAATGATATTAAACTTCGCTTATGAACGGTTGTGGTTAACGAGAAATAGTTTTCGAATATAATGAATAATTAGCAATAATAGCCTAAATTGTGTAATGCTATGCTCCAATTTTATACGCGATCATATAGTCTGTCGTATTGTGCGTGTCACGTCTCTACTGCCGCGGCCGTCACGGCACCGGACGGCCCGGCACGGCACGGGCCCGGCCCGGCCCGGCGCCCGGTCCATGTTTGCCAAATATATCGATACATACATCATTCTGTCGCTCACACAACGTACCTAGCTGTTAGTATTATATCGGACCGGCCAAATGTAATGGAACGAAGCTCGCGCTTCTCGGCACTTAATCGAAGTAAAATAGTGTTATATTGTTAAAGATTGGAAAATATATATTATCTATATGTATATTTTAATCATATATTAATCTAATTAAGGATGAAAACTAATCAAAAACTGTGATAGGTTTTGATAAAATTTTAAAAATGATTGAGATCCGCGGAGAGGAGTTGACGTTCTGGGCTCGCCCGGCGCAAGAGGCGTGTAGGTTAGTTTTTTGAGAAAATTTTGATACGAGGAACTAGAAAGCGGGTTACGGTAGTAGATACCGGTAACGCACACTGACAAGGATGTGACACATTACGGCGCCCCTCCCGCTGGGGGTGGTCGACGGCGCTCGGGGCCGCTCGGCCGCGGCGATCGATCGAGCCCGGCCGGGCCGCCGTCCCGCTCGCGCGCGCTCCCTCGCCGCACGCAAGAGGGAGACGGCACGCGGGCGACGAGGACGACAGTCCACCGCGGAATTATGGTGCATACTCTAGTCTAACGATATCGTTTCCAATAATAATCGATGTCTAAACATATGATCGGTACCTGCTATAATAATAATGTATGGATGCGAACCTGCGTCGATTCGAAGTAGGCTTTATTTGTCTTAGTTTAAATGAAAATTTTTGTAAATAGGAAAAATGTTGAAATAATCCGCCGCGTCTGATACGCTTCTGAACCACTTCAACCCGACAAGACCTATTGAAGAACATCGAACTTGAATAGATTATATTATCGTGCCGTCCTAACGACCCTACGATTTTTGTAAAAATAATATATACTTAATATATTATGTAAAAACAGTTTTGTAACATTTCAGATATTAACTAATAGGTACTCATTACATACCAAAGATGGAGATTAAAATTTACAAGTATTTATATATTTATTATAAATGTAAAACGTGCAATAACTAATAGCCATTAATTTAAATAAAAATATATTAACAAATGAGTCGTGGCGTCGGGCTAGGCCGAGCGCAGTTTGTTTGTCTATTTATTGTAATCGCGGCGATGGCGATGGCCAACGGCCGACTTGCTATTTATTCATTTACAATTTTTACTAAAATTCGCTTGTTTTACATACAGCTTGACTTGCTTAACATTCCAATTTTAGTCTTAATATACGTTTCATTATTATTAGAAATATTACATTAATTTAGAGAAATTGTGAGTTACCACTTTCGTTATTTTAGTTAGGCCTCGCATCGGTACTGGCTGCAGAGAAAAGAAAACACTTGGAGTCTGTCCCCAATGTTGGCCGGAAGGGTAACAGGGGCCGTAGACAAGGTTACAAAATCGACAAGCGCTAACGCCAATAGAAAATAATAAATGTATGGGAATGACAGATGCCGACGAAACACTTTTCGCTAACATCTGTCATTCCCATACATTTTATTAGTGTTCTATTGGCGTTAGCGCTTGTCGATTGTAACCTTGCCTAGGCCCCCAGAAAAGTAGTATTTGTAGTACCTATGTAATAAAATGCTTTACCGAAGCGAGGTGTAGATATATTGGGATACACTTTGATTATAATTTAATTTATGGTATTTATTACGGATTGTACGGTTGGCAAGCGGTGGAGTTGTCGCGAGCACAACTTTTGCTAACCTACTGTAACTATAATAACGTAGTCGTCTTTAGGTTATAGTGGTTGTTGTGTTTGTGTTGTTTTGCGTCAGCATACAAATTTCAACTATTCTAGTCATTACCCTGTCATAGGGACTACATGTATTATTCGTAATTGATAATTATTAAGAATAGTTGGAGTTAATGTTGATGATAATAACCGTAATAATAATTTCCAATTTTGTTAGATTTAACGACTCATTAATTTAGTGTACGTGCAATTATTGTATTTTACGTGTATATCTACTAGGTGTGCATTTAAATTATTTAATGTCTAATTTATATTGTAAATCCACGGTAGGTTAAGCTTACTCAGACCGGTTATCGCGCGCTTTTCGCGATCGCAATATGGCGGCTTACCAAGGCTAGTTTTGTACACCGTTGGGATTATCGATATCGAAATACCGGTTTGAATAATGCTTAAAAACTAAATTGATTTATTTATTAGGAAATTACTATAATGGGCGATTAATCGGGCTCAGGGAGGTAAAGTTCATTAAATAAAACATAAATAATTATTGTTAAGGGCAATTTAACCCTAATATGGTTTCAAGTTTGGGATTGCTTTTCGCGTAAATGTAAGATTTAAACTATCGTTTGAATCGAAACGAAAACACCAAAGTATTCACTAAAAACTCATCGACTTTTTAGATAATAAATAATAATAATATTTGAAGTAAAAACTGCAAAAGTATTTTGGAGCGGTTGTTCGTTAGGTAATGTAAAGAGAGTTGCAGCGTATATTAGTAGAATGTTTTGTGCGTCAACCCTTTTTTCGGTAATAATTAACAAAATAATAAAAAGATAATAATAAATTAATAATAGTGCTCAATAGCATAGTGAGTCGAGTAGTTCGTGAACATGAAAAGCAATAAATGTATTGTGAGTTAAGCACGCCACGTTACACATAATGTTAACTTAATATTTTTATATGTATTTTAAAAATGTACTGTAATTCATATCTTCATAGTCGTAAGCGGCCGTCGGCAAAACGTTCTACTAATAGTATGGTATGGACACTGTGTAAGTAACGAACTCAGCCAAGGGAGACGCAACCCTATTATCAGTACCATACGGCTACTTTTTGAATGGTGTTTTGAAGCATTTTTAATGAAAATAAGAAAAATATATAAAATAAAGTAATTAATTGGCAACACAGAAACAATACTCTAAATACGCATAGGCTAATTGACATGAGGCTGTGAAATTAGCAAAAAATAAAAGTAAATAAATACACGTGACGGTCGATCTTAAATTATATTAAAGATTAAGGGAGAGGGATGATGCAGTCGTAGGTTGATGGCCCATAATTAATAAGTAAATCAATTGACATGAACGCAGCTAACAGTAACGACTGTCCAGGAATCGGTGATAAATAGGAAAGCTAAATAGCGTTTGTATGCATCAGCATAGTCTGGTAAGGAACCGGCCTCGAGCAAGCACAAAGCAGAAGTAATGCCAGAGGCCGGAACCGTAGTTAAGTCACAATGAAGAAATGAAATCTTCCATAGGACATAAATCTACGTAAGTTTAACTTCTCTGCGTGAAAATATTTCAATAATATTTATGGCACTTTCGGCTGTATTCTAGTCAAATGCTCAATAATTAAAAAAGCCGCTAGTGCAGAAAGCGTATCCACAAAATATTATTGGTAAATTGGAATATTTTAACGCCGCAGAAAACTCGAGACATCGACTAAATGTGTTACTATTAACGTCATACGTCAAAATGTTTGCACAACACCTACTTCAGAGCTGCAACGGCTATATTATTGTAAAATTATTGTATAAAATCCATTTGCTCAGCCCATACTTCCTCTTTTGGATCTGTTTCTCTAGCATAGCTCTTAGGTCTACCTGATTGGGTAATTTTATAAAATATAGCTCGCGGCGTCTTGTCGCTTCCCTTTGCGCGTGCGCATGATTATCGTCACTTGGGCGGAACCACCGGCGCTGTGCCCCGCCCGCGCCGCGAACCAGCGAACACCACCCTAAAGCAATATAACATGTCGATAAGGGACAATAAACTAAGCAATATTTTTAAACGGATCTTTTTGATCCATATTTCTGCATTTCATGAGTGATGACCTAGTCCTTATTACTTGAAATGCAGCGCTTTAACAGCAGTTTAACTAAGCTTTAATCGAGTATCTTACATTTAAAGTTACTCTGAAAGCCGTCTAACGCTGGTATTGGGCCGACGAGCGCTGGCGGGAGTCAGGACAGAGCCGTGTGCTGCCGCGCTGTAATAATCATTATAGACAGTGAAAAGACCGGAAAGACAAATGCGTCGAAAACCCCAGACTACGTCGAAAGACAAGTCGATTTCACGCTTAGATCATTCGCTAAAAAGGTTGCAATAAATATGTAAATATAACAACGGCATCGGACCAGCTTCGGAACGCGAATTGTGAATAAATTACCAATAGTTTCGAATTTAAATAATAAAAAGTAATATCATGTAATATCAATTTCACTGTCTATTTATTAGAAGTTCGTTTTCGGTGTTGATTCCTCTATTAACTGCATAGCACAATGGTTCGTTCCCATTTGTCGGGGCTCGAGGCGCAGGCGCAGGCTCGGCTCGAGACGCCTGCCCCTCGGGACCTGCTCTTCATCTCAGGTTAATTGATAGAATGGGGACAAACACAGAATCGTGCAGAGTAGCATGTGATACTCCTAGTACGTAAACGTAGGCAATATTCATTCATATTCCCATATTGTTAGAGACCTGAAAGTATGGACCGTATCATAGATACTTTTCGAGGTCTTTGCGAGTATTTAAAACACAGTAAATCATCCCGACTTCCAGCAGACTCGAATAAGGATAGGAAATAATTAGAGAAATGCATCGTAAGATAAGTGTCTCAAAATAAAGTATTGAATAAGTATTTTACCAACTTCAATGTTAAGGTGTACTAGGCAATGAAAGCAATGATATTTATAATTAAATGAGATTATGAACAGTCAGCCATTTCCTCGTTCGCTAGCTGACTCCACTTTGATACAAATACGTATTTTATAAAACTAATGAAAAAAAACGAAAAAAAGTTAAAAAACACTTAAGATCTTCCGGTATTTAAAAATCAATGTTGAAGTTTCTTTTCGTATTTTTATGGTTACCTATATAAAATTTAAGAGGTAGGTGTCTGTGTTGATCGTATTAACCGATTTAGTTAATATTGTACCTAACGGTTAGGTATTTCTATATACTTATTGTGTCGGTTTAATAATTATCTCTACTTCATTATAGCTTTTGTGGGGAGTTTTGATTTGCACAAGAAATAGTAGATGGAATTAAGACAACACTAAACCTGGCATCATTGTCTCTGGCCGGTTTGCTACCGCGAGCATGCGGGCCTCGAGCGAGGAAGCAGACGCTGCGGTTAGCAAACGGACGAGGGAGGTCGATAAAATTCCAAATATTGATTCAGTTTTAGTGTCTTAGAATTAAATGTTGTTCCCAATAATTTGTAAGATCGTTTAAGGATTTTTGAATTATTGTAAAGTTTTCCAAACACCAATAAGGAGCTTAAACGCTCGGTTCCGGGGACCGAAGCGGTTTTTGGAAAATTGCTACGCGGCATCCTTCAAGCGGAATAGAAATTTTTAAAATACTCATTCCTATTGTAAGCATTAATAACCAAATATTTACATCAGTAGTGGTTACTTGGCTGTTTTAAGTAATTTATTCATTAATATTTTCACGTAACTTATGTGTCTATAATATTACTTTATTGGAATTAATTATAATTGAATAAAAAAATATGAAAAAATGTCACATTCTCTTCACTTTATACAATAGTTTTTACAATATGATATTTAATATCCTCAATGGTTGTAACTATACATTTCTTGTTCTAAATATATAAAAAAACCCGAGTACAGTTGTTTTTATTTGTATTCCAACTGACATCACAATAAGAACCTACCAATATAATATCGATAAAAAGCAAATTTGATTAATTCACCTCACTTAAATCCCATCGAGTGTACGTTTGAGTAGTAAAAACGCCAACACAGTTAGTTAACTGTCAGTTGACCATCCCGTATTTATATATTTATAACCTTATTACAATGAACATAAAGTGCGCTGATGGTCAGTTAGCTGTGTTGTCGATAGTACTGACTAATATCAAACCGCGTTTAGAATGGGATTGTAACAGCTGTCAGTTGAAATAAAGTTTGATTTATTCATATGGCAAAAATGTCACCTTAATTAAATCCCATATTGTAATGGCAGTTCGACAATATAACTGTTCATCACTAAATACATAAACGTAAAAGTCCTGACTGACTGACACACTCACTTAAATCAACGCCCAGCCCAAACCATTGAACCTAGAAAGCTTTTTTTCACAATAGGTAGTTTAAATAACGTAAGTGCCCACGAGAAGGGATTTTTTTATAATTCTACCCTCAAGGGGGTAAAATGGGGGCTGGAAGTTTGTATGCGGATGGAGTAAAATTTTAAGTGAGAGACTTGAAACTTTATGAATGGACTCCTTATTACAATACAAGAAAAGTTATGTAAGTTTTGGTAAAACCCACCCCTAAGCGGGTTAAATAGGGGTGCTAAGTTTGTATTTGGGAATCAATTTTTTTTGACCTACAAAATTATATCTTTATGAAAAGATTCCTTATCAGAACAGAATGAAATTCGGTATGGAGATTGTTTGAAACCCGGAAATCATCCCTAAAGGGAGGTTAGATTTTGTATGGAGCTAAGAAATAAAAGAGTTGCACGCGGACGGAGTCGCGGGCAGAAGCTAGTCACTAAGTTAAAGCAGGAAACATTAAACGTACACATTTCACATGTCGATTCAAAAATAGAATCGACACAAACATTCGTCACGTATAATAATAGTTCTTTACCTACATCGGCCAATTTCACCTCCCTACTCCAACCCCCCTAAAGTGGTAGGCCACCCGCCTCCCCAACACAGCCGCGGGGACGGGCGAATCTCCTGGCGTTTGAAACGCTCAGTTCTAACGTCATTGTCAGCTCAAGATTATTTCAGCATAGTAACACATACCGCATAACTATAATCAAAAAATACTCAGTACCGGTATATTGGCTTACGTCTTCATCAAAAGTGGACTGTAATCTTCGTCTCTTTTAATAGTATATATCCTGGCAACGACAATGACAGGAAACGGCTTAAAAACGCTGAATATTCGCCCTCGATTTACTCACATATAAAGATGTATTTCATACTTGGACAGATACAATTTCCAATAAATGGCGACAGACGTTTTTGTCGTTTTCGCAACACCTCGTGTCTATGACAATGGGACCCTCGTATTATTTTAGGAACAAGTGACACTGCTCTTATTGAAGCGGACCCCCCGTCTAATGGAAGTTTATGGAAGGTGCGATGTAGGGATTGTGGGGATACGCGGTACACCGTATAAATCAAATCTGTATTTTGTTGAGAGATTTCGCTATTGTAGTTTTAATGGACATGTTTTATTAATTTAGAGGGATGCTAACAGGAAATTTTATTCAGTTCAGTCCTTTGTACAGAAACAATTCATAATATTGAGATTAGATCGGTTTCCTCGCAATGTTTCCTTCAACGAAAAGCCGCTGTTAAATATCAAATCATATTTAGCACGTAAGTTTGTTGAAAAAACCCAGTGGTACGATACGAGCCGGGATTCGAACCCACGACCTCTGCAGATTCCAAGTCGCGTCCCTTACCGCTCGCCTACAGGGGCTTCAGTGGTTTACGCTGTACTGTACACTTAAAACTGCTAGACAATTCTCATAAAATGAAGATTAACCAGGGTACCAGAGCAAACGGTAACCTATCGCAATCACTAAAATTTATTGACCGAATATCGTTTGTCCGAAAACCTGTCGTATTATTATGAGTTCTCCGAATATACAATTCATTACTTTTTTCATTTACCATTTGATGTTATCCAAATGTTTCAGTTGTCCGAAAAACTTTTACCGCTACAGTCATTTGGGCTTTGGCTTGTTACAACTTTTGTTTCACAGCCAATTTTTTACTTATCCATTATTACTTTCCGCATTTCATACGTTTAGCCAAATGTTCATTTTGAGGGAAATTCAAAAGTAGTTTTACTGAGACTCTGTCAGGCAGGTCGGTGTAGGTACCTACGACGACGAGCGAAGCGAGGAGGAGTGTCCGGTGAACTGCGACCCTACAGCGCGCGAGCCGAGCGAGCGTAGCGAGCGTGCCGCGGCAGCGGCCACCAAAGAGCCAGAACCGAACACTTTTTTACTACCTAATGCTTACATATGTACTGTATAAGTATGGGTCAGGTCGGAAGAAATAACTTGAAACGCCGCCATTTCATGATATGCCTAAAAGTTGGCCAGGCTTATCACGATGTCCCTGATAAACAATACGGCAGATCGATGAGAACAACGCATTCGTCGATATTCCTAGCTCTATACCAGGCACATCGAAAAGTAGTTTCTTTCTTGGCCACTGGTGGCGCTGCGTACGCGATGGCGGCCGTGTTTGTTGGGAGCCAATAATCAGGGCGGACAAAAATGGCTTGTCATAAGCGAACTCTGTCTTAGGTCGGTTAGGTTAGGGTTCACCTGTGCCCCTCAGACCAGAAATAGACACCCCGCGCAGCGGGGTGGCGTCGACTCGCTGGAGATTATCAGTCCGCACTCCTTTTTTTCATTTACGTATGCGATATGTCTCGGAATTTCGTGATCTGGCGACTTTTACAATCGCCCGCCGATATATACATTATTTACCATAAATACAGCTTTAGGAGGATAACCTTAGTTTAATTTTAAAATTTTTGCTAGTGTTTTTAATATTGCAAATGCATAAGGTAACAACTATTTTCATAAACAAACATATGAATTAGTAACATATGTGTGCTTCGTATAAACAATAATATTATGTCAAATATAATAAAGCCGATTTGATAAAATACAAACAGATTATCAACCGAATCGTTACGTCGGTATAACGATATTGCGGGTAGACCAATAATTGGGAATCATGGATTTGTCAAACAATTACAAAAGCTAAACCATAAAATGACCAGCCGTAAACGTCGCGAACTAAAGTGTCGGACAAACGAAAAAAAAGGCAAACGAAGTTTGTCGAATCGTAAATGCCGAAATGAAAATAGGACAAAAAAATTTAGTGATTCAGATAGGTAACCGAGCAAACACATAGTGAAACCGTATAGTCATAATATACCTAGTGACCAAGTACCTAAACTTCTTCTGCTGACTGTATCTCACGTAGAAACCTTAGAGCATTAAACCAACCGGAGCGGCCATTGACAGGGGTTCCCCTCTGCCAAAAATATATGACCAGTGGTCATACACATTGTATGGACTGACGTTTATCTGACGTAGCTATTTTCACGTTATGCATACATTTGACGTTTTCTTTCCCCGCAAAAATCGGCCGACTTTTTATGTATAGAAAAATGACTCATGGCCGCTCCTGTTGGTTTAATGCTCTAAGTATTCTACACCTCCACATCAACATCATCTTAGCGTTATTCCCGGTTGGGCCCTAAACGAGCCCGGGGTCCGCTTTGACACCTAATCCCAAGGTTTGGCATAGGTACTAATTTTTACGAAAACGACTGCCATCTGACCTTCCAACGCAGAGGGAAAACAAGAACTTATTGGGATCAGGCCGGCTTCCTCACGATGTTTCTCTTCACCGAAAAGCTAACGGCAAATATTCCTTACATAAGTTCTGAAAAGCTCATTGGTACGCGCCGGGATTCGAACCCACGACCGCCGCTTGACAGCCGCATGCCTAAACGACTACAGTAGCTTTTACCGTACCTACTATCTGAAGGGAATAAAAATTGGGCCTACTTTACAAAGTCACTTTTAATAATGTAATTTCAGTGGTTACAAATTTGAGGAACCGTAATGGTTTGGCAATAGAGGTGATTTTAGGATCTAATTATTTATTCGTAGTTTCAAAGGGATGTGCTTTTAACGGTGGGGGGGAGGGGGGCGAACATTGTGGCTTGATATTGTAATTAATTATTGATGGGTCATTCATTGTATGTCATGCTATTGTATGCAATGTTGCTTATCATTATATTGCCCAGATCATTTTGCATTTTTTATAGCTATCATCGGGTATAACACTTATACTACATACCACTTAATTATATTTTTGCATTTCGTCCACGTAACTAGGTAATTAATCCTGACTGTAGGTACCTAAACATTACCCACCTAATTATTTTCTACAATCCCAAATGTCCGAATTCCTTTGATCTTATATCGGATGTAAGAAAACCTTGTGTTCATTTGGTTAAACTCAGCCGGTAGTGACTAAAATCAGATCAGATCAGAAGATAATACAGTCATCTGGGGAAGTACCTCCGCCTTGCAGAAGACCACAGCCATAATAACACTACTACTTGCTCCGTAGTAGTGTTGTGCTCCTGGAGGTGAGCAAGGTCGCCAGAGCTCCCGAGGATGCGTTGTGTTGAGAGCGAGGGAATTTGATCCTTTAGCTGTCAACATGGCGAATCCTCAAACAGATCAAGGGTCGGCAACGCCCATATTACTCCTTTGGAGTGGCATGCGTCTATAGGCTGCGGTGTCCGCTTACCATCAGGCGGGCCGTACGGCTTGCTTGCTACCGTCGTTGTATATATAAAAAAGAAAAGTTATCCACTCAAATAGCGACACTCCTCTACTAGATATAATGTTCAAATTTAGGAATCCGTAAAAATACACCGTTTGTATATAACCGCTCTAAGTAATGCAATAATTAATATTTTACTTCTATCCCCAATATGACCCCAAATACTTTCCCTCAGTGTTTGTTTTTTTTTTAAAAGACCGCCCCAAAATCGGAGGTCACTGAACGCGGGGGCGAGGTGAATGACCTGCTGACGTCACGCGTCAATTTTGGGGTCCGATGGGGTGATATGACAGGGGATAGGAACTATGGGATACCAATAGAATGGGAGCTTATAGTTCGGTGGATAAGCTACATGATTTGTGACTACCGTACGTACCAAAAAAACGAATCAAACCGTAGCCTGACTTTCATAAAAATATCATTTTATACTTCAAGTGTGTAGGTACCTACTCTATCCAGATGTATTATTTTTGATGTTAAATAATTAAATGCTTGAGCGGTTGTAAAAATACGAGGATAAGTATGAGTAAAATGATGCGTTTAATTTGGCACCTTAAGGTGGTTCGCCTTCCATACAAAACATTACAAGAATAATTAGAGGAAAATAGTTTTCCCCTAGAATCACGTCCCAAACAAACTCAAATTATTCTAGTTTATACAAGTTTATTCTAGGAAAGGGGGAATTTCGCGCAAATGGAAAGCCAAATTTATGAAAGTTTGTTACATAAGATTCTTAAAATATCACGCCGGTAGCCTGCGAATGTCAAATAACATTTTGTATGGACAGCGAACCTCAAGCTATTTTTACGCAATCGAGGCCACTTTTCATTTTACTTTATTTTTATTTTAACACGGAACCTTTTAACTACTACCAATTAACCACGCTAACTACTGGCCAAGAATTTGGTCCTCACCCTGCATCAGTGCAATGCCATAAGTGGGTTTTCACCTCACTAGCTCGGAAAGCCCTTTTTAATTCTTTAAAAACAAATAGCAATGCCGCATTTTATCCACAAGAGTGCAAAGGATATTTTAAATCCGAACGTGTTAATAGTTACTTTTTAAACATAATAACGTGTAAAGGCCAGTCCAGACATGACAATTTTCGCCCATCTGATTAAATTGTCTGATCAAATCAGGCGGTTTGGTTGTGGACGCAGACATAATTTAATACATACATACATACATACATACATATACCTAAGAGGGGTAGGCAAAGCCAATTAATATTTCAGTTCCACTTTTAGCACATTTTAGGGTAAACAGATAGACAAAACGAGATATTGCAGTGACGGGTTGCTAGCCCGTCGCCTGCAATACGCTTAATCTCTTTTCCCATAGTCGGATTTTACACCCACGGGAAGAAAGGGGGTGTAAATAATTTTCGATTGAACTGTATTCAATTAAAAACATATAGTGGGTTGTTTTTCTTAATGTAGTATTTTCGTCGCTTTAGTGAGATGAAAAGATGTGTGTTACACACGGGTGCAGTTATTTAACGTCTCGTGAGTTGCAGCAGTCGCCGTAGCGACTGTTGCAACTGAATTGAACTGAGCGTACTCAGGATTCTATTTTTGAACCACTCGCTTCGCTCAGGATTCTATTTTCAAACCACGAGCGAAGCGAGCAACCCGTTCGCTAGCTCGTAGCTCAACCCTAGAATCCATTCGCTAGCTCGTGTTTCAATTTCACACTCGCGGTTAAAATACAACTTTGCACCCTTTGTATTATTTATTTCTCGTATGGCAAATCAGTATTTAGAACCGTGAGATCTTGGAAAAGACAGTACAATAGTACATTACGTAACTAGGGCGGTGAATTCGTGAATGCCCCAGATAAGGTGAGGGCCATAAATATGGGCCCTGGGGCTTTACGAATTACCGCCCGTGTTGAGTACAAAATTTGACGTCTTCACCTGGCCACAATGCGAGTTTTCCCGTACGCGCAGCGTGCAATAAAAATCGCATTATGGCCACGTGTGACGTAAATAGATATTTCTAGACTAGAGAGACTAGATAATCTATCACCTGGCAACCCAGTGTAAAGCAGCCATTAAATAGACTAATCATAAGTTGCCGCTGTTACTCGATTGCTTGTATTAAATGTGCCTTGTAATTAATTATGTATGATAGGTACTAATCAACAAATGCAACGTACCACATGGCGGCACATGTGTAATTACTTCACCCCTTGTTTGGGCACAAAACGAGGGGAAAGTAATATTGATTCGGCATTTGAAATGATAATTGCATTGAATAAAAATATTCGAGGACCTTCACTTTTTTTAATTCACTCTTGGGACAACGTTACAGCGAAGTCTGCAGGATATAACAATGGCAAGGGAGGCACAACTTATTTGCCAGATTAAATTTTAAAACGTTGATGTTTTCATGATTTCGGTCGGGGGAACCGTGTAAGGTGCTCGGCACTTACGATACGGGATAAACATGTTATTTTAACATAGGTACTTGAAATGGGAGATTTTATCCACCGAGGTTAAAAAAGTGTTCTAGCCTCGGTCGCGCTGTGTGCAAAAAATCGGTCTTGAATAACTAACAATTTGAACGCTAGCTTGAATAACTTGGAGTCCCTACGTCACATTTTTAACCGACTGTGTCAGAAGGAGGGTTATGTTTTACGAGTGCATGAATGTATGTATATTTGAGCACGGCCTGAGTTCTAGAATAACAGAATCTTTATATGCGACTCACGCACTATCTGAGAGACAATTTGCGTATCGAAAAGGTCGCTCTACAACTTCGTTAGCACGAGCTGTGGTAAGGCAAATACTGGAGGCCCGCGAACGCACGAATCAAGTCGCAGTACTTTTCTGAGCCGATCACGAAGTTCTAATCAACAAACTGCGTCACTATGGTTTTGAAGGTTCCTTCCTTGTCGTTAATGTCTGACCTACTACGGAACAGGACGCAGGTTGTGGTCGCAGATGGCGGTCGTATTCGGTCCAACGCTGTAACCACAACTATGGGCGTGGCACAGGGTTACTCGGTCTCGAACATCCTGTTCTCTCTATTGCTGAATGACCTCCCAGAGGCTGTGAGCAGTGGAGAGACCTTCATGTACGCTGACGATGTGGCTGTCGTCGTACACGCACCTACACACGTTGAGCTGGAACACAGACTGAACTTGACTGCCACAACACTCACAAACTGGTTTCGAAGTAACGGCCTGATCTTAAATGCTAGCAACACTCACTATATCAACTTTGATCTCTCTGGCCGAACACCGAAGCAGCTATCAGGAACAGCCAACGGTATAGTCATCAATCAAGTGGCGAGCTCAACCTTTCTCGGCTTTGAGATAGATAGCTGTCTCATCTGGGGCGGTCATATAGATAAAATGTGCAGCAAACTTGCTACTGCATGTTTTGCATTAAAAAGACTGGCACGTATGCTTCCAGCTGATATGGTCCGAAGCTGCTACTTCGCCTCAATACACGCGCACCTACAGTGCGTAGTTGAGCTTTGGGCGGGAGCTGCTGATTGGGAAAGGGTGTTCCGACTTCAAAAACGAGCCGTGCGGGCAATAGCGCGTGTCACTCAAAGTTCCTCGGCAAGACCCCTTTTTAGATCCCTACAAATACTGACGTTGCCCTCACTTCTTATTATGCAAATGGCATTAAGTGCACGTGAAGTAGTGGACGCCACCGTGGCCAACCCCAGCCACGAAACTCCGCGTAGGTATCCAGTCCGCAGCGCCCGCGCCGGAAAGTTGCCACAAGCCGCAAGATTTATAATCATCTACCGCGAAATTGTCGCTGCTCATAGTGCATCAATGTTTAAAACTAAACTTAAGAAATGGCTTCTTGAGCAGACGTTCTACGACCATAGGGAACTAATCAGTTATAAGTAGGTAGCTGTTAAGACAAACATATGGTTTATACTTTATAATTTAATTATCATGTTTGTTTTTATATTTCCACATAGCTGTTTTTGTGTGTTATTAACTAATTGACGTGTAATTTTATATTATCAATAAACTATGAATATGAACAAGAAAATTCTATATGACGGGCAACATTCCAAACGGCTTGTTGGGATTTAATTCCTCCTTATCTCCTTCCTCATAATTGTGTGAGTGATTTAGGCATAATATTTGAAAAAGAGAAGCACCGGATAAGTGGGAATCGGACTCGACCACCGAGGGTTCCGTACTTTATGACAAAATTTCATTTTTCTGATTTTTCCATATACTTTTATTATTTGCCAAATTTTATAGTTCTAGCTCAACGGAAAGTATACCTACCTACCATAAATTTTGATTCGCTTAAGAGTGTCCAAATATACGTTTTTTGCGGCATAAATGGCGGATCTTGATTTTTTTACAGCTTAAGGGGGATACCTCCATGCATACTCGATTTGACAGAGAGGCGGCTGTCTGTTTGTTGTGTTGTGTCTGTCTGTGTTTGTCACACATACGGACAACGGTACTTTTGAGGCACGGAAATTTAAAAAGCAGTGGGTTTCTTTTGATTTCACTTCACTCGTACGTCAGAGAAGGCAAAACTACTAACTACTTACTTGGTTCGCTTAAGTTTGGTACAAAATTCAAAACTTTACCACCTTTCCCTAAATAAAAAAGGGTCAAACAAACTACAGTCGGCTGTGCTGACTCGGCACCCCTCTATTTACTGGATATTGAATAATCGTTCTCTTCCCAGACTAGGTACTAACTACTAAGGGTGAGTTGCACCAAACCGTCTGTAATCGTAAGCGGTGCTCGTTACAATCTGAATGTATGGAACGTTTGACAAGTTTCTATGGACTGACAGCTGTCAGCGCCATATTTAACGTTGATCGGTCTGTAATCGTAAGTCGGTGCAACCCGCCCTTAGACGACAATACTTACAACAGTTACAACACTACTGTCTACTAGGCTGATTTAAGGCCACGTGTTGGCAAGTAACCTTCTATGGAATGGCAGTGACACTAACTCATACAAGGCCACAGAACGCTACGTGTGCTACGCCGTAGCGCGTAGCAGCATTTATCCGCTTTGTAGCGGAAATCCCACGTAGAGGCATGACTCATATGCGAGTCATCGCCCTTGAATGAATTAAGCGTATGTTCGAAATGTTGGGTTAAAAATACACGAAAATAGTTGCATATTTTTAACTAACAATAATAAATATAACAACCAGTCTTTTTCACCCAACTAATTGAAATATATTTTGTGACATCAAGCAGCAGATTCAAATAATATACGTACTAAATCATTTAAAAATAGTTTTATTACAATTAGTACTTAATCAAATAATGTCCACTCACATTGCCGAAGCCCGTAGGTCGGCGATCACAATAGCTACATACTATAAGCACTCTTAGTCACTCTGTTGCACACTTCACATTGGAATTGATCCATACCTGAAAACAAAATGGAATAATCATAAGATTTGGGCGCCCACAAGGTGGACCGATGACCTGGTAAAGGTCGCGGGAGTCCGCTGGATGCGGGTGGCGCAGGACCGGTCACTTTGGCACTCTTTGGGGGAGGCCTATGTCCAGCAGTAGTCGTCTTTCGGCTGATATCGATAAGACGAAAAGATATCTGCTTAAAGACATGAGCCGTTCCGTGCATTACAAACGTTTTTCGGACTACTTCGCAGGAGGTGTTCAAGGATCTTCGCAATAAGACCCTTCGCTGAGACGACTATACGGACAATGATCGCTGAATCAACATCCCAAGTGGCGGTTACCTCGTGAACCAAGTCAAGGTACTCGCTGGCTGTACTAAATACAATCTCAAAGACTTCCTCTTTTTACTTTAACCCTTTACCTACGGGTGTCAACCAGAGTTACCACTAAGGCAACACCGCTGCAGTACGGGTGTCACCTATACTTGATCGAAGTAATGGTCACGTTCAATATTTTTTTATATCAAAACGAGACCGTGTGTCTTTGTAACAGCGGTCACATTATGCATTGGGATTAGTATAAATGCAAAGAAAAAAATATCATACTGTTTCGGTAGCTGTGTGCAATGGATCATTATTTTTTAATCGATGAAGCATAGAAGGCCAATTTTCGGAATCAGAGTAGATTAGACACCGATTGGCTGTCTCAGCCGAGCACTTGGTGATGTGTTGTAACTGTGACCTATATGGAGTGTGCTCACACTGGTGCTGCCAATATATGCTATATCTGTCCCCTGAAAGCTCACGAACGACGCACACATTAACTAGTTTTTGTTTTCTCTTGCTATTGCATTCTTTGCGAGTACTTGAAGCGTAAATATAAGGCAAATAAGAGTACAATCAATGTCAAAGATATGGTCACAGCTTTGCACCTTATTCCATTGTAATAATAGGAAAAATAAATACATATCTATGACGTCGACGGTACAGCACTTACTTTGATGGGTGAGCACATGTCTCCGAAGATCTTTGATGCTGGGGCACTTTTCGTTACAAATTCGGCACTTGTAGTGGTACTGCACCACCTGTGGAGCGATACGAACATATTTAAAGTATTATCTAAGAAGGATCGAAGTACGTCAAGCTGAAGTTACAATGGGACGCCCTCAGAATCGGTATCGCCGGAAGATCGGCGCCGCCTATTGAGTCGGCATTATACAGACGCCTTTTCGTGACGTCTGTGTAAATATTTATTTTATTTTTACATTTTCCCATCGTAGTTTTTGTAATTTATTGTATAACTTTTTTTCGTACATGTATTTTTTATGTCACGAATTAAAATTTTTACCTCATCTATGTTGACATTGTCCTAATATTATACCTTATTTTTCCTCTGTTTTTGACTATTAAGATAAAAAAAATTGCACGTATGCAAATCTGTAATGTAATTATTTATCATGAAATAAATAATCTAATCTATCATCAAGTAAAGCTTTTGTTTCCGCGTGCTACTCACCCCGGCCAGAGTGCCGCAGAGCACCGTCTTGTGTCGGCGCACGTCGGTCGAGCTGTGCGTCTTCACGTGCGCCAGCAGGTTGTACACGCTCACGAATGACCGCGCGCAAATCGGGCACACCACACTCTCTGGGTGAACAAATTAAAAAAGTTTTGGTTTTGGTCATGGTGAACGAAACAAGTTGTCTTTACCTATGGTCAAACGTTTCTAGTATCCAAAATTATGGTTATACCATGATAACAGTATATAATTGTTGACTTAATTTTCAGGCGCCACCACTAGTATGTATACCGAGATCCCGCTAGGACAACATCAGACTCCGCTCGTAGGCGATTTCCTTCCGAGAAATCGTTTCCCCACGTTATATCCAAAAATAGAGGTGAGCGCCTACAGACAGGGTGCCCGCCTAGCGGGTTCCTGGCGCTGAGGGGCTACCGCGAAACGAAAACGAACATTGTACTTTGTGTGTCTACTCTGCCACTCGAACTTGCAAGTGCAACAGAGAAAGAGATACACGAAGTTCGCTCTCGTTTCGCGGTATATCTGAAAGTGTTAAGTAATGTTAAACTCACTTTTGGCATTATCAGTCTTCTTATAGCCACGCCATGAGCCCTGGTAGCAAGGTGCACATACTTTGCACACAGTTAGCTCCTTCAGGTATTGCTTCTTTTCTTCTTCTTTATTAGATGTAAGAACATCTGCTTCACCACTGAGGAAAAAATAACAACAATTAACGAGTGATTCACAAAAAAAACTTAAACAGAGTGTACCAAAAATGGGGTGTGAACCATCAAGGGCACAACAGGTATCGTGTTCTGATAAGAAAAAAACAAATTTATTTTTGACGTGTTTTTTTTTTCTCTTTTTTCTTATCAGAACACGTTACCTGTGAGATATATCATCATATCAGCTGAAAGACGTCCACTGCAGGACATAGGCCTCCCCCAAAGAGTGCCAAAGTAACCGGTCCACCACCCGCATTCAGCAGCAGACTCCCGCAACCTTTACCAGGTCATCAGTCCACCTTATTGTACCTACTGGTGGGGGGCCTACCAACGCCGCGTGAGATATATACATATAACCAAAAGTTGGTTAAAAATACTAACCTATTTTCTTCAACAAGTTTGTAAAGAGCACTAAGCGCCTGTTTGGGTTTGTAGACCACCAGCACGTCCCCTTTATCATCCTCCTTGGTCAGCACAGCAGTCTCCACGTTCCGGACATGCCTGGTCTTCCTTGCCCCCGTTACTGGAAAATCTAGAAGCTTCGACTCTCTGTACTTTGGTAGGACAGATTGGAATACTTCGGATTTCTTGTCAGTTTCACTCTGCGCTGTTAGCTTGCCCCATATTGTTGTTTCACTTTTACCTGAGAAAAAAGACATTAGGAAAAGGATTATTGTATACTGTCTGTTTAATTTGTGCCGAAAATTCGAACACCAGCTAAACTTAAGATTAAGCTTAGCATACATAGTTTGTAGTTACTGTTATTTTAAACCAATTGACATTTTAACTTCTATCCACTCACTATACAAGGAAGATTGAGAAAGGATTTCAAACTCAAACTCAAAATTATATTTATTCAAGTAGGCCGAGTAACAAGCACTTTCAAATCGTCAGGTAGAAACATAATCTTAAGCTAATTACTTCGAGTAATTTATTAAACATATATTTGAAGTAAATAGAGTAAAGTTTTTTTTTATCACACAAAACCAACAAATATATAACTTTGTCCAATTCAGAATGGTTTGAATAAATAAACATAGGGGATTTTACACTAATTAAGCCCCATAGTAAGCTCACTAAGGTTTGTTTTATGGGTACTGGACAACAATATATATAATAGATATCTGTGAGTTCCTTTAATTGGCTTTGTATTACTATATAAGACTTATATCATGTTTTTGTAGCTGTTGGTACTCCTTAAGTATAAATAAATAAATAAATAAATAAATATACATAAATACATTTAAAAAATCAAAGAGTCAGAAATAAAAATATTCATGCTCGTTTAAATAGGCCTTTGGGTGGCAAGACAATAAATTACTAAGCAAACATGAAACTTTAAATCCTTTCTAATGTATTACTGAAACAACCCTCTATATTTACCTGTCAGTTTATTCTTCACATTCCTCAGCACCACAGTTCTCTGTGAATCCACTGTTTCCCCAACATCAGGTTTCAAAGTGGTGTCATGGTTCCTGTAGTGGTTCAAGCACAGATTATTCCAGTTCTTCAATTTCTTTGAATCACTTTCATCCTTCAACACAGCTTTCACAGGCAAGCAAAGGGGGTCTTCAAAATTTGGAATTTTCAGGCCCAAAGCTCTTCTAAACTTCAACTCCTCTTTTTTAGACATGGTGTGAGTGACCTTCGGCTTGCGGTCGATGGTAGGCGTCGGTCGGGGGGTCGAAGTTTGCAGCCTCTTCTTATAACGACGCGGACCTGGCACTTCGATATCTTCAGTTGGGTCATAATCAGAGTCATCATCTTCTCTTGGCTTTTTCCGCTTATAAGGCCTAGTGACAGGCGTGCGCTCGACAAGCAAAGAACCTGAGCGAGGCGTACGCTCGACAAGCAAAGAACCCGAGTGAGGCGTACGCTCGACAAGCAGAGAACCTGAAGCAGGAGTTCGCTCGACGAGCAGAGAATCTGAGCTTGCCTCCGGTGGTGGCATTTCCACTACATATTTAGGAGACGCCGGTAGTTTACTCAAAGCCATGGGCACCGAGGTGTCAGTGATTTCAGATGTTTGGACGCATTGCTGAACTACATCTTCATCCTCATCTAAATATTCAATCTCAAAGTCAGATTCCGCCATTTTCCGCTTTTATTTATTTATAGCTTGATATTGAAAGAAATAAATGCAAAAACTATAATTGGTAAAACTACATAGGTTATAATATATTTCCTCACTACAGAAAATGCAGAAATTTCTTTGCAGAAATGGTTTGACGTTTGTAGTAGTTTTTTTTTTTAAAATTCGTCCATTCGGACAGGCTAAGACCATGGGCCATACTGCCTAGTCTTCAGTAAGTATAATTTCATTTGATCGAATCCAGTAATAACGTCTTCAGTAGTTTCAAATCAGAAGTCTCTAGTCCAATAAATATGTCTTCAGTTATTTCCAATTCATATGAACAAATCTAGATATTAAGTCATCAGTATTATCAACATATGTGTCAAATCCAAAAAATAAGTCTTCAGTTATTCCAATCCAATTCATGAAGTCAAATCCAGTAATAAAGTCTTGAGTATGTTCCAATAAAAACATCAAATCCAATATTCAGCTCTTCAAAAAAGCTTACACCTCATCCAGACATTCCAAAAAGTCATTTGACCAACAAAATATAGGTACAATGCTTCAATAAAAATATATACAATTTTAAGCAAGTTATATTAGGAGAACAATATTTCTTTGCTATTCCGCTAAAAAACGTGCTGGTCTATTAGTGAAGACAAGATGCAACTATTTGCGTAAAAACATGCAAAAAATTACAGCAAACCACCACCAATAATGACAAAAACCTCGACACGTGTTTCGCCTCTCTACGAGGCATCATCAGGAGATGCTGGCAGGAGATGTTGCTTGCGCCACGTCCACTGAGCAAATGACCCGCCCGTTTTTTTTTTTTTTTTTTTTTTTTTTTTTTTTTTTTTTTTTTTTTTTTTTTTTTTTTTTTTTTTTTTTTTTTTTTTTGACCCTGACTGTTGCTATAATAGGACGGACCCAATATAGCGGTCGAACTGCGTGGTTGGAGGGTGGCCTGGGGAAAATCCAGGGGAAGCCTCCGGCACGACCACGCGGGGAAGTTTGTACACTGGAATACTCTAAGAGTTTGCGCTCCAGTGAGATTGGTTGAACGGTATCAACCGAATCTGGGGTGTGAGTGGTATCGAACTACTGGGAGTTTTATCGCTGGTTCGCTAAAACCTAGCCTAGCTGAGAAGAGTCCAGCAAGAAACTCAGCTAGGCCCGACTTGCGTCGGACTGAATGACCCGCCCGGAGCCATCCGCCATATTTATATTCTGTCCCCCCCTACTACCGTTCATGCGTGAAAGAGATGGAAGAACACGTAACAACGGTGATGACGCAACATTCAATTGTTCGTTGATAATAACGCCTCTATTGCTGTACCTAATTATTTCTAATTGTTCTAGAACACTTAGACGCAATCCTTTTTCGCAAACATGCAAGATGTTGAAAGAATGATTGTCAGATAACGCATGGTTATTCCCCAATAAATGTTTTGCGAAATTAGACTTGTCCGGGTGATTATGCCGATACGACGCAACATGTTCCTTATACCTTGTGCTAAAACTACGGCCTGTTTGTCCCACATAAACTTTATTGCAATTATCACAGGCAAGTTTGTAGACTCCCGACTTTTTGGCACTTTCCACTTTCTCCTTGCCATTGCACAGTCTAAAGCGCAAGGTGTTATTCGTTTTGAAAGCCACGTTTATGTCGTTAGACTAACACTGTCGTTAGACTAAGTAACGCCTGATTCAATAAATTATTTTTAAGCAAGTTTTAAATTTAGCATCATATTTACAGCATACACACAGTATTATGTACAAAATTAAACAAAGGTAAATAAGTAGACGACTCCTTCAACAAATCAGTTACTGAAAGCGGGATTCGATTAGAAGCTCCATAAATCTCAAGCAACTCATCCATCAGCACTAGGCGCTGAATGCCAAAGGATGAGCAACTAAACAGAATGTGATCTATAGACTGAACCTCTTGCTTTTGACAATGATCGCAATAAGGGGAAGAGACAAAGTTTTTACGATGGAGATGAAAATTTAAACGACAATGACCAATGCGCATACGAGTAATTATGGTGTAAAACCTACGATGTACATGCAGTTTTAAACTTACAAAACCAAGGCTTACTATTAACTTGGTTATCTAACAAAGCATACAAATGAGCCTTATTCTCAACTTCTGTAAAATGATACCAATGTCTTCCCCAAAGAACAGTCATACGCTGTTTTAGATTACTTATAATATCAGAATATGGCAAGGTCACAGCTAAGTCCCTGCTGTCGGGAACCAGGGACAAGTCAGATGCATTAGCAATAGTTCTAGCTAGGTAGTCGGCGTTTTCATTACCAGAAACTCCTTTATGAGACGGAACCCATACAAAATCTATTTTAATACCAATTAAAGATAGTTCTAACCATAATTCTTTAATGGAAAAAATTAGATAGCAAGTGCTAGCATTCATTTTGTTACTCGATAAACTTATTAATACACTCATACTATCGCTTACCATGACCCATTCTTTACTATATTGATTATGTTCTTTAACATGTTTCAAAGCAAATAAGATGGCAGTTGCTTCAGCAGTAAAGATACTTGCATTTTTATTGATATTAAACCCAATACCTTTATTAATTTCAGGTTGATAAATTGCAAAGGAAACAGCATTATTATTTTTGGCACCATCCGTATAAATAAATTTACAATTAGACCATTCTGACAACAATAAATAAGCCTCCTCTTTGGAAGTTAGCTTTGAATCTATTACAATTTTTATATCGGGATATTTACTCTTAAAAGAGCCTGTGTAACAGGGAAGAAGGTCATTATCAAGATGTATATTTAACTCCTGCAAAGAGTGAAAGAAAGAAGTAAAATCCTGAAGAACATACATGTGCCTTTGAAAAGGCGCTGATTGGAAAGAAATCAAGTTGTGAAGAAGATCGTTCTTAGGCAAGCTGTATAACTTTAAAATAAATCTTTCTTTTAAATAACGAAATCTAATATGAATAGGAGGAAGATTCGATTCAATTTGCATAGCAGCGATAGGACTAGTTTTAAATGCACCCAGTATTGTCCGCATACATTTGTTTTGTATTTTATCTAATGAATTTACAATTTTATCATCTCCAGCAAAACATAGAAAACCATATTCAAAATGACTTCGAACTAGAGACTTATACAAGATTAACAAAATTTTGGGGTCTGCACCCCATGAAGTGGCGCACAGCGATTTTAACACATTGTATGCTTTGTTAGCTTTGGTTATAATACTGTCAGCATATTTTATCCAGGAAAGTTTTGAAGTAAATATAACACCTAAAAACTTTATTAGATCATATGAAATAGGCAGTGATATGTCATTGTACAAAACTGTGGGCAAACACATGCTTTTGCGACCAAAAATAAAAACTTTGGTTTTAGTCGAATTTACATCTAAGTTCAGATAAGCAAAGTATTTATGTAAGTTGATTAATGCCTCATTAATAGTCAAAGCTAATTGATTTAAATCAGATCCTGACACATAAACAACCAAATCATCTGCATACTGCAGATTTTTAACCTTTGTTCCTAGAATAAGATTTAGTCTCCTAATGTACAAAATAAAAATTAAAGGGGATAAGATACCTCCTTGACAAACCCCTAAAGAAGATAATCTTGGGCCATATAAGTGATTGTTAAATTTAACAAAAACCTTCCTGTTTGTTAAAAACATTTGTAAGAAATTTATTATTTTGCCAGGTAACCCTATCATTGACAGCTCTCTACATAAAACGGAAATATTGACACTGTTAAATGCTCTTTGGTTAAATGCACCTGCAATGTCAAAGAATACCGAAAGAAGATACTGATTATTATATATGCTGTTAAGTGCATCAAGTTGCAACTGACAAATACTCTCACGAGAAGACCGACCTTTACGAAAACCAAACTGATTGCAGGGTAACAGACCATTTTGTTCGACAAAAAATTCCAACCGTTGCTTTAGAAGCTGTTCAAAAACCTTTCCTACACAAGATGTGAGTGCTATAGGTCGGTATGAGTCGGGTAACAATTTATCTTTATCAGGCTTTAAAATTGGGACCAAGCAATCTGTTTTCCAATCATCAGGAATTAAGTTTTCTTCCCACAGCTGATTTAATATGTTTAAAAAGGTCTTTAGATTTTGTGAACTTAAATTTTTCAGTAAAATATATGGTATTCCATCAAGACCAAAGGATGTATCTCTTCTTGAAAATAGGGCAGATTTAAGCTCTTGCAAAGAAAACGGTTCAGTAAGATACTTATCATTATCATTTTCTGTGTGAACATAATTTAAAGACTCATTAAGCACAAAATCAGGAGTGTATTTCTTAAGAAAATCTGATATCCAACTATTATTACTAGCGTGTTTTGAAATGAATGTTTTATTAAATTTCCGCATGTAATTCCATATTAATGTCAAAGGAGTGCACCGGTTAAATGAGTTACACAGATTTATCCAACTATTACGCCGTTCAGTCTTAAGAACAAGCTTTTTAAGGGCTCGAAGTCTTTTAAATTCTATATAATTCTCTTCACTAGGTTCACTTTTAAATTTTATATAAGCATGTTTTGAATTAAGTACAGCTTCTGAACACCTTTGATTCCACCAAGGCAGCCGGGGAAATTTCAAAGATTTTGGTGTACACGTATTAGAACTATTCAAAGACCTATGTCTAGGGATGGACTCTACAGCAGTAGATCGCAAAATATTACAAAACAGATTGAGCGCATCTATTGAAGACATATTTTCAAAATCAATATTAGCCAAACAAAAATCAACTGATTGCCTGTACATTTTCCAATTCACCTGTTTGTAATTTGGGTGAATGGGCAAATGTACATTATTACATATTGGATTACTTTGTGAGCTATTTTCATTACCAACTATCATTTTTATCATTACAGGCAAATGATAACTGCTGCCAAGAGGACAATCCATAACAGACCAATCACATGAAAGTGCCAATGATGGAGAAACGAAAGTTAAATCCAGAGCATTAGGACGCCAAGAAGAAGAACCAGTTTAGTAGTTTGACCATTATTTAAAAGAACCAAGTCATTGCCATCAATAATATCTAAGACATCTCTACCTCGAGGCAATGTATCAACACAGCCCCATGACATATGATGAGCATTTAGATCGCCTCCAAAAAGCATTGGCTGCGGAATAGATTTTATCAAAGCATCAAATTTACTTTTATTAAATGGGGGATCAGAATTTGATGGACTATAAAAACTTACTACACTCAACTGCTTGTTGTTTATAATTATTTGTACACAGATATTTTGTAGAGCATTGTCAAAATAAGTTTTAATATTAAAATATACTATATTGTTATGAATAAGTATTGCTATGCCATTATGTTTATTACCACAGTCATTTCTAATGACATTGTATCCTTTAATTGAAAATTTTTGATGTTGTTTTAACCAGGTTTCAGAAATTATTGCTATGTGAATGTTATTTTCATATAAGAATCTAGTAAAGATTAGCCTATTGCTTATTATACTCTGAGCATTCCACTGCACTATGTTCAATATGTCCATAAAGAAAAAAATTAAGGTTGTTTCCTGAAAGTGTTTTTAAGTGTTTCTTTTATATTGTTAGAATTTATTGGCGTTTCTTTATCAGCACAAATTTTAACTATAGCTTCTACAAGTAGATTCATAAATCTGTCAGATTTGGTCAGATTACTTAGATGGGTGTCAATATATTTTGAGCCGAGCTGCGGAAATGCAACGTCACAAAACAAATCGGAATATTTAGCACTACGTGATTTTAACTTATTTTCCTCAGTTTTCTGTTTTTTAATTGGACATGCAGCAGATATAGCCACGTGATCCCCACCACAGTTTGCGCATTGTGTTTTAACCTTATTACAATTTTTGAAATTATGAGGTTCAGCACAAATTGAACATACTTCATTATTTTTACAATACTTTGCTATATGACCAAATTTCATGCAACGAAGGCATTGCTTTACTGGAGGAATATAGATCCCTACTTCGTGCCTCCAATGGTCAAGTGTTACATATTCAGGCAACTGTACAGAGGCAAAAGTCACGGCAACCGTCTGAGTTGGAACCATTGAGACGATACCCAGCGTGTCTTTTACCCGCCGCATAAACCGTCTTACGCTTATCACCTTTTTACTGGAAGCTATTAATTGGAAAATCTTCTGGTTCGAATAATCAATCGGCACTGAAGTGAGAACACCCGTAACCTCGGTCTCAGATGCTGGGATTGAAGCATTCATGTGAATTTCATTTAATAATTTTTCATTTTTTAGGAAGACATTGGCGTGATTTGGGAGATCGAACATAATCCCAACTTTGTATGCATTAATTGTTCTTAGATGCATCACGCCCGACACGCGATGCTTTCGGATTGCATTGGACAAAGCAAGTCTATCTTTGTCAGAAAATTTGTGGTCATCCTCTCTGTGATTCAGAAAAACAATAAATTCTTTCTTAGCTGAATTTTCGTCGTACAACCTGTAATAACTTTTGGCCCTGAAAGGAGTATACTTCTCTTTGTCATCTTCTTTAGTCTTCTTTTTTGCAGGTATGCGCTCCGAGGGCGCACCTGTATCCGCATCAGAACTACTTTCAGATTGAAGATCTGGCTCGGGCTCCAAGCCCTCCAACCGAGAACGCTTTCCCGTACGCTTCCCCATGACTGGGGAAGCGCACCAAACCGATAACCAAATCAACTATGAATTTAAATTAAAATTAAGACTAAATATGTACAAATTAATACCTAAAATTAATTTACAATAAAATATTTTATCAAGCGTGCCTATCACTTTCAACGTTCCCGCCAAAAAAAAAAAAAAAACGTCTGTGATAAATAATGTAATTGTCAATTTTGTTGACATTGAAGCGTGCTGCTATTTGAGTTTCTACTTCACCCTCTTCTCACTCGAGAATCTCGAGATCACTAAACGGCTGATTTAAGTATTTTCTGGTACCTGGGTACTAACTTTAACAATATTAAAATAAAATTCATCATGTGATATAATAGTTTTTAGTAATTTTCGAAACTGACATGTGGAAACCTAAATCAGGATAAAGCAAAGTTTTTATATATGTCCTGAATGGCCTAAAACCAACCACAAACAATAGCGACCATAGACACCTTTTTTTTTTCTCTCAAACGCTTCTTCTCTAATCTCTCATCGTCCATGAAAAATATTTTGTCAACATGTCGGACAAGTTAGTAGTCAATTTATTTATCAAAATATCTATATTATTAGTAGGACATCTTGTATTGAGGAGTCTTATATTGTGCATTAACCTTCGTTTGTTATAAAACAATGTGTTTTAACATGAACCATGGTCAATTAAATGATTATTCGTACATCTAAAGTGTCAGTAACCACGCGTGCTTGGTATTCATGATGTTATTTTGTTTCCAGTGAAGACTTGCTAGCAGACGATTTAGGGGACCACAGCCTTGCAGACTACAATCTTGGCAACGAAGAGGAAGATCAACTTTTAGCTGACGACTACGAGAGTGGTCCCCAAAACGTGCCTACTTCGATTGACCCCAACTACAATGATGGAAGTGATATTAGCGCTTCAGAGTTCTCAGCACATGTCATGCCTTACAGCCAAGTAAGTATAACGCTATTTATTACATCTAATATTATTCTATGTAATTAAATCTGAATTACTCAACTTGTGCAAATATCTCTTACAATGCTTAGGTCTGTATTTCAACCTACTTAGCAGTATTATCATATCAATAGTAATCCTTTCTTTGTTAAACTTGTAACTATAAACGTTTAAATTTGGTTCTCTAGTTAATGAAAATGTTGTTATGAATAGGTTAAAAATAAGTGTCATTTATAGTATGTGTCAATACAGCAACAATGATTTCAAAAGTTCAATTTCAGGCATTATTTTGTTATGTTTTATCAGATTATGTTAAATATGAATGGCATGTCCATGACCAAATAATAATGAAACTGACTTTGACATTATTCTGTTAACATAATTATTTCCATATTATTATTCCATGTGAATTCAATAATTGTGATATGAGAATCAATGTTGGCTCGAACCATTGAAAGCCAAACTTCTTCATAAGTTGTAAAGCTAAACTACGGGTTACTATCAATATTTGGGAGCTATACTCAGGAAACATTTCTGCAAGTCATCTGTCAATTTAGATGCCTAATTAAGGAGTTTGATTTATTTAGTATAAATATAAGAATTAACATTAAAGTATAGAGCTACACTAGCCTAGGTTCCAGCATGCGGCTGTCGTGGGTTCGAATCCCGGCTTGTACCAATGAGTTTTTGAAACTTATGTAGGGAATGTTTACTATTAGCTTTTTGGTGAAGGAAATCATTGTGAGGAAACCGATGTAATCCCAATAAGGTCTAGTTGTTCCTCTGGGTTGGAAACTAGTGCCTATGCCAAATCTTGGGATTAGGTGTCAAAGCGGACCCTGGGCTCCTTTAAGGGCATAACCAGGAATAACACTAAGAGGATGATGATAAGAAGTTACATTAAGGGGTTCGATCACCATACAAAATGTCTTTTGACATTCGCAGGCTAACAGCGTCATATTTTAAGAAACTTATGTAACATACATTCATTAATTGGCTTCCCATTTGCGCGAAATTCCCCCTTTTCTAGAATAAACTTGTACAAACTAGAATAATTTGCGAAATTAGTTTGTCACATGATACTTTGCGAAATCGATTATTCTCAAATTATTCTGGTTTATACAAGTTTATTCTAACAAATGGGGTATTTCGCGTAAATGGGAAGCCAATTTATGAAAGACTTGTATAAGTTTCTTAAAATATCATGTGAATGTCAAAAGACGTTTTGTATGGTGAGCGAACCACCGTAAACAGAATGTAATTTTTTCATAAAAGACATTCATGTTCCTCATACCTACTTAGGTATGTAGGGGGTAATAAATGAACAATCTACAATAATACTCATGCAACTTAAATCATTGTTTCATCAGTATATAGGCTGGGTCCTAAGCATGGATTTAGGCTATATTTTATCACACTGCTCCATCTGGGTTACTATATTAGTTTTTTCTATAAATGTTTTATTTATTCCATTCCTCAGCAGCCACTGCCCTACTTACCTCCAGCGGAAGAATGTGTGGTCCCCAACATTATAGTGGAGGTGCCCAATACACCTGTCCAGGACCACTCCACTTATGCACCGTATGAGCCCCCTGCCTATGTACCAGAGCATGCTGTGCCACCGGCAATAGTAAGCCGTTTATTATTATTTATTTATCATGCAGACAGCTGAAACAACTGATGATCCCTGTATCCAATTATCTTTAAGTGTTATATTACTATATTTGATATTTGGGTAGATCAACTACTTCCTGTCATTAGTTGCCATGGTTGTCTCCTGAGTCACAAAATTCGATTAAAGTAAACCCCACCAAGTGTGGGGTTTTCTTGTCAAGTTGAATACCTTTTTGTATGGACCATCTTCTAGGCACTTTACAAGTCCGTATTGTAACAATTTTTCTAAGAAACTAATTTAGATATACCTGGCTAACGGGACAGAATAACAACAAGAAACATTTAACTGACCCATTTACCATTTAGCTCTTTGGTGACGGAAAAACATTGTACAGAAAGCGGCATACATCTGCAAAGAAATTCAAAGGTATGTACAGGTTGGGGACGTTGTGAAGTACCCAACCTGCACTGGGGCAGCTCTCATCCATGAGAGCCTATATAACATCGCAATGCTGCTGCTGAATTATTCTTTTATAACTTGTTGTTCTGGAATTGGCTGACATTGAGATCCGAGACCACATAGTCTGGCGGTGTTCCAAGCTTTCACCTCCCTGTTGTTCAGGAAGTATCTATGGGATTGTTGAATATAAGTGTAAACCACTTACGGTAAAACGGCACGTCACTTCTTAGTATCTCCTTTTCTTTTAACATAATTGTAGTTTTAGTTGTATAATAGTAGTTTATGCAACTGATCCATAATGAGAGGTCCTAAAATATGCGTGTGGTTATTATGAAACGAGCGTGAGCGAGTTTCATAATAGGATCACTTGAGTGTTTTAAGGCCTAATTATGTACAGTTGCATACACAGACATCATAAGTAGTAGTAAGTTACAGCAAGAAACTAACAAAAAAATGACAACAGCAATGGCGGCATTCGATCCTCCGGCATGGCGGATGGTTTTTTTTTAAATCATCGACAAAGGAATGAAGTCCCTATACTCATATCACTCGAGATCAAATGTCGTGCGGTTTATATTTAAAAAAACATACTGAATTGACGTTTCGTATCAATAACTGTTTTAATATATGGATATTAGAATAGAGACCCACTTGAGTTTTGACAGCTGTTCCAAATTAAAACTCAGTGTTACAAAAATTTTACAAATTTATTTTAACAGATTTTACCTACTACCACAGACAAGAAAGTTGTCAAAATTAATTTTTGTTTTCAAGCAGTAACGCTAAATTTTTAAATCAAATGCTGGTCATTTCCTACGGGTTCTGAACGCAATTTAGAGCACCAATGAAATGTGCGTATATAAATTAATCTTACTTTTTTGTTACAGCCCGCTGCACCCATTGAATCTCCACAAATAGTGCCATCTGAATTGAATGCAGCAGTCCCTAGTGAGTTTTGATGAACTTTCTATATTTTAATTGCTTATAAATGTTTGTATCACTAATTTTAGTTTTTTTCCCTTTTGGCTTGCTAGGTGGCTTGATACGAATTTGCTGCAGGAAAATTTCCCTGTTTTTACAGCCTTTTGGGCAATGCGCAGGGAAATATTTGTGCAGAATCATATTTTATTGAGGTAAACTTTTTAAAGATGGCGATAGTCGCGAGCGTTTCCTCTCCGAGAGACCGCCGGGCGCGCAGCGAATGCCGCAGCTCCGTGACATACCTGACTCATTAGGTAATTAAATTACATATCTAACCCTTAGGTTGTATGGATTGCGCCTATTCTTTGCTAACAGTGCGCCCTTGCAACCACTCAGCAACTCTAATCACATTCATTCATCACAAAAAAGTTGATGGAGTAGGATTCCCACAAGGACCATCAGTCCAACTGGTAAAGGTTGCGGGAGTGGCGAAGGATCGGTCATTGTGTTGGGGGATGCATATGTCCAGCAACGTCAGTCGGCTGATATGATGATGATGATGATGAGTACTGATTGATGTTGTGTCTCACAGACAAGGTGTTCGTCCCGCGCGGCGGGTACGGCGGGCGCGGGCGCACGTCGTGGCGCAGCGCGCAGTTCCAGGCGCGCTTCCAGCAGCCCTTCAACCATCCCTACCGTCGGCATAACGTGCATCGGGTTAGTACACAGTTATTATTCTGCTAGTGGCTTCCGGACTGTGAGAGCCCCTTATATCACTGCGACCATTGCTGATCTATTGTGATCGAAAGTTACAAGCTACGTTACAAGTTAGGGCCTTACCACCTCAGAAACTGCAGACCCCGTATCATGGTCGGGTCAGCCTTATCACACGATAAGTGACAAGATAAAGCGTCCGTCGTGACGCGTCATTGGCTGACACCGTTCGATAGAACGAGACGGCGCTCCTATCTTGTCACTGATCGCGTGATCAGGCTGATCATGATACGGTGTCTGAGAGGACAGCGGCAGCGTAAGAAAGATCATTAGTTGTTTCTGCACCGCCCATCTGCATATCCGATTTTTTATTTTTCTCCACTACCCAAAGGTTGTCTAGAAGTGAGAGAGAAGACTTTTAGCGATAAGATCGCATACATGTTGTCTACCTCTACCTACCTGTTATTGTTTGTTTTTCTTTGTAACCGCTTTGTTTGTGTGAGGTGTGCAATAAAGAATATTTGTATATGTATGAGGTGTGATGTTCCTCCGTTAACGCTCTCTCCACTGTTTCAAATCGTTGAACGTATCTTTTTGTTCCAGGGCAACTTCCTTCAACAGCGACCGTCGTTCCCCCCGCCGCAAGTACGACCAACCCCTCAGATGAGACCGGAACAAATCCGACCAGACATCCGCCCTGACCAAATCCGGCCGCCGATCCGGCATGAACAAATCAGGCCAGAGATTCTCCCTGACAATAGGCCCGAGCGAAGGCCAGAAATGCGACCTGAACCAATGCCGCCTATGATGGGCCCAGAAATATCCCCGGAAAGGCCCATGATCCATGAACCATTCAGACCTATGGAAAATCGGCCTCCCTTCCAAAACTTCCAGAGATTCCCATTCAGGCCAAACATGGAAGAACCACGTCCCAATTTCGGTCAAATGCGACCAAACTTTGAACCGAGATTCTTTCAACGACCTCAATTCAATCCGCGACCATTTGGGCCCCCAGTGAGAGAAATTATTCCTAACAGCAACCACATGCCCCAAATAACTATCAGGCAACCACTGCCAGGTATGCCACTGCCTGCAAATGTTCCTAAACTGGAGGAGTTTGGGGCTAAACCACCGGGCAGAGAGCCTGAAGTGAGGATGCTGCCGGTCCAACTGCCGCCTACCTTGCCCGGGGCACTAGCTGGGAAGAAAGTGCTCATCAACCCACATTTCAAAGGAAATTTCCAACCTCCTGTGGAAGGTAAGATTTGATTGTTTTTGTACAGTAAGTGCAAAAATATGTAACGATAACATCCTCTCATAAATAAGTACCAAAACCTTAATCCACTGACATAAGAGTTATGGGACATATTTATGAGTAAGTTGTATGCACCCCTATTTTTACACTTGACTGTATAGAATGTAGGGTCTGACCACTGAGTCGAGTCACTAGAAATGCAAATTAAATTTATTTGATAAGTGTCGATCCCTGTCGCTGGTCAGATTTAATTCCTAATAAGGTCCTGGTTTAACATTCTTCATTTATCTATCATTATCATTAATCAAACCATTAAAAAAAGAAGCCACATTGGGAATAGTTGGACACAAACATTCATCCAACAGATGTCCCGTAAAGTAACGCGCAAAAACGTTAACTTATTGATTTAGCGTTTAATATCGTTAACATAATGAGTCGAAACGATTAACGAAGTTAACATTTTATAACGTTACCCAGCTTTGGCTACTGGTTGCTTATGGGTCGTACAGAGGTTTAGATTGGCGTCTTCCGTGTGGACATATTTAAGAGCTGTAAAGCCTATTTTTTTGGTTAGAATCTTAATCCGCATATATGTTGTACTTGTTAGGACCACTACCGATATACCGCGTTTGATCTCCAAGAGTGCCACAAAGGAACAAACGGACATACATACAGTATATATAAATACAAAGACTGGTAAACTCATTTCCCTCCTTTGCGTCGCGCAGTTGGTTATTTTTTGAGTAAACGATCTACAGAAATGTGTACAGAGGCGAACTTATCCCTTTAAGAATCTTTTCCAGGTCTTTCGAAGCTGCAAACTTGGATACATGGTGGTCCTAACAACATTACACTAATATTATAAAGAGGAATTGTATTGAATAGGCCCCGAAACTACTGGACCGATTTGAAAAATTCTTTTACCATTAGAAGCCGACATTATCCCTGAAGAACATAGGCTACTTTACAGCGGGAAAATGCTTCATTTCTACGGGAAAACGGGTAATCCGTGCGAAGCCGGGCCGAGCAGCTTGTATAAAATAAAGAATTAGCCATTAGCTTGCGATTTTTGCGATTTGACTGGCCTATGATCTATTGACCACAGGGAAAGATGACTTGCTTTATTCCCTCTGTACGACCCTCATGTGGAGTTTGTTCTAACTAGCCACGATGCGCGCAGGGCTGGTGCTGCCCACATACATTCCAACGCGTATTCAAAAGTCGCCACCTCTCAGCCCTACGCTGGAAAACAAATTCGGTAACCAATACAATAGTGCATGTTGTTTACTTAGTACAGTTAGTTGTGCCTTCGTTTTACGCTTTCTTTTTCCGTAAATCAGCATGTGGATCGCCAATGGCTGCCACACTTGTACAAAATTAAAAAATTTCGTGTCTTGTTTTAATATTTTTGAATTGACTATTTAATTATGTTATTTAATCATAATGTTGTAGCTGTGAATTAAGCTATTTTGTCTTTTTTTGCTTAGTACTGATATGTTTTTGTACAATTTGCACTGTAACTGCATGCTGATTTCTCTAATTGCATTGCACTCCAGGTGTAGCACGGTTGCCTTTTTATCACTTATCGTTGTGGATAAGACATCCGTCACTCTCGCACTCGCATACTTGTCAGAACGTGACGGATGTCTTATCCGCAGCGATAAGTGATAAAATGGCAACCGTGCTACGCCTTCTGACAATTCAAATCTGTATTAATACTGAACGTAAAAATAACGTTGATACAGAATAGCTTTTCATACATAACATCTCAGTACAAGACTATATTCTATGTAGAGTATGTAGCCTATAGTTAAAACGCTTTTAATTTCACGTAATATTTCTATTTGCACTTTTCGTAGATCACGCCACGCTTACGCACTTATTCTGGTACCTAAAACACGTTTTGGTCCGTTATTCACATGATTACAACGTTCTGCGAATTAACAAAAAACATCAGTCTTTACAATGATAAGTGTAGAAGTTAGTATAGAAAGTTGTCTATAAACATGTATTTAAAATGTTGCTCAATATTGTATCAAATTATGTATATTATTCAGAAGTTGATAATGGTCGCTTGTTCCCCAGGTCCCATCAAGGACATCGATGACGCGGCAGAGCGATTTATCGCGGAACAGAGGAACGCGCTGGCGCGGGCCGCCTCGAGGAAGTTCCCCAGACGATCTCCTCAGAGGTAAGACTTATTCTTTAGAAATCGACTTGTAAAGTACTAGTAGTACTTAAAACACACCAAAACTTCGAGCGACAATCAATTAGCTTACTAGGTAAAAAACTTTGTAAAGATTTATAGGTTGAAATCTGTTTTTATAAGACTCTTTCTTAGACCGAGTGTGAACTGTAAAAAAATTATGAGTTTTAAAGATTTAATAACGAAATATCGACTTTAAGGGCACACATATTCTTTCGTACATTAGATTTATACCTGTCATAACACAAATATTTATGAAATCAAAAAATGCTTGATAGCTTGGATCATTTAGACAATCAACATTTTTAGGACCATGTCTTACCGGCAACTACAGTTTTCTCTTGCCTGCTTGTTCAAGAAGGATACCCTTAGTTGCTGGCGACGCATTGCCGAAACAATTATGATATTTTAATGGCCGCCACTAACCGCGCCGGTGGCTTTCTTGCGGCCACTCAAACGCTCTGTGCCGCATGCTATACAAACTGTATGAAAGAACTTGGCCTCAATGTATACCTGCTAGGTACTAGGCACTATGTGCGCCCGCTTGAATAATAAATAATAATAAATAAATGTAAGGGGTCAATCTTACATTCATGGTATTCATATATATCAATACATGGTATTTATCGCATTATTATATTATATTATGAACAGTGACTCGGAACGTATTGGCTCTCTTACAAACAGGTGACTTTTCACTCCGCTCAGACTATATTTCGATATCAGATAACTAAAGCGGCGTGGTGAAAACGGCCGAGCCAGAGTATTTACATAAAAAGTTCACCTGGCGAACAAACAGGTCCTCCTCGCACGGCATCAGATCAGTCTGTCATGAGTTGCTACCTCCACGTCACCATACCGCCGCTTTCCGAGGAAGTTTTAAATACACTGCCACTAAGTGCTGGAACAATATACCTCCGCCACTCAAGAAATGTAATACCATCGGCAATTTCAAATTACATCTGAAACGATACCTTATGCAAATACAGCAGGCACTTCCTCCTGGTAGTCGAGCTATGCCTTCATATATGTAATGACCCTAAGATTATATATATATATGAATTAACATTAGAGTACCTAGCACATTAAAGTAATTTGATAATAATAATATTTGCTTACTTATAATTATTTCTTTGGCCAAATACGTTTACAGTGCTAATCCAAACATAGATATTATTACCTACTGAAATTTTATTCCTACAGCACAACATCACACACTCCGTATTCCGTCAAGTCAAACACACACACACTTATACACATACGTACACTCTCACACTCGCACACACGCGTACACAAACTGAGACATTTCGTTCCCGAAAAACAGCAAGCAATGTGAAATGGATCAATATAATATAGTTACTAGGGTCTGCCTGAAAACCAGCGTTGCAGTGGCCTTACTACTGCAACATCATGCTGAGGCAAGCCCCTTTTCAACATCACTTATTGATAACTGTAAGATTATATTTAAATTTATATTTTAAGTCTTCATTCTAAGGTTCTCATGTAACTATAATTGTGTGATGTTGAATAAAGTTTTTCTATTCTATTCTATTCTAAAGAGGTTTAAATTATCAATTATGACGAAATACTTATAAATTGAAATCTTTAATCTATGCTTTATGTGACGTGATTTAATCAAGTCATTAATAAATAAACATGTAAAATACACAGTATAAAACAGGTATTATACGTGTATGATTGTATTTGTCAGACAAACGTCAGTTTTGTTTTTTTCGAAAGTTACATGTATTTTATAGGAAAGATACAAAGTCAACATGAATTTTTCGTCAATTTCATCGCTACTCATCACACAAATATTTGCCCTTACCGGGTTTCAAACCCAGGACCTTCAGCTTTCACTGGGCTAACCGGTCGTCGGGTCGGTGTGTTGCAGGTACATAGAGAACACGACGATAGAGATCGAGAACGAGCTGGCGCCGGAGGCGGGCGGGGGCGGGGGCGGGGGCGGGGGCGGGGGCGGGGGCGGGGGCGGGGGCGCGGGCGCGTGGCGCGGCGACGAGGACCTGCTGCGTCGACAGGAGGAGTTCATCAACGCCAACCGACAGGGCCTGCGGCGACGGTAACCAACATATTTATATATACACTATCACAATCAGAATGTATTTATTCCTAAAACATTACTACTATACAATCTTCTCTCTCTCTTCTCTCTAAAAATAGAATTGCGAATCACTATGTTTTGCCAGGTAGGCGTACGAACAGGTTATCGTGCATAGAGTTGTAACAATAATCGCGCATTCATTATTTAAACATAGTAAACTAATTTTCAATAATAATATCGAACAAAATACTCTTAAATCATAAGTCAGCGTCATTCAAAAATTGATGGACATGTATGTAATAGCACTTTTTAATTAACAGTAATTTCAGTAGTACCACAAATATAAGTAACGATATACCTACGCAGAGAGCATTTTTTTAAAACATTTTAACCAATCATAAGGCAGCGCGTTTGCGCGGGTAAAATCATCAACGCCCATTGGCCAAGATTTTGCGCGTAACGCTGGCAGCTCCGGCGCCCGCCACTTTGTTTGACACGAGTTCACCTGTCATTGCATATTCTACCTTACGTATAGGTGCAATAAGGTATTTATTGAATTGTTCATACGTTCGATTTCATTCGGTACTTGTCAGCACTCGTCGGCGTGGACGAAGATTGCCGTTGTAACTTATATTTGTGGTACTACTGTAACACATTCGGTGCTGGGCACCCAATTATTGCCGTAGGCGCTTTCCGCTACATACGAAGAAAACCACGGGATTTCGGTTTTCTTCGCGCTACGCTCGTAGCGATTCTTCATTGGCACTGAATGTGTGAAACATAAGATATTTTACGTCACACCTGGCCATAATGCGAGTTTTACTGCACGCTCCGCGTACGGGAAAACTTGCATTGTGGCCAGGTGTAGACGTAAAATTTTGTACGCAACACGGGCGGTAATTCGTAAAGCCCCAGAGCGCATGTACGGGTTGTACACCTGAGATGATTTGATTCTTGATTGTAGACTTGATAGAAACACTGATGTCGTTGAATGATTTATTGATAACCAAGGTAAATGTATAGGTACTAGCTAGGAGCACGTATAAACGTAGACTGATTCATAAGTGGCGTAATCGCCGATACAGCTATTACTACAACGTCATTACATTTAATGCTGACACGTGAAATGTGCGATGCTTGGATCGTACATATTCCCGGCCACGAGATGAGATTAATGAGAGATGCTGATTAGTTTTACACAAACCAAAAATATAATGCATACGTAGTGGTTTCAGTGATATGGAACAATTTTACATTGAAATTGAGAATCTTATTGTATGGAAGTAAATCCTCTGAACGTTGTTGGAGTAGTTAAATTGTTGAGGGCAGTTGCAGCGGCGCGGTGATTTTGTCTCGCCTGTTGTTGTCCGTCGTTGCCTTGCTGGTCTGCCGATGTAATTGAGCTGTGCGATGTGGTTGACCTCGCGGTTGGCCTACGGCCGCGGGCCGCTAGCGGAGGGGTGAGTCGCGCGATGCGTCTTCGTTGCCGGATGCAGCGGCGGACATACAGCGCTGCCATCATGGCTACTACGGCCATGATCGCGTAGATCGCCGTGTAATGATGAACGTCGTGATAGTTGATTCCATCTGATAATGTGCCCTCGTTCTTCATATGATCGATCTGGTCCTTGATGTCCTTCAGAAAGGTATTGTTCTCTTCCTGGTCTCTAGCTTCTCTTTGAAGGGTTGGTATCGTGAGGTTGATAACATTATTTATAGATGGTACGTTGAACCTAACGACGTCTGCTTGAGTCTTGATCTCGCTGGAAAGTTTCTTTTGAGAAAAGATAGTAAAAGACTCTCCGTTTAGTACGCAGTCTGTTTGTAAGGTTATGATCCCGGCCTTATTAATATACTCTGCCGTTACGTCCTGTTCGCATATGTTTCTAGCTATACATACGTCACAACAAAAGTACAGGTATGTATTCGTAGCGCTTAGTTCCGTCCATATGTTCCGGCATGTGTCAGAGTGCACTGAACACTTATTTGTAACTTGATCCGCTATACACAGGTGAGTGTCCGACTTCAATTGATAAATGGGACCTTGCAGCGTGCAAATAAGTGTCTTAGAGTCGTAATGAGTACATTTTTGAACGGTTTCATCTAGCATGGGTATAAATGATTCCTTTTTGATATTTATAGCCACTTGATTTGCTATGGGTCGTATTTTGATCATATTTTTTCCGCTTTGCACTGGGATTGATATCAATCTGAAGAGTTCGTAGCCATAGCGAAATACCAAGGGTATTCGGATCTCGAAAAGTAGGTACTGACGGGTCATTCTGGTTCGCACCTTCATTAATTGATATAACTTTTGTATATCGTTGTTGATATTTTCGCATGGAAGAGTTAAGTCGTTCGGCAGTTGCCCGGATATGATATTCAGCTCATTTTTCAATTGTTGTGGTGTCAATAAATGCACGTTGAATTTACCGTAAATGACGTTGGTGATGGTGTCCAATAAAGTATCTTGAATTCCTTTTAGGTTGACTAGTATATTGTTTGCGATAATCGAGGACATAGTAAATTCATTTATCTGTGTTGTTTCTTGAATTTAGCTGCTCTGTTTGTTTATGCTTTTCTCGATGTTGTTTATGTGTTGATTGAAGGATTTATGTTGATGTTGTACTGAGTGCTCGACTCTTTTGAGTAGGTTATACTCGGCCTTTATGACCGAAGTTTGATTTCTCCATAATTGAGCCAAGTGTTTCTCATTGGTTCTTGTCAATTCAATGTCCTTTTGATATTGTTCTGCGAAATTTTCGTCCAGTACACCGAATAGGCTGTGAGCAATGTTACCGATGCCATTGATAAGGCCTCTTCTTTTTCTAAGTAGTTCGGAGCGTTGACCGAGTAACATGCTGTCGTAGTAGTTTAATTCCGAGAAGGCGTGACGTAGCTGCGTCAATACTGTATTACATTGTTGCTGGTTTCCTATAGCGCGACATATAGTTTCCAAATGATTGATGTATTTTGAAAACAGTTCAGATCCTTCCCAGTAGGGATTGATGTCGTAGTAAACCACGAGTTTCCACTCATCCCGGGCGAGTTTCATGTTTGTTATTTTGTCGAAGTAAATGCCTTGTCCCGCTTTGAAACTTGATATGTTGTGAGTGCATTGCGCAGGTGATATAAATAACATAAATAGCATGAAGGCCATAGTTATGAAATTAAGGACTTTGCCCTTTGAAGTTGTTCTCTGACTTGTGACCTTGTGGCAGGTGACCTTCGAATCCTTCGCTTGATTTTTGTAGGGTTCTTCGTTTTCAGTTACAGGTAGGACGGATAGTTTGATAATGGGTCTTTTAATGACTCCATTTTTTGTCTTAACTGATGCGACGCGTACGAAGCCGTCCTTTCCCGGGTGAACATCTGATACCCTGCCAAGGGCCCATGGGTGTCATGAATAATCACAACGTCGTCGACCTTGATGTTTGATTTAGGTTGCGTCCATTTGCAACGTGATTGCAGTTGAGCTAAATACTCAGCTTGCCACCTTTTCCAGATATCCTGGAATATTTTCTGTGTTAATCGCCAGCGTGTTCTTTGGTCTCTTTCTGTATCAACAATTTGTAATGTCGGACCGCTTCCCAAAAAATGTGACGGAGTAAGGTAGTCCACGTCGTCAGGGTCTTCGGTCAACGCGCACAGTGGACGTGCGTTTAAACAACCCTCTATCTTTGCCAATAGCGTTGAGAATTCTTCGAATGTGAGATGTTGATCGCCTAATACTCTCCGGAGATGATATTTGAGACTTTTCACGGCGGCTTCCCACAACCCACCGGCGCTGGGCCAAGAGGGTGCGTTGAAGTGCCAGCTGATGTCCATGTCGCTGATAGCGTTAAAAAATGGTTCATCTAACGTGGCCTTGATCTCTTCGTACTCTCTTTTGATAGCTTTATTGGCACAGGTGAAGTTGGTACCATTGTCGCTGAAGATGTGACGGGGAGTTCCATGTCTGGCAGCCATTCTTCGAAGAGCTGCAAGGAATGCTTCTGAGCTTAGATCTGATACTAGCTCCAGGTGGACTGCCTTTGTCGACATGCAGACAAAAACAGCTACGTAGTCCTTTGTAGTCTTTACGCCGCGACCCTTGTTAGTTTTTACAGTGACGTAGCCGGTATAGTCGACTCCCGTATTGTAAAACGCTCTTGATGGATTTGATCTTGCTTCTGGTAAATCCCCCATTATTTGATTTAGCTTTAAAGGTTTCTGCTTAAGACACGTTATGCAACGTCGTAGGCGTTTTTTGACAGCTCTGTTTCCTCCCACAATCCAGTATGATTCTCGTAGCCTGGAGTGACTGAGTTTCACACTCCCGTGTAGAACAGCTTCGTGGGCTTGGTCGATGAGCAGAACTGTGAGGCGACTGTTGTGAGGGACAATGAGTGGATGCTTCATTTCCCAGCTGATATGCGCGTTATGTAGTCGGCCTCGAACTCGTAACATTCCATTTTGATCTAGGAAAGGTGTTAATCTCAATATGCTACTTTTCGAGTCAATTGCTTGGTTTGATTTCAAATCTCTGATTTCATTTGAGAATTCCTTTTGTTGGATGTACTTAATGATTTTATTTTTAGCTCTACTTAACTCGTCGGCTGTTAAGTAATTTGAGCGTAGTTGGCCACGCGAGGCGAGGCGTAGTATCCACGCGAGTATTCGCGTGCAACGTGTCATGTTGCTAGACTTGCACATTATTTCATTGATAACGTCGTTTGTTTGATTAGGCGTTACCAGGTGACATTGTTTTGATGATTTTATTTCTTGATCAGTAGTGAAAGTTGGTTTCTCTTGATTTGTTCTGTACGATGGTAGCCATTTGGGTCCATTCCACCACAGCTGATGTTTTAATAAATGTTGAGCCGTGATTCCGCGACTCGCGCAATCTGCTGGGTTTTCTTCCGATTTGACGTAATTCCCGCATTTTGGTGGTATGATTTTGGTGGTCTTGGCAACTCGATTGGCTACGAAGGATTTCCATTTGCTAGGTTCCCCGTTTAGCCAACCTAAAACTGCGGTAGAGTCGGACCAGCAGATAATTTTTATGTTGTTCTCTGATAACGATTGCGTCACCTTCTTCATCAACGTAGATAAAAGTTGAGCTGCGCAGAGTTCAAGACGCGGCAAACTGACATCCTTCTTCGTTGGCACGAGTCTTGTCCTAGCTGCTACCAATACCGGCTGTGGCAAAGATGTAATGTCATCGACCACTAGGGGGCAGACTCGACAGTAAATAACGCATGCATACGCTTTCGTGGATGCGTCACAGTACCCATGAAGTTCAATATTTTGATTTTTACTGCTATTTAACCATCGTGGTACCTTGATATCTTTGATATGTTGTAAATCTTGATAGATGGTGTCCCATTCTTTTTTGACGTTGTCTGGTACTTGATCGTTCCATCCGATGTCATTTGATACGACGTTTTGAAACAGTAGCTTTAGCTTTGTTGTAAGAGGTGACAGCCACCCAAGTGGGTCGAATACCTTTGCAATATTCGACAGCAGCTCCCTTTTCGTGATTGTCTTACTTATGGATGGTGGTTCAATCTTGAGTTGGAAAGTAAATTGATCTTCCCATGGGTGCCAGCGTAGTCCCAATGTTTTCGTAGTTTCCTGATCTTTGAACTCAAACGTTTGATGTAATTTTTGAGACTTGTTGACTTCTTGTAGTAGCTCTGGCTTATTTGATGCCCACTTACGAAGGTTGAAGCCCCCTGATTTCAGTAAGTTGATAAGATCTGCCTGCAACTTCTTCGCTGTTTCAATGTCGTGACTGCCGTGTAAGAGGTCATCCATGTAAAAACTCTCTTCTATGACGCTGGCAGCTTCGGGATAGTTGTTGCGTTCATCACTTGCTAGCTTCTTTAGCGTCATCATAGCCAGAAACGGAGCGGCCCGGGTACCATAACTTATTGTAGTTAGTGCGTATTCACGTAGCGGTTGATGGGGTTCATCTCTCCAAATGATTTTTTGATATTTTTGGTCTTGACCATTCACCAATATTTGCCTAAACATTTTTTCGATATCTGATATCATCCCAACTTTATACTGTCGCCACTTGATAATGAGCGACATCAAGTCCTTTTGTAAATTCGGTCCGGTGTACATGGTGTCGTTAAGACTTATCCCATTTGAGGTCTTGGCAGCAGCATTGAAGACTACTCTAAGAGAAGTTGTTGTTGAGTCTGGTCGCTTGATACAGTGGTGAGGTAAAAAGCATTCTCGGGTTGAATTGCATTGACCATCTGATTCGTCTGTGCATTCACGCATGTGGCCCAAGTTGATGTACTCTTGTATGAAGTTTTTGTAAGCCATTCCGATGCTTTCGTTCTTTTTAAACTTATTTTCGAGTTGTTTGAATTGAGCAATGGCTATATTTTTTGAGTATCCCAAAGAGTTTTCCATCTTAGGCTTGAACGGTAGTCGTACGACGTATCTTCCATCCTCCTGGCGAAATGTAGTTTCATGATAAAAGCCCAAGCAGTATTGATCTTCTGAGGACAAGCTCGAAGAGTCATTGATATCTTCTATGGTCCAGAAGCGCGTGAGATCTTCCATGTTGTTGAGAACAATGTTGCATTTGTACAAGTTCTTGGTGTTTAACTTGTTAATTTTTGTATCAGAAGGAAAGTCACTGATGTGGTTAAAAATAATGTTTATTAAAAGTTTCACAAGTTGTTCTATGAATTTACACTTAAATTCTGAAGGTCACACTTCCTTTCTCAAGAGTGAATTTACTTATTTACTATGTGGAATAATGGACTAAACCGGACAAGTCGAGAGGCGGGGAACAACTAGTGCGAGCCGCGCACTCCGCGCCTGGCGGCTTGTACGTTTTGTGCCACATAGGCAAAACGTGATATAAACATGTGCCCTACAATATTCCTCCCCAATTTTTGGGACAAAAATTTTACACAATAATAAAACTTCATATCAACCAGTATGAATAGCTTAGTATCGCATCGCTGCCGGGGTGAGACCTGCTTTATAGTTGTAACTCAATATCTTACTCAGGCTGTTTTGCGTTCACCGCGCTCGGACGGCAATACTACGAATTCATACCGATGGAATGTAACACTGCAAAAATGAACCTTAATGACAATGTTTCTTCGGTAAAATAGAAATGTTAAAAAAAACTGAATGACAACATTTAAATACCTGTTGCTGCATTATGTAAATACGCTTTTTTTATAATAAACATATGGGAAATAAAAACACTGTGTTTACCTTAACGTACCTACAATAACTTTCACACAATACACAAAATACCTAAGGTCACTTGCACAAGGGAAATTATGAAACTCTATCTGCAGACTACGTTAACAAACTGTTGTTGGTTGCCCTGCTTGGGGCGGCAGGGTCTGGACTCGGACCACTGGTGTCGACCACCCTGCGGCTCCTGCTTCCTTCCGTAACCAGTTCCTGGTTTTCTTCACACAATGTCGTCGCATCGCGAGTAAAATGCTTATTGTTATCAAACTTGCAACAACAATTAAAATAATTGACATGGTGCTCAATCGCGTTTCAACTTGGGTAACATTAGATACCACTTGAGCCTGGGCTATAACTTCGTTATCGTCGTGTTTACTTTGACCGTAGCCCATAATGAACTTTAGCAATGAAATGTTTCTGTGGAATGAAATTATGGTTGAAAACATTTCCTTAAATATCACGAATATATTCTAAATTGGTTAATAAGCAACATACTTTTTCTTGTGCAATGACTTACAAAGCAAATCTATGTACCTATACATAATTGTTAAACGTCCGCTTTTAATGGCCTGATTGCATTTAAACAATAATGTGTAACATAAGAAATACATTTGGACAAATTGACTTATGTTGACCTTTTGGTCGGTAATCGTACTGTACTAAATCTAACATTTATAATACACAAGTAAATAATATGAACCATCTTTTTGTATTCCTAAAACTATATACCTAGGCTGAGTACGTCATAACCTACGAGAATTCCTCATCAAAACGAATCGGTCGCCGAACGACTCGACCGCGCCTCGTCGTTCGGGGAATCGACTCTAAGTTCATGTCACTAGAATGCAAATTCGTCTGAGAGTCGGTAGTCGGTTGGTCCGTCACTGTGTCGCTTGTGTCATTTAATAGATATGCAGGTTTCAAGCGATCTATTGAGATATTAGCTGTGCGCTCTGGGAGTTTGATTCTATAAACTTTATCAAAACGTTTAATCACACGGTAAGGGCCATCATATGGTGATTTTAACGGACGCCTAACAGTGTCGTCTCTAACGAAAACATGACTGCAAGTTTTCAAATCGGGATGTACAAAGAATGTTCTAGAACTACTATGTGATTTTAAAGCTGGCTTGAACTTACTTATCGTGTGACGAATTCTTTCGACCAGACTGCTGTCGTCACTTACCTGAGTTTCTGTGACGTCGTAAAAATCGCCGGGCAAACGTAGGCTTTTCCCGAAAGTCATCTCGGCAGCGCTGACGCCATTGTCGCTTCTCAATGCTGCGCGAATACCTAACATGACTGATGGCAACTGATCTACCCATGATGCATCTTCTAAACTAGCTTTTAAAGATGCTTTCATTGATCGATGGTGACGTTCAATTAAACCATTACTTTGAGCGTGGTAAGGTGTTGTCCTAAATTTCCTAATTCCCAAAATCTTCAATAAACTAGCAAACAAACTACTTTCAAACTGCCTGCCCTGATCGCTGGTGAGTTTGAGTGGACACCCGTACCTAGTTATCCAACCATCGTAGATGCTCTTTGCTACCGTTTCCGCGGTAATGTCCTTTACCGGAAATGCCTCGGGCCATCGCGTCTTCCTGTCTATAACTGTTACGCAATACCTATACCCGTCAACTGTGGTAGGAAGAGGCCCGACAATGTCAACGTTGATATGCTCAAATCTGTCCGCTGATGGATACTCACTAAACTCTGACAGAGTGTGCCTAGTTACCTTAGCGCGTTGACACTGTATACAACATTTTGCCCATAAACCTACATCGCGGTTCATTCCTGGCCAAAAAAATCTATTGGCAATCATCTTCCTAGAGGTATTGACCCCCGGATGACTTAGATTATGCACGGAATCAAAAGCTATTTTCCTGAACTCAACAGGTAGATAAGGTCGAATATGGCTAGTTGATATTTCGCAATAGATCGACTTATCGCTTGTAGGCAAAAACACTTTCTTGAAACTCAAGCTGTTGTTTGTGTTCGCTGTTTCGCTTGCAACATAGTTGTCACGTTCCTGTGCCTCAGCTAATTCTTTGTAATCTATACATGTAGGACAGGAAATGGTCTCGACTCGGGACAAACAATCAGCGACGATGTTATTCTTACCTTCTACGTATCGAATGTCCGTAGTGAATTCGCTTATGAATAACAACTGCCTAGCTCGTCGTGGCGTTTCTTTGTTGCTATCTACGTTTTTAAATGCATAAGTTAAAGGCTTATGATCTGTGAATATAATTAAAGGTTGCCCTTCGAACATTTTTCGGAAGTATCTAACAGCTAGGAAAATACCGAGAAGTTCTCTATCGTAAGCACTATATTTTTGCTGAGCGCTAGTCATCTTTTTCGAAAAGTATCCTAAAGGTTTCCATGAATTACCTACCCTCATTTGAAGTACTCCCCCTACGCAATAGTCTGAAGCATCGGTCATTAACGCTAAAGGCGCATCTACACGGGGATGAAACAACGTAGCCGCGTTTGTCAAGCTAAGCTTACATTGCTCAAAAGCTTCAGTTGCCTCCGGGGTCCACTGAATTGGAGTCTTATCCCTCTTCTTGCTATTATGCAAGTATTTGTTGAGCTCCTTCTGGTATGTTACTGCGTGTGGTAAATGCGCACGATAAAAATTTACCATACCTAAAATACGTCGTAGGTCCTGGATGGTCTGTGGTTTCGCGAAGTCTGTGATCGCCTGTACTTTCTCTGGTAACGGTCTGATGCCTTCTGTAGAGACCTGGAAACCTAAGAAATCCAGCTTCGACTTACCGAAACAGCATTTCGACACGTTAATGGTGATTCCAAACTGGTTTAGCCTCTCGAAAACCGTCTGGAGGTGACGCTCGTGCTCTTGTTCTGTGTCGCTAGCTATTAAGACGTCATCGATATAACAAAATAGGAAGTCTAAATTTGGAAAAACGGTCGAATTCATAAATCTCTGGAAAGACTGTGCAGCATTTTTTAATCCAAAGCTCATTTTTGGGAATTCCCATAAGCCGAAAGGCGTGATTATGGCTGACTTTTCCACGTCTTCATCAGCTATAGGTATAAAATGATACGCTCTATTTATATCTAATCTCGAAAAGTACTTTTTTCCCGATAAAATATATGTAAAATCCTGTAATCTAGGGATTGGATATCTGTCTGGTTTCGTAACTTCATTTAATCGTCTATAATCTCCACATGGGCGAAGTTCGCCGTTCTTTTTTGGAACAACGTGCAACGGACTTGCCCACGGGCTCTTAGAAGGTCTACATATACCTAAATCCTGCATGATTCTAAATTCCTCCTTAACTTTCTTGTAACGATCGGGAGGGAGTGGGCGTGCTCTTGCAAAAATTGGAGGACCTCTAGTCTCTATATGATGTCTTACACTATGGCTAGGCGGTTCTCTAAAGGAAACTGGCTTGGTAATTTCCGGGTACTTACTTAACAATGCATGAAAAGGATGGTTCTCATCTACAGTTTTAATTGATGGGTTCTCACAATCTACTATTGAGGCAATTACATTTAAATTAGTCACATTATCTATCAATTTTTTTGACTTAAGGTCTACAAGAAGGCCATATCGTGTCAGAAAATCTGCACCCAGAATTGGTTGTTTTACATCAGCTATAATAAACGACCACCGATATGCTCTCCTTAAACCGAGGTTAAGTTCTAACGTCTTGGTACCGTAAGTTTTAATTTCAGAACCATTAGCTGCGTACAATTTGTAATCTGAACTTTCACCAATTGAAAACTTATTCCTTACCGGAAGTACAGAGACATTAGCGCCAGTGTCAATCAGGAAACGCATACCTGACCTTGAGTCTGTCACTGATAGGCGGTGCGACGGCGTGACAGTACAAGCTTCCGCCACTTCTTGTACTCCTTCTAGTTTTCCGAAGACCTGTTCTTCCACGCGCATGGTGGTACACAACGTTGCGCCTTCTCTCTATATCTGTAATGGTATGAACAGAGCCAATCAGCGCTTTCAGGCGTTCTCCTGGTGTTGCTCCTTCCTCGCGATCGTGATGTGGAACGATACCGGTTGCCTCTCGAACTTGATCTTCCTCGTTGCTGACACCGATGACAGTCGGTCTGCTTTTCCCGCTGTTCCAATCCTGTCACTCTGGTATTCATCTTCTCGATACTGGCTAATATGGCTGCAATATCTCCTGGTGATGTACTCCTGCCGCGCGAAGATGTGGCCTGCACTTCCGCCACGTGAGGTGTTGGGCGTACTGCCTCCAGTACCTTGTCGGCAATGGCCGCCAAACTGTCCAAATTCTGGCTATCTGCGACAGCCACTGCAGCTCTCGCCGCCTGTGGTAAATGGTTCTGCCACAATATGCAAAGCGTCTGATCGGGCACCTTGCCCCTGGCGAGGTCACGCATTTTCCTCAACAGATGTGATGGTTTCTGTTCACCGAGCTCCATGTCACTGAGGAGCTTTTGTAACTGGGCCTTCACAGAATCTTCGTAAATCACTAGCAATTTCTCTTTGAGCGCCTCATACTTGCCCGTACTCGGTGGTTGCAGCAATAGATCGGTAATTTGCCCAATTGCGCTCTTTGTCAATTTACCTAATACAAGGTCGTATTTAGCTTGATCTCTTAAGTGTTGTGGGTTTAAAATAGCTTCCACTTGTATAAACCAATGCCTTGGCTGGTCCGCCCAGAACTCTGGTAATCTGGATGCTACCGATACTGCTGCCAGGTCCAGCTGCTCGTCCGATCTCCTTTGATCCAATGACGCCGGCGCGCCCCCCGGTGCCTGCGGCTGTGGTATCCCATCAACGGTGGACGGTCCGGCTCCATCGTTTGGCATCTTTATTCTAATGCCTTTAAAATTGACTTGTCCGGTTAATCCCTTTGAGTTGCCCCCGCTGCGCAGAATAATGAAACACGGTCAAAGTTTCTTTGTAGCTAAAAATTGTTCGCACACACCACTGGTATTTATAAGTCACTGCGTTCTTCGGTCGGGGTCACCACTGTACAAGTTCTTGGTGTTTAACTTGTTAATTTTTGTATCAGAAGGAAAGTCACTGATGTGGTTAAAAATAATGTTTATTAAAAGTTTCACAAGTTGTTCTATGAATTTACACTTAAATTCTGAAGGTCACACTTCCTTTCTCAAGAGTGAATTTACTTATTTACTATGTGGAATAATGGACTAAACCGGACAAGTCGAGAGGCGGGGAACAACTAGTGCGAGCCGCGCACTCCGCGCCTGGCGGCTTGTACGTTTTGTGCCACATAGGCAAAACGTGATATAAACATGTGCCCTACACATTGATATGAAGGCACGTTTCCACAAAGTATCCACCCAAGGTGCGTCTTTTGTGCAAGTGGCAGGGCTTCGCTTACATTGATAATACCATCTTGAATGATTTTGGCATATACGTCGGCTCCTAATAATAGATCGATAGGGCGCCTAACGTAGAATTCGGGGTCTGCAAGTCGAACGCCTTCCAGGTAAGACCATTCAGGCTTAGAAAACGTCTTGTTCGGCAGGTGATTTATCAGTGTGTTCATGACATACAGGTTGGCATCAAAATGATAATCGGAATGCAGTGATGTAGCGGTGACGTTGATAACACCTTTGCAAGTTATTCCTTTGGCGCCAATGCCGTAAACAACATCGTTGCATCGTTGCCGCGGCAGTTGTAACAGTTGCGCGGCATTTTGAGAAATCAAGCTCATTTGTGATCCCTGGTCGATAATTGATCTCATGATATGATAACTTCCATCTGCTGCTTTTATCTTGATAAGCGCAGTTGCTAATAAAACATCCATGATATTATTCGAATCTTGCGTAACATTTGCTATGTTTTTCCGCTTGCTAAATAGAGCGGAAGTGTCTTGTTGCATTGTGTAGGCATCATGCACTAATGTGTTGTGTTTCTCGTAACACGTGCGGCATCGACTTGTAGAAAAACATTCTTTATCGTAGTGATTGTAAAGGCAATTTTTGCATAAATTTAGTTTTGCAATAATGTTCCGTTTGCTTTCGGGCGCTGCCCTTTGAAATGTTTCGCAATGAAATATTCCGTGGCTTCTATTACACACGGGGCATTGTTTTCTTTGTAAATGACTTGATTTGAAATCGTTTGATTTGGTTGGTGATATGCCCGATTCTTTTGTGCCTCCGAATGACTTGTAAAAAGGCTTTCTTAATGTTTCAGGTTGAAGATGTTGCTTCTGTGTGTCCAACTTTCGGCGGCTTGCCTCAAATGACGTGAACTTCATTTCCAGGAAATCAAGAAATTCTTTTAGGGTTGGCAAGTCTCGAGGGTTCTTTAGGGACTCAACATATTCAGTATGACTCTCGGTATCCATTTTTTGTGATAAAATATGGACAATGAGTGGGTCCCATGACTTGATGTCCACGCCGAGGTTCTTGATAGCATTTAAACACTCATTGGTGGTATCATGTAGACGCTTGATTTGTGGGTATGATTGTTGCTGCATTGATGGTAGCGAGAAGAGGTTATTGAGGTGGGCTGTGAAAATGAGTTTTGTGTTATTATATCTGTGGTTCAAAATTTCCCAACAGGTTTCATAGTTTTCGGAGCTGATATTGAGATGTTGAATTAGCTTTTCGGCTTCCCCTCTGACCTTGTTCTTCAAAAATTGCATCTTCTGTGCATTTGACATTGAATGGTTATAGTGTATGGCTTCATTAAATAAATCTTTAAAGGAAGTCCATTGTTGATAGTTTCCACTAAATGGCGGTATATCCATGACCGGGGTTGATTTCTCTCGATGAGTCATAGACCATATTTTGGTATTGATTGACCTTTTGGTATCCTGGAATTTCTTCTCATATTTGTAGAAAGTTTGATTATAAACTTCATCGTCTTCAAGGAGTTCACTGTCGATGTCCCAGTGAAGCGCGTCGATAGTTGTCCAACGAGATTGAACCGACTTGAGTAAATCTTCCAATTCCCATTTCTCATTAATTACTGAGAGATCGATGTAATATATAGTGCGTGCAAAGGCCTTGAAGTTACTTTGTTGTTTTCTCATTTTGTCTGATAATTTGTCAGAATCCACGCTGGATTTATTTATAGTATTGAAGATCGGTGGAATCGCGAACCCGGGATTAATAGGAACCCGCTGTTCGATTTTTTCATGATTTTCTTGAGATTCGGCTTTACGGTCACTTTCGTTTTGATGGGTCAAATGGCTCGGTTTACTAACCTCTATTTTACTATCAGTTGAAGTTTCATGTTGCTCCTCTTGATTTTTCGAGTCTTTGGTCGATTCCGCCGCCCAGTTGGGCATTACATCTGATGTTGAAGGGTTGGTCAAGCTTGCGGCTGGCTTCGGGGATGATGCCCTGGTTGATGAAGGACCCCGCTGTGCTATCTCCAAATGAGTCTCCAAAACGGACCGAGCTGATTCGTAAAATACTTTGGTTTTTTCATAGGTTTCTTCGGCAAAATAAGTGTAATCCTTATTTTTGTATGCCACTAACTTTTCATGATTAAGTTGATATTCATGCCAGAATCCGTCGAGGCCTCTCAGCTTATTATTGATATTCGACACGGTTCGACGACTCTGCCCATCTTTTTTGTAATTCTCGTACAGCCTGTTCATGTTTGCCATAAGCTGATTTTGTTCATTGATAATCATCTCTATCTCCTTGTTCAAACTCATCTTGAGTTATTGAGGGGTAAGTAGATATCTTAATTAATATAATTGATGAAATTGATTGATATACCTGTGATATTGATTGATACCGCTGATATTGATGTTTGATTTTGATAAAATTACCCTTGGTCTATTGATTTCAAATTGATGATAGTTGTCGCTGCAGCTGATGACAATGAGGAGCTCTGAGTGCCAGGAAGCCTCCTCCGAGTTGATTTAGTAGACGTCTCTTGATATCTTGTTGTGGAACTGATGATGTCCTCTTCTGATAATTATGTGATTGGATTATTTGTGACTTGCTGCACCTTTTCAGTCCGCACGGTGAGACCCGCTTGTGGGAGGCCGTTTGGACGAAAATTCCTGTTACTCTGTCACCTATAATCCGGTTCGAAGGACCATAAGATGTAGGGGTTGTACACCTGAGATGATTTGATTCTTGATTGTAGACTTGATAGAAACACTGATGTCGTTGAATGATTTATTGATAACCAAGGTAAATGTATAGGTACTAGCTAGGAGCACGTATAAACGTAGACTGATTCATAAGTGGCGTAATCGCCGATACAGCTATTACTACAACGTCATTACATTTAATGCTGACACGTGAAATGTGCGATGCTTGGATCGTACAGCGCATATTTATGACCCTCACCTTCGGTTCGGGCCACAAACACCTGCGATCTGGGGCATTTACGAATTCGCCGCCCTAGTTACGTAATGTACTATTAATTGTATACCTTGGTATACAATAACCCGCTATTTAGACCCCACCCGGTTTTCCAAAACCCTAAATTTACTTTACTTGTATTGTAATAAGGAGTGTCTCACTTAAAAATTTACGCCATCCTCATTCAAACTTTCAACCCCCCCTTTTACCACATTGAGGGTGGAATTTTCAAAAATCCCTTCTTATTGAGTACTTGCGTCATATAAAATACCTATTGTGAAAAAAACAGCTTTCTAGGTTCCACGGTTTGGGCTAAGCGTTGATTTAAGTGAGTCAGGTAGGACTTTTTCGTTTATATATACATATATATATAGGTATATATATATATATATATATATATATATATATATATATATATATATATATATATATAAGATCTGCATCTGAATGTGTTGCAGCATGCGGTCTCTGTCCCCGCCCGCGCGCCGCTCGCCCTCCCCGCGCCGCAGCCCCGAGCGCCGCCGCGCCGAGCCGCGCCGCCCGCCCGACGAGGTACACCAGCTACCCCGACTTACCCAGACACACTCTATGCCGGCTGTACACACTCGACGACTTACCCCGACACACTATGCCGGCTGTACACACTCGACAACTTACCCCGACACACTCTATGCCGGCTATACACACTCGACCACTTACCCCGACACACTGTATGCCGCCTGTACACACTCGACGACTCACCCCGATACACTATGCCGGCTGTACACACTCGACGACTTACCCCGACACACTCGATGCCGGCTGTACACACTCGACGACTTACCCCGACACACTATGCCGGCTATACACACTCGACGACTTACCCCGACACACTCTATGCCGGCTGTACACACTCGGTGAATTACCCCGACACACTATACCGGCTATACACACTCGACGACTTACCCCGACACACTCTATACCGGCTGTATACACTCGGTGACTTACCCCGACACACTCTATGCCGGCTGTACACACTCGACGACTTACCCCGAGACACTATGCCGCCTGTACACACTCGACGACTCACCCCGACACACTCGATGCCGGCTGTACACACTCAACGACTCGCCCCGACACACTATGCCGGCTGTACACACTCGACGACTTATCCCGACACACTCTATGCCGGCTGTACACACTCGGTGACTTATCCCGACACACTCTATGCCGCCTGTACACACTCGACGACTTACCCCGACACACTATGCCGGCTGTACACACTCGACAACTTACCCCGACACACTCTATGCCGGCTATACACACTCGACCACTTACCCCGACACACTGTATGCCGCCTGTACACACTCGACGACTCACCCCGATACACTATGCCGGCTGTACACACTCGACGACTTACCCCGACACACTCGATGCCGGCTGTACACACTCGACGAATTACCCCGACACACTATGCCGGCTATACACACTCGACGACTTACCCCGACACACTCTATGCCGGCTGTACACACTCGGTGACTTACCCCGACACACTATGCCGGCTATACACACTCGACGACTTACGCCGACACACTCTATGCCGGCTGTACACACTCGGTGACTTACCCCGACACACTATGCCGGCTGTACACACTCAACGACTTACCCCGACACACTATGCCGCCTGTACACACTCAACGACTCACCCCGACACACTCGATGCCGGCTGTACACACTCAACGACTCGCCCCGACACACTATGCCGGCTGTACACACTCGACGACTTATCCCGACACACTCTATGCCGGCTGTACACACTCGGTGACTTATCCCGACACACTCTATGCCGGCTGTACACACTCGACGACTTACCCCGACACACTATGCCGCCTGTACACACTCGACGACTCACCCCGATACACTATGCCGGCTGTACACACTCGACGACTTACCCCGACACACTCGATGCCGGCTGTACACACTCGACGACTTACCCCGACACACTATGCCGGCTATACACACTCGATGACTTACCCCGACACACTATGTCGGCTATACACACTCGACGACTTACCCCGACACACTCGATGCCGGCTGTACACACTCGACGACTTACCCCGACACACTCTATGCCGGCTGTACACACTCGACGACTTACCCCGACACTATGCCGGCTATACACACTCGACGACTTACCCCGACACACTCGATACCGGCTATACACACTCGACGACTTACCCCAATACACTCTATGCCAGCTGTACACACTCGACGACTTATCCCGACACACTATATGCCGGCTGTACACACTCGGCGACTTACTCCGACACACTATGCCGGCTGAACACACTCGACGACTTACCCCGACACACTATGCCGGATATTCACACTCGACAACTCACCCCGATACACTGCCGGCTGTACACACTCGACGACTTTCCCCGACACACTCGACGACTTTCCCCGACACACTCGACGACTTTCCCCGATACACTATGCCGGCTATACACACTCGACGACTTTCCCCGACACACTATGCCGGCTATACACACTCGACGACTTACCCCGACACACTATGCCGGCTGTACACACTCAACTACTTACCCCAACACACTATGCTGCCTGTACACACTCGACTACTTACCCCGACACACTATGCCGCCTGTACAAACTCGACGACTCACCCCGATACACTATGCCGGCTGTACACACTCGACGACTTACCCCGACACACTCGATGCCGCCTGTACACACTCGACGACTTACCCCGATACACTATGCCGGCTGTACACACTCGACGACTTACCCCGACACACTCGATGCCGGCTGTACACACTCGACGACTCACCCCGATACACTATGCCGGCTGTACACACTCGACGACTTACCCCGACACACTCTATGCCGCCTGTACATACTCGACGACTTACCCCGATACACTATGCCGGCTGTACACACTCGACGACTTACCCCGACACACTCGATGCCGGCTGTACACACTCGACGACTTACCCCGACACACTATGCCGGCTGTACACACTTGACGACTTACCCCGACACACTCTATGCCGGCTGTACACACTCGACGACTTACCCCGACACACTCTATGCCGGCTGTACACACTCTACGACTTACCCCGACACACTATGCCAGCTATACACACTCGACGACTTACCCCGACACACTCGATACCGGCTATACACACTCGATGACTTACCCCGACACACTCTATGCCGGCTGTACACACTCGACGACTTATCCCGACACACTCTATGCGGGCTGTACACACTCGGCAACTTATCCCGACACACTCTATGCCGGCTGTACACACTCGACGACTTACCCCGACACACTATGCCGGATATTCACACTCGACGTCTCACCCCGATACACTGCCGGCTGTACACACTCGACGACTTTCCCCGACACACTCGACGACTTTCCCCGATACACTATGCCGGCTTTACACACTCGACGACTTACCCCGACACACTATCCCGCCTGTACACACTCGACTACTTACCCCGACACACTATGCCGCCTGTACAAACTCGACGACTCACCCCGATACACTATGCCGGCTGCACACACTCGACGACTTACCCCGACACACTCGATGCCGGCTGGACACACTCGACGACTTACCCCGACACACTCTATGCCGCCTGTACACACTCGGCGACTCACCCAGATACACTATGCTGGCTGTACACACTCGACGACTTACCCCGACACACTATGTCGGCTATACACACTCGACGACTTACCCCGACACACTCGATGCCGGCTATACACAGTCGACGACTTACCCCAAAACACTCTATGCCGGCTGTACACACTCGTCGACGTTCCCCGACACACTCTTTGCCGGCTGTACACACTCGTCGAAAGCTTCTCGCCGAAAGTCTCGGGCGAGAAGCTCTCGTCGAGACCGCACCATGTACACTCGGTGCTTCATTTGAACAGCGGAACAACCCTTTGACTCGGCTGCAAAATCGACACACGACTGAGGCGAGACCCGAGCGGGCGAGAACATCATCTACACAGTCGTTCTCCGTCTGTCTCGGGGTGTCGCGACGAGCGTGTACAGCCGGCAGTATGTTCATGTTTACCAACAGTCGAGCGCAACGAATTGTTTCCCACCGTGTTCTCATCCCGTGCAATGATTCGCTTTGCACAAACGACGCCTAAAACCGGTTACACACGGCAACTTTTGGCAACGCTACGAACGCGATACTGTATCGATACATGTTATTTTGGCGGTTGATCCAGCTGCGCGTCAAAGCGGATCCCGGGCTTCTTTAGAGGCACAACCGGGAATAGCGCTAGGAGGATGATAATGATGATGATCCAGCCGCGCGTTGTAGAACCCAAACGGCAGTAGTAGATAAGAGCGCCAGAAACGAAAGAAGTTCCATTCATAATTCGTGAGCCTAGCAGTTCACGCATTTCATTCATTGATGCATCTAAAGAGTAGTATCTTTAGATTAATTGAGAACTAAGGCGCATTTATATAAATAGATTTGCAATTGATTATGTCCATGTGGTTGCGATATTAGTAATACATATAATGTGATATTGCAGGAGAGCGAGTACCGGCGGCGCGTGCGCGAGCAGGAGAGCCTGCGCGAGCGCGTGCTGCGCGCCAAGGAGGTGCGCCGGCGCAAGAACGCCGTGCAGCTACACAAGCTGCTGCAGGACAAGTAACTACACACACATCATACCATATAACCTAGTTACGATATCTGTGGACCTGGCGTTGATCAAAAATATATGTAACTAGCTTCTGCCCGCGACTCCGTCCACGTGGAACTCGTTTATATCGCAGCGCCATGCAAACTTTTACCTCCCTCCCCATTTCTGCCCCTTAGGGGATGATGGATAATACAGTAAAACCATAAAGAATTTCAAAATAGCAATAATTTATTGAATAATTGGTAAAATAAAAAAAGTGTTGACGTATTCGTATTTCATGTATTCTGTGCTATATTTTACATTCAAGCATTTGTTAATAATCGTCTAGAACACTAAAAAACCGGTTTAAAAGGGTTTTTTGCGTTTTTCTCGAAACTCAGTTTTTGCACTTAACTTTTTTAAGTATTGCACGGGAGTAAAAACTATCCTATGTCACTCTCCATCCCTTCAACTATCTCCACTTAAAAAATCACGTCAATTCCTCGCTCTGTTTTACCGTGAAAGAAAGACAAACAAACACACACTTTCCCATTTATGATATTAGTTATGTTCAAAAATATAGCAGTAATAGCACGAAAATGAACGGTATTGACGCGACGGGGCGAGCGCGGGGGGGTAAAGGGAGAAGGGGGAGGGGATTCACATTCCAGCGAGGTCCACAGATATTGTAACCCAGTAGTACCCCTTTATTAACAGAACATAATATACATTATACAGTACCAGTGGTGTTGGGTTAGAATTTCACCACCCCGTTTCTTCCCGTGAGTGTCGTAAAAGTCCACTATGGGAGCAGTGGGTTGAAGTGTGTTGTGGGCGATGGTTGCTAGAAGCTGTCACTGCGATATCAAATTTTGTCGATCTTTTATACCCACATTTATGCTAAAAGTGACACTGGAATATATGTTTCATGTGCTTCGCCTACCACTTTTGGGTATCAGGCCACTCGTATCGGCAATGTGGTATCACAAGTAAAATGGAAGAAATACGTTTCCGTCGCAATGTCGGATGCGCAAAGGTCGGTAACGCATCTTATTTGTTGGCGACCGTTGTCGATATCGTGTCTGATAATATGAACGACTACCTTTGTATTTCCAAGTAGAGACGAAAGGTAAACCGTGCCGTATTTTTTTTTTTATTTATTCAAAAACAAAGGAATTTACATTTTATACCTTATATACAAACTCGCCAAACTGTGTCGTTTGATGGCGAGAAACGCTCATGTTTTATAGTAACCTATTTACTTAAATCTAACAATTTTTAATGAGACTTACTTACATTAAAAATTTTATTTAGTAACATAGTATTTAACAATATGCGTCAATGACAATGTAATAAGTCAAGTAGGCCTCGAAGGCTCGAGATAGTTTGAAATTGTATCATTTAGTGACATATTGTAAGATCTAGGCACCCATATACCACTGTTTCGTACGCCTTAAGCCAAGAGCTTACCACAAATACAACATTTGACATCTCCAATACCAATGTTGACACGGCTTTTACTCAAATATAACTTCCAGAGAGCGCGAACGCAACGAAACTAAAGAGCCCAAGCCGCAGCCTGAGGCCAAGCCGGACCCCAAACCGGCGTCTCCGGACAAGCCGACCACCACCAGTCCGGAGCTAGCCAAGCCAGACACGACCCGCTCGTCGCCGGAACGGGAGAAGACTGAGGTTGTGAAGAGGAAGCGGTCGCCGGTGAAGGAAGAGGCAGCGGAAGTTAACTCCACTTGTGGTAAGTGCTGTCTATAGGTGGGCAAACAGACAAAAAACCGGCATCTCCGGACATGCCGACCACCACCAGTTCGGAGCTAGGCAAGCCGGACACCACCCTATCTCTACTATCGGACATTTTCCCTCAAAAAGATATGAAAGTTGTACTTTGTTGTACTGATTATAGAAGGTGTTTTCACGACTCCTATTTAGCAGTATGTGCCACTAGGTAGCATAGATATTTCCGTCTTGGGCGTGAACACTTGAATACCTCGTTGCGCTTGAAATTAAATATACCACCCTCACTGTAAACATCATTTTGCTCCCTTGAGACATATCTACAATTAGATGCGTACTTCCAGAGAGCCTGAGTCCCCCGCCCGCGCCCGCGCCCTTGCCCGCGCCCGCTCCCGCTCCCTTGTCCGCGCCCGCTTGCGCGCTGACGCCGCCGCTGCCCGCGCGCCGCTACAGCGAGGACGACGACCTCGCCTTCATCCTCGGGGACATCGACGACATGCTCAGCGACGAGGAGGACAGCGGCCGCTTCAAGGAGAAACCCGCCAAGTGAGTCCGACCGCATCTGTCAGATAATCGAAGCCACTAAACGCCCGGTGTGCGCCAAAATGCATGAAGGAATTCGGGTGGAGCCAGACGAGCGTAATTTGCGCGCTGTCAGTAGCGTAATTCTTTCGGGTCGCGAGGTGTCCTCAAAGGAGTTGTGTTTGATATATTTTTCACACCTTTCATTCGGAAAAGTAAATTTTGCTCCACGACGAGAGGGATCAAAACGCCACTTTTCTGTTCAAGCTACTTTTTTAATTTTTTTGCATTGCAATTGCATTGGCATTGTAGCATTTACGCAATGTGCCAAGTGAACACAGATCTTAATAAAATAATCGATTGTAATTTCATCGTAATCGATTCAAAACGAACATGTTTCGAGTTTTAACTTTAACAACGTTGTATGTAAATATTTCGTAATAAGTATTTAAAAATTAATTTTAAATATATCTTTTTTCAATTTCTTCATAGCCGGTGTGAAAAATAGTATGTGTCACTCGGTAGCAAAATTATTTTCGTCTCGGGCGTAAACACTTGTATCCCTCACTACGCTCAGGATCCTACAATACAATATTGTAGGATCCCTCGCTACGTTCAGGATTCAATACCGGTGTATTCTCGCCGTAAATATACTATTTTGCTCCCTTGTGACACAAATAACTAGTGATGTTTCCAGGGCGGAGGCAGCGCCCGCCAAGCCGGCCGCGGACCTGCGCGCCAAGCTGCCGCCCAGACAGAGACAGAAGATCGTCTTCGGCGAAGACAAGCCGCAGAAGAAACGGAGAGGTGCGTACTGACACCTCAGCCTTAAGGATTAAACACTTGTCAGAAACCCGCTAGATGGGCGCTCTGCTCGTTGGCACTTTTCTCTACAATAGTAGATTGTTAACCGATGGTTGAAAGCCACCCATTTCTGTTCGTTCGAGCGCCAATAGTTCGAGGCTGAATGGGTGCCTTCCCCGAGTTAAACACTCTTTTTTTCATTTCGAATACGAGGAAATTAAATGAAAGCCAAAATGTTAGATATTTTCTCAATCGGACGGACTCTCGAGAACCGTCCGGACTACTTAAAACCTCGCTTGCCGCATTCTACTTAGACATGATGTTGTGTTAATCTAATCTAAACTATAATGTTACAGAGAAATCCCCTCCCGCCAAGAAACCGGCCGTGACAAGCTCTACCAAAATCGTTACAGAGACTCCCGTGAAAAAGGCTGCTAAGGTAAGTCCAATAAACGCAAAATAAAATAACACGAAAAAATTGCTTATATCAATCATCAATTCGATCGATTTATATCGTAAATTTGAACGTTTTCATACTATTCCAGCCTAAACAGGCGACGGAGTCGAGTTCACATAAATCTCGACCGAGGATAATATTTGAGAACAAAGAGGTAAGAGCGGTTTTGTAGTTGGAACACATAAGCAGCCTTGTGCAATCTGCAAGGCTCGATATGTCTAGAACATTAGCGGGCGAATAACTTGCGCAACGCGGGACGGAGGGGAGGGGCAGTTCGCAAGGCGATTGTACGTGCGAGCTGTCCCCTACTTCGTCCCGCGCTGCGCAAGTTATTTGCCGGCTACTGTAATAGTAATAATATTACATTATTGTCGAAGCAAGGGAAGTAGGCAATTGCTGGCTGAGTATTAATTTTCAACGGACGACCTTGGGAGTCCGTTTAATACGAAGCCAGCAATGGCCCTTTCGGCTGAGACAAATAAAGTGCTTTTTTCAAAAATTGCGCAAGAAAACAAAAAACTTTCTGAGAATGACGCATGCTTTACTTCTCGCCATTTTATGAAATTGTCGTACGCCTTTAGATACTTTGGCTTTGCAGGGAACAAATTATCAATAACTGAGCTTGCAGCTTCTTTTATATCGACGGTGAAGTACCATGAACTCCTATATAAGAAACCCTAATTTTAAAGTAGACGTAAGTAGTATCTAATTACTTCGTCTAATTAGTCGTATTGTAAAATTAGGTTTTCGTATATAGGAGTTCATGGTACTTCGCCGTCGATATCTGGAATCATTTTCACGTCTATTTTCTATATTTTCTGAGAAACGAACTAGCCACTGTATGTAGAGACAGAATAAGTTTTGCATTGCTATTAATTGTAAGTGAATTATCCTTCCGAAAACGCCATAAGTTATTTGAGACAACTAAAAAGTCTCGAAATGTCACCGCTACTGATCTTCCGTTTTGTGTTTAGGACATAAGCCTTTTATTTATATGCCCATTATAACTTTTCATAAAGTTCGTTCCACGACAAATAATGAAATTTGTATGCAGAATTGCTGTCAAGCAAAATCGAGCCGGCACTTTATTTTTGACTAACCATAAACTATGCCCTTCCTGATCTACCAATAAAATCAACTTTGCCGCAATTTTTTGAAAAAACCATCTCACCATTCTAAATCTCATCCAAACAGCCCGAAAGAGACGACAAATCCAAAGCACCGGCCCGTCGCGTCGTCCTGCAGCGCAAGATCTCACAAACGAAGGAGAAGTCGGTGTTCTCCCGCATCGAGGTGAACGATCCCACGAAGCCCAACCCGGGCATCTTCAGCCGCGCGGTGCGCACCGCCATCGGCTCCGACAAGCCGCGCGTCCTGCTGCGGCGGGACGAGCCCGAGGTCCAGTACGAGAGCGGCTCCGAGGACGAGGACGCACTCCTCGACGAGGACACGGGCCTCGTGGCCTCCGTCACCAACTTGCCGCACGGGATCACGGACACGAGACTCAAAACGTTGGCGGGGACTGATGTGCAGGTAATTTTTATATTCACGCGTCGGCTCGTGTAGGGTTGCGGCAGTTATGACAGTGGCATAGTAGTCTAAATCTACACTAACATTATAAAGAGGGAATCAAATCTTTCCTCTGTTTGTTTGTTTGTATTGAATAGGTTCCGAAACTACTGGACCGATTTGAAAAAATCTTTTACCATTAGAAACCGACATCTCTGATGAACATAGGCTACTTTTCTACCGCGGGAAAATGCTCCATTCCTACGGGAAAACGGGTAATCCGCGCGAAGCCAGGCCGGGCAGCTAGTCTATTGATAAGACGATAGAGTTTATTATCCAATGAACGTTTTAAGTGGCGGGAACCTTTTACAAAATTTGGCACGCGCCGTTTACGTGTCAGTTCAAATAATTTTAACTATAACCGGGATATTTGCCACCGACGTGGTATAAAAATATATTGCGTACTTTTTTTTATTGAACCTACTCCACAGATAACCTACCTATAGATAGAGCCTATGAGCGATTTAGTTCGATGCAAAGGTCACCACAGTTAGCGGTAAGTGCGGGTTGCGGGGAGGTCGGTAACGGCGCTGCGATTGGCTGTTTCGAAAGTAGCGCGCTTTGTCACATAATGGCGCCCGAAGCGTAGTGATGGGACGCGTTGGTGGTTTACGGTTTTTAGCGGTGCCGCAATTAATTTTAGTGGAATATTTTACACGGCGTAGGTTTACCTGTTAAGATTGTTAAAATTTTTGAACGGCTGTCACTGTTATATTATTATCATGTTTCGTTCATCGATTATTTTGATCACCACGTAACATAAAAAAGTATGTTAATCACATAGAGTAAAGTCATATAAAATAGTTAATTTCTAGGCATTTTACAACATTTACTGCATTATCGTGTTTATGTCGGAAAAGAAGCCTTCGTCCCGTTCATATTTATATATTTACTAGGAAAGGACGAATGCGATGTTTATTCGACATTAACGCGAATGTGCTAGATAGGATATGTATGATATTTTAAGATTGGTATAGCTAGGTAAGGAAGATAAATAAAAACGATGTCATGAAAAAGAACATATATTTATTCAATCATCAATGTGATAAAATTATGTGGTTGATGTGATGTGATGATGTGAATCCTCATCACCATTTAAGAGGGCGTTTACGTGCTCACTAGCACCATTGGTAAATAATTGTGATTATTGAAATTTTACGATAGATATTAAAAAAAGAGGCCACTACACACTATATTTTGTTAGGGAACCACAAAATAAATATTTCGTCGAAAATTATTTTGTAAATTTTTACTCCCAAACTATGTTTCCCATTTTTTTTTGCACGAAGTTTTATTTTCCAAATCAACCTTTCGCACTGATATCATTTTAATACGTCATTTTTAATGATGTAATCATAATAATGATGTATTGATTGGCATAACATACTCTTAGTACTGATATAATTTTGCAACTATTGATTTGATAAATTATCACCTGGGATATTTTTAAGATGTCATTTATGTCTTCGTCAAACGAACGAACTACAAACTAGAGTGGTTCAAAGTTATAGTATTCTTCCATAATTTTATCTGGGCGGACTGATAATGTCCAGAATCGACGCCACCCCGCGCAGCTTCTGGTCTGACACTGTGTACACGAGTGAACCCTAACCTAACCGACCTAAGACAGAGTTCGCTTATGACAGCATGAGGTCCATCTCGTAACAACCACCACTACCAATGTATTAATTATTAAATTCTAATTAATTCTACTTTATATGAATGAATACTACAAAGCAATAGCTAAACTTCGACACTACATATTATTCTACAATACTCTAAATTACCCAATAAATAAAATAAAACTACATAATATCAACTCTTAAACCAACAAAAAACTTCCAGCACGGCTATCATGCGACGGCGCGCGAGCTCTCTTGAACTTTCTCGCACTATCCGTCTCTTTCTTATTAGAACACTTAGAACAAGAGGTGCGAGAAAAATCGAGAGGATGTCGCGGCCGCATGATAGACGTGCTGTACTACAATAATATATTCCGTTTACTAGCTCTGGAAACTATAAAATAGAGCGAGATAGTAATTTACTACGTCTCCCTCTACCTCATAGCTTGTAAGACGGTTGCAGTCCGCCACGCTGCCTTCTTGGTCTTGGTGGAGTTTAAACCTCTTTAGTACATCGTAAACATTATCTATGATTTCTAACAAAAGAATTTTGACAATGCAATGACAAGGATATAAATATAATATTTGGTGAATTTTCGTATTAAAATAGTACACGAAAGCACGGATGAATTAATGTATTGTTTCCTTAAATGAATCTGAATCGGTAAAATTCGAAAGCATTCACTAGCCCATCACTAAAGTGTCACGTGATTTCGTGAGAAAGGAACAGTATATTACCATTTTCATTTGATGAAAAGGGACATGCATACTTCACTGCTTCCTATAGACCAGTGTAAAATGAACTCCGCGTGACAGAATGAAATTTACATTTATATGATTTATTTAACTTACCTGTGAAATGTTATTCCGTCGGTTGTGAAATTAGACGTTCGGGAGTTTTTCCACCACTTCACACAACAATAACTCATTTTTTCAGCGCAAAAACAATTTTAATTTGTTGCTTGTTAGACGGAAATCTAGATCGCGTACTTGGTCGCAACTGACAACATGGCGCGGGTAGCGGGGGGTTATCTGTGCTAGAACATATATGCGTGGTGACCGCGCGTCGCCCTATAGGCTCAATCTATAGGTAGGTTATCTGTGACCTACTCGAAGCTAAAATAAGTGGTTACCATAGGTGGAAAGTGTTTTAGCTTCTGTATTAATAAATAAAAAATATATTTATCATAGCTTGTTGTTTTGCTTCATGATTAAAGCGATTATAGCAACAAGCCTTAGTCTTTTCAATTATAATGAAAATATAACATTTAGTATCGTTTCACTTCTCAAATACCCAATGACAAAGATAGAAATTGAATTGTCTGCTCTCTTGTACGAAGTCCTGGGACTTTTCTTCTGGATATACGAGTATAACCGACTTAACCCAATTTGCAGTACACAGTCAAATTATTAACACTGGCAAGTGCCTTAACAATCCCGTGTTGTGCTGTATTCATTATCAGTCTATTACAAAATTTATAAAAGACTCCACGAGTACCTCGAATGTAATGGCAGAATTTTGTTTTTATATTGATTGATAAACTGATAATTTAACTGTCATAAATGTCGTTACACTACATCCATCCGGCGATAAAAAGCGCTGTTGGTGTTGTAGGTAGGATGGAATCACACTTATTTTATTACTTACCCTTATGTTTTACCTTAGACTTTACACATGAATAAATAAATATTAGGGGACAATCTTATACAAATCGACCTAGTCCCAAACTAAGCAAAGCTTGTACTGTGGGTACTAGATTACTATAAACATACTTATGTACATAGAAAAAATCCATGACTCAGGAACAAATATTAGTGCTCATCACAAAAATACATGCCATTACCGGAATTCGAACCCAGGACCTCTTGCTTCGTAGGCAGGGTCACTACCAACTAGGCTAAAGCAGTCGTCAACATGGAAGAACGACTTAGAAAAAAAAATCTTTGTTGTTATTTGAATGACACTTTCGATGAGTGGTCGCCAATTGCTGGTAAAGGGTAGGACTTTCAACTCCTATTCACTCAGAATAATACGTCTGTTCCGAAGCAAAGAGGTTTTAAATTAAAAGTTGGCCTATTGGCGTAGCCATGAAGTCCCACAACCGGGATTCACATCAATAACAGAAATAATTACAAATAACTTGTGGTTGTATATTATCTAAAACACCAACGGCTCATTAATTATATTTTGTAGTATTTTTAAGATAACTAAGATGAATTATTTGCTTTAGAACACTTTAATTTTTCTAGCAAATTGAGTGTTACATTTTGTGATAAGAACTGTGATATTTATTTATGTAATTTACTGTATATGATAAATAAGACCTGTTCATTAAAGTTAATTTGTTCTAGTATAGTATTCTTTCGTCGCGAAAATATAAATATGATATGAAAAAACCAAGGGCCACGTGTAATGTACGGTACGGTTCTGTAGTTGCCCACCCGTCACACTATGATGCGTAAGTTGCTCTCTTGTGGTTGGCTCTAGTTAAATGCCTAAGCCACGGACAGACGGATTATTATTATTATTGTTGTTGTGTTGTCAGATTCAGATTCAGATCATTTATTCATAAATAGTATAAACATATTTATAGGTCACATTTTAAATAGGTACACACAGTTCATAGATATTAGGTAAGTAGTTACTCAGTCAGTTTACATTAACAGGTGTTTGATGTGTTAGGGTCAACGGGTTGGTCGTTTGCATAAATTCTAAGACCGTGTAACACGCTAGGTCAATTAACATTGTCTTCAGTTTTTTGGAGAATACTGCGTTGCTTTTAGCCTCTTTTATGTTTTGGGGAACATGTTTATATATGCTCGTTCCGACAACACTGAGCGCCGCACGGGCCTTCGCCAGCCGCCGGTTTGGAGCTATTAGCAGCGGCTGCCTACGCGACGTCCTATTTAGTGTTTGATAATTATGAAGGTTCTCACGTATGTAGTCACTAGCTGTCAGTATATATATACTTGGTAAGGTCAAGATCTTATGAAATCTAAATATTTCTTTTGCCGGATGATCGAGTGGTTTCCGGTCAATAATACGTAAGGCTCGTTTTTGTAGTTTAAAGAGTCTTTCCCAAGTAGCCGACGTAGCCCATAAATCGACTCCTTGAATTAGGACAGTGTGAAAATATCCAAAGTACGCTTTACGTAAGTTATCTGCAGACAGGGTGGGCGCAAGTCTGGACAGGGCGTAGCATGCCGAGGACAGCTTGTCGCACATGTGGTCGACGTGCGCGGCCCATGTCAGCCCCGAGTCGATCATGTACCCTAAGTACCGTGTCGTGTCCACCTGGGGGACGGTGATATCGTTTACTTTTATATTTATTGGGTTGCGAGTCTTTTTTAATTGAAAATGAATTATATTTGTTTTATCCACATTTAGTAACATACCGTTTGCCGTAAACCACTCGGCCATTTGATGCATTACTTGGGCAAGTTTAAGTTTTAAGTTGTCGAGATTACTGGCGTTGACTATGATGCAGGTGTCATCGGCGAACATCACATACTCAGGGTAGGGACAAGCAGCAGTGATATCGTTTACTAAAATAAGAAACAAATTATTGCCCATCACAGATCCTTGAGGAACAGCAGAGCATCCCATCGGTTCGAGATTCGACTTCGTATTGAGCACACATGTAGCTTGCCTTCGGTTGCTTAGGAACTAGGCGATGGCGGCATGGAAACTTCCGCCGAAGCCGTAGCGGGAGAGTTTGGCTAGTAACAGTGAGTGGTGAATCATCTCGAAGGCGCGCGACAGGTCGCAGAACACCGCGGCGACCTGTCGCCCGCCCTCCAGGTGAGCCAGCACTAGCACTCGCGTCACGACATCGCGCGCCGCGGCGACCTGTCGCCCGCCCTCCAGGTGAGCCAGCACTAGCACTCGCGTCACGACATCGCGCGCCGCGGCGACCTGTCGCCCGCCCTCCAGGTGAGCCAGCACTAGCACTCGCGTCACGACATCGCGCGCCGCGGCGACCTGTCGCCCGCCCTCCAGGTGAGCCAGCACTAGCACTCGCGTCACGACATCGCGCGCCGCGGCGACCTGTCGCCCGCCCTCCAGGTGAGCCAGCACTAGCACTCGCGTCACGACATCGCGCGCCGCGGCGACCTGTCGCCCGCCCTCCAGGTGAGCCAGCACTAGCACTCGCGTCACGACATCGCGCGCCGCGGCGACCTGTCGCCCGCCCTCCAGGTGAGCCAGCACTAGCACTCGCGTCACGACATCGCGCGCCGCGGCGACCTGTCGCCCGCCCTCCAGGTGAGCCAGCACTAGCACTCGCGTCACGACATCGCGCGCCGCGGCGACCTGTCGCCCGCCCTCCAGGTGAGCCAGCACTAGCACTCGCGTCACGACATCGCGCGCCGCGGCGACCTGTCGCCCGCCCTCCAGGTGAGCCAGCACTAGCACTCGCGTCACGACATCGCGCGCCGCGGCGACCTGTCGCCCGCCCTCCAGGTGAGCCAGCACTAGCACTCGCGTCACGACATCGCGCGCCGCGGCGACCTGTCGCCCGCCCTCCAGGTGAGCCAGCACTAGCACTCGCGTCACGACATCGCGCGCCGCGGCGACCTTTCGCCCGCCCTCCAGGTGAGCCAGCACTAGCACTCGCGTCACGACATCGCGCGCCGCGGCGACCTGTCGCCCGCCCTCCAGGTGAGCCAGCACTAGCACTCGCGTCACGACATCGCGCGCCGCGGCGACCTGTCGCCCGCCCTCCAGGTGAGCCAGCACTAGCACTCGCGTCACGACATCGCGCGCCGCGGCGACCTGTCGCCCGCCCTCCAGGTGAGCCAGCACTAGCACTCGCGTCACGACATCGCGCGCCGCGGCGACCTGTCGCCCGCCCTCCAGGTGAGCCAGCACTAGCACTCGCGTCACGACATCGCGCGCCGCGGCGACCTGTCGCCCGCCCTCCAGGTGAGCCAGCACTAGCACTCGCGTCACGACATCGCGCGCCGCGGCGACCTGTCGCCCGCCCTCCAGGTGAGCCAGCACTAGCACTCGCGTCACGACATCGCGCGCCGCGGCGACCTGTCGCCCGCCCTCCAGGTGAGCCAGCACTAGCACTCGCGTCACGACATCGCGCGCCGCGGCGACCTGTCGCCCGCCCTCCAGGTGAGCCAGCACTAGCACTCGCGTCACGACATCGCGCGCCGCGGCGACCTGTCGCCCGCCCTCCAGGTGAGCCAGCACTAGCACTCGCGTCACGACATCGCGCGCCGCGGCGACCTGTCGCCCGCCCTCCAGGTGAGCCAGCACTAGCACTCGCGTCACGACATCGCGCGCCGCGGCGACCTGTCGCCCGCCCTCCAGGTGAGCCAGCACTAGCACTCGCGTCACGACATCGCGCGCCGCGGCGACCTGTCGCCCGCCCTCCAGGTGAGCCAGCACTAGCACTCGCGTCACGACATCGCGCGCCGCGGCGACCTGTCGCCCGCCCTCCAGGTGAGCCAGCACTAGCACTCGCGTCACGACATCGCGCGCCGCGGCGACCTGTCGCCCGCCCTCCAGGTGAGCCAGCACTAGCACTCGCGTCACGACATCGCGCGCCGCGGCGACCTGTCGCCCGCCCTCCAGGTGAGCCAGCACTAGCACTCGCGTCACGACATCGCGCGCCGCGGCGACCTGTCGCCCGCCCTCCAGGTGAGCCAGCACTAGCACTCGCGTCACGACATCGCGCGCCGCGGCGACCTGTCGCCCGCCCTCCAGGTGAGCCAGCACTAGCACTCGCGTCACGACATCGCGCGCCGCGGCGACCTGTCGCCCGCCCTCCAGGTGAGCCAGCACTAGCACTCGCGTCACGACATCGCGCGCCGCGGCGACCTGTCGCCCGCCCTCCAGGTGAGCCAGCACTAGCACTCGCGTCACGACATCGCGCGCCGCGGCGACCTGTCGCCCGCCCTCCAGGTGAGCCAGCACTAGCACTCGCGTCACGACATCGCGCGCCGCGGCGACCTGTCGCCCGCCCTCCAGGTGAGCCAGCACTAGCACTCGCGTCACGACATCGCGCGCCGCGCCCGCCGTCGACCGCCCAGGTTGGTAGGCATATTGCTGCCGGTTTAGTAGGTTACTAGATGTGACATGATTCATTATCCTATTGCTCATCATTCGCTCAAATATTTTTGAAATAACTGGTATTAGTGATATCGGACGAAAATGTTTAGGTAGGTGCATTTCACCTTTGCCTTTATATACCGGCTGTACTTTAATTTCCTTTAGGCTGGCAGGGTATACTCCAGCGTGGATGCACTTATTAAACAATAATAGGAATAATGAAATTACGACCGGCGGAAAGCAGTCAATAATTTCAGTAGACATGTCATTGTTGTCTTTGGATTTTTTGCGTTTAATTTTTTTACATGCAATTAATATTTCGTTCAGCGTGAACGGTTCAAACATATAAGGTGCAGGCAGTGCATTTTGTAGGTATTGGTCTAGATATGCTAGCGCAGTGCGAGCGCACGGGGTTGAGTTGTTTACATCCGCGTCAATGTAATACCTGTTTAAATGCGCCGCGGCAGCGGCGGCGCGCTGGTCGACGCTGTCGCCCGCAGCCTTACTAACAAGTACATCAATCGCACCGCCCTTGCATTTCATATTTTTGCAGGTCTCAGCCGATATTACCCGCCATACGCTTCTACACATGTTCTCGCTATTACTGTTTGATATAAGGCTGTTTACAAAACTACTACGTACTTGCCTCAACGTTATCCAGTATTCAGATTCTAAATTTTGTAGCATCAGCCGGTCGGTGCGTGACTCAGTGCCGTCGGGTTGCGATTGCAATGATAAGCCTCGTTTAATTTGGTTTATCTTTTTACGTAAAGTTTTTACAGCTTCGTTGACCCACACACTAACAGTATTTTTTACTAAGTGTTTTTTTATAGGAAAATAGATGTCATAATAATATTTTATTACATTCAATACGAGTTCAGTTGCTATACTAGGGCAGTCACTCTTACTAAGAATTTGATCCCATTGATAAAAATGAAGACACTGAGTGAAGTCGTTTTTTTGATTAAATGTAAATGATCTTTTGGAAATATGATTTAAATGCGTTAATCGATTTTTTAAGATGTCTACAGTTATACATACACAGAGGTGATCAGATAAATTTAAGTCATAACACGATACAGATTTGATGTCATTTTTATTTATATTGCTATATGCGTGATCAATACAGGTCTTTGATGTGTTTGTTATTCTGGTAGGTACATTCACTAGTTGCTTAAAACCAAATTGACTTACTGTATTTAATAGGAATTTTACATTACTACATTTAGGTATTAAATCAATGTTGATATCACCAGTTATTATCACATTATAATTTTGAATGAAATTAAAACTTAAAAGTTTATTTAACATAGATAGGTATAAAGGTACATCACCGTTTGGGGGTCTGTATATACACACGATGACGAGGTCTAGTCCGATGCACTCCACAGCACAGATCTCAAACTGGGATTCGATTGCGAGGTCCATGACTTCTTTTCGCTCGATGCTTGGGATTCCGGTCCTGACGTAGATACAGCTCCCTCCACCGGCCTTTGTTGATCGGCAGAATTGGGCCCTCAGGTTGTAGTTTAATATGTTAACAGAATTTATTTGGTTAGACTGTAGCCAGTGCTCAGTGAAACAAAGCACGTCAACTTGATCACGTATTTGAAATTCAGATTCAATTTTGTACGTTTTGTTTGCTAGTCGATTTATGTTTTGATGTAAAATCTTCATTTGTACGGTGTTTCGCACAGGTCTGTTGTCGTTGTTTAATAGGGTTGTGGGTGCAGGTGTCTGACTAGTTGGTATCGGCATTGGGAGCTCTTTGCTCCCTGGGTCGGAGAAAGGGCTTCCATTCGGTAATACAGGTGTTTAAAGGCCATGCGGATGCCGTTAGGAAGTTGTCGTAAACATTAGTAGGTATGCCTATCTTGTATGACTTGTATGTATTTCTTTTCGATGGTATAGCATCCACGGTGTACTGGACATCATCGCAAATACTTCTTAGGTGGCTAATTATGTTTTCAGGCGTCGAATCGTAATTGAAGTAGCATCCGTGTAAGTACCTGAGCACTTCTACTCCGGCGACCTCGGTGTTTTTTGCGGTTCCCTTTATTGACACGGCAGGTTTATGACTGCGCCAACGTTGGTGACGGCTCTTTGGGGGCTGCCAACCAGGCTCTTCGGCCGCGACCTCATTGTTTGAGGGCTCAGTGGACGAACGTTCGCTGTCTGTTTTTGGTTCTGGGTCATGTAGGGCATTATTCACTTGTGTACTTACGTTATCCGTTCGTACACGGTCATTTATACTTTGGTCACTTTTAGGTTTAATAATTTCAGCATCTTTTGCGTTGTCATTTTGAGTGGTCGTGGCGGTCGGTATGCTTTGGGGCTCCGGTGTTGGTATTTGTTGCTGGTTCTTTTTTTTGAAATTTGTCGGTTTGCTTACAAGCGCAGCCAACTTCGCTTTCGTTTGGATGGCTGTAGCGCGCGGTTTGCGCGGCGCGGGCGCCTGAGTGCGAGCAGGACGGCTAGTCGGTGTCGACACCGCACTGCATGGTGTAGACGAGGCGCTGTTGTTTACGCTGTTATTGGGCAGGTCGGTTGAACTCACAGTATTTTTGATCGGTAAAAATGATTTCACTTCACGTATTTCGGCTAATAAGCCATCTAATTTAACACTTAACTCCGAAACTTTGATCTCAATCGGCTTAATTAGGTCCATTAGCAAGTTTTGCACTGTATTTATATCACTTTTCTCCATTTTGCCCGTTTATATTGTAAAAATTGACGAGCGTTCGTTAGTGGCGTTTGACCGACCGCACGCGACTGTGAGTGGTCTCCTGGCAGAACCTGCAAGTTGCGTCCTGTTTCATACCCATTTGAAACAGGTGCTTGTTCAATTTGCTATGTCCTGTGAAAATTCTCGTCTCACAGGCGTCGGCGCAGGTTTTCTGCCTTCTCAGTTGTAATAGCTCTTTGGACAGTTTATTATTATACCCTTTGATTAAGGCTTTAGCATGTTTTTGTCCTTTGGCGAACTTCTACAGCTTTATTGCCTCTGATTTTTCTGTGTTATTTAGTAGGGAATAAGCTTTCCGTTTTGTGATACCACAGAACGGTTCTGGACCGACCAGGGTTGTTCGCCCTTCCTCGCAAGTTCATCTGCTTTTTCATTTCCTACTATGTCGGAATGTCCTGGTACCCATCTAAAGTATACTTTGTTGGTATTAGCCAGAGCGTTTAAATAGTTTTTACAGTTCTGGACTAATTTGGAGTAGGACTCTAAGGATTCTAGTGCCAGCAGAGCAGCTTGGCTGTCTGAGTTGATGTAGATGTGTTGGTTTCTTAGGTTTCTATCGAAATTAATCTCCACGCATTTGTTTATTACGAAGAGTTCAGCCTGATAGATTGAGGCCTCTTTCCCCATGCTGACGCTAGCTTTGAGCTTTGACCTCTCACCTTAGATACCGCATCAGACGGATGAACAGATATGGTGAAACTAAAATAAATTTGTTGACTATTGGAACCCTAAAATAGAAAGTGACCGAACGAGTCATCGTTGTTACGAAATGGTGTAAATGGTAGGTAACGCCACCAAAAAAGTTACAAAAATCCGGTAAAAGAATGTATAAGCACGTTACATTACCTCGTTTGGACTTTCAATCGGTGTAAATAAATACTCTCAGGTTAAATTTCGTGGAAAACTTTACGGAACAGGTCTTAAGTATATACCTGAATAAGGTTTATCGTCGTATTCTTGGAATACATAATTAATGTTTATAATAAATATACCTACGTGTCTCTCTAATGATTGCTAAAAATATTTCTTAGAAACATTTAGAAATTTCTCAAATTGGTATACGGCATACAGTCGATGTAATTTACATGAAAATAAATAATGCATATGCCCGAATACGCCCTCATGGCGATAATAATAGATTAGTGTTTAGCTATGTGTAACCAGGTTATCATCCGATACAAGTCGCATCGACTATACTTATGCGCACACTGTAGCATGAATTCGTACTGATTTTCTGATCAATGTCTTCATTTTTGCAGCACTATATTTGGTATTTGTAAATTAACACTATTGATAAGTCGTCGGATTTTCTTTCTCTTAATTATGCGTGACACAACCTGTACTGAATTTAACACGCTTTACGTAAGTGGAGGCTTAATAAGAAAACCCTTTATGCGACAATCAGACTTAGTAAAAGTACCTTTTTGACTGATAATTAATGTATTCCGTTTATGTTGTAGGGCTGTATTCACATTAAACTAAAATAAAATATAATTATGTAGAAAATGTATTGCCTGTGGCATTTCTGTGATACTAATGAATCGATCTGTATTTAAATGTATATTCAGAGTTTTAAAAGTTTGTGATACTTAACTATCTGTGATAAATGCATGTCTTATTGTACATTATGTATCATGCAATTTCAATTTGGCTATGGAACCTAAAAGTATTTTTTACAAATGTTGAGCTCATCTTATTAAAATATTTTAGTGTCGGCCATGTTGGGGTTGTATCTAGGAAATAGGAAAATGTTAAGTGCTTCACATTTACTTTATATTTTTGTACTTATATAAAAGACGCGCCTAAAAAGCGAGAAAAGTTTAATGATGTAGAGAGCAGTGGTGCTATTGTCGAAAATATCTGAATTCGAATGTTAACGATGATATTCAATTAACTACAAATGACTAACAAATTATGTGTCGTTCTCAGATAAACTTACCTTATTGTCGTTAGCGCTAACGCCATTATTCCGCCGTGAATTGTCGTATTTATATTATCGCATCGTTAATAATGGCTTAAGCGCCAGCAGTTAAGTTCGCAGTTCCCTTAGAACGATTTTGCAAACCACGTTGCAGCTAATTGTTATAAGCTACGTGACATTTTTCTCAATTTCCTCTGTACAAGTCTAGTCGCATGTAAGTTGTTCTATACTTAAGTACTATTTAAGAAATATAAGCCTACCACGAAATCCTGGGTTAAATGTTCCAGAGTTTAATTTTGGACAAGGAAGACCGCAGCGCCAAGATCACGTTCAAGAGTACAGTCGCGGCCGGCGCCTTCCGCAAGAAGTTCAACAACAAGATGGTCGCGGCCAGCCGCCTCACCGTCGCCTTGCTTTAGTCGCCTTTTACCGCTTTCAATACTATTAATTAAGCAGTCATATGTGTGGGGGTTTGCTTCTAACGTTACTTATTATATACGATATAATAAAACAATGTAGGTTATGTCTCAAGGGAGCAACATTATAATTTTACGGCAATGGGAGTATAGTGAATACTGAAAGCGAAAGATGCTACAATAGGATCCCGAGCGTAGCGAGTGATCCTAGAGTAGAATCTTGAGAGTAACGAGGGATTCGAATATTTACGCCCAAGACGGAAATAATTTGTCTACCAGATAGCACACTGCTTTTCATGCCTTCTATGAGACAAATTGAAATTAAACAGCTAATATCAGGGAAGAAAAGTACACAACTGACCTTTTCTGCATAGAAGGTGTGAAAAGTTTTTTATTCATTATAAGCAGGTGAATTCATGCTTACGACAATTGCTGGGATGTTCCGATAGATTAGCTATAAACAGTGAGGTTATGCTTGTTTATCCGTAGTACTCAAACTCAAAAGTATTGGTTATGAACGAAGAAGGATCGTTAGATTTATATGATTATTCCTCCAATAAATAATTGTAACTTTTTATCACTGTAATAAATTTTGGATATTTATCTGACTGTCCAGTTACAGTCAGATAAATATCCAGTTAATATTATATCCAGTTTATATTAGTATAACCGTTTAAATTGTTAAAAAATTGCTGCACAGTGTAAGAAAATTTTGTTATCTGAACGACGGATGAAAGTTATATATATACCTCATACCATACGACTTTAGAATGTTAACGGGCAGATTCGTCGACGTTTGTTCGTACATCTAGGATATCAAAAGGAAATATTGTACTAGTTTTACTTCTTTCGGCCATAAGTGCTTTACCAAAAAAAACGCTGGCATTGTCACCACGAGTGTTCAAAAGCCTCTTTAAAAAATACTGATGTTTTTGCGTTTTAATTTTTTTTCCTTGTAATCGCACGACGATTAACGGACGACTTTACTAATCTTATACGGAATATCAGAGTAAAAAAACCTCCAATAAGAATAAGAAATATTACTGAATTTATGTTTGTCATTCGAAAAGTTATAATTTTTTATTTAGTTTAAGGTTTATATAAATTAAGTTGTAATAAAATAAACCAGTCTCAGAGTTATGTGACGCATTATGTCTTAGAATTGTATTTTAATCTCACAAACACATTTAATTTAATCTAATTTTGAAAAAATAATGGTAACAGTATATCATAACCAAAGCACAGGTTGGCTTAACTATTGTTTACTGGCATTATGGTGTTGCATAATGTATCATTTATGTTAATTTGTCGATGGAAAACGAAGTATGTTATTTCTTATTTGATGTTATAGTCAGTTCAACTTATATAATATATCTTGCTTACTTAATACTTATAGAAATGTTAATTTTCCGAATGTAATTTTGAAGAAGTCAAAGTGTCGAGTTAACCTTAGAAGATCGTTTATGCTTGCGATAAGAAATAAATGTTGAGTATATGTTGAAACTTATATTTGTACAAGGCAATTCATGTTGTGATTCACCAATAGCAAATTGTCAAAAAAACACACGCTATGCTTATAAAAATATGAATAACACCTGGCACAATGTGTTTCCTATAATTATATACTTGCTTTGAATATACTATATCAAAACAATGCAAATAAGTGCACATTCTTAAATTCATGCACAACTCGTGCTTACTAGCACAACATCGATACTGTTCACATAATTTGGCTTTCTATGCAAGACATTTTCATGTAGCAAATACCAGTTTATATGTTTCATGGTATTAATAGAAGCAATGCATTTACACAATACTATTCTGTATGTATATCAGTACTACATGCGTTGTATATGTATGCTAAATATTAAGTACATCATATGTCTTTCATATGAACGTAATTATTTATTAACTATAGTGTTAAAAAAATGGTCAAAACATAGTGTAACTCGTTTTTAAAGTTTTCTCGAGTAGTCATTAGCAGTATTCTCGAGTAGAGATTACATTGCAACACACAATCATATGTGTGGTAGCTGTTAACTTGTTACCGATACATTGCGTGTTGTATTTGTTTAAAAAAATGTTTTCCCTAAAGATCAAATTATGTTCGTAAGGGCTTATATAATGTACTTTTAGCCCTCAAAATATGTTCGTAGGGAAAACTCGCACTGTGTGTCATTTAACATTTGTATTCACGTAAGAATAATAGATGGGGCAATATTTGTGAAACCTTTCATTGCAATATCTTCCCAAATACACGCAGAAGTTAATTACTACACAAAAGTGGAACTTCCAATGTTGGCACTTATGATATCTAGAAGTTTTAGCGAACCAGCACACATGTGCTAAGCTATGTTTCCATACAAGTCACGCCTGACTTATCTTGGCAGATTTTGATGAAAACAGATTAGCTCATCTCTGACGAATATGCGCTCAAAGAGGCTCTTGCGCGAAAATTGTATACTGTGGTCTTTGTGCAAAATTATCTTTATTTTATAATTAGCTATAAACTGCTTATGCTTATTATTTTATTGTAAATTCACCAGCAGACTTATTTGCGCTACCAACACTATCTTATATCTTGACTCCGACCCTGTTGTCAATGTAGTAGAGTCGATGTAAAGATAGATTTTGACCATGTCGGTAGCAACGATATTCTTCGAATTACTTACTTTTACAAAACTATAACATAATATTTTAGTTTTAATGTAGAGTATATTGGTTTGTGCATCATAACTTGTATGTATTGAGAGTAGATGCAGTTACTTCTTGATTTTTTTATAAGTGAATATTGTAAAAAAAAATTGAAAAAATTTCGACAGGTCACTGATAATAATTCAGCTTTTACTACGTTATGATGGAACTCAGAACGTGTTGCTGACTTCTGTACAAATAGGAAAATTTACCAGAAAAGCTACAAAAAATACGATTATCCACTTTTGTAGCCCGGCAGTAGCCATTGCACATTCAGTGTCCTAAATTACTGATAAGGCACGTTAGTACTGTCTATTTAGTAGGCAACATGTTGCTTTCTCTTCAAAAATATATACAACGTTCCTGACACTCCCTTGACTGACTTATAGGTATTTGTTTAAAGGCCAGAAGCACGTTGTATGATTTAGTGAAATTTACCATGAAGACGTACAATTGGGTACTACCGTATGTTTTGGTATTCAGGGACTATTAGATTTATATTTGTTAGATTTTAAGTCAGTAGATTTAGTTTTAAAGTTTTTTTAGATGTTATTAACGCTAAAAATAAGTGTTGCTGAGACAGACAAGATACACTCTATCAATGACAAACTTGAACATTTATTCATGTACTTGCTTCGGGTGTAATAAGAATATACTGGTATCAGCAGATCAATGAAACATTATGTTCACTTTACTGTTATTTTGAAAACGCCTGAAGGAGCAGTACTCTAGCGTTTGTGGTCGACATAAAACAGCCGTCTCTTTCCAACATAGAGTGAGAGAAACTGATTATTTGTCTACCATTTGAGCTAGGGTGCCAACCTGCGGGTTAAACTGTACAGATCTCAAATAAAATAAAAGGAGTCGTTATAAATTGTGTTTTTATTGTTACTAACCCTGTAAATATGTATATAATTTAGGTTATAAGGTTACGTTATGTTTTCGTTTTTGTATGCGCAAAATATGATCTTAAAATAGAAGGAACAATAAAAGTATTTTTTACATTATAAGTTTATTGGTACCTTAGAACTATTTTAAAGTTCATAGTTTTGAGTTAAAAGTCTAGTGAAAATTAAACAATAAAACTTACAAACATACTTTCGATTTTTATTTCTTAGACCTTATGTACCTTGTCATAATTATAAGCCACTGCAGGACTAGCATAACTAACGAAAACAACTTATCTTCTTTATAAAATGGCTTCCAAACGTTAAGATGATTACGCCAATGTAAAATTTGAAGTGACGTTTTTCGGTAGTTAGGGCAGTCGGCAATAATGCAATCAGCGGCGCTACCACGAAAATCGAATTTCGCTCTTATGGTTTATTTATGGTACTCGAACGACAGAGACCGAGATATACGAAGTTCGATATTGGTGGCAGCGCCGCAGCGTCAGACGCTCAGAGCAAGGCGTCCACCACTGACCGCATCCCGACGAAAGAACAACACATCTAATTCGTTGCGAGAATCACGAGTGATGGCTTATCGCGAGTCTCACGGCGTGGCGCGTGGTTGTGCTAGACGCGCTGATAATTTAGTAAAGAGCGAGTTAATCATGTCCAAAAAACGCAAGCAGAAAATAATAATCTGAGCATAGGTAGTCGTTATTTGTTAGCGTTATTTCGACAGTAGGTACTCTTCGTTTCGGATACCTAGACAAAGCGAGCAAAACTGCTCTATAAGAGCGGTCACACACTGCAACTTTCTGCAGCTAAACGATATTGATGACTATAGACTGACTATAGTGGACAAGTCGTAGTGCGTTGCGTGACCTTGATTTGTCATCGACGCGACTGAAATCGGTCCCATATGAAAGCAATACGCTGCTGCATCGACTATTGTAGTTGTGGATGTGGACCTACTATTATTTGCCCTAGATATAACTTTGTGACAATAAAAAAATCTACTTTAAATACCTCTGGTTATAGGACGACGAAAGTATAACATGGACAAGATTATAGGACTATTTTTTTTTAAAATATGTTTTCAAAGGGATATCATGTTTAACCGTTCTTATTTTAATAATAAATAAATAAGTAGATGTTATACAACCAGTCAGCCGATCTTTAAATATTAAACTTAATTTAAGTAATATTAGTTACATACCTAAGTCTACGCGATGATTTTTAATCCGTCATCAGGAGTCAACAAAACATTTATAATCGGTGAGCCTCATGCAATTAAACCTTAACTTAATTGAATTTAATGATAATGTTAACACTCGTAACCACTGAATGTTTGGTCACCCTACATTTCTTGAAGTTAAGTAAATAAATGATTTTGAATTATAAAGTGAATAAAGAATTATTCAGCAAAAAAAGAACGTCTGTCTCATTTAGGTAACCTCGAGTTAATCATGTTTGGTATCAATTACAGAATTAGAATTACCCCGGATCACGAATTAAAAATCATCGTGTATTAATGTAAGATCTAAATCAATGGAATTTGCTAACCATGTAAACAAACCGTCATACTGAGATTACATACATTTCAATACATTGTTTGTTTACATAGTTAGCAAATTCCATTGATTTAGATCTTAGATCAAAATTGGAGAAGTTTCTTTTTAAATTATTTGAATGCAGCTTACCTAAGCTTTAATATCATTTCACATTCAGTTTGTGCTGTTTAACTGCGATGTGATTAAGGGTGTGTTGCACCAAGCTGTCTGCAATAAGCATGATGACAGTAATTGAATATCACTAAAATATGGTATTTTCTTAATGAAATTTTAATCATAGAATTGGAAAAATGCTCATATTTTTTAATTAAGTAAGAGATTATTATTTATTTCAATAAAATTAAACTGAAAAATACGGACGCCCGCCATGATATGTTAAACACCAATCAGAGCGCATGACGCCACGTTTGTATTAACAAATACTCATAACGGCCATTACCACAGATTACAGAGAAAACTTACGTACTGAAAGATTAGAAAGACAGGGATAGAACCATGTTATCTGTCAGATCTTCATACGTCATTGTCCCGCTTTCTCGCTCGCACGGCCGCGCTAGACTTGTAAACTTTTGAATTTATGTTCATTCAATGAGCAATTGAGCGATCTAGGTAGCAAACGTCAAAGGTCTGCGTTCTTTTTATACAAACGTGACGTCACTCGGGACGCCATGACACTGACAAGCGTTTTAGCGCCAATTTGAAATTTAAAATCTAAAATGCTTTTTTTCCTACTTGACTGTTATATTCTCTTGAAAAATCTTATTCGTTGTACATAATAAATGTTTCTAAGCATTATAGAACAGTTTTTCAAAATGTGTCATCATGCCTATTGTAAACGGTGTTTTAGAAGTCTGAGTGGCGCCGCAAAATGGCCCCGCAGAATGGGTGCCATTGCCAATACGCGGGGTTTCAAAACGATGCCAGGCAGCCGTTCAGTTCGAACACGCGCATACCGGGTTTTAGTCACGTGTTTGGGTAGAAATTTGTAAGGAGCTCGCATTGTATGCTTTTTCGTCCGCTGATTCGAACGCGTCACAACCAACATACGAGAGATTTTTTAACACTTTCGCAGCCGGACTAAAAATGGAAACATTCACCAGAAACCTACAGAATTCGGCGTGTAAGTTCATACTACTGCCCGCGTAGCGGGTCCAGCTGGCATCTGAGCAAACATTACGAGTGCTAGGCGGGTTCTTGGTTGCGAACGTGTCAAGTTACGATAAGTTGTGTTAGAAGGCGTAGTTGTTCCGCACGGACAGCGAGCTGTCGATGTTGAAGTAGTCCGGCATGGCGGCCAGCAGCCGCTGGTACTCCGGGCTGAACTCCTCGGGGTGCTGTTTCTTGTGCGCGTGCTGCGACACGTCCACCAACACCTGCGACTGCTGCGCCACTGGCACCTGACAACACAATGTATTAGCCCTGTCTCTTTTACACTACTTAGCTACGGCGGTGGCAATAGTTACGTTGTTTAACGTGGGGCGTAAGTGGAATATCGTGACCGAGAGTATCAGAAGTTTGCTCAGAATCATGGATAGATTCACATTTTGCTATTTTGTATCACCAATTTAATTTTAACATGTATATTTTATTTGCTTGTATAATAACTACAAATTAGAAAAGTTGAAAAACCCCCGACATTTTCATTTTAAAGTCCAATATCTCAAAAACGGCTGAACAGATTTTCATGAAACATGGCTAAGAACACTCGGGATAAAATTATCTATGGCAAAAAAAAACCGCATTCAAATCGGTCCATCCCTTAGGGAGCTACGCTACCACAGACAGATACACAGACAGACACCTTAAACTTATAACAGCCCTCTTTTTGCGTCGGGGCTTAAAAAGAACAATTACGTTAATACTAACTTCAAGAGTGATCCAGAAGTGGAGTGTGTCGAAGTGGTCCTTGAAGGTAGCAGAGCTCTGCACTATCGTGTAGACTGGCCGGTCGTTCAGTTGGAAGGAGGACAGGCAGGGCGCCGCCAGCGACCAGGCCGCCAGGGGCCCCCGGCGCGGCCAGAGGGTTAGCGTGTTGTGGGCGGGGCCTGGGGACCATCAACTATTTTTATTTGCAAGAACACAAGTGGTACATTGGTCTTATATTTTAAATTATATGTGAGGTTCTTAAATGTTCTGCCATGTAGGCATGCAAAATTTATACAAATAGATTAATTAGGTACAAGTCAAAATGTCAATATGTTTCATTACATTAAATTATATAACATTCCCAATTCGTAATTGGATCGACTTCAAATAAAAAATAATAATACAAACAATAGGATTAATTACAAGTTAAAATGTCGATAAGTTTTATTACATTACAATACATTCACAGTTAATAATAGCCTCCACTAGCCACACTAAAATAAAATAAAATTAAATTAAATTTAAAAAAAAGAAATATACTCTAGTCAGTTATCTAAATATTCATTAATGGAGTAGAATAAAATAAAATAAAATTCAAACCTTATTGTTCCTGCTCTTAAATCCGTAGTAAGCTCGGCCGAATTTCACCTTCCTATACAAATGGAGTTTCGTTCTCATTTTAAAACCACGTGTTGGATTGTGACGAAACTTGGCATAGAAGGAGCTTTCCCATCCATGTTCCAACCCAAAAAGTAAATTACCTATGTAGGTATATGGTGACACAAATATTAATTAAATATTTTCCGAAGTAGGTATCTTCGTATGTTTTGTTCGTTGGTAATGTGAAAAGGATAAATTACCATCGTCAAAGGACGCGGGAGTCCACTGGAAGCGGGTGGCGCAGAACCGGTCATTGTGGCACTCTTTGGTGGAGGCTTATCCTGCAGTGGAGGTCTTTCGGCTGATATGATGGCTATACTTACCGGGAGACACCAGCCACGAATGTACCTTTACCTACTTTAGTATTATACCATTTTTTTTTTGATGATGATGATGATCGTCAATTACCATAATGGACTTACCGTCGAAGGCAAAGCTGAGAGTGCAATTGGTCCCGGAGCAGGTGCGATTGTCGAGCCGCAGGCTGGGAGGCGTTGTCGCGAACGCGGTCGGCGGCGGCATCTCGATAAATAGAGCTTGCGCGCTGGAAATAGAGTCCGAAATCGAATAGCAAATTATCTCATCGATACCTCGGACAAGCTATGGTATTAACCCATTCACCGCCACGGCCCTCCAGCTTGAACGTACTCGACACGCCACCATACATTCATAAACTGCCCGGCCGCAATCACAACACGTAGACGTCATATGGCGCCGCTGACGTGCAAAAGATTTTGCCGCCCGCGTTGGATAGTTTCATGCATCATTTTGTTTTAACCAGTGTGTAAGATAATAATCTTTTAAAACATATTTAAGTATTAAAATGTATAAATTAAGAGAACATCCATTTACTGTCTGGGCAAACCAAATGAAGCCAACACAGACATTGAATTTGCTTATTTAACTGAGATTATAGGAACAAAGGAAATAAAAAGCTACTAATAATTCATAAATATTTATTGTTTATAATAAACTATCATCAACTAATTAATTATAACATTATTTTGCTTGTGATACTCTACGAAACATGCCCCTTGACATAACCCCGGTTGTCGTGGACATTTCGGACAAAAGTCGCCCGTCTCTACACGTTTGTTATGTTTCCTCCAACAGCACGCATCTTTTTCGTTTTAATCTGTTTGTTTCTGGGTGTCTTGGCAATTTGAATGATACGTGATAGTCTGATGGAGGACGCGGGAGACAATTGGCAATTTCCCGACTTGAAACCAATGCCCGAATAATATGTTTTCTGAAATCACACAAGGGCATTGGTTTCTCTCCAAATCTATTATATAGAGAGTGCGCGTTACATAGCATTGTACTAAATACATGCACTCCCAATTTCAAATACCACCTAAGGGTTTTATGTTCTGGGTTATAGTACGCCATCATTTGGTCGTGCTTATCTACGCCTCCCATATGTTTGTTGTAGTTAAGCACGACTCCAGGCTTGGCTTTTACATTATTATTGGCGGAAAGGTAATCCTGCCATTCACTATTGTGTTCCGTTGAAATCATTAGCACCTCTCTCCGGTCATTCCATTTCATTATACATACTCCTTTGTCATTATACATCGAGATTTTTTCATTTTTTGCTAACTTTTTTTTAATATTTCTGGCGGATTACCTTTCCTATTGGAACGTAGGGTTCCAGTGACATGGGTATTAGAATCTACTAAATAATTTGCCAAGTCGACGGAGTTATAAAAATTATCCATATACACTGAATGCCCTACGCCCAATTTCCCTTCTAATAAATCTTTCACAATCTTCGTTACATGATTTTTACCTCCTAATCGGGTATCGCATTTTCCCCCATACACAATCATTTTTATAACATAACCAAATTGATCTGTAAGTAAGTATAATTTTACGCCATATTTGTTAGCCTTTCCTTTCATAAATTGGCGGAAAGATAATCTACCACGCCACAATACAAGGGATTCATCTATACAGAGTACCTTGGCCGGGTAGTAAATATTGTCCATTATTTTATTAAACAAATTTACAAGACCTGAAATCTTATTTAATCGATTGTCTCCTGTAGTTTCATCATAAAAATTTATGCACCTTAAAATTAACATAAATCTGTTTCTTGACATATGACTACTGAAAAACTTAAAGTCAAACAATTCCTCGGTACTCCAGTAGTCCTCGTATTTATTGCATTTAATTGTTCCCATATGGAATAACAGACCTAAAAATACCCTGAATTCCGAAATGGTTACATCCTTCCATTTCGTAATTCTTGCGTATGCAATATTGTTCGCTTCTATTAACCGTATGGCATATCTATTTATGTTGTTGACTAAAAAAACTAGAAAAGTGCTAGTAAACAACATATCGAAATATTCTTGAGGTTTTTCCTTCCTAGTACCTCTTAATCCAGATGTCTCAATAAATTCCGAAACACTAGACGTTTTTCGTGTAAAGCTCCAATTTGCACTAACACCACTTTCATTCCTGTTTTCATTTGGCGGGGAAGAATATTCTTCTTCTTCCGAATCTAACGAAGAAGAACAGTGACCAAGTTGGATGTCAAACTCATCAGGAGAACCCTCCAAAAGACTGATCAGTTGAACTTCTGTCATCGTATTTTCACCTTCTATGAAAATAATAGTCCATAATTAATTATATGTCGATAATTAATTACAAGTGACTATTGTTAACTTTCTCATGGGTTTATAATCTGATTTTATGACAAGCTGTTTTATATTTACCGTTTTGTCACGAATAAATGCTTTCTATTCTATATTTTAAAAAACAAGTATGAGATTTGATTCAAAAAAATTAAAACAGTTTTACTGATAAAATGGGTTGAAATTTCACCCCTTTTAATATGTACACTTTATAGAATCCATCCTGTATATTTATAAAAAGAGAATTTAACCTCCGTTTTAGACTATTCGTTTGCTCACAGACGGTTTAATAACGAGAATAACATATTTCTGTTACCATACATACAATACATAAATCTCAGGCTTATCTTTCCCTGACCGTACAACATTTAATATATGTATACAAATTTACAATATTTTATTTAAGACTTACCGGTATATGCTGAAGCCGTCTCCAACATTGAGGTAAGATCGTGATCCATGTTTTCAACAGCCAGGTCAGTCGTGTGATGCTGGTTCGGAGCACAAACAGTCACAGCCCGGTCGTTCGTGTTAGGCAGGTTCGGAGTAAGGGTATGGATAGCCGGGTCAGTCATATTAAACGGGTTCGAAATACCAATATCCATAGTCGGGTTCATTGTACAAAGTAAAGCACACGCAAAACACAGAGACACAACCGAGATCTGGTTTAGTCAACAGGCAAGCCAAGACTGAAGACTATTTTATTTTATACTATTGGCATAATGTAATAATAACTTCAAAGTGCTATAGCGGAACTTTCCCTACTCAGAACCAAGGGATTATCGGTCTATTGTCACTGAAGAATCGTTATCAGTAAGTTGCGGTCAGCTTTGTTATCGTTGCAGCTGCAAATTACACGACAAGTCTTAAGACTAAATTCACATTGTTTATAGGACTCGCCCTACACACAAACAAAGGATTATCGGTCAGGTGTCGCCGAAGAATCAGTGAGTCATTATGCAGCGGTCACATCAAAGCTTATAGGGAGAAGTTAAATTCTGTTATCGTAGCAGCTGCAGTTGACATGATAAGTCTTAAGACGAAATTCTCATTGTTTATGCGTGCTATTGTTTTTACAAACAAATAATTCGTTGCAAAATATTATTCTAGTTTTTTTTTATTTGCAACTGTATTGTTATCGCTACCTACTACTAAAGTTTGTTATCTTGGTTGCTGCTAAAATGGAACAGTGCCGTCCATTACCATTTAGTGCAGCAAAATGTGATAACTCAAATTAGATATAAAGAAATATGGACTTAGTTCACTTGACTTAAGGTTTGAAATTGATAAACACAAACGCAGTGCCGAATATTTACCTGCCTCCGCAAGCCATTTCACAACACAGTGTTGTGATGTTTAAAAGTATTGAGAATTAAGTTTATTATACATTTATTTGATACTATTACGTGATTTGCATTAACGCTAAAGGCTGGAAATAACAATGGAATATAAAAACGTAAGCAGACACGTTTAGTCACGACCTATGCTTTTAGGGCCATAAAAGTAGACTTTCTAAATTTAACTTTATAAAACGAAATATAACCGATGATAGACATAGCCTTTGAAAGCAGAATCTGATAAAAAAATATCATAATATCTATTTCACAAATAGTTGCGAACAAAAACATTTTAACGTCACAGTGACGTGATCGGTGTCTCGCGGGTGTTCCGCAATCACGTCAACGTGTTGTGATTGGCGCTGAATGGGTTAATAATAACACGTGCGAGCGAGCTGGTAGCATACAAATCTCGATCAGTGTGACAGAAAGGGAAATATCATTCTTGTCCTTGTTGTTCCGAATAAGACGGAAGCTATAGCCGTCTCTCTCTCTCTCTCGTGCTACTCTGTCTGCGTGTATAATTTGGAATCAGCCCTACATAGAAACACAAACACTTGTCATAGTTCCACTTTTTTTTGCCACAACTGATTTAGTATGAAGTTGTGGCACATAAACCATTACCCGTCCAAATTAAGGGGCTACCCGAGGTTTCCATCGATTTTTGACAAGTTTTGAATCGTATCTCCTTCTTTTGCACTACAGATAGAAATATGAATCAAACGGTTATCGGTTCTTCAATCTTTTATCTCCATTTTGGTCTACCGGATTTTGAAACAAATGAATACTTAATGTTGTATGATTTTTTTAAAGATTGTCTAAAAAAACACTAATTTCGTATCTCTATTGACGTGAAAGATCTAACATATACGAAATCTACATATTTGGGTTCGTCTGTGACGTCTCCAAAAACTGGTCTAAGGTTTTCATTATAAACCAATTAACACAAAAGTTATGGCCAGAAAACGGTTTTTTTGGCCTAAAATGGTTCAACTTTGATGCCAAATATCTCGAAAACGATGAACTTTGAAGTAAATATGGGATACTATATTGCTTAAAGCCGTTGTTGTTAATATAGTAAGCTAAAAAAAACATAAGAAAACTAAGGGATTCAGATCGAAGGTCATTGGCGTATGGGAGCCCCTTAAGTAGGTTGTTTATGGCAAGTCATCAGCCGTTTAAGACCGGTTCTTAATTTAGCTGCATAGGAGCCTTTCCGTCCCTCGCATTGACGACACATATAGCCTGCCCTGACATGGGAGTTATATAGCTCCATCTTTATCGTACTATACAGGTGTGATAATGAACTTCGATTTTCGTGATACAAACGCCACCACAGTCAACTGACCAGTATTTATACCGTGTGTTACCGGCATGCAGGCATTAATTAAAACTGATAATAATATGTTCCATTGGCAATTGTTTGCATGTATTTGCAAATCATAATTATATAAATAAACTGCGCAATTATTTTTCCAAAATACAAACCTTCAATGGACTAGGTGTATGACGCCGTAATAAACAAAGTACGAAGAGCTGTCAGTTACACGTACTTATCAATTTACTTAAATTATTTAATTATTAAAATTTTGGTAGAAACACTTTTTTCGCATTTAACGAAGTCTGAGAGCTAGTTTATTAATAAAATGAATGTCATAGTTGAGTTACATATCTATGTTATTATAACATCCTTTAAAAAAAGCTCGGGTGCTGGTAACACACTGTATAGAACCTTATCACATAAAGTGCACGGATGGTCAGTTGGCTGTGTTACGATAGTACGGCGTCTGAGCGCCTGCGACGAAACTGAAACGAAGTTCGTTATCGTGTCTCGTTCGGTCACACTTACCGATTGGAGCGACAGAGAGGGACATACACGAACGAACCCTGTTTTGTGATAGCCGCTCTGTTTACATTAAATGACGGTCTCATCTAGACCTCGGCTACACGGTGAAAAGGCAAAATGACACAAGGGGAATTACAAAAAAAAATTAACATAGTTAAGGGCCTTAATCTAATCTATGCTTTAACTTTTCTCCATTGTGTAACGAAAGTTACCAATATAAAACGTGTTCGTATAATGTATAAGCTCTTAATTAAATGTACTACATTTTATTTGCAATCCACCCCTCAATCTTTGCGTGTATCTTAGTCAGGAGGTACTGTCGGCATCACATACATCTGAGCTGTCAAGGTGTTCACAAACATCTGAACACGACTTTATTATCAAAGCATGATAATTTGCCAGCCTCCCGAACAAGCCGGTTTCCGAAGAGGCTTTAGCACCGTAGACCACATCCACACGCTTCGTCAGGTTATACAGAAGACCGAGGAGTATAACCTGCCTCTCTGCTTAGCGTTCGTGGACTACGAAAAAGCCTTCGATTCTATTGAAACCTGGGCTGTACTACAGTCTCTCCAGCGGTGCCAAGTTGACTATCGCTATATCGAAGTGCTGAAGTGTTTGTACGAGAACGCCACTATGTCAGTCCGACTCCAGGACCAGAACTCGAAACCTATTCCGCTGCAGCGGGGAGTCAGGCAAGGAGATGTTATTTATCCAAAACTGTTCACCGCTGCACTGGAGGACGTTTTCAAGACTCTGGCCTGGAGAAGGCTAGGCATCAGCATCAACGGCGAGTACATCACTCACCTTCGGTTTGCTGACGATATAGTAATCTTGGCTGAGACCATGGAGGACTTAAGTACGATGCTCGATGACCTCAGTAAAGCATCCGAGCGAGTTGGTCTAAGAATGAACATGGATAAGGGTTTATCATCAAATTGTCGACACTCACTTCGTCGAATTTCACTTCAAAGTCAACGTTTCATGTATTTTCATTTCGTCGACAATTCAGTTCGTGGAATGGTCACTACAATTAATTTTAAATCGTGTATTTTTACTTGTCGGATGTTTCATTAAATAGATGAATTATTTCGTGGAAAACGTTTTGTGATTTATTATTTCAAGTATTTTTAATTAACATACAAATTATTAAAAGGAGTATTATTTAAAATTAAAATAGTTAACATACACAGCAGGGACCCGCCCGGTATCCCCTTCGAGGGTTTTTGAAAGGGTTTTTCGTAATGCTTTGCTTACCAAAGCCGATGCTCATCAATACCCATTCATTTGGCTTTTAAAGCGCTTTCAATACGATTAAGCGCTTCAACCCTTTAAAAAGCGCTTAAAAAAGCCTTTCGAAAGGGTTTTTTATCAGTAGCGGTAGCGCCCCGTAAGGGAAGCCCTTCATACGGCTAAGTAAAATCAATGAGTTTACAATCAATAAAGGACAGCATGTGAGTTGGGCTATTAAACGAACGACTAACCCGTTCAAAGGCTTTTTTCTGGGAAGGGGTGGACGGTTCCCTGATACACAGTTATCTATGGCAATTATTTTAACCTAACCTAAACGTTACCAAACCGCCAGCGTGTCAACGTCACCCCGCTTCGCGGGGTGCCTATTTCCGCTCTGAGGGACACAAGTGAACCCTAACCTAACCTACTTATAATACAATTATTGTTGCCGTTGTATGTTTTTTTACTGCGGGGGGCTTGGCCCCCCGTGCCCCCTATTTCTGCCTATACTTGTCTAGTTGTACCCCTGTAATCAGTTATTGTTTGTTTTTGTAATGTTGCAATAAAATTTCGAACAAATGAAATTCGTTGTTTTGTTATTCTGCCATTTAAAAATTATACAAAATAAATCATTTGCCAAATAATATTCCCTGAACAATTATTCCATGAAATGATAAAAATTAGAATGATCTGGTCATGAAATAAAATTACACCAAACAATAATTCGTTAACTAAATGTTACTTGAAACGTTTTCGATGAAGTAAAATTCGATGAAAAGTTTGTCGACAAAACAAGGGACACCCATGGATAAGACGAAGATCATGTCAAATGCCCATGTAGTACCAACTCCCATTACTATCGGACACTTTACGCTCGAAGTTGTAGACGATTATGTATACCTAGGACAGACGATCCAGTTAGGTAGGTCCAACTTCGAGAAAGAGGTCAATCGTCGAATCCGACTCGGCTGGGCAGCGTTCGGGAAGCTACGGCAAATCTTTTCGTCCAATATTCCGCAGTGTCTCAAGACGAAAGTCTTTGACCAGTGTGTGTTGCCAGTGATGACATATGGCACTGAAACGTGGTCGCTCACTATGGGCCTCATAAGAAGGCTCAAAGTCACCCAAAGGGCAATGGAGAGGGCCATGTTGGGAGTTTCTCTGCGTGACCGCATCAGAAATGAGGCTATCCGCAGCAGAACCAAGGTAACCGATATAGCCCTCCGGATCGCTAAACTTAAGTGGCAGTGGGCGGGGCACATAGCACGTAGAACCGATGGCCGTTGGGGCGGAAAGGTTCTTGAGTGGCGACCACGTACCGGAAGGCGCAGCGTGGGTAGGCCCCCGACAAGGTGGACTGATGACCTGGTAAAGGTTGCGGGAGTCCGCTGGATGCGGGTGGCGCGGGATCGGTCACTTTGGCACTCTTTGGGGGAGGTCTATGTCCAGCAGTGGACGTCTTTCGGCTGATATGATGATGATGATGATGATGATAATTTGAGTGCATGCTCTATGCATGCACTCCTGATATGTTTGAACATGAAGAGTACAGATGTATGTGACGCTGAGTGTACTTGATTTTCATAATGCCTCTTGAGAATCAATGTAACGATATAGCGAGGAGATGGATGTTTAATAAAGAGTTTGACAGTTCTTTAAATACTCGCGACCTGCGAGATCGGGAAATATGTAATCTTCTTCAGATTAAAATAAGGTACCTATAATAAAAAAATATCCACCGAAATTGGAGCCGAGTGGAAGGTCAACACAGTTAAAACAATTCTTATCCTCATTTCGTCTACAGGAGTTACCTCGCAATCTGCATACCTGCTTAAAAACCCTTGATATTCACTCTCTTACATAATAGTACATTACGTAACTAGGGCGGTGAATTCGTGAATGCCCCAGATCGCAGATGTTTGTGGCCCGACCCGAAGGTGAGGGCCATAAATATGCGCTCTGGGGCTTTACGAATTACCGCCCGTGTTGAGTACAAAATTTTACGTCTTCTCCTGGCCACAATGCGAGTTTTCCCGTACGCGCAGCTTGCAGTAAAACTCTCCATTATGGCCAGGTGTGACGTAAATTATTTTACAAAATGCTATGATCATGAAAACATGCCAATTAGTTCTATAAAATTTTCTAGCCTTAGAACACTAGGATCTATAATTCCGTACTCGTTTGGCCAAAAGCCCGCGATTGACGACCGCTTTAGCCTAGTTGGTAGTGAGTGACCCTGACTACTATGTAGCAAGAGGTCCTGGGTTCGAATCCCGGTAAGGGCATTTATTTGTGTGAGCACGAATGTTTGTTCCTGAGTCATGGATGATTTCTATTTATTTATCTATGTTTATCGTCGTCTAGTACTCATAGTACAAGCTTTGCTTAGTTTGGGACTAGGTCGATTTGTGTAAGATTGTCTCCTAATATTTATATTTATTTATTTTATGGAATTCGAGCTTGTTCCACTTGGAGAGAGAAACATAAATAATACTAAATAATAGTTTAGTGGTAACGACGTAAAACCAAATGAATTCAAGTCGATGATGGTAACCAGTCGGGTTAGTTATAACTGACGCCGCAGCCCGACCGAGTCGATATCTACCCTTCTCTTTCTAATGTGCGAGTAGGACAGGGGCCGCTGAGTCGCGCGCGACTCGACTTGGCAGCAAGCTGTCGCCCAAGGACGTAAGACGTCGGGTCATACTCGAAGACTACATACTTAGAATTCTAAATAATAGAAGATCAAACGAGCTTCGCAAGCGAAGTTCGATCGATATTATATGAGTAAGCTTCATTCGAAGATATAACACACATGTAGTCCTTTAATCTACCAGGCAACATTTCGCAAGTTTAAAGTACGCAGTAAAAACCATAGCTCAAACAGTTTTATCCCCACCTTTACCCCTACCCTACTTGGGGACCTCGGCTTGCCACCATTTCTCATTCTTTTTAGAGACAAAACTTTCCTAGGGGTATAGGGGCGGGCGGGAAGTTATATCTTCGAATGAAGCTTACTCATATAATATCGATCGAACTTCGCTTGCGAAGCTCGTTTGATCTTCTATTATATTTCGAAGCTTCATTCTTCAGATATAACACACATGTAGATGTTTAGAGTTGAAAGTTTTGCTGCCCTTTGTAATTGTAAAACATCATAATCATGAAATGCAATAATTATGTTTTGACAACAATCTTAGATACTCCCAATTATTAATCAAAGAGTACAATTGTAACTTCACATAATTCTACCTATACAAAAGGCAGATTGATCTGGCACAATGACCTTCGTCGATTAATTGACGATGGTAGAAACGAGCCAAAGTTTTCGATGTTCTCGACCAGCCTGCTGCCTTCCGGATAGCATCTAAAGAAATGCCTGACTGGTGTGCAGCTGACGTGGCGGCGTGGCGCGTGCTGTGAGCGCTGAACGCCGCCATGTCTTTACCGCTTTCGCCAAGCACTCGCGTAATGCACCCCGGCTAATGGATTGAGCAGATGCATTTTTATGGGGACTTTTGAAAGTCAACAAAATATGTTGTGAGCTTTTTCAGTCCTAAAACATCATTATAACAGTCACCGGGCAAATATTTCTATTAGGTATCTTCAAAATATGGAAGGCACAAAATCGGTTGTAGACGACCTACACCTGAAGTCTTAACTATATCATCAAAAATTACTTTAATACAATTTGGGCATGACTTAATATTATTCCACTTAATAAGTGACAGTGTTTGTACCCTGTGGGCAGGATATTGCTAACAAAATCGCCAGATTCTTTGTTAGTTTTTCCAATGAAATTTCTCTATTAGGGTACCATGTTGTTATATGATTTAATACCACTTGAGGATCCCAGGTATGGCTATATTTAGGAGTTACGGGCTTTAATTTGTAAACACCTTTCGGTAATCCTTTACTTTGGTCATCTGAGCTGATACTACTCCCCCGTAGGAGCGAGGGTGCTGACCTATGATTATTTAATGAGCCATACGACGATCCTTTATTAAATTCGTGCGTTAGAAATAAAATAACAGCAGAAATGAAGCCCTTATAGAAATTGAATATCTATATTATCTATGCTAAATTTCCAGCACAACTTGTATTTAACACACGTTGTACTGTTGTAAAGTGTTGTTTGAAATTGACGCTAACATGAGATTAGATACTTTTACTAATCTCAACAAAAGCGGAAACCACGGTTGGGATGGCCATTAGGGAAATACTACTATTCCTGTGGCGTTGTCATTTATAATCTTATGTAAACACTTTAGTACGAGTGCGAGTGGTGGAAACGCTTAAAAATATTTATTATAAATAACCAGCTAATAGTGAATGCGACGACGGTAAGAGCGTCCGAGTCTGGCTTCCACGAAATATATATTTCACATTTGGCAGAGGTACGAGAAGCAAAGAGGTCAATTTCGGGCACACCAAAGTGTTTACTTATTCTTTCAAAGGCTGCAATACTTAAATTTCATTAAATATCAGGATTTAGCCTTCTGGATTCTCTGTCTGCTTCTACATTATTCTTAGTGTTAATGAACGAATCGAATAACCATATGTCTCGTTCTTCACACCACTGCCAAATAGATCTAGGTAAGCTATTTAAGTGGGGAAACTGGATGTCTCCCATTCGATTAATATAGCTTATCGCGGTAGTGTTGTCGATGCGGAACAACAGAGCACAGTTTGATTTATTTCGCGCAAAACATTTTAATCCTAAGAGCGAGCGAGCTCTAAGTAATTAATATGGAATGCTACTTCTTGCTCTTCCCATGCTCCGTTTGCACACACTCCGTCACAGACTGTACCTCATCCTGATCGGGACGGATCTATAGATATTTCTGCATCGAATTTCGTGATTCCAAAATGACAAGACGTTACAAATAATATTATTAGTCCCCCAAAATAAGTCAGGTAAAATTTCGCGAGGAAGTTTTACTTTTGATCATAGACATCGTATTCCTGAATAGCTCGGAATTTATATCTTTCTAACAACTTCGTGTACAACCAGCTGTATCTAGCTGTCGGGCATGCAGTGGTAAGAACTCTTAAAAAGTGCGCATACCCTGCATAAGAAGGGATATAGACATGATAATTGAATTGTAAACAAAACCTAAGAATTTACAGCATTGTTGGTAATTTTGGGATTGTATCGAGCTTTTGGTATAGTTTACCACAAATCGTAGGCACTCGAGAAACCGGAGAGTCTCCCTCCCATTATGTTTACATTCGTTAAGGTCCCTTCCAATACACAAAATGCCACCCCGGTATATAATAGAAGTTAGGCCTTGTTTTTAGGTAAGTTACGACTTCTTTCATAATTTTGGTGAAGGTTCTAGGCGCCACGGAAAGTCCATAGACTAATAGGGAACAAAACTCGTAAGTAACATTGTTATGCTCGAATCTTGTCAATGGTAGCCATAAACCCGTTTTTAGGGATTAATTTAGAAGCAGTTCTAGTCTTCCATTTTAAAATGGGACTTAGTTACAAATTTATTGAGCCCTTTCAGATTCAGTATGAATCTATAGCCACCATTCGATTTAGGAGTCAGAAAATCTTTGATAGAAACTGATCATTAGTCTGTTGGCATCCAGTGATGCTTTCACTGAATGCCTAGGTTAATTAAGTTCTGTACAGCTAAGCTCGTTTCATCATGCTCTAGGCATGTGAAAGTATTTACAGGTTTGACAGATTGCGTAACATGTCCTAAAAAGGAATTGGAAAGCCATTCTGTATACAGTCTAATAAATAAAGTACGATTATTCGTTACATTAAGCCAACACTTATAAAAAGCTTTAAGGCGACCGGCATGTACCTGCGTTACTGCCGCGGCGTCGCAAGTGGCTTGTTGTAGGCTGCTCGCGGCCGTATGATGGTCGACGCTGTCGGCCTACTTTTCAGTAGATTTGGAAGCTTTAATTTTCTCTGAGAGTTTGCTTCCAAAGAGAGTATCATCTCTCTCAACGTATTGTATGACTTAAGGAATACTTCGTCTAGTCCAGGAATGACTAGTTTTATCTAAAATCCGACTTCAATTAGATAGGATTTTTATCTTTAGTACCTATACCGACTCCCAATTGCTGTTGAGATGATTCGATTTTCTTGTCACGGCCTCTTTGGATGTCTGTAACTGCCGCCGAAATTACGGCGTTTAAGGACGGCGCCCATAATAATTTGCAATTTACAGGTACTCTTATAAGAGTTTATCTTTACTCTTTTTATCAATACCTTTGTGTAATATAGGTAGCCACCTTTGCGCTAAATTGGGATGAATTTTCTCCCCATATTTTGGGACATCATCAGTGGCGTCCCCTAGAGCGGTTAGTAACTCGGCATCTATTACAGGGGTCGTTTTGTCATCACAGGCCTCCACGGGAGGTGCATTTTCTTCATTTGAACGTGGGAGTGAAGTTTCCACTGCCTCATACACTTGTTCGTGGTTTATAAATTAAAATATAATATTTTGATTTTTCTAATTGAGGGTAGATATGAAATGCATTGTAAAACCACTCGTCAGGAATTTTAATGCATGTATGTATCTAATGCCCCGCATCGCGAACACGGGATATACTAATCTCGATTAATGGTTGTAGAAATTGCTATCGTGTTGACTCACGGTCAACCGCCAAGCACGAGATACCTTCGTGACGACTCTCGGTCGCCTCCCAGGTTTAGTTACAAGACGTGGGCTCACGGCCCGCGCGGTATTAAATGCATTTATTAGCGATTAATATTGTTAGAAATTGCTATCGTGTTGACTCACGGTCAACCTTCAAGCATGAGATACTTTCGTCACGACTCTCGGTCGCCCCCCAGGTTTAGTTACAAGGCATGGGCTTGCGATTAATATTGTTAGAAATTGCTATCGTGTTGACTCACGGTCAACCCCCAAGCATGAGATACCTTCGTGACGACTCTCGGTCGCTCCCCAGGTTTAGAGTTACCAGGCGTGGGCTCACGGCCCGCGCGGTATGAAATGCATTTCTTAGCGATTAATATTGTTAGAAATTGCTATCGTGTTGACTCACGGACAACCCCCAAGCATGAGATACCTTCGTGACGACTCTCGGTCGCCCCCCAGGTTTAGAATTACCAGGCGTGGGCTCACGGCCCGCGCGGTATGAAATGCATTTCTTAGCGATTAATATTGTTAGAAATTGCTATCGTGTTGACTCACGGACAACCCCCAAGCATGAGATACCTTCGTGACGACTCTCGGTCGCCCCCCAGGTTTAGAATTACAAGGCGTGGGCTCACGGCCCGTGCGGTATTAAATGCATTTATTAGAGGCACCACGATGTAGAACTATTTATTGAAACTAATTGCACTTACCTGATTTATCTTCGGAACCTGATGAATCAGATAGCACCGCACTGTCATAACTCGTTTATAGTTCTTTGTTGCAATTTCCGTATATTAGCAGAATAATACTCTATTTTTTTTCCTGTGCACTGCGTTTAGGCATGATTAAATATTTTGAATTATTTTTTAATAGAATTAGTTCGTGCGTTCGTTGCCTCGCAAGAATAAAGAATGAGAAATGGTGGCAAGCCGAGGTCCCCAAGTAGGGTAGGGGTAAAGGTGGGGATAAAACTGTTTGAGCTATGGTTTTTACTGCGTACTTTAAACTTGCGAAATGTTGCCTGGTAGATTAAAGGACTACATGTGTGTTATATCTGAAGAATGAAGCTTCGAAATATAATGTATTTTGTTACGACTTCAGCTAATTCATACTACACGCTTTATAATAGTGTATGCAAAGCAAATGAACAAGCGAAACAAATACATTTTAAATTATCAGAATTATTCAGGCAGACAAAACATTTATTTGATAAATTAAAATACTTGTATAAAAATAAATGTAAAGAAATTAATAACATTGCCCTCACAATTCTGATAAAATAAACTATGCAGCACAAAATACACTAATTACATGCAACATACTGCAATGACTAATAAACCGGCTACCTAATTTATGAGCAATGTGATTGAATGAATGACTTGCAATTAATTTTGCAAATGTAAATTGTGAATTGAATACACGATGTTGGGTGGATCAACTTTTCCCGTCTCTGGTTGCCATGGTTACTTCTCCTCGGATAGTTTTACTCAGACTTTATGGGTTTCAAGGTCACAATTCCGTCAGAGCCACCCGGCACCCGACCAGCACCGCCTCGCCTCGGAACTTTACTAACTACGGAGTTGCTGTAGTGACCGCATGCCCGTCGAACTTCATATAAAGAATACTAACCGCTCAAGGCGAGACGGTGCGGGTCGGGTGCCGAGTAGCTCTAATGAGCTGTGACCTTAATCCTCCGTATCCAATCAACCAAACCTAACATATTGTTGTCATTTGAAATCATTTTTTTATTTGGGCCATCTTGTAAGCATGCTAGAAGTCCATATCGTAATATTTGTTGTCGTCTCCTGGCTAACGGAACAGGAACTATAACAGGAAACAGTTGATTGACCCTGAGCGCTGTGGGAATGTTGGAGGGTGTAAACACACAATCGATCGCTCCTCAATCGACAGCGACCGATCGATTGGTGTGTTAACACCCTAGTATATAGATAGGTACGTTATATTGTATGTCGCAGTCCTTAGAATCTGGGAGCCTTTAGGAGGATTCTTGCCAACATTTCTTTCTTGTAGACGGAGACTTCGTGTTTCGACGACAGCCGGTACGATTCTAACATCCAGAGATAAAAGTTCACAAAATGAATACCATTCACATTTAGGGTCCCGTAGCTAAAATTACAAAAACGGAATGCTTATAGTTTCGTCATGTCCCGTCTATTTGTCTGTCTGTGTGTCCATATGTCACAGGCATTTTACTCTAATACTATCAGGAGTATAAGGGTACTTTGTAAGCCGCTACCAAGTTGTGTATTTATATAATTAAAAAAAATGTAGGGGCACTCCACACAAGTAATTGAAAGTCAAACAAGACCGTTTTGAAATATTTATAACATGGATGGCTGAAGTAACATTTACACAGGACAGTTTACAACCTTCACCAATAAACATACATGACATGCACACAACAAGTGATGACATAGGTAACGCGGGGAAGGTAAATCACCAAATTAATGTTTAAAACATAAATGAAAAAGCTACAAAACTAACTGCAAGCAAAACCGCGTTAAACGATATCGTATCCCAAATCGGTAAGCTTCCAAAATACAGTCGCTTCATACGTATATTTAAAACAATAAATGGGCCAATTTACGGAAAGTACGCGAACTCGCGGAAGAAGCTACGGTAGCCCAGTGGTTCAGGCATGCGGCTGTCAAACGGCGGTCGTGGGTTCGAATCCCGGCTCGTACCAATGAGTTTTTCGGAACTTATGTACGGAATATGATTTCATATATTTACCGTTAGTTTTTCGGTGAAGGAAAAACATCGTGAGGAAACCTGCATACATCTGCGAAGAAATTCAAAGGTGTATGTGAAGTCCCCAATCCGCACTGGGCCAGCGTGGGGACTACTGCCCGTTCCCTCTCATACATGAGAGGAGGCCTGTGCCCAGCAGTGGGACGTATATAGGCTGATGATGACGCAAACTCGACTTTTTTTAAATTTAGATATAATCGGGTTTTCTCTACTTAGAATCGAGAGCACAGGACTGTACAGTTAAAGTGTGAGTATAGACAGCGATAGAGTGTGAGCGAGATAACATGCGAGCGGACGCCATTTTCAAATCCATTCTTTATCTGCGCGCGTCATAGCATCGAGCGCGAGTTTATAATGGAAGCTGACCGAGCAGTGTGCAAAGGGTGTACGAATAGTGTATTGAGTGTACATACAAGAAGTCTTGGAACCTGGTCCGGTACAGGGGCAGGTTGCAGAACACGTGCCTTGCGCAGTCCTCCGTGAAGTTCGTCTTCACTGCAAACCAATTTAATTAGAAATTCAATGGTGTCAATTTATTAGAAGACTAGCTTCTGCCCTCGACTCCGTCCGCGTGGAACTCGTTTATATCGCAGCTCCATACAAACTTTTACCCCCCATTTCACCCCCTTAGGGGATGATTTCGGGGATTAAAACTATCATATGTCACTCTCCGTCCTTTCAAGTATCTCCACTTAAAAATCACGTCAATTCGTCGCTCCGTTTTGCCGTGAAAGACGGACAAACAAACACACATACTTTCCCATTTATAATATTAAGTATGGATTACATCATATAACAACCGTTTTATACTCCAAAGGCCCAACATATTAAAGGTAATTTGAATCTTGTTTTGAATTTCATTTACTCGTATCATCGATAAAACCAAATAAATGCTACTTTATTTGTTGTATGAAAGATTGATCCCATTGAAACGGAGTGTATATTGTAGTGCACATTGGGCCTCACGAGGATAAACAATAAAATACTATTAAACAATAATGATTTAAGAATACTAATACTATCAATCATGTGCTGTTGTAGTTGCGGCAACTTAATCTAAATTAGTTTGAGGAATTTTCCAATACAAGAGAGTAAACTTACTTATAATTCAATACTCAACTGTTTTAAAACTGCAATACATTATTTATATCTTACTAAAGAGAATATATATAACGTTTTTACAAAATAAGAGAGGGAGCAAATGGGTTTAGAATCTAGTCTAGGTAGGTAGTTAGCTAGTTTCGCCGCGGCGTAGTTACCTAACTAACTACTCGTACCGAAATTTCACCGCACATCGCTCCGTGTGTTCCGCGGCTTAGGGCTTTTCCAATGCACCCCGCATTGGAAATTATCACGTGTTTTGAAACTAGATTAAGAAACAATAAGGTCTGATTTTCAGATATATGATTGTTTATCTGATTTAATCGATATGTGATTGCCTAAAATTTCCTCGATTAAAAAAACAAAGTTGGGTATTTATTTTCCTTTTTTTACTCAGCCTATTCAAACATTATTTTACGGCACAATCAACTTAATACGGTTTTTTATCTCATCTAAAATCTCATTTAATGAAATATAAATAAAACTTCACTAAGTTCGGTATTTATCGAAATTTGTCCAAAAAGCCCTTCCCGAAGAGTGTTGTACCTCTTTTTCTAGGAAGGCATAAGCGTGTCACTGTCAGGAGGGCAACAACACACAGGTCATTGACCTGAGGTCAACTCGACTCAAGGCATCCCCTTAACTAAAAGAGCTATGTACCTGTGTAGTTGAGCCCGGAGTCCTGGAGCGCTCGGAGGACGCGCTCCACGCTGTACGGGTCCTGCTTGGACACCATCACGCCGGACACGCGGCTCGCGGGGCTCACGTCGTGGTTTATTATTTCCGCGTGCTGCGTACAACACGGACGTAAATATATATTTCTCAAACATGCTCTGAAATGTATGCGTTAATATCACGAAATGAAGACAAGAAGTTTCTTGTTTATGGCTCCCTACGAAACCCATACGTATGAAAACCCTAACTAAAAACATTATTGTCCGCTACTCTAACTTTTTAAATTTGCTTACTAATATTAAACTGACAAAGGAAAAGTTACATACTGCCAACCACCACTAGACTTGCGACATAAAAAAAATCTATGGTACTATACTTATGTGCGGTTAAACATTGCGCTTGAACGGCTTGTTGAAATGTCATGTTTAAAAAATAAAAAAGGCGGAAATTTACACAATTGTTTTCTGAACTTTCGTTCCGATTGTAATTTCAACAAACTTGTATTTAATTGATTACCTTGTAGGTATTTTTTTAATTTTTTTATTTCCTCACATCGTTTGAGAAAAGCACTATACAATCCTCGGCCGGAACAGGGATTGCTGGACTCGTTCTATCCGGCCTCGTCTACGACTCGGCCGTCTACCCCAAAGCTCGTCCAGCAATCCCTTACTTCACGGCCTCTGCAGTAATGTACTATTTATGATCAAAAGAAAATAACTATTTGTTGGAATGATAATTGAAATTTGGAGATAAATAAACAGATGTCGCTACACTCCTCCCTAAGGCGTTATAGGAATTAACTGATTGAAGTATTGCTGAGTAGGTTGATAGGTTTAGGTTATGTTAGTTTTGCAGTGGCCTGAAGCGCCAAAAGATGCGGAAATAGGAGCTGCCGAAGCTGTTCAGATGTATGCTGAGGATGGGGAAACATCCGACAGGGAAAAATACAATTCGGGGAATAACGCAAAAGTAAATTAAGCGAATGGTGATAAAGATGCACAGGTCCCAACGCGAGAGGGGAAAAATGCGACTGGAATTTTGCTACGCGGAATAAACAAGTTTGGGGAACTGATTTAGCTACTCGACTCAGACCACTCATTCCATTTTTTTTCACCTGTGTGTCGAATGATTTTTTCGGATGGACATAAGGGGCTCCCCGGTTATACAGTAGTACCGCAAATATAAGTTACAATGATGTACTTGCGCAAAAAGCATTTATTTAAATCATAAGGCTGCGCGTTTGCGCGGGTAAAATCTTCAACGCCAATTGGCCAAAATTTTGCGTGCGACGCCGGCAGCTCCGGCGCCCGCCATTTTATCTGGCGCCATGAGCGGGAAATCACGAGTTCACCTGTCATTGCATATTGTACCTTACGTATAGCTCAACAAGGTCTTTATTAAAATGGTCATAGGTTCGATTTAATTCGGTACTGGACTTTCGTCGGCGTGGACGAAGATTGCCGATGTAAGTTGTATTAGTGGTACAAGTGTACCGCGGGCCTGATAAGACGGAGGTGCACTCACAAACCAGGTGTGCCGCTGCAGGCCCGTGCCGGAGCCGGCGGCCGCGTAGGGCTCCAGCGGCAGGAACAGCAGCACGAGCGCCGCCGCGCCCGCCAGCGCGCCCGGCAGCCACAGCCGCCGCCGCGAGAACAGCAGCTCCATGCCCGACTGACGACAGTCAATCATAACAATTAAAAAAATTGGGGGCAATCTTACACAAATCGACCTAGTCCCAAACTAAGAAAAGCTTGTACTATGGGTACTAGACGACGATAAATAAACATAAATATATACAGGGTGTTTTTTTAATCGTCTTAGTGCCGAAGCCCAGTTAATGTATGTACATTACAAATAAGTTAAAAGGTTTTTTTTGTTTTTGTATTAATATCAATTTAAATCATCCAGCCGAGTGGCCATCTTATGTAGACAGGTACGAACTCTAACCAGGTGAATTAACATCGCACCGCGCACCATACAGAATTTTTCAAATATTAATACCTTTTATTACTAAAAACTTAACTAACGTTTTTTTCCACGGATGATTACTTTGTTTTGGATACTTTAAGTGGGCTTCGGCTCTAAGACGATTAAAAAACACGTAGATAAATAAATACTTAAATATATAGAAAGCATCCATCACTAAGGAACAAATATTCATGCTCATCACACAAATAAATGCCCTTACCGGGATTCGAACCCGGAATCTGCGGCTTTCGTAGGCAGGGTCACTACCAACTAGGCTACAGGTCTTTAGGGAATGATGAATCGAAGAAGAAAATGTTACCCCTGCTATTCAGAAAAGAGACATGGTTGTTCGAATGAGGGACCAAAGTTGAACTTCTCTTCCCTGATGTGCCCTGTTTAAAATTAATTGACCTCATTGAAGGTGTGAAAAGCAGTATGTGCCTCGTTACGCTCAAGAATCTACTTTAGAATCCTGAGCGTAGCGACGGATGCAATCCGTTCTCACCATAACTATACAATTTTGCTCCCTTGAGACACAATGTAATATCAGTGACACTGATTTTGAGCGAAGCCATATTCAGATTAGATGGCAAAACTTCGGTCGTGTAAACCAACCACGTCAACAGCTTAGTACCTAAGTAAGAAAGAGACGGATAGCTGACCGGTATTAGAAGAAATTTAAATTTAACCACGCGCCTCTGGTAAAATCTATGTGTAGAATAAGCGATAAAAATAGACTATAATTATCTGGGAAGAAAAAAACTGTTAGCCCAGATAAAAAACAGTTGAACTAATAACAAATGAAAATCAATATAAAAAAGATATTCGCCCAACGTGGGGCTCGAACCCACGACCCTGAGATTAAGAGTCTCATGCTCTACCGACTGAGCTAGCCGGGCTGTGGTCACTCTGACAAAAAGAGCTCTCGGTTCCAACGATTTTATTTTTATACAAACAAATAATTATCACGAGTACACAAATTGTATAAATATGTACACGCTCGAAGACAGTGGCCGAGAATAATGAGGATATAAAAAAATGATGATGATAATAAATATGAAAGGTCAATGTTCGGACGTATTGTTTCAAGAACATTGTTTACCAATTAAACTTATTACTTATTATAATTAAAACCTTAAACTTGGCAGCGTATCTTTTAATGCACTAATTTGTTCTAGGACGTTTTTCTGCTCTACGCAGCGCAATTGAGGCTTGAACGTATGAATTTTTCTAAATTTGCAAATTAATTTAGTGTTAAGACGTAATAATGTAAGTGTTTGTTTTTATAAAATAACAAATCCCTTCAGAGAAGTACTGAAAGTTAGTCACGCTGGAACAACGTTCCACTTACCACAGCGCAAGTAACCAGCACGGCTAGCGCCCACGGTGACTTCACTCCAAACAACAGTTTGCTGGAACACCGTTACACACACCAAAGCGCAGGTAACTAACACAGCTATTGCTCGTTGGCACCACCAACACAACCACCACAAACAGCAGTATGCTGGAACAACATTTCACTCTGGTGAGCGCAGGTGTTAGTTAATACAGCTAGTGCTAGGTTGAGTAGGCCCGCGATGGAGTCGCTCGTTGCCACCAACGTGTTCCGTTATCAACAGTGATGCTGGAATAACGTTCCACTCACCAAAGCGCAGGTGACTATCACAGTTTGTGCTAGGTTGAGCAGGCCCGCGATGAAGTCGAGCCGGTCGGCTAGAAGCTGCTGCCATGCTGGAATAACGTTCCACTCACCACAGCGCAGGTTACTAAAACAGCTAGTGCCAGGTTGAGCATGGCAGCAGCTTCTAGGCCCACAATGAAGTCACTATCAACAAAGCATGCTGCAATAACGATCCACTCACGACAGCGCAGTACAGCTAGCGCTATGTTCATCAGGCCCACGTTGAAGTCGGGCCGGGCAGCTAGCAGCTGCTGCCATGCTGGAATAACTCACCACCAGAGCGCAGGTAACTATAACATCTAGTGCTAGCTTGAGCAGGCCCGCGATGAGGTCGCTCGTTGCCACCAACTTGTTCCGTTATCAACAGTGATACTGGAATAACATTCCACTCACCAGTGCGCAGGTAACTAAAACATCTAGTCCTAGCTTGAGCAGGCCCGCGATGAGATCGCTCGTTGCCACGAACTTGTTCCGTTATCAACTGTGATGCTGGAATAACATTCCACTCACCAGTGCGCAGGTAACTAACGCAGCTAGTCCCAGGTTAAGCAGGCCCACCATGAAATCGGGCCGGTCGGCGGAGCTGCGGCCCATCACGGGCAGCATCAGCGCGTCGATGCGCAGAGACAGCGAGAACAGGAACATAACTACTGGGACTGACAGTAGCATTTCTACTAGCAGATGCTGCCATGCTGGAACAAATACCGTACACTTAGAAAATTGGTAAGTATAATAAACGAATACGTTGAGGGACGCTCGGTTGATACAAACTTGGTTAACACATTTATTGTTGCTAAGGAAAAATAAAAAAATGCCGGGAACCCGCCTACCGGGTGCTCTGTTCGTAGACAGCGATAGCGGCAGCGGTGCGCCGTATGTAAGATCGAGAGCTAGAGTTCCGGTTACTCTTTCTATTCGAAGTAGATCTCACTTATTCTCGCTAAGTGTCCGGAATGTAACATGTGACAAAGAACTGAATTCAATTTTTTTATCTTATCGGTGAAATTAGATGTCCGTATTCAATGAACCGAAGACCCATAATTCCAGAAGACCATTAGGTCCGCGTCATGTTAAGTCGGGACCGTATTGTCCTTTTCCGTGTTTTTGTCATACTAACACTCACCCGGCACCCTCATGTAGCGCACGAGCGCGAGCGACAGCAGCGACAGCGCGGACATGAGGAACAGCGGCACCGACAGCACGTAGCGCAGCGACGTCAGCGAGGGCAGCGCCGTCATCACCAGCAGCACCAGCGCCAGGATGCCGCGAGTGGCAGCAGACGCTTCTAGAGCGCGGAGCGACCGGTTTAAACCGGACTGCGAAAACAAACTTGTGTTGATACACTGTACAGTTTTAGAGGCTGGGAAAGTGTATGAAATTTCATACTGTATGTATACTTTTTTACGTTTTAACTGCATGTTTTGAGTGAGACAAATCACTACAAACAGCTAAGTACTCGTACGTTTAAAGGCCTAGCAATGTGTCACAACAACTTGCTATAGTTAGTATGACAAATTGCGGCCGTTTGTAGTGTCCGTAAAGATTTCCCGAGTTTTTTTTTTAATATTCACAGACAAAACGCTTACTTTTTTGAGTGAGCGAAGTGACGATTTTAAAAATGTCTCAAATAGTTATAAATTAAGAAATAAAAATATAGTGAAACCTGGATTTTGGACATTTCAAGGGGCCAGCAATTTTGTTTCAATTAAAGAGATATTTTATCTAACCAGGTCGTACCAATTTTAACCAGGTTAAAAAAAAAATGGTCTCATTTATAGAGGTCCTCAGGTCTAGAGGTCGTAGGCACCTAATTCTGTTTTTTTTTTTATGGAGGCAAGCAAGTTTAATAACAAAACCAGTTAACCCTAAAAACCCAATTTTTAAACCATATGTTTTTATGATCTAGAAAAAACTGGTACGTAAAATATTATTGTTGTAAATAATTTATTTTAATTTTAAAGATCAAACACATCGTGTTAATTATATTCATATTATTTTTAAACTGTTTACTTTAAAATTTTAGGTTCGGGTTGATTTCATGAGAATCGCTATAATAACACAATATTTAAATACAGGTATAGGTAGGTTGTAGGTAGGTACAGTCCGCAGCAGAAGTTGCTAAGCGGTCCTAGTGCTCAAAAAGATCTAAACACGAACTCTAATGTCAAGGGAATAAGGATCGGATAAGGCCATTTTGAGTGTGTTGTAGATTGTTATTTTGCTTAGCTACTCTGATGCAGACTGTACAACACATTAAAACTACCTTCCGAAAGGCAAAAATATAAGTGTGATTTAACGGCGTTTCAATTATAGAGGCCTTGGTGTATCAATTACAGAGGTCATTTAATTTTAAGAAAAAAAAGACATTTAACGGCATTTCAATTATAAGATCTTCAGTGCCTCGTGTACCAATTTACAGAGGTCACATATTTAAAAAAATGCAAGTCGCTTAACAGCGTTTCAATTGTAGAGGTATTCGATCCCTCGTGTGTCAATTATAGAGGTCCCGCAATTGCAGAATTAAGTCTTTTGTTGCCAAGGGACCAGGACTGGCCATTTGGTTGCAATTATAGAGGTCTCTCTCAATTATCCAGGTCCCAATCAACCAGATTTCACTGTATTTATCAAAATTAAATTAATAAAGAACTGAAATGTGTTTCATCATCATCTTCCTAGCGTTATTCGCGGTTCTGCCCTTAACACTTTCGCAATAAACCAGAAACCGACAAAACTCGCTAGGCGTGTAGGTTCACACTAGTGCCCGCCTAGCGGGCTGAGCTGGCATCTGAGCAAACATTACGAGTGCTTACCAGGTGCGTTGCGAACGTGTTAAAGGAGCTCGGGGTCCGCTTTGACACCCAATCCCAAGATTTGGCATAGGCACTAGTTTTACGAAAGCGACTGCCATCGGATCTTACAACCCAGAGGGCAAACTAGACCTTATTGGGATTAGACCGGTTTCCTCACGATGTTTTCCTTCACCGAAAAGCTGACGGTAAATATTCCGTGCATAAGTTCCGAAAAACTCATTGGTACGAGCCGGGATTCGAAGCCACGGCCGCCGCTTGACAGCCGCATGCCTGAACCACTAGGCTACCGTAGCTTGCATAATTACATGGTAAACAGTTGTATAGTAAAAATGATATAAGCTGTCGGTTTAGCACTTGAAAGCTTATCTTAAAGATAAAAATTAAGCAAGTAACAATAAAACTCATACAAATAGCAACCATCTCCTCTAAGTCACAAGGTTGAAATTGCTATAGCATAACACTTTCGATAATGACACTTCGACATTGAAGGCAGCAGTTAGGTAAGTCACCCACGTTTTAGTGCGTCCACAAAGATTGTTATAAACAAAATTACTTTCTTAATGAGTTAAGCTATAGCAATTTCATCCTTGTGACTTAGAGAAGATGGTAGCAAATTGTATGAGTTTTATTGTTACTTGCTTAATTTTATCTGTTCGGAGGATTTGCGGTGGGCTTATACAATAGGAAATAGCCCATTGTTCACATGATAAGCTTTCAAGTGCTAAACGGACAGCTTATATCATCTTAACTATAAAGTACGAACCTTTTTGCTGCTCCAAGCGTCATAGGTCTGAGACATCACTATGACGACAATCACGTAGGGTATCCAGTATATCGGGACTACTATCCACTGATTAGAGAGATACCTGCAAGTCGTATGAAAAGGCTTGATTAGCAAAAGCTAAACAGATTTTTACTATTTTTACAACGCACGGTTTTCGATGAATGTCAAAATGTAGGCACATAAAAATTTCGGGTGGCCGTCTGGTGGCATAACAACTATTGTCATAACATCGATTGTCATACAACATTACGCATAAAGTTGATGCTCATAATTTTTTTTTGGCATAAATTATATTATGGCATAATTGTTCCTTGTCATAATTATACGGAGTCATAATTGGTTTAACCATAATGTTGAATGTCATACATTTATTTAGTCATAATATTGATAATTATAATTATTTTTAGTAATAATTGTAAATGTCACACATTTATCAAGCCATAATATTGATTATAATGAAATTTAGGGTTACCCTCATCTGGCAGAATAATATTGGTCAGAAACACTTTCATAACATGTTTCGCAGAAACACTTTCGGTCGAATGGTAATTTTGCATAAAGGTATAGTTGGCATTACTACTACCACGCATACGACACATTTTGCAGCACATTGTTTTGTAGAACGTTACTTTGGCTGACTTTGGTTTAGCATCATTTTATGTACCATAATAATCCTATAGCATACCTACTATTACGATATCATAATTCCCGACTCGCTATCAAAAAGGAAATACAGTCCCAGAGTCACCGTTAGGTACGACGACGAGCGAAGCGAGGAGGAGTGTTAGGTAGAACTGCGATCATACAGCACGCGAGCCGAGCGAGCGAAGCGAGCGTGCCGCGGCAGCGGCCGGCGAAGCGCCAGAACTGTTTTTTTTAAATATTACGCATAATTTGCGCTTAATATTACGCTTGACAACTTTGTGCCGCCTAAATATTATGAAAAATATTTATCTGCGAAAGTACTATTCGTTTAGAAGACAGTTATGCTCATCAATTTTATGACCAACCAATTTATGTCCATTACAAAGTATGCTCAAATAATTTTATGCGCATCAACTTTATGCGCATTACACAGTATGGTCTTAAACATTATGATTAAAAAAGTTATGCGCATAAATGTATGACTATTTACAGTTATGCGGAATGATGAGTATGACGAATCCATGTATGCCGATAAAAAATATGACTTTAAACTTTATGCCACCCGACCCCTACCCAAAAATTTCCTTTGGTTAGGTACCTCTGCAGTTTCGTCGCTCGCGCTCGCTATCGTGTCGATGTAACCAATACAGACAGGCAACTACGGAGCCCTACACTGCGCGTGGCCCGACACGCACTTGTCCGGTTTTTTTAACGTTTATTAACATGGAATGATAAAATAATTAATAAACCCGGCCAAGTGCAAGTCAGACTCGCGCACGAAGGGTTCCGTACCGTTATCTATAATAACTACCTACAACTTGGAAAAGTTGAAAAACCCCCGGCATTTTCATTTCAAAGTCCTATATCTCAAAAACGGCTGAACAGATAGAGAAAAATCGAGAGTATGTCGCGGCCGTCCCATGATAGACGTGCTGGTGACAGCCGGACAGACAGGACGGACAGCGGAGTCTTAGTAATAGGGTAATTTTACCTCTTCGGTACGGAACTTTGAGAATGATTAATTTCCGAGTCTTACGTAAAGTGCGATAATCTTTTTCATAGATTACGCCTCATACAGGGTGTACCAAAAGTAGGGGTGTGAACGGATCAAGGGCAAGGGGACAGGCATCGTGTTCTGGTAAGAAAAACGTAGGGCTATGGCGTCCGGTAAACTGTGCGTACCGAAGGTTAAGAACCATTAATGGTGATAGAACACTAAAAATACGTATCCACTGTCTTCTGAACAGTTTACCAGAAACTATCAGCCGTGAAATTATAAAAATGGACTTTAAGAGGAAATTAAAACGACATTACTTAACATTAATAACATTAACACCTAAGGCGTAGCTGAATGTAACATTTACAAACACAACTTAATTATGTAAAAATTAGTCAATTCTGTAACATAAAATGATCACACAGACAAACTGTTCCGACAGTTTTGTGAGACCCTGTTAACCATTAAGTTTCTATATTCTGTTTATTAAATAATAAATAAATAAAATAAATAAGAGAAAAACATTGACGCGGTTTTTTATTACATTTTTTGTTTGGAGCGTTAGTCGACTTGGGCGACCTGCTCCATACAAATGTAAAAAATAGGGTCAGAAAAAAAATCTCTTAGTTTTTCTTATTATTATTATTATTTGACGACCGCTTTAGCCTAGTTGGTAGTGACCCTGCCTACGAAGCAAGAGGTCCTGGGTTCGAATTCCGGTAAGGGCAAAAATTTGTGTGATGAGCATGAATATTTCTCTCCCAGGGTTTTACAAATATAGGCGCCATTGTCGCTTTGTACAATGCGCTTGTCCGGAGTAACCAAGAATGTAATGCAGTTATCTGGGCTCCTCATGAAACCAAATACCATTTAATGGTCGAGCGTATACAGAATAAATTCTTTCGGTCTTTGTATTGGAGGAAATATGGGGTGTACCCATTTTACCCGCTATAATGTATCCAAGTTTATTTGTACTGGGTATGGTGGGGTACAACGAGCTGCGGGTGCGCAGAGAACTGTGCCTGGTCAAATACATTTATGAGTTGATTAGGGGTAAAACATGCAACCGTCAGGTGTTAAGGTGTGTTAGTTTATATGTCCCTGATAGGTACGTGTGGCGCCGCCGTCGGCCGCGGCTGCTCGCCGAGCCGCGCGGGCGCACCAACCTACTCAACATGGCGCCTCTGACGCGAGCTGTGCGGACCCTTAACCTAATAGCAAAGGATATTGATTTGTTTTCGTGTTCTCTGAATGAATTCACAAGGTCTACATTGTTTATATTGTGTTATATGCGTAGTGATATAGTTTAGATATAGTTAGTACTAACGTAATCGTGCAAATAGTTACACTATTGTATTGGGATTAGCTCCTGTAAAAATAGTTGTAAGTGTGGCAAATAAATAAATAAATAAATTTGTTTCTGAGTCATGGATATTTTCTATGTATTTAAGTATTTGTATCTATTATATATATCGTCGTCTAGTACCCATAACACAAGCCTTACTGAGCTTACTATGGGACTAGGTCGATTTGTGTAAGATTGTCCCCTTATATTTATTTATTTATTTATTTGATAAACAGAATAAAGAAACTTAATAACTAACAGGGTCCCGCAATACCGTCGGAACAGTTTTTCTGTGTGATCATTTTATGGTACAGAGTTAACTAATTTGTACATACTTAAGTTGTACAAACAGAACACGATGCCTGTTTTGCCCTTGATCGAATCACAGCCCACTTTTGGTAGACCCTGTATATTGTCTGTGGCCAGGGCCAAGAGTACCTGAGCTGCGTGGTGGAGGCGATCATGAGCAGCACGAGCAGCAGGCCCACGATGAACGCGGCCGCGGCGCTCGCCACGCGGCCCAGCGCGGCCCACGCCAGCCCGCGGACCGTCGACTTACCTGCGGCCCCGGACACCCCGCGTCACACACGACAGCTATATAATAGTTAACATGATATAAGCTGTCCGTTTAGCACTTGAAAGCTTATCTTGTGAACAATGGCACTATTCTCTATTGTATTAGTCCACCTCAAATCTTCCGACCCGATAAAACTAAAAGCAATTATAACAATAAAACATACAAATAGCTACCGTCTCCTCAAATGAGTTAAGCTATAGCAATTTCAACCTTGTAACTTAGAGAAGATGGTAGCTATTTGTATGAGTTTAATTGTCATTTGCTTTAGTTTATCTGGTCGGAGGATTTGCGATGGACTAATACAATAGAGTATAGCGCCATATTTCACCAGATAAACTTTCAAGTGCTAAACGGAGAGCTTATATCATCCTAACTATACAATTTATTTATTTAAGGCGGTGCATTAGAAATTATCGCGTGCTTTGAAACGCCGTTCTTACTAGATCAAGGAACAATAAGGTCTGATTTTCAGATATGTGATTCTTGACTATATGATTGTTCATCTGATTTGATCGATACATTATTGCTTAATATTTCCTTATCCAAAGTTGCTTCTGATAGACTCTTGTTCGCAATATAACCACTATATATAATATATAACTAGATTTGCTTAAACCAATCAGATCACACACAAGGTCATAACTCCGTAGAAACTTAAGAAAATCCATAACTCCCGTGGGAATTTTGGCCATTGTCTTTCTGCATACTGTCCGCTCACAAGGTATTGGGTGGAGGTGGTAATTGGCAGGGCCAAGTAGAGAAACTTGCTTGGCACTGCGAAGGGCTATCCTCAACCTCCATATGCTTTTTCTTTTTTTTTTTTCATTTTCTAATTATTACTTTTTGTTTTTATTTTATCTTTGTAAGTTGTTTTTGTATGCCTTAGCTTATTATATTCCTAACATAGTTCTTAAGGTCCTCTGTACTAACAAAATATGGATCAATGGTCTGAAATAAACGATTTTTTTTTTTTTTTTATAACACCATTTACAAGCAAGTGTGATGAAAATAACATTATCTAATAAACTAAAAAAAAAACATTCTCTAAGATATATATATATATATATATATATACTAGCTTTTGCCCGCGACTTCGTCCGCGAAGAACTTGAGAAAAAATAGACGCGTTTTACCTGAAATAAAACGCATATTAAAATACTTACCTCACTGGAACCTTTATAATTGAGAGAGCATATCCGTTTCCGTCGAATTATCACCAGTTTTAGTGCCTTATTTGACTTTAGTTTCCGGCGACAGTGGCGACACCTGGCGGACCACACCATCAATCTTTTCAAAGGTAATAGTTGTCCGGTGGTTTTTACCTCATTGGCTCAATTTCACCAGGCAGAAATGAATGGAAAGCTTCCAGTGAGGTAAGTATTTTAATATGCGTTTTATTTCAGGTAAAACGCGTCTATTAAATTACTTGACCGTCATTGGAAGCTTTATAATTGAGACCTGTTTGTTATCGCCTGGTGCCGCCACTTGTAAAGTAAGCTTTTAACGTCAATGTGACTCGTAATAATGAAAAACCAAAAAATATAATTTCAATAATTTTATTTCTTAAATATGAATATCAACAAAAATACTTGTAACGCAAATGATATAACATCAAATGACGTTGCAATCTGTTGCATAACAGATTGCAAAATTGATTAATTGATTAATTTATTTTATTTATTTACAAATAAGTAGACAAGTACTCAAATACTTAATTTTAAATTGATGACAAGGTTCCTAATCATATACTTATTATATGATACATATGTAATTTACATAACAATCTTAATCAAACTCGCTTACACGGGATCAAACAATTGCGTCATATTAGTGCAGGAAGAAGTACTTGTACTTGCTACTTCTCTCCTATAAAATTGCTGGAAAGTATTGGCTGATTGCCAATTTCCACGAGCCATAATTTCATCGAGAGAATGATTTTCTATCCAACTCTTAGAAGCTACAGCGGATCGAATGCTACCTGGTGCAGCTGTAATGTCTGCTTCTTTAAATAAAGTCTTTATCCAGTTAGCTACAACCGTACGTGAGGCTGGCTGTGGCCGACCTTTAAGTGTAATAAATAAATTAAACGATTTGGCGGAATCACGTCTCTCATTTAACAATGATATAGTTCGTTCTATCCAGAAATTAGGATTTAATTTACGATTATTTTTATTTACTAATAACTTCCAACCGGACTGTCTGTGTTTACTAGAATCGGTTTTTGAGCCAAATTGGGGCCAAAATATTATGCTTTCATCTGATTTTACACAGTGGTCTGGGTCAATTGCAAGTAAGGTCAAGTCATGTATGCGTCTACCTGAACAAAGCAATAATAAAGCTGCAGTGTGACGCGATGTCTGAAAGACATTATTCACGTCTACCTCATAATTAGTTAAAAATGTAACCAGCTTAGTAACATCCCAAACCAGGGGCTTAGGATTTTTAGGACATTTTAAGGAAATCGACTTTAAAATGTGCTTCACCAGAACATGTGAGCTCAAGCAACTTGAAGTTTCAGTATTACACAACGTAGACACGACTGATTTGTGTAAAAGTATAGTATTAAAAGATAGTTTATGTATTAAAAATAAATCCGATAGAAATTGCGCTAATTGCGCTCCTGTTGGGTTTTTAGGATTTATATTTTTAGTATTGGACCAAGCAATCCAACGTTGCCAAGCCGTTTTATAAGTTCTTAAAGTCGATTTTCGCCAAGAATTTTTAAGCAATGATTGTTGTTCAGGATTCCATGATTCTATCGCCTCAGACCACCCCCACATTTCCAAACCTCCAGAATGATATTCTCGACTCTGGGAGGTGGTAGCCCTGTCGACGTGTCGACTAGATTCTTCTGGAGGTTCCTCAAGGTTACCGGTGCTGCTAGCGCTCGGGCTTTGAGATCCGCGCGCCAGAATACCTTCTCCCAGCGAGGCACAACTATCAGAAATATTCCAGTCGACTGGTTCAAATGCGACAAGACTCTGGGGACCAGGAATGGTGGTGGGAATACCCACGCTAGTGGGTAATTCCACCAAGTGCTGAAGGCATCGTGATACAGGGCTTGCTGATCTCTCAGGTCTCGAGACACATAATTGTGTACTACGTGGGCTGTTGCCGAGGCAAACAGATCGATCACTGGCGTTCCCCACTTCGCAAACACTATCTCCAAGGAAGCTGGTAGTAAGTGCCACTCTGGAGGTTGGCGGTGACGCGACAAGTTGTCGGCTTGACAATTGTACTTCCCCGGTAGATAGTGTATGCTGAAGTGTATTTGATAGCGATCTAGGAGATCCAAAATTTGGTGGGTTATGTTCACCAGCGCCAACGATTTCGAACCCCCCTCTTTCCTTAAATGAGCTACAGCCGTCCTGCTGTCGCACTGTATTAGGATCGAACTGCGACACAACAGTTGAGCATGGCCTTGGAGAGCGTGCAGAATAGCTAGCATTTCCTTTTGATTGCAATGAAGATTCTGCTCCTCTCGAGACCACGAGCCCGAGAGGGCTAGATCGTTCAGCTGTGCCCCCCAAGCTAGGTCCGATGCATCGGTCGTTAGAAAATCGGTAGGGGGAGGATAATGCAGGGGTGTTGAAGCCTGACAATTCTGAATCCAATTCGTTTGACACGTCTTCTGGTATCGGGAACGCTTTGGTCGATGGATTCGGCAAGGTGTTCAGAAACATCAAAAGTCGTCGATGATTGAGCCGACCGCGTGGGACGACAAAACTCGCGAAATTTAAGGAGCCTACGGTCCTTTGAGTATTTTTCAAGGTCAATTTTCCTCCTGCGAGGACTTGTTTCAGACTTTTGCTTAGAACCCTTACTTTGTCTTTCGGTAGGGATTTTAGATTGTCCCAGGTTCGCCAAAGTATTCCCAAGGACACTATACTTTTCTGTGGATGGAGAATTGACTTTTCGAAATTGACTTTCCAGCCGAGTCGCTGAAGTGTCTGAACAGTGATATTCACATGATCTTGTAGTATGCGAGCATTTTGATGGACAATTAAATAATCGTCCAGATACACTATGATCCTTACATTCCATTGTTGTCGCAACGTTTGAGCCACCCAATTGGTAAGTATTGAGAACGTTTTTGGAGCAGTGCTCAAACCGAACGGGAGACATGTAATTTCTAGCAATTCCCTGTTGTAAATCAGGCGTATGAAGCGCCTGTGCGCTTCGGCTACTTTCACGTGAAAGTATGCTTGGGATATATCTACTTTGCACATCCAATCGTTTGGTTGTAGAAAGTCTGGAATACGATGCATGTTTATGAGATGAAAAGGCTCGGTCATTACATAGTCGTTTAGCGCTTTCAAGTTGAATATTGGTCGAGCCGACCCGTCTGACTTTGGCACCAGAAAAAGAGAGGAAATGAAGCTCGGCGATGGCTCCGCCACCTTTAATACACCTTGAGCTTTCATTTTTTGAACTACAGCAGACATTTCCTTTGATGCAGGGGTGTGAAAGGGACCTGTGTTTACATTGGGATACACCAGTGGGGGTTTTGCAAATAACGGTATGCGATACCCTTGAATTAACTTTAATGCAACCTCTGGTGCTCCCATTTCCTTCCACTGTGTGTGAAAGAGCGCTAACTGACCTGCCCGGAACGGCTCCGAGTCATTGTTTCTGCCTTTTTTGGTTGCCTTTAAAAACTCTACCGGCATTTCCTCGTCCTCTGATGCCTCCGCGACCGGGCCGCGAGCCTCGATTCTGAAATGTACCTCTTCCACTGGTGTGGTGGTACACGGTCTCATTAATTGGAGGTTGGCTTACCCATGGGTAAGTTGGTTGACAATTTTGACAGTGGCATACACCCCGCGAGGGTGAGTTATTGCAAACCCGTGTATGCATATTTTGCAAGGGAAAGTACCCTGTGCTTGCATTACACTGAATTCCACGCGATGGAATTGTAGATTTTCGAGTGCCTTGCCCCCGCGAGGGGCGGCTACTATGATTAGACTTAGCTGCATTTGGTTTAAGAGGCCAGAAAGCTTTTAGAACTCCCCCTGCCTTCTCAAGAGTTGATGTAAAGGTTTCTGCATCGAAAATATTTGATGTTGAGGGTGGAATCTTATTTACCAGAGTTTTGATCAAGGGCTCCCTAATCTGGCTCGTAATGGCATCTCGGCGCATTTCGATCGCCTCGGCGCGGTGGCCGCAAACTAATTGTAAGAGGTCGGAGGAAACCTTTTGTAAATCGCCTTTTAGAAAAAGTTCGTCAACCTTTGTGTTGAGATCGTCAAAAGTGAAATTCGTAACTTTAGCCCACGATAGAAGATTACGAATACTATCCTGCACGACCTGCTTTTGTTTCAAGATACAGTAGGTTATAGCTGCATATGATTTATCAGCATAAGCTAGATGGCGTAAGGTATCATACATTTTTACCTCCTCGTTTGTTTCCAAGTCTATGAAACCTGGAGTATGGTTATAAAGTTTTTGTGTATCAGAGTACCTAACATCAGACCATGCTGGGGTTCCTAAGCGATGAACGTCAAGAAGCAGCTTCAGAAAAATATCCGGCGTCTTAGGGACATTCGGTTCCTTTAGTTTAGTTTCGATATCGAAAGTGAACGAAACGCTTGCGTCTTGACCTTCAGCATTAGGACACGGGTCGTCGGTGACATTATTACTTTCATATAACTCGCCACTAACTCCTGATATAACAGACACGTTATCTTGGAAAGCTACATTTTCGTGGCAGGCAAACTTGTCATGGTAAGCCACATTTTCATTGCAAGTATCATCATGACCAGAAGTAATATGTTTGCGGAGCTCACCCATTTCCTTGTACAGCTTATCCATTAAGCGCGAAGAATGCCGAGAGCGCTTACTTTTCTTATGGCGGTGGCGCCTTGAACGCTTCCGTCCGCTTGAGGATGACGAGCTTGATGAACTGCTGCTGTCCGAGCTACTGCTAGAGGGGCTTGCACTCCTAGTTCGCTTCCGTGGCAAACCACTTGGCCCAGCCTGCGGCTGTGCCGAGCCATTTTGTCCGTTATCCATTTCTGCAATAGAAATATGGTTTAATTCTATTCAAAACTGTAACCGATTATATATTCGCATATACAATCGGTCAAAGCTGGAAATAAAACACTTCTCTAACTGGTATTAAGAACACAATTAAGTAGTGGTCCGAACAGAAAAACTGTTAAAACAATGACCACGTACTTTTTCTTTCTATAGATTCAGAAATCGGGTACTTACGTAAGCACCTTCTGTTATTTTAAACTTCTTGAACACTATTTCAAATGAACAATTTTGTAACACTTGTAACGGTCGCAGAGTCAAGGGAACCGAATCGCTGCGAACGTGTTGCTTCGACGGGAAACTTAACGCCAATGAGGTAAAAACCACCGGACAACTATTACCTTTGAAAAGATTGATGGTGTGGTCCGCCAGGTGTCGCCACTGTCGCCGGAAACTAAAGTCAAATAAGGCACTAAAACTGGTGATAATTCGACGGAAACGGATATGCTCTCTCAATTATAAAGCTTCCAATGACGGTCAAGTAATTTAATATTTCAATTTTTTTAGGCGTGACCTTAATTACTTATCGCTGTCCCAAACAAACTACTACCATTTTCAGGGATGATTTTCGAGATAAAAACTATCCTAAATCCTTCCAAGGGTCTCAAATTATCTCTATGCCTCATCATCATCATCATCATTTCAGCCTGTTAACGTCCACTGCTGAACATAGGCCTCTCCAATCGCACTCCAGCGTGACCGGTCCGTAGCCACCTGCATCCAACGAGATCCAGCGATCCTCACCAGGTCGTCGGTCCATCTCGTAGGTGGGCGACCCACACTGCGCTTGCCAGTACGTGGTCTCCATTCAAGGACCTTTTTGCCCCATCGGCCATCCGATCTTCGCGCTATGTGGCCTGCCCATTGCCACTTCAGCTTGCTTATCCTACGGGCTATGTCAGCAACTTTGGTTCTTCTACGGATCTCCTCATTTCTGAATCGATCTCGTAGAGAAATACCAAGCATAGCCCTTTCCATAGCTCGCTGCGCGACATTGAGCCTCTGAAAAAGTCCTTTTGTGAAGCACCACGTCTCAGAGCCGTAAGTCATCACTGGCAACACACACTGATTGTACACCTTAGTCTTCAGGCACTCTCTATGCCTATGTTCATGTAATTCCGTTCTGGGTTTAGGCGTAAAAGGTTTAAATTGCTAAAATGCTTAATTTAAATATCAGTTTTTTTTTTAATATACACTCATTTGTAACTACTTAAATTGTTTGTTTTTCATAATGTATTGAAGGTTTTTTCTTATGTCTACTAAGCTACATTACCTACTGATTTTTTTTTGCCAAAATCCGTTTAGTAGTTTCAATTACGTTTGTCCGGGTCGCCTGTAAAGTTTTGAAAGTAAAATTATCATACTTAGGGCAAAAGACGTAGAGCTTTCCATCTCTATCCCCAGTCCCCATTTAACGGTGATATAGAAAATATATTATTTTGATTAGCCAAAATAAACTTCTCAAAATAAATAAAATGATCCGCAGTTTTAATCTAACATTACCTTTTTTTCGGTTTGTGAGCAAAACCTAACCTAACCTAACTTACTTTTCTGGTAGCTGTTCGGTTCTGTAAGGGTCGCAGTTCTAACTTAACCTACTTTTCTGCTAGCAGTAGGATTATGTATTCTGAATTAATGGCTTACCAATACCAATTAATATATATGTTTGACCGAAGTACTCCCTTACTTCAAAAAATACTTGTTCCCCATACTTTCAACCCTTTTAACCTCCAACCTTAAAGGAAGAGTATAAAAACGCAGTACTTAATTTGTTTTCTAGTCCTTGACCGAACTGACAATACCCTTATTTTAAAATTGTCTTGCTCCCCGTATAAATTTCCAACTCTTTTCTGCCCCTTTAGGGGGTGAATCTCTTTTAACTCTGTTTAAGACAAGAAAATATTGGTATTTTCTTGTCTTCAAGGAAACAGTCTAAAACCGAAGTTTCAAATCTCTTACTTTAAAAATGTCTAGCTCATCATAAAGACTTATAACCCCTTGAGGAATTTATTTAAAAAAATACTGAAATCTGTAACAGTACAAAAAAAACATTTTTGTATGGGAGACCCCTTAAATATTTATTTTATTTTATTTTTAGTATTTGTTGTTATAGCGGCAACAGAAATAGGTACATAATTTGTGAAATTTCAACTGTCTAGCTATCGCGGTTCTTGAGATACAGCCTAGAAAAAAACAAAAACGTTTGTTGTATGGGAGCCCGCCTTAAGTATTTATTTTATTTTGTTTTCAGTATTATTTGTCATAGCGACTACAGAAATACATAAATTGTGAAAATTTAAACTGTCTAGCTATCGCGATTCTTGAGATACAGCCTGAAAAAAATGTTAGTTGTATGGGAGCCTCCCTTCAATATTTATTTTATTTTGTGGGTGGTGGCGTCTGGTGACAGACAGACGGACAGACAGCGAAGTCTTAGTAATAGGGTCCCGTTTTTACTCTTTGGGTACGGAACCCTAGAAAATGCTGAAATTGGTTTTGCAGTCTTTTAACATACAGGCTACAAATCTCTTGCTTAAAAATTTTCTTGCTCTCAATACTAACTTTTCACCCTTTGGAGTGAATTTTTCCAACACGCTTAAAGCTCTTTTTTTTGTATTCAAATAAGTAATCTGTCCACAAAGTTTCAAGTTTCAAGCTCAAAAGGAAAAGTTTCCCTCATACAAACTTTGCACCCCTATTTAACCCCCTTAAGGGTAGAATTTTCTAAAACGCAGACAGTCCTTTTTTTGTATTCTAATAAGTAATCTTCTTACAAAGTTTCAAGTCTCTAGTTCGAAAAATAACGTTTCACCCATACAAACATTGCACCCCTGGTTATCCCGCTTAGGGGTGGGTTTTTTCAATACCCTGAAATTACTTCTCTCGTATTGTTATAAGCAGTCCATACACAGAGTTTCAAGACTCTCACTTAAAATAGGTAATAACAGGTTTGTACGGAACCCTCGGTGCGCGAGTCCGTCTTGCACTTTGACGGTTTTTTTGTATTCAAATAAGTAATCTGTCTATACAGTTTCAAGTCTCTAGCTCAAAAGGAAAAGTTTCTCCCATACAATCTTTGCACCCCTATTTAAACCCCTTTGGGGTGGAATTTTCTAAAACGCTGACCGATTTTTTTTGGGTATTCTAATAAGTAATCTTTCTACAAAGTTTCAAGTTCATAGCTCAAACAAGAAAGTCCCCTTCATACAAACTTTGCACCCCTATTTAACCCCTCTAGGGGTAGAATTTTCGCAAACGCTGAAAGTGCTTTTTTTGTATCTTAATGAGTAACCTTTCTACAAAGTTTCAAGTCTCTAGTTCCTAAAATAATATTTTCCCTATACAAACATTGCACCCCTAGTTAACCCGCTTAGGGGTGGGTTTTTTCAAAACCCTTAAATTACTTTTCTTGTATTGTAATAAAGAGTCTATACACAAAGTTTCAAGTCTCTCACTTAAAATTTTACTCCATCCCCGTACAAACTTTCAACCCCCTTTTTACCCCCTTAAGGGTGGAATTTTCAAAAATCCGTTCTTAGTGGGTACTTTCGTTATATAACCTACCTGTTGTGAAAAAATCAGCTTTCTAGGTTCAACGGTTTGGGCTGGGCGTTGATTTAAGTGAGTGAGTCAGTCAGTCAGGACTTTCACGTTTATATATTTAGAAGAGGTAACCGTGTATACTCACGCACACCGACGACGTGCACAAAGTAGCCAACGCTCGAGAGCGCCAGCAGCGCTATCATCGCGTCCACTATGTAAGAGGCCCAGAACGGGTACGTGAGCATGAAACTGTTCAGGTAGTCGTAGTACACCACCGTGGTCGGCTCCATCTGACAACGTTCACTTATTACCAGCCGGTATACCGGTAAATAGAAATATAGTACACAACTGCAGAGGCCAGGAAGGTAGGGCTTTCCGGCCAAGATATAATAATACATTTCTCAAACATGCAACGAAATGTCGTCGTTACGTGCGTCATAACAGGCTTCGAAGTATCACATTTCGGGCGGAACAATTCGAGAGAACTGTAAAGCAATTTCATACAAAATTGGAGGCCTAGGCCGGGAAGTAATTTAAAAAAAAATTAAACTAAATATGGCATCTGTGTTCATGAATAGGCTAAACAACTGAATTATATTTTTTAATATTTTTCTAGTGGCTGAATGGTTATTGGACCAAAATGTATCCACGGTAATGCCTATTACACACGAACTGATTTAAGAACAGAAAGCTGTATGATTCAATGTGTTGATAAATAAATTTAAAATAATGTCTATTGTAGGACACCAGAGACCATAGACAATATTTAAAATCCTCTGCATTTATTTTATTTATATCCTCTGCATTTATTTTCATTATTATAGAAATTAAGTTTCTCATTATCAGTTTGTGTGTAATGGCCCTAATAGGGTCTATTCGAACACTACACACGCGTAATACGGACGACATCCGTAAAAAAAACATTATAGAGGATTGGAGGGAAAATGAAAAGTCTTTTGTCGTGTAGCTGGATTTTATATTTGTGGTTGATATTTATACTATAAATAATATTTCAAAATGAGTTCCGATGATAACAGCGACGAAGAAACTAATTGTACTCCGCCGGAATTGAGGGCGGAGGCCGAATTAGCCATGAATAACTTGTTGCCGCCAAAATCGAAGGACAAGTACATAAATACAGGTTGGTTTTTTGAGTGGTCATATTTCTTTTTCATTGCATATGTTTGAGAAAAGCACTATACATGCCTAGCCATGAAAAGGGCTTGCCGACTTCGTATCACTATCCGGCCTCCCTACGGTCGGCCGTCTATACCCGGCAAGCCCTTCTTTCCCGGCGGCTGCAGTAATGTACTATTACTACAGAGGCCGGGAAGGAAGGGGTTGCCGGCCGAGACGAACGAGCGTAGCAAGGTCGGATAGTTATGAGGCTGACAACCCCTTTTCACGCCAAGGTATGTATAGTGCTTTAAATAAAAAAAACTCCAAGAAATCAAACTTGAATTTCCATGGCTGAACGCCTGTGATGTGATCCTGTGCCACAAATTGTGGAATGGAAATTAAAAAAGACCACCTTGCAGGCCTATAGGCCTCCAATTTTGTATGAAATGCCATTACGGGGCCCTCGTCTCGCTGCGCCCGAAACGTGACACTTCGAAGCCCATTATGAAGAACACAACGTCAATATTTCATTGCATGTTTGAGCAAATAGACATACAGGGTGTATCCCTATGTCTATTTGCTCAAATATGCAATGAAATAGATCGAGGATCGATCGAGGTATGTCTGCTTCTAGTGCATTTCTCAAACATGCAATGAATTAAAAATAAAACTCCAAGATATATTTTTTTGTTGTAGCACAAACTGATATTCTATCAAAAGGTTACTTTGCTGGCCTAGACATTCAATTTCGTATGAAATTCCATTATGGGCCTCTTGTCTCGCCGGACCCCGGAAAAACATGACATCAATATTTCACAACATGTTTGAGAAAACCCCTTTTTGTACCTTGTCGACAAGTTCGGGCATGTCGGCGACACTGCTGACGAGGTTCAGAAACATGTCGCCGGCCGCCTGCAACACGCCGGGTTGTATCAGCTCGGGCCGGTCGTTGCGTGTGTGGTACACGTTGCCCCACTTCACGAATGCGATGTCGATGCCTGTGCAGAACATTTTATACTCGAGTCGAAAATGTCGAGTAAAGGGGGAAAAATTGCCCCGAGCTGGACTCAAACCAGCTGCTCTTAAGGACTGTGCTATGGGCGCCGATATTTGGTGCAACGAATAGTTGAACATATTTTTGGTAGTTTGGGCAAACATGTTTTTATGTAACTAAACTGTTCTAAATCTGCATTGCCTGTACTTAGGGTTACCAGACGTACGAAATTTATCGGGACATTTAGACGAGTCTCGAAATTCGGTGACCCCGATTCGGGACAGAACATTGTCACGAGAAATCAGTACTGGATACCAATCAAATTGCCTTTTGCAAACCCTGTCAGTATATAATGAACAGGGATCGGAAATTCGGAAGCTTTTGTACCTATTCTGTGGCCTCAGTACCTACACCGCGTTGTTGTTGAGTAGCATGGAGACGGATTCTATATACTTTTACTAATAAACTTTCCGGGATTTCCTGGAATACCGAAAATTAGGATAATATAAAGTACACATATGTATTAAAGTACATAATTAGTTTATTTAAATACTTACGTATGTATATACCTAATAAAGTATTTAAATAAACTTTTTTAGTTATTCCTACTTACAAAATGTAATTTAATTCATGTGTTAATTTAACTAACAGTACAGTATTAGCTTACATGAAACTAAAATTGTATTGTTACTTTTATTTTAAAAAAAATGGTACAAACGAAATTAAAACAAATGTACCCATCCATACAATAGTGAACAGGTAATCAACCTACACCGACACACGGTATATTTGCATTTCCGTCCTAGTCTAATGTTTAGCAGGTAGAAAAGGACGGCAATACAATTGCTTGATATCGATATTAGCGATATCTTTACGACGGCGGCGGTGTCTTTTTAGTACGGTTATATAGATAAGAACTCAGGTAGTTTTAAAGGGTTGGGGATAGGAACGCAGCTAGGTTTTATAGGGACGTTCATGATTCATTCGTTGCTGTACTTTACATGTATTCGGGTGTCAAATGTGCTCTGTTTTCACGTCTCTACTTGGCTATTGAACAACAATTTATGATTGGATTTTGTTATTTAGTGTGTTTCTTTACGCGTTTTTTTTACATTTGTGTGGAGCGTTGGCCGACTGGGGCGACCTGATCCATATAAAAAAACACGTTATATAAAACATTCCTAATATTCTGTAATCAAAACACAATACCTACCTATTACGCCCTTAAAAGGACCACCACTATTTTTTGTTAAACCCTGTATGTCGTTAAAACTGTTTGCCAACGCGTATGTTAACATTGCCAATACAATCTCGGAATCCCGGAACAATATTTAAAATATTATTTTTAAGAAGCCAACTCCATCCTTGCTTAGCTTTTTCCGGGGTTTTGCTAGAAGTAGGTACAAAAGCTTCCGAATTTCCGATCCCTGATAATGAATCAATTAGTTATACAAAAAAACAAACAAATATTTTGAACATTGCGACTGCGGCGCTCAAAATTTTGTCTCGCTTGCTCGCTAATGTTATTCTTTCGTATTTTATTACATAAAGTAAAGATATGTTAATTAAAAGAAAATGGATGTGTAACGACCAACCTGTCAAAAAAGAGACCCGTCTGAAAATCAGCGCTGGGTATATATTTATGCACATATATCAAGCAAAAGGCTAAGACAAGTACCAAAATCACATGCTCACCTAATTTGTGCATGTTTTTCTTTTTTTTCTTGTGTAATGAAGTGGATTGTGTATTTTGTTTTTCTCTAATACAATTTTGTTTTCCTGGTAGTTTTTTAAGTTATTTCTTTTTAATAAACCATGGATTGATGAATTGTCCCATATTTTAATCTAATGTCCTGTCAACGCTGTTGTCTCGAAAATTAGGAAATCGAATCTGGCAACCCTACCACGACTGGACAGCAAGCACGCCTATTTTTCCCTGTGTCCTCACCGTAGAACCCGCCGAACTCCCGCCATATCCTGAAGTCGGTGTCGGAGGGCACCAGCCCCGACGAGAACAGGAACTCCCCGAAGGACTGCGCCGAGGGACGGCTCGTGGACCTGGCGTACGCTTTCACCAGCCGCGGGTCCAACACCTCCATGAAACCGTACGAATGCCGGGTGTGTAATGATGGGTATAAAAATAAATAGTATAATTTCATTCGCTATAACAACATTTGATGTATTTTCAAGGTATATAATCACTCATTGTATATAATAAACGTTTGTTATAATCTCAATATATATATGTTTATTTCGTATAACTATCATCGGATATAACACTTATTTTGTATAATCATTATATGGTATAATGCTCATGTTACATACAAGTTATACGTCATAACTATCAAATTAATATTTTATTATGAAAAGAAAATGTAGCAAACATAACGGTTTGCAAATTGTACTATGTAAGTATATATTAGGAAGTAAAAAAGTGTTCGGTTCTGGCGCCTTGCCAGCCGCTGCCGCGGCACGCTCGCATCGCTCGCTCGGCTCGCGCGCTGTAGAGACGTAGTTCAACCTAACACTCCTCCTCGCTTCGCTCGTCGTCGTACCTACAGCGACCTGCCTTAGATTCTACCAAAAAATATTATGCTAATTGTGCATTAGAACAAATTAGCATTATATCATTTGTTCACTATAGGAAATATGCATTATCTTTAAAGTATAGTATATAAGTATAATATAGTAAAGTGTTATATTAAATGTTATTATATCAAATGACAATTATATAAAAAGATAATTATATCGTATGTAAATATATTAAGTGTTGTTATATGACTCAAGAATTATATGAAAAGAGTGTTATTACAACTGATATTATTTCAAAAAAATTTATAGGCATCGTTACGCACCCACGAATGCCATGTAAATAGTTATTTGTTATGCAAGGCTGCAAAGTTGTTGTTTGGCGCAAGTGCTTGTATTGAAAGCCGAACTAAGGAAGGATTGTAAGATTGAAGGCTTCGCTCATGGTTCAAAAGTACAATCCTGAGCATAGCGAGGCTTTCAAGGCACGAGACGCCAAACAATTTTGCTGCCGAGCGAAACAACACAACTTTTCACATCACCGGCTCGAAAAGGCTTGCTTTATCGCTCAAAACCTGCGCCCAAAAGTCCATTTTATCCGCTAGCGTGGAAAGAGTTTTGGAATTTGGAACGTGACGGTCAATCGCGAGATCCAACTTTTTTCTATACAGAATGAGAGGTGCGTTCAGAAACTGATGGTTTTATGCCAATAATTAATTGTTATTATTTTGATGAAATAAAATTAATAATACCTATTCTTTATTATCTATTGATTCAGCATGAATTAAACATCCGTTAATCTGTTTTTTTTTCTAAGATTAAAATATGTCCACGAGATAATATGGAGTTTTATTAATTTATTTATTTATAAATTTATCAATTTTACCTGCGGTGGTCTTGCAGCGACGCGAAGTCTTTTACGTCTGAGATTGTCTATCCAGACAAGAGCAAGAAACAGACATATAGTTTGCGAATGTTAATAGTTTTGTAGCCCATGGACAACAATTTTGTACGGCGCTGTGTCTACCGTTTCATCAGCAAGTTTTCTTTGATTTGGGAAATTTCATACAAAATATAGATAAGAAATACAATTACAATAGACAAGATAAACTGAAAATCAAGTAAAATTTGGCAAACGATCGACTATAGGCTCTGAGTATATTGGCTTTTTGGTTGTTCTTTTGTTATCAGAATTTACTTTCACTATTTCGTCCCTAAGTACCTGAAATAAGTTGGCTTTCCCATTCATGCCGGCCGCGTCCAAGTTGATCACCGCGCTGATGTTCCTGGCCCACCGGTGTTGCAGGAACGCGTGGCTGCCCTGCAGGCGGACAAACAAACATTTGACTGTATTCCATACTAGCTGCCCGCGCGGCTCTACACGCAAAGAACGCAGGCGGAAGAATATGTCTATCTGGAAACACACTGTGTTGAGTGTGGTACCTGCCTTGTCTCTGGCTGCCAACAAAACCAATCCTCAAACCAAGCTCCTCACCTCAATCATAAGACGAAGTTGCTTACGTTGCTCGTAGGTTTTCTCGGCACCATTCAATAAATTACATAATTCGGAGGGCAATGGTGGCTAACTTACCGTGTATGTTGAAACCTCAGGGTCTAAGTAGAATGGACGGTAAGAGACCGGACGGATTGGCAAGGGGTCGTAGTCTCATCACACAACGCGACGGGCAGGAGCTGCTGCAGAAAATGCGGCGAGGCCAAAGCAGGCAAAATATGCTAACTTGGAACCAGTGTACTCGTACGACTTTGTTCCAGTCGCACTAGAGACATCAGAGGCTCTAGTATAAGTTTTACCGAAACAAAACGTTACGACCGCGTTCGCGTTTAGCTGTCAAATCCCATACAAATTGAGGGTAAAACGCAAACGCGATCGTAAAGTTTTGATTCGGTAAAACTTATACTAGAGCCTCTGGGCCGTGGTGCGAGGAGGCAAAGTCGTTGGTGAAGGCGTTAGGACGACGTTTGAGGGAAAAGGGCTGCGAAGGGGAAATGCTGCCAGTATATATTAGGGATATTTTCGCCGGATACTTATCGGGCCTGGTATTCAATACCGTAATATTATTTTTCTTGACTTTGTCTTGACGAAGCATGTTGCTGATCACTGGTTGTAAATATATATTATTGGACGAAGTTTGTTGCGGGTTCTCGCTCTGTGATCATTTTTGACGAAACCTGCGCTGTGGATATCTAACTTTTTGAATGGCTAATATGAATAAATATACAACGTGTCCCAAAACTCAACGATAAGCCGGCACCAGAGGATGGAGCTGCTTATGATTAGTCGAGAAAAAATAAGGAAAAAAATATATCTCAATTATTTTAGAAATTACAGAAAAAAAAAGAAATTCATCGAAAATCGACATCCCTAATGGTATTTTTGTTTTTGGAAACTTAAGTAGCCCTGCTATCTAACACAGTTCTTAAAAATACCATAATACATGTAGTTTTTACACAAAAAATAATCAAAAAAATCAATAATCAAAAAAAAAAATTGAGATATATTTTTTTCCTTATTTTTTCTCGACTAATCATAAGCAGCTCCATCCTCTGGTGCCGGCTTATCGTTGAGTTTTGGGACACGTTGTATAGCCTCAATCATTAATAATGCAATGTAGTTCTTTATACTGCGACAGTGCTGTCACTACATATCGGCACTTAATAGGACTCAGAATCGTGTGCTCATTTTAGAGTGGCCATACCATGAGAGGATTCTCCTCAGCCCCGTTGAACAGGAAGACGATGTTGTGCTTGAACTTGGTGGTCCGCTGCGAGAGCCGGTGCAGCGTTTCCGCCATGATGGCGCAAAATGCCACGTTGTCGGACGCCCCTGCAACATTCAATAAATGTATACATGAGTTCATGAGTACCGCATCAGAAATGAGGCTATCCGCAGCGGAACCAAGGTAACCGAATCGATAGCCCTCCGTGGGAGTGGGCGGGGCACGTAGAACCGATGGCCGTTGGGGCGGAAAGGTTCCCGAGTGGCGACCACGTACCGGAAGGCGCGGCGTGGGTAGGCCCTCTACAAGGTGGACTGATGACATGGTAAATGTTGCGGGAGTCCGCTGGATGCGGGTGGCGAGGGATCAGTCACTTTGGCACTCTTTGGGGGAGGCCTATGTCCAGCAGTGGACGTCTTTCGGCTGATATGATGATGATGATAGATGAGTTGGCCAGTCAACTATTTCTTGTTGCTGATTGTCATGGTTACGACTTCTGGAAAAGTCTCTACTATGATTTTATAGGGTTTTAATCCACAAAAAATGTGTTATTTCATTGATAAACCTATTCTATGGTGGGGCATCTCCTAAGCATACTTAGATGGTCATATTTAATAATATTTTTCAAAGGATTCGAATCTGCTTCTATTGTCTTCTTAGGATCTATTTACCGACAAAGTATAATCTCCGAAAGAAAGAGTCATTTCTTCGTAGATATAATATTAACAAATGTGTCAATATGTTGCTTTTTTTTCTGTATTAATCTCACTTGGTGCGTTCATTCAAAGCAAAGTACACGGGAAAACATAAAATGTTACGGGCAGGAACTTCTAGGCCTAAATACTGAAAATAGACCTTCTTACCTAACGCAAAAGGCACAGAATCGTAATGGCAATTGAGCAGCAACGTGGAGCCAAGATCGCCGTTTGCCTGCACCCCGCTCTCGCCGTCCAACAACGCAGCGATGTTGGAAACATTATAGTACCACACCACGTAAGGAATATTGTGGTTCAATCTGAAGTCACCTGCAAAAATAAATATAAAAATACAGAGAAACCATTTAAAAAATATCAACTGTGTTGAAGTAATTAGGTTGGATGTTCCTTTACCTATTACGTACGTGTGAAAACATGTGAGACCAAAAATGTGAGACTAAATTAATTTTACTATCCACCTGTAAATGATTTATGTGTAATTAGGAAGTTTTAGTTTCCAGCCGACGATATAAAGCCAAATGGGCATCAAACTACCTAAAATTTACCGGTTACACTCGATCATTTTTATTTATGAAGTTTTGATACGGGTTCCATCAGTCGTGGTCGCGGATGACTGTCGACTCAGCTAGTTGTCAACAATTTGGGTACACAAAATATAAACATATTTTAGAGAAAGAATATCCTTATTTTTTTTTGACAAAGCACGAGAATTTATTGTATGGCAAATATTACGAACTGGGTACCATAGAGCAAACACCAACAAAGGTGTAGTTTTGATAAAAACTGCCAGTTACTGGTCACCCTACATATAGTATAGAGCTTGTCATCCGTCATTTGGTCCTACAAAGGAACACGGCACTCACCAGAAGCGAACTGCCAGTCAATGGTGACTGGTATCCTCGCGTCCCTGGTGACATTGTACAGCAATGCTTGCAGCTCCTTGGTTTGGTCTAGATGGTACTGCGTGCCCGCCACGCGAGGCTTGTCACCAGTTATTTGGTACAGATACTGATTCGCCGATTCTTCGCTGAAGGCTATGGCGTTCTGTCAACGTAAGGATAATTTAACGACACGTTATTCCCATATTTAGTGTAGGTATTCCAAAAGAGAGAGAGCACCAATTTATTAATACGTACTAATATACGTAATAAAGATAAAATGTCTGTGAGATAGTAGCTTTATAAGTTTGTTTGTATGTAATGAGCAATATCTGTAATAAATATTTTATCCCGCGTATTAGTCTTCATTATTTATAAGACACGGACGAAGAAGGCACGCGGGAAGCTATTCGTAAATAAGTTAAGTCTAAATTATTAATATTAAGTTGACCGAATTGCATCACTGTAGTCCATTCAAAAAGCAACTCTACCAACCGAGGTAAAAGATTCAAATTCCAATGACATAATCTCAACTATAGGTACCTGTTCTGATTTAACTAGGTTCGGTAGGTCACTTCTATGTTACGGGTTGCACCAAGTTACGATTACAGACCGGTCAACATGAAATATGGCGCCGGCAGCTGTCATCCCATAGAAACTTGTCAAGCATCAGATTTTAACGAACACCGCTTACGATTACTGTCGGCTTGGTGCAACTTAGGTACCTTAGGGTACGCAAAATAATAATGAAATGAGAATGACGATTCTTGAAAACCATTTTTATTTCAAAGTCCAATATCTCAAGAATGGCTGAACAGATTTTGATGACACATGGCTAAGAACGCTCGGGATAAAATTATCTATGACACAAGAAAAACCGCATTCAAATCGGTCCATCCGTTTGGGAGCTACGATTACCAGAGACAGATACACAGATGGACACGTTAAACTTATAACACTTTTTGCGTCGGGGGTTAAAAAGTTAAATCACTATGTCATCTCATGCGGTGACTGATCTGGTTGGATTTCATTGGAGTTACGCTTCTAATATAATGACTACTCACCGCCCCGGTGACCTCGGCGTCAGTGACAGGTCTCGGCATTTCATCCTCCACCAGCTGAGTCAAATAAGCCAGGAGCAGGTAGAAGCCCAGCACGATGAGAATGTACGGGCTTGGGACCTGTTTCATACAATATCATACATTACTACGAGTACATGTATCCATATACTAGAGGTAGTGCAATTGGAAACTTTCCTGGGTAAAAAAATATAATTCTATTTACTTACTTCCTTCGTCATTAAGATTATCAACAAATATTGGACACGTACTTTTTGTATGTCAATAAAACAAAAATATAAGATAATATATAGCCCTTAAAGTTTTGCGTGACGTCACATTATTCTAAACTGTACAATAATGTGTATTGACGACCGCTTTAGCCTAGTTGGTAGTGACCCTGCCTACGAAGCAAGAGGTCCTGGGTTCGAATCCCGGTAAGGGCATTTATTTGTGTGATGAGCACGAACATTTGTTCCTGAGTCATGGATGTTTTCCATGTATTTAAGTATTTATTTATGTATATAAGTATGTTTAACGGCGTCTAGTACCCATAGTACAAGCTTTGCTTAGTTTGGGACTAGGTCGATTTGTGTAGGATTGTCCCCTAATATTTATTATTATTATTTTGTTTCTTGAAATTTCTGAGCATTTAGGTAAATACCGGTGTAATGGGAAGCACGGGCCGAAGCCCAGTGCATCTCATATACCTATTAAGTTCTAACTAAGACAGAAGATCTTGATGATGATGATGATGATGATGATGATCGGAGAGTTGTTCTATGTTATGGCTCTCGGGTGGAAAAAGAGTATCTGATTGATGTGCTCGGGTTTGTACGTTATACTGAGTGAATCATTCTGTAGGAATTTTCTGACTATTGTGCAAGTGTTTAGGATTACAGCTTTCTGCATTACAATATAAGAAAACGGTGGCAATGACAAGGTTCTGATAGAGGTATGCAACTGTTGAGGGATGACTCCTGTAGTGGACAACACGATGGGTACTATGGTGACGTTTCTTAGTTTCCATATTCTGGTTATTTCATCCTTTAAATCTGTATATTTGGTTAGTTTACCAGCTATGTACTTTGTAAGTTATGAGTGTTTGGGATTGCTACATCAATTAAAAGAGCTGTCTTGTTGATCTTGTCTATTACAGTGATATCCGGTCTATTGAAGTGTGTAGTTCGGTCTGTTAAAATGGTTCTATCGAAGTACATTCTGTGGGTTTGGTTTTCTAGCACGTTTTCGGGCGTATACTTGTAGTAAGGGATGGCTGGCTGAGGAATCAAGTCATATTGAATCCATTATTATTATTAAGTGACGTCACACGGAACTTTAACGGGCTATATCTTCATCATTTTTTGTTTAATTGACAAACAAAAACATACGTGTCCAATATCTTTTGAAAATGTAATTGACGCGGTAATTTTTTTCTGAAAAGTAGCCAATTGCAAGCAAAAGAGCATGCGAGTAGAAAAACGTTAAAAATAAGAAGTTGGTTTTACATGCAGCATGCTGTCAAGCGTGTTAAGACACAGGTTAAGCTGGTAAAATCTACACATTGGAGGTAAGGTTGTACGACTAAAATTGGTTGATTTCGTGATCGGATATTATGCACATATGTTTACTAAAGACCGTCCGGCGTGCCATATTCACAAACAAGGTGTCTTATATGGATATTTATGATGTGTATGAGAATAAAAGTCCAATCAGTGACAATGACGACGATTATTGAATTACGTGTTACGCTAGTAGGTATATCTTTGATCTTTGTGCCAATGGTAAAATCCAACATTTTCAATTATTCACGTCATACATACTTTCGTGGAGTAATGGCTACCTATCCCCGACGAGTAGGTAGTTATTAACTTATTACTCTTAACTCTTGATAATAACGAATCTCGTCATCACTACTTACAGTAAAATCAGTTAGGAGCACTGTCTGCCAACAAACCGCACTGTGGTTTGGCGGATTTGTATTTAGCTTTAAGTATGTAAGAAAAAAAAAATAAACATTTATTTCATTTTTTTTTTCATTTCATTTACACATCGCTCTTTGAGGCCTTTTTCACAAAAAGCTATGACAGGATACGAATGGTACTTAGCATTCCGAATTTCAAAATTACATAAATGTAGAGCCTGGGGAATATGGGACGTATGTATCTTCTTCCAGATTCATTATTCTGGCCAGGTGAAAAGCGCCTATAGAGTTAGTCTCCACGCAAAATATATACCTTGTACCTACTCGTAACCTAAGGTATTTATATAAGAACATCCACATCACATATATTACATGATTGGCTTAATTTAATCTTAAAAGGTATTTGCTACTGATATATTCGACAATTACGGTGTACATAGCATTGAGTGCAAGGTAGAGAGAATGTGAAATGATTGAAACCAAACTAATTTCTAGAGACGCGGTAGCGGGGCTAGGGTTGCCAGGTGTCCGGCTAAAGCCGAACATGTTTGGCTTTTTAGGGCCGTGTCCGGCCAAATATTCACTCGTCCGGCCTGTCCGGCTTTTGTTAGGCTTTTTACCTGGCGGCCGCGTAACAGATTGTGAAGATGTAGATTTGTTTTCTTTTAAATGTTATGAAATTACATTTTTAAGTATTATGAGAATGTGTAGTATTATTTCCGGTCCGGCTTTTAGAACGTAATGTCCGGCTTTGAAAAAGCTATACTTAATTAGCGTCCGGCCTTTAGGGTAAAATGTCCGGCTTAATTAAGTGCCGAGTCCGGCTTTTGTATTTTTCCACCTGGCAACCCTAAGCGGGGCAACACTTATTTTGTCGTCGAAGTCAACAACCAAGGCATATATCATAATATTGAACTTGGCTCTCGTTTCACATTTATGTTTTTGATGGGATACAACTCTACGACGCGCATTCGCCCTGATCATTTTTTTTTTGACAGTCAATGTGTGCAATTACCTACTCTATATCGTGATTCCTGCTGGAAGCGTGTGAACAATCATAAGAAAAGTTTAACAATAACGTCCATTGTCCAATCATGTATTGGACTAAACAAGAAGCGCAGTCAGACAAGTGAATTAAAATGACACGGTTAAGGCAATAACAAACTGAAATCCTAATAACCAACCATCACCACTAGCTACCTACCTAATCGTGATGCGAAATTGTGCCTGATATAGTACTGATATTTTGGTGTCTCAACACTTACTTGAGACATCGGAATATAAAGGGCAACATTATATGACAGGTCGGGAGTTCCTATATCGATCATTAGTATGGGAAAAGCATCGATATCTAATTAAGTTTATCGATACAGGAACTCCCCACCTGTTATAAAATGCGGCCTTTGAAATTGCGATGTCTGCGTATTTTTCATAGTACAAAAAATACAATTATCTAAAAGCACCTATTGTGTCAGTATAACTATATGTAACTAACTACTCAACTTCTCTTAAATAATTTATTTATTTATTTATTTATTTGAAAACATGTTTACATGCCCTTACAGTTAGGTATCCAATGCGACATGAAACTTAGAATTAACAACATATACAAACAGGAACATACAGGTTATTACAAATAACAATCAGGTACAACCTAATAACACAAATGACTGGCACTACTTAATTACACTTTCACAGATGTAGGCCTCGCATCCATCATCTCACAGAATCTCAGGCATTCATTTCTCACAGACGCCCATCGCCACGCAAACAGGTCGCACTCGGGTGCTGATGCCAAGAGAGCATTCAAGTGTGTGAGGGCACGGAGCAGCGGAGAGTTCAGGCGCGACACGGAGCGTCGCGCTGGCAAAGCCAACAGATCGCGTCGCCGCGGTCTGAGGGCTATCCTGGGGATGTCTGGTACATGTAGTCGCACAACTCGACTCACCAATTCTGGACAATCCGAATCACCGCGCAGGGTCCGACACGCAAACGTCAATAAGCAAAGGTTACGTCTCACCTCTAAAGAGTTGTAACCTAAGGCCCCAAGGAGAAACTTCGTCGGATAAAGAAACGGGTAATAACCAAATATTTTCTTGTATAAGAACCTTAAAAAGGTCTTTTGTACCTTTTCAAGAAGAAAACTGTAGGTCGATTCGTAGGGATGCCAAACGATCGATGATGTCTCTAGCTTGCTTCTAACTAGCGCATTATAGACAAGCCTGATGGCAACGGGATCGTTAAAGTGACGAAGGTTGCGTAGCACGAAGCCCAGTCTTCGAAAGCAGCTTGTAGCAAGTGTTGAGATATGCTCATGAAAAGTAAGCCGCGTATCGAAGACCACACCCAGATCTTTAATAGAGCACACACGATTTATAGGCTCGGACCCCAGCACATATTGTGCATGCACCGGCATATGAGCACGGCTGAAAGTGCAGACGCAACATTTAGCGGGGTTGAACAGCAGCTTGTTTTCGGTGCTCCAGAGAAAAACCGCGTCGATGTCCCTTTGTAACGACTCACAGTCAGAACCTTGCTCCACTCCATACACCAACTTGAGGTCGTCTGCATATAGGAGACACTGAGCCGATCGAAGGACTGACCTGAGGTCATTTATCATGATCCCGAATAAGAAAGGACCCAATATGGATAATAGATCGGATGCAGCTCCAACAATACGAGTAATATGTGCTACACATGACCCTAAATGTCAATAATTTATATACCAATTGCTGCTAACTGTAAGCAAGCACCGATATCATAATGCACAATCCAGTGCAAAAATATATATCTAATTAATCCTCTCATAAATATCCTAAATCCTTTAAGTCGCCCACTTAAGAGCCATGTGGCATATTATACAATGAAATTTTCCGATGCACCCTTATTTTTGCACTTGACCTTACTAAGGTGACTATAGGATCAGAACACACCACGACTAATGTACATCCTTGTAAAGTACCTACGGTACGTACCCTACGTAAAAGTAGAACAACTGCTGTTCTTGCTAGAATGCACTATTAAGAGGCCGCAGTAAGCTCGGCCGAATTTCACCTTCCCAAACAAACGTAGTTACGCTCTCATTTTAAAACTACGGGTTGGATTGTGACGAAACTTTGCATATATACAATGACATGAGGTATATCTATGTCTGTAATTAGTTTATATGGTTCCAATTTATAAAACAAACGAAATACAGCAAAAACTAGTTTTGTATGAAAAACTTAAATTCGCTGTATTTTTTTTATTATGGTATCTGAACCTACATAAACTAATTACAGACATAGATATACCTCATTTCATTGAACATGCAAAGTTTCGTTACAATCCAACACGTAGTTTTAAAATGAGAGCGTAACTACGTTTGTATGGAGAATCGAGCTTACTGCGGACTCTTAAACCCCTAGTATGCTTACAAAACACGGATCCGACCCAAACATTTGAACCTATTGTTTTACATCTCAAAGTCATCATTTGATTGGACAATTTAGACATTCGCATACAAGGGGTTAAGATTACTAAATTAACAAATGAAAACGTGATGTGACGTGAAACATGAAGTAAAGCATACATTGGTAATATCTAGGGTCCGGATATGTGGTAGCAAATTTCACAAAGACGGTAGTAGAGTCACCTAGATATTTTTACGATTAAATGAATAACGAATTAGCGATTTATCTAAGTATCTTAAATTTGTTATATATATCTTGGGAGTAAAAATTAAGAAAATTCCGTTTGTGAAGTGTCAATGTACATTTTATGTTAAGTTATCTTCCCACAAAAATGACAAGTTTCCGTCAACCACCGATGCAATTCTGTTCGCATATTTATTTATTTATTTCTTACACATTACATGTATAGGCTTACAGTAAAGTACCAAGGCGCCCACATTGTTAGACTAAATTTAAAATTTTGCTTAATAATTTAAATGAATACATCACCAGACTTACATACTAACAGTACAATACAATACAATATAAGTACTACATTTACGACTTTGCACTCTAACAATGTGGGCTGTCTAGTCGATTCGTCTACTGCAAAAATAGCTTAATTATTCACATAGCTTATTCGGACATGACGTGTTCTTGTAGAACAACGCATCATGACGTTTTTTTTTTGTATTCATATTCAGTTTGATTTATTTTAAGTAGGTAAAGAACTATAATTGTAATTAGTTTTTTTTGGCAACAAATGACTGACTGTTGAGTTTGTTTCGGCGTTTCTTCTTAACAGTGGTCTTCTTTTTCAGACGCTGCAGAATTTGGTCTTGTAAAAGTGCCATTACGGCCTACTTGCAGAATAAAATTCATTTATTAGGTACATTTAAAAATAATAATAATAATTACAGTAAAAATATATAACTGATAATAGAATTTGCATTTGATCGTGTTCCTGTAATCGTTCGTCTAAAAATATAAATGTAATAAATAATGTATACATTCAGTTGTAAAATGTTAGTAAACAACAACGGCTCCATTCCTCTCTGTGTGAAATTTGCTTACACTTGCCCGGGCGCTAGACTGATATCGCAATCGTGAGACAACCACCACCGAAACGAATACCTGCACGAGCACAGATTGTAAGCGCGGTATCAGTCAGCTAGTACCGTATCATATGAAGCATTATTAACCCGTTGCCAAGGCTTCTCTCCCCGGTCGTCCAGCTCAGGAACCTCATAGCTTATGTGTGGGCGGGGCTGGAAAAATAGACCTTATCATCTATGGTATAAAATTCAGTCAACACTAATTTCAGCCAATCAAAATTTATGGCTTTTAGCTCCTGTAAAACTACCAATAAGAACAGAGCATTCAGTACCGAATACATCATTTTCTATATCAGTACATGGATCATACGGGATAGGTCGTAATGTGGTGGATAAGATAACAATTTGATCCAGATATTCTCGGGCTTAAAGCACTTGTCCCACCGACGGCGAGTAGCGAGTACCTACTCTCATAGTAATTCTTACTCGCTTTTACTCGCGCGAGTAAGAATGACTATGAAAGTAAGTACTCGCTACTTGCCGGCGGTGGGACAAGTGCCTAATACTATCGATCTCGATTATCCTTCATTATAAAAACTACACTTTTCTACAAAAACTAGGTTGTAGTAGAGCGGTCACTTGTAACTAGTAAAGGACATACTAATTAAGAAATAGCTAGACATGTCATAATTAGGTATATCCAACATTTATTGCCTTTCATTGAAAAATATAACTTTAGGGAAATAATAAAAAAATAGGTTCTCTATTGTATGGGCAAAAATCATTTCCCAAAGTGTCACTTCCCAAAAAATGTTTCCCAAATGATCATTTGGCAAAAAAACACTAGTCAAATTATTGTTTCGCATTATATCACTTGGCAATATCTCGTATGGCAAAATATTACTTCGCAAATTATTGTTTGGCAAAGTTTTACATAGTCAAGGTTCATTTGGTCAAACGTATTATTTAGCATAACATTCTTTTCCCAAATTATTGCATTGCATACGATTTCGATCCTAATTGTGTAGTGCATACGAAATCTATTTGAGTGAGATTACATAATTTTGCTAAGCGGGTAGTTTGTACAAAACAAAAGTAAATAATTTACAGGTAAGTTTATGTTCTTTTGTACTATAGGTACTTAGCTAACAATATATTATAATGCAAATAAGCAGCATGCATGCAAGCAAGCCCCGAGTCGGTTTCGCCCTTTTCATCGAGAGTCTCCAGCGAATCGATGCCACCCCGCTGCGCGGGGTGTCTATTTCTGGTCTGAGGGACACAAGTGAACCCTAACCTAACCGACCAAAAATAGAGTTCGCTTAAGACAAGCCATTTTTTCCACCCTGGTACCTAATGTGCGAAATGAAAATTTGAACAAATGTTTTGTTTGGAAAACTATATTAGCCCGAACAAAGTGTTTGCTTAATAAACTTTTGTCTTAATAACACTTGACAAAGCAAAATTATGCCAAATGATATTTTGACCAAATGAACAAAATGCGAAACAAAAATGTGCTATTTGTTCGTTTGGGAAATGAAACTACTGCCACAAGTTTTCTGGGAAGTGAAATTTGGCGAAAAATATTTTGCCGAAACAGCAGGATACCAAAAAAATATCACTTGACCGGGCAACCAGTATTATTATACGTTTTAACGTTACGGAACTGAATTAATCTGCCATAAATTTAAGTAATAGGTACTTTTAATTAAAACATCACGCGGAAAATCACAAATCACCATACATTTTTGTACGCCTTGCCCATTTTACAATGCGATAACGTTAATTGTACGGTCTTAGCGGCGAACGCCCCACTGACTAAATTTATTGTTTTTATCTTGACTTCCTCAAATGTGATTACGGAACGATATCTCTCAAATCAATACGAGTTCCGTTGCGTATGCGACATCTTTATTTTAGTTGGTTACGGTGTAATTACAGTGAGTCTGAACTGAAACTGAATTATCACACGAAAATCATATTATGTCGTTAACTCAGGTGTATCATCGTCATCATATCAGCCGACAGGTGTCCACTGCTGGACTAATGTCTCCCCCATATAGTGCCAAAGTGACCGGTCCTGCTCCACCCACATCCAGCAAACTCCCGCGAACTTTACCAGGTCATCAGTCCACCTTGTGTGGGGGGTCTGGAGGGGCTACCCACCCACTCAGGTGTAGGTACCTATTTATATTCTAATAATATTATAATGCTACAGTGGACCGCAGAAGAGTAACTGAAGGAACATGGATAATAATGGCAAAAAGATAGCGAAAGGACGATACATGGATAACACACAAAGGCAAAACATGAAAGTACTCACACTATCAGTATAGTTTAAGGTACTAGTCCGTTCAAATTAATAAGTTCCCCAACGTTAAAAAAAATGCCGATGGGCTTCGCAAGGTTTCCTGCAAAACTGAACCCTAAAGATTACAATGACTCGGAATACACTGATAATTTTCATCGAAAAGCCGACCATTCGGTACTTGCTTTCCACTCATATTTTACACGCGTTAGCCAAGGATAACCTTTATTCGTCAGTTTTATTAAAAAGTAATGAAAAAAACATCCTAAAAAGAGACTTTTTAACTTGCTATTCTTACGGACCTCTTGTAATAAATGTTTATATTACTAAATACGATCATCCGATTGTGTATGACGGACGTTTCTCATTTCCAGAAATAAAATAAACTATAAATTATGTGTATAAAAAATTGCATTGTGCCGTTATTTCCACAAAAGGAGATTCGCAATTCGAGCTTGTCATTTGTGCGAGTAAGATTTTATATTTAACCGTCTTCAAAAAAGTTGAAGTTTCTCAACTCGTCAGAATCTTTGATTTTTTTATGTATGTTCCCTGAATAGTCATCAGGTCAGGAACTGATGATGGAATCCTGGACAAATCGATGGAACTCTTTAAATTTTCTAGGCACATTTGAAGCGATTTGAGTATGTTCATCAGCCGAGTTCATAAATACATATATGTTCCCAAAAGTTAAAAATATCCATGCAACCGTTCACAAAAACGTCGAGTTCACATAGTTTTGATCACTTTGCCCGTGCACACATTTTCGAACTCGCCTGTAGGTACACGTGGCTTGGCGGAGTACTGTATTGAAGTTGAAAAAATACCTAATTGTATTTCTATTGTTTTCAAAACTGAGATACTTATGTTTTGAAGAATCGTCGGATTTCCTGGAATATTTATAGTGTTACGTAATGATTAATGATACCTATGGAAGGTACACTTCCCGGTGACGTTAATGGTTTGTATCCAGTTGCCTCGCTATTCTGTAACGTGTTTTAAGCTGACCTCAACGCTCACCCAAAAATCAGACGACCGCTTTAGCCTAGTTGGTACCTAGTGACCCTGCCTACGAAGCAAGAGGTCCTGGGTTCGAATCCCGGTAAGGGCATTTATTTGTGTGATGAGCACGAATATTTGTTCCTGAGGGTTCGGTACCAAAGGCCTAAGTTGCATTTAGTCTTGGCATTCAAAACATCTTAGTAGTACACTGACCAAGTGTACAAAATGACTTTTTTGTATAATACCACGGTTACAAAATGGTCTTAGTTTCAGAAAGACTTACGTAGCAAAACGTCTAGGTCGTGAAAATAACCAATAAGCAGAATGACTCAATTGTGTAACGTCTTGATTGTATTAAGGACTATGTTATCAAATGATCTTGTTTGATTAACGTCTTAGCTATAAAATGAGCCAGTGTTAGAAACGTCATGATTGCTAAACGACTTCATTGTATGAAAAATGACTAGGTACCTAACCGTAAATTAACTAAGGAGGTGATAGTAAAATAAAGTATTGTTATTTGACAATCTGGACAAACTGCTACTAAGACATTTTTTATATTTTACGATATAACTACGTAGTCTTTATGCTATCAAGACATTCTATAATATTGGCCACGAAGATTATCCAGACCATTTACCTATTAAGACATTACGACTTTAAGTCGTTTTACAGCCGAGTCATTCCGTTTACTAAGGCTTATAGCAATGAGGGCGTTTTACAGACCAAGACATTTTGCTACCCAGACAATTTACAACCTAAGATGTTTTGAATGCCAAGGCTGAATGGAACTTAGGTCTTTGGTACCGAACCCTGTTTTCTATGTTTTTAAGTATTTATTTATCTATATAAGTATGTTTATCGTCGTCTAGTACCCATAGTACAAGCTTTGCTTAGTTTGGGACTAGGTCAATTTGTGTAAGATTGTCCCCTTAATATTTATTTATTTTAATATTTAGGTATATCGTAACGCCGCTAATATAACTAATCTTTAGGGAGAGGTCTTATTTACTACGAATTAGTAAATAATAACAGCAAGCGAACGAAAAAAACCATAGTAGTCTAAGTAACGCCACAAAATGGCCCCACAGAATGGGTGCTACTGCCATTACGCGGAGATGGGGCCGGGGTGACAAAACGATGCCAGGCAGCCGATTAGTCAAAACACGCGCATAGCGGGTTTTATGCACGTTTTTACGGAGAAATTTGTATTTTTGGTTCGCTGGTATCAGCCCTGAGCGAGGGCGCGAGGCTGCGAGCGAGGAAAAAACCGCGAAAAGCGTTTACGCTTACTTTAGTAACGTTTACTCAGTAAATCTTAGTATGCTGAAACTTGGGTGTACAGTTTTGAGCAAAACAACTTTTTTACGTTAACTAGCGAGTAATTCATCAATTCATCATCTATAGCTCCAATTAAAAGCGTGTTGGAGTTCATATTTCGCTAGATATGCGTCAGCGATTGGATCATAGCACTGGTTATGTTATGCTACAGTTATGCAAACTGTTAAGTAATCGTTGTTACAATCGGAGAAGTTTACAATGGCTGCCGCTTGGCTGCTCTTATCCCGTACAAGTTGTACAAACAAATTAAGAGGGATGATGTCTTATCCACAGCGATAAGTGATAAAATGTCATCTATGCTACGCCCCCGCTGGAGCCGGGTTCATACTTATCTGACGCCTGTCACAAAAGGAGCCTCACGTCAGAACGCATCAAATGAGTGTGAATCTAACTGTAGGCACTAAATCTATGAAATCGATATCGTTCGCTCGCGTTACCCCGACACGCACAACACAGACAGGCATGAATTCGGCACAAACGCGATCGTGATGAACTAACCGTTTCATATAACCATCATCATCCCCAGCTGTATCGCATAAAAATACTATCTGAATGGAACCAGCGTAAAGGGACTGGTAGTCATGCCCCAAAATAAAGTTTGATTAGCAACATACCATGAGACGTACGAAGGGAACTCTCGTGCACGAGTCCAACTCGCACTTAGCCGATTTTTTTACATGGGTTTGGGTAGCCTTACCTGAATGTAGTGTGACTAAACCAAATGGCAAACACAAAACAAAAGACATGTCACGAAATGGTACCTACTCAGCACATAACTATTCAACCAAGTTATTTTACCAGTTCTTATCCCCTATTACGTATTTCAACAAATACCTACTTACCTTCAAAAACGATTTCCGAATTCTATTCCCTAGACGCCACACGGATGTACGAGTATGTACGTGTGTTTATCATTAACAGTTGTCGTAAAACAATAAATACTATCGGATTGTAAAATGTAAATTCAGTCAGAGATATTACGGAATAAGCAGGCAAACAACATGCTGACTTGATGAATCAAATCTACTACAAGCTGACTAAGCCAAGCAATGGCAGAAGGCTTGATGGATCTACAATAGATGTGGTCTTGTTATATCAAAACTTGTAATCGAGTATGCATGCAGCTTAATCGTGACGCAGTTTAATATGGTCACGTTAGGAACACAGACGGAAAACGATTGAACTTAGTAGTCTGTAGACAGGTCAATTTAAACGGAAGCAAAAAAGTAAATTATGCAGTGCTGAACACGGTCATCAGCAATGAGCCTGAGGGGACCAACAGAGGAGAAAGCACCACCTATATGTGGGTTATACAGCTCATGAGTCCTTCATACTATATTCTCACTTTAATGGATTTTGGTTCAATTACTTATTGGTGGATTCAAAACTTACACTGATTTGAATGAGTTGTTCTATTTTATATTTGTCAGCTAGTATCCGATTAAGCTGAAATATCTGTGCCTCCGATGCTGGGTTCAACAGCGGTAGGTAGCCATCCAAACAAGTATAAACAATTTCTTTAAATATAGTTAATCCAATCATCACCATCATTAACTTAAAGAGCCGGGCGAATATTTTTATACTATTTATGAATAGGTAGAGTAATCGCTCTTTTCTTCTCTCTGCCACTGTTTTGAGCTCTTGTTATGACATTACATTAACTTTCTCTTAGCTTGGTCAATAAACGCACGTCTTGGTCTTCCCCTGCCTTCTATCTTTCCTTCAATTATAGTTTTTATGTAATTGTCATGTCGTATACTTCAGTGCCCTAACATTATTTCCTCTTCTGTTTTTCAATAGTTTTTATCTCCTCCCTCCTATAAAATTAAGAACCTCTTCGTTTGTCCTTCTTTCTGTCCAAAATACCTTCTATCCTTCTCCATGCCCACATTTCAAATGCCTTTTGTCTCTCTCTATCACGCTGGGTTGGAGTCAAAGTCTCACTTCCGTACAAAGCTATGCTTCAGATAGGTATTAACAAATCATTTTCTGATATTTCAAGATATTTTTGGTTTTAACATCTGCTTTTTGGCATTGAAAGCCTTTTAGGCCATAGTTAATCCAATATCTTGGCGAAAAACAATCGTCAGCATACTTATGTATATCAGCTTCTTTTTATGAAACACAAAAACAATCCGTTACTACGAAATTTGAATGGATATGGAAGGTATTACTTGTTTGTTATGTCACAAATCAAACAACGTCCTTATTGTTAGTTTATATGAATTTAAAAATCTTTAAATAGCAAACAATAAAAGATTGATACTATCCGAATATTTTTGTAATGTTTATCTCTGGCTAATGAAAATACAATTTATTTTCACTGTTGTCAAATATTATTTTATGTCACCGAGCTGATCTGATGAAGTGATGATGAAGACGGAAAATGTGGCATAGCCAAACCGTCGTGTAAGTTAGTGCTCATTACATAGAACCCTCAAAAAGGGTAGGTAGGTGCAAATAAAGTGCAGTCGGCAAAAAAAGCATGCATCATATATATTAAATAGTTCTGCGTATTAAAATTATTTTATTTTATACAAGTTGGTGATTCTTTAGGATTGTTTTTATTCAATGGCTATATACAACGTGTTTTTGGCAATTTCCTTTAATTGCAAGGGGGCATAGGTTAGATCAAATAAAGTTAATTTCTCCAAGACAAATAGTATCTTAACTCTTACTGTTATCAAGATATTGAATATTTAAATTTTAATCAGATTTGCAGATTTAGCCAGTTTAACTGTGGTGTCATAACAGCTTTTTAAATGTTGTAAGGTTCCTACACTACAAGAAGATTTACCAAGTGAATTCGTTCGATATTAGGAAAAAACTGCGTCGGAGGTACATTTTTTCTATTAAATGTGACTTCTTGGACCTTCTGGTCTTGAACCCTTGTACAATAAAACACTAACTGTTAATGCTACATTAAATTATTTTGTACAAAATAGAAAAAAAAATTTTTTTTTCAAGAAATGATTATAAATTAAATTAAATTAAATATTCATTTATTTCGAACCAAGTCCATATCATAAAACATTACAAACATTACACACATTAGGTACATTAAAACAATAAATAGGAATAAAATTAAAATTACAAATAAAATAAACTAACATAAAATCTTAAAATGTGACACGATTTGTAGCCATATGCATGGCGTTCCATCGTCCCACTATCGGACAATCCAGTCTGTCAATAATGGTATTCAGGAGGCTGCTGGTACTGTCCCGCACGCGACGCATCAGGGAGGCAACTCGTTTGCGCATTATTGCCTGAAAGCTATCCACACGAGCCTCTGCAAACATACCTGACGCACTGCAAAATCGAGGCAGCCCCAACAACACCCTAAAACCATTATTGTATTGGACACGTAAGGCATTGATAGATCTCTGCGTGCACTTGACCCACAGGCTGCAGGTGTAAAAAGTCTGGCAAAACGCTTTAAATAAAATTATTTTGACATCCTTCGTACACCGTGCGAACCTGCGAGCCAGCATATTGCTTCGAACTGCCAATGCCCTACGCTCTCTCTCCACATCAAGATCATCAGAGAGGTCCTCGGTGACCCAGTGCCCCAGATACTTAAACTTTGTGACTCTCCCCAAGTTTGAGCGGTGGTACGAATTTGGGTTTCATGTTCCCCGCATTGAACACAAGTAACTCGCTTTTCTTGGAGTTATATCTGAGACCATGGGCCGTCGCGTACCTCTCACAAATGCCGACCAAAATCTCCAGAGCCCCAATTGAAGGGCCCAGCAGAGCCATGTCATCCGCATAGCTCACATTGTTCATAATTTGGCCACCAACTGAGCACCCAACTCTGGCTCCGCTGAGCTCATCAATCAGGCTATTTATGTACAGATTGAAAAGCCGCGGAGAGGTCAAGCCTCCCTGCCTCACGCCGCATTCCAACCCGTACTCTTCCGAGTAACAGCCCGCCCATCTGACACTGTTTCGTTGGTTATGATACCAATATGCAAGAATATGGACCAGTTCTTTAGGAGTAGAGGTCTCCCTCAAGAGCTTATCCCACAGTATATTGTACGAAACAAGATCGAATGCCTTCGATAAGTCCAAAAAACACGCGTACACCGGAGTGTTCCGCGAAGTGTAGTAATTAACCGTGTGCTTGAGCCGTAATATTGCTGTCTCAGTGGAAAGACCAGGTCTGAAACCAAACTGGGCCTCATTCAGCTGTATACATTGAGCAAGTTGACGGTCAAGCAAACGGTCAAAAACTTTCGCTACCACGGTTGCCAGTGATATCGGACGATAGTTATTTTTGTCGGCAGCATCTCCAGTCTTGTCTTTCGGTATCGGTACAACTATGGTCTTCATAAGCTCCTGAGGAAGATATGTGTGGCCGATACATAGATTAAAAAACATCGCCAAAACTCTAGGCAGGTGGACACCAGCAAAACGTAGGTGCTCAACACTGAGGCCATCGTGACCGGGTGATTTTCCCCCCATCATATCCCTTATCGCATCAGTTACTTGCTTGGCGGTAACACGGTTGTACTTATCCCCCACCATAGCCTCAGCGTCAGACGATCCTAGCACCTTTCCCAACGGAGATTCCACCTTAAAATGTTCTTTAAATAGTTCGGCTATGAGCTTGGGCTCAGACTGCCCTCCTACACTAGCAGGCACACACGACCCAGATCCCAGCCTCTTTGTTTGCTTCCAGAAGCCCTTAAAGTCTTTAGACTTATGCCGTGTTGCCAATATATCCATCTTTATTTGTTCTTCGTTGTCTTGGCACCACTTCAACCTGGACTTAAAGAGCTTTCTGGTTTCACACATTTTATTGAACAAAGAACCAGAACTAGGTCTCCCTTGTGCTACCCAAACCTGGAAGCTGAGTCGCGCCCATCCGTGAGCCTCCTTGACATGCCTATTCCATCCCACTATCTGTTTTCGCCCATGACGACTCTTCGTAGCATCAAAGCTAATTTCCGCTGACCTTTTCAAGGCACCAATAATGGAATAAAATAGGCTATCAATAACCAAGTTATGCTCAGTATCGTAGCACATAGTATCTGCACAATTTGTACATTCCGCCGGAAAATCAATGATCTTCAGGTTGTCCCCGCATGCCTTATAGTAGGTATCAATCTGGAGAGCGTCTCTCTCACCCCACCGTACTTTATCTACTATTTTTACTGGAACAACGATTTTAGGAGTAAGACAACCCATTTTACAGTGAATCTCCAGCGGAAAGTGATCAGACCAAAATACGTCCTGACATACCCTAACATCCATAACACAATGCGAAGCTGCCTCTGTTACGACACAGTGATCTAGCCACCTCTTGCTGCCATGACTTTCACTAATGAAGGTATAGGTATCCGAAAACAAACCTAATTTGACCACGTCGGCACAAAGCCACCTCCGCTCATTACAAAAGCTAAGGAGTTCCTTAAAAAATAACTCGCTTGGGTGGGCATTAAAATCGCCAAGCAAAAACACAGATTCTACTTCACAACTGTCGATCACTGCATTAATCTCACTTAGCACCTCCGTGAATTCCGTTAGGTTTTCTACGCAGTTTGTAGGCATATATACCGAGAAAAATACAGCACTTCGCTCACTAACGCACACTTTGATAGCGACCAACCGATTACTTTTGCACGGGATGACCGACACTGAGGTGAATGCACCTTTCCGCCACATTAACGCTACACCTCCATAAGGAGGCCCTCTTAGTAAACCCGTGGAGGTATCGACGGCCGACTTGCTGGTAAATTCAAAATCTGGATCAATCGTTCCCACAAACTCCACATCATGGGAGTATAACCAAGTTTCCTGGATAGCTACGACATGAGCCGTTTTACAGAGCTGCCTTACTCCATCTATGGACCTTTTTATGGACTTACAGTTAAAACTTATAATCTTAGTTATTGTATCCATTACTTTATATATGCATTTGGATTAGCCACATGTGTTACGCTTCGATTCCGCAGTTTGTAGTCCACAAATCGACGACACGTAATATCCTCCGGCCACAGATTTTCATCCAGAAATGTATTTAGCTTACTTCTAGGTATATACATTTTATACGCTTTGTAGCTAGTTCGCCTCCTCATTTTTATTTCCACCAACTTAACAATAACACCGGTATTTTCCAATATGTACTTCGCAATATCCGTCATAGAAACGCCACTATCAACGTACGTAATAATATGATTAATAATGATATTATTGCTATTGTTTACATTGGGTAACTGCCCTGCCGATTGTGTGAGTGTGTGATGTTTTTGTGTCGGTTTTGGTGAACATTCAATCACAGCTGGTTCCATTTGCTTTGTGTTGTCTGGCAAGTGAGTTTCATCCTGCCCATCATCCTGAGTCCAGTTCACAAGACCAGATGGACCACTATCCATATCTAAGGTTTGATAGTGTAACGGATTTCTGTGACTACCTCTTTTTGTGTTAACAAAATTGTTTGCCTCAAAACAGTTTACCATTGATGCCTGTTTCAAATTTATTAACTCACTTTTTACTATATTTATCTCTTCTGTTGTCACATATTTTTCCTGGACTATTCTTAATTCTTCCTTTACTATAAGTATGTCCTTGAGTAAGCGTGAAACGTCAACATGATCGAAACTGACCGCGGGTAGCTTACGTAAGTCTCTCGCCACAAAAACTGGTACTAAGTCCGTAGGAGTGCATTTAATTAACAAGATAATATCTTTTATGTCTCTCTGCATTTTTTCATCTGCTTTTCCTTTACGCATAATCATTTTTTCCTTTGTCGCCACAGATTGGTATAGCAGACACTTAGCCGCCTCGATGTCTTTCAGTGAAAACGTTGTTACACACAAACGGATAATGCTATCCTCACTCATAATATTCACTTGATTATGAACAAATGCAAGCAGTTCGTTAATAACGACATTACATCCACTACATTTAACCACAGTACTCGTCATTTTTAGAGATGACGTTCAATGAGTCACGCGACAACACATGCGAGCACAACGACGCGCGTCAGCTGACTGCTATTATGCTAATTTGGTTTCTGTTAATGTATTCTGCAATATGCCGAAGTTAACGGAAATTCCCGCGAAGACCGTGTATAAAGTTTAACTACCTATTCTGTGGTTTCAACTTTTCTTTGTAATATTTTCCATGCCATGCCAACTCGGCTGCCCCATGGCAAAACATAGTTTCTATGACCACGTGTATGTGGCCAGAGGGGTAAACACGTTTCGAACGACCGTTAGGTTAGGACCAAAGAGAATATTGAATAGTTAGGGCAATTTAACTGTCATTTTCCTATACAAAAAGTGACATTTAGCTCTACCTGACGCGCGTCCAATGCATTACGTGATCGGCCAGCTGTTATCAATAACCGTTTGGAGTCAAGATAGTAGGGCTGTTAAATTTATTGCAACAAATCTTTATCTTTAATTATTTATGACATTTGGAGATAGCTGTGGTCTAGTACATAACAACATATTGTCCATAATACCTAGTATATTGACTTCTGTTCACTTGGGTCTTGTATTTCCGCAAACGTTGCACATTTAAAAAATCTATACTCAAGAAGGGGATCTACAGTCAAATTCGATGTGAACACGACTTTGATGATTTTATTGATCAGGATCAGGACATAGGGTTGCTGAGATATTACATATATGACCGACTGTCTTGTACCTAACACGAATATTCACGAAATGCGTACAAGTGATAAAAAAAGTAATGGTATGGCGTTGGCGAGTTCGAGTGGCGAGCCCGTACCGGAAGGCGCGGCGTGGGTAGGCCCCCCACAAGGTGGACTGATGACCTGGTAAAGGTCGCGGGAGTCCGCTGGATGCGGGTGGCGCAGGACCGTTCATTGTGGCATTCTTTGGGGGAGGCCTATGTCCAGCAGTGGACGTCTTTCGGTAGGTATGATGATGATGACGTTCGACAAATAGGTTTTCATACTATATTTTACGCCTCTTCTCGGCGCCTCTTTACGAATGGGGCTTAGCTAATCAGGCAAGTAAGGGAGTCAGCATCAGTAACAGCTGCTTTGGTGAGGTAGGGCAAATCAGCTTCTTTTTATGAAACACAAAAACAATCCGTTACTACGAAATTTGAATGGATATGGAAGGTATTACTTGTTTGTTATGTCACAAATCAAACAACGTCCTTATTGTTAGTTTATATGAATTTAAAAATCTTTAAATAGCAAACAATAAAAGATTGATACTATCCGAATATTTTTGTAATGTTTATCTCTGGCTAATGAAAATACAATTTATTTTCACTGTTGTCAAATATTATTTTATGTCACCGAGCTGATCTGATGAAGTGATGATGAAGACGGAAAATGTGGCATAGCCAAACCGTCGTGTAAGTTAGTGCTCATTACATAGAACCCTCAAAAAGGGTAGGTAGGTGCAAATAAAGTGCAGTCGGCAAAAAAAGCATGCATCATATATATTAAATAGTTCTGCGTATTAAAATTATTTTATTTTATGCAAGTTGGTGATTCTTTAGGATTGTTTTTATTCAATGGCTATATACAACGTGTTTTTGGCAATTTCCGTTAATTGCAAGGGAGCATAGGTTAGATCAAATAAAGTTAATTTCTCCAAGACAAATAGTATCTTAACTCTTACTGTTATCAAGATATTGAATATTTAAATTTTTATCAGATTTGCAGATTTAGCCAGTTTAACTGTGGTGTCATAACAGCTTTTTAAATGTTGTAAGGTTCCTACACTACAAGAAGATTTACCAAGTGAATTCGTTCGATATTAGGAAAAAACTGCGTCGGAGGTACATTTTTTCTATTAAATGTGACTTCTTGGACCTTCTGGTCTTGAACCCTTGTACAATAAAACACTAACTGTTACTGCTACATTAAATTATTTTGCAGAAAAAAGAAAAAAAAAATTTTTTTTCAAGAAATGATTATGCTAATTTGGTTTCTGTTAATGTATTCTGCAATATGCCGAAGTTAACGGAAATTCCCGCGAAGACCGTGTATAAAGTTTAACTACCTATTCTGTGGTTTCAACTTTTCTTTGTAATATTTTCCATGCCATGCCAACTCGGCTGCCCCATGGCAAAACATAGTTTCTATGACCACGTGTATGTGGCCAGAGGGGTAAACACGTTTCGAACGACCGTTAGGTTAGGACCAAAGAGAATATTGAATAGTTAGGGCAATTTAACTGTCATTTTCCTATACAAAAAGTGACATTTAGCTCTACCTGACGCGCGTCCAATGCATTACGTGATCGGCCAGCTGTTATCAATAACCGTTTGGAGTCAAGATAGTAAGGCTGTTAAATTTATTGCAACAAATCTTTATCTTTAATTATTTATGACATTTGGAGATAGCTGTGGTCTAGTACATAACAACATATTGTCCATAATACCTAGTATATTGACTTCTGTTCACTTGGGTCTTGTATTTCCGCAAACGTTGCACATTTAAAAAATCTATACTCAAGAAGGGGATCTACAGTCAAATTCGATGTGAACACGACTTTGATGATTTTATTGATCAGGATCAGGACATAGGGTTGCTGAGATATTACATATATGACCGACTGTCTTGTACCTAACACGAATATTCACGAAATGCGTACAAGTGATAAAAAAAGTAATGGTATGGCGTTGGCGAGTTCGAGTGGCGAGCCCGTACCGGAAGGCGCGGCGTGGGTAGGCCCCCCACAAGGTGGACTGATGACCTGGTAAAGGTCGCGGGAGTCCGCTGGATGCGGGTGGCGCAGGACCGTTCATTGTGGCATTCTTTGGGGGAGGCCTATGTCCAGCAGTGGACGTCTTTCGGTAGGTATGATGATGATGACGTTCGACAAATAGGTTTTCATACTATATTTTACGCCTCTTCTCGGCGCCTCTTTACGAATGGGGCTTAGCTAATCAGGCAAGTAAGGGAGTCAGCATCAGTAACAGCTGCTTTGGTGAGGTAGGGCAAAGCGAAATTTCATCCCGCTCCAATGTGGAGCAGCCCAGCTTTGGAAGTACCTCCACCTTGCAGAACACCACAGCCATAATAACAGTAACTGCTTGCTCTGTAGTAGTGTTGTGCTCCTGGAGGTGAGCAAGGTCGCCAGAGCTCCCAAGGATGTGTTGTGTTGAGAGCGAGGGCATTTATTCCTTCAGATGTCAACACGGCGAATCCTCAAACATATCAAGGGTCGGCAACACCCATGTTACTCCTTTGGAGTTGCATGCGCTTACCATCAGGCGGGCCGTACGCTTATTTGCCACCGTCGTTATATAAAAAAGCTCATGTAAAATCTCGCTTCCTTAAGTTTTTCGGTCACATCTCCTGGAAAGGCAATGCTTCCATTGAACGTATCGTGTTACCAGGGGCGGCTCACTCTGTGATCTGGTCGCGCCGCAACAAGTACATTTAGCCTACCGGCCTCAGGGGGTACCTATGTTAGCGCTATTCTATCGCAGCGCGTTGCGTGCGTACGCGTATTTATTCTGTGGTACGTCCTTAGCTGCTGTCCTTATATACTGTGCTGCTGTACACACTGGGCCAACGTTGGCGCGTGAGCAGAAGGCAGCTATGCGTTAGAGGGATAGGGCTATAATTCGATCTCTTTCGTCTACAGCCGGCATAAGAAACGCGGTAGATCGTCCATGCGATGGACCGACCAAATCAAAGCTGTAGAGGGCATATTGCATGAGTGCACCAAAATGACGACCACCAGAGCGAAATGGAGAGAGATTGTAAGGAGAATAACTGCCATCAATGCGACTACATGAAGAGAACGCGTTTTAATGTATTGAAACGATACTTATAAATACGAATCGTTTTACTTCGAACCTGAGGCCCTACCGCGAAACGAGAACGAATTTCGTTCTTATATCTCCCTCTCTGTTGCACTTGCTAGTTCGAGCGACAGAGAGGTTTCGTTTTCGTTTTCACTTCGCGGTAGCCCATCTGGCTATGAATTACTGAAACATACGTAAGAAAGAGCGCCTTTGCGTATAAGCATACTCGTATGTAGATTATATACAGTGTATTTTAGCAAGACGCATTTATCTTGATCATTTGAAAAGAATACAATTTTAAGGGAAATACAGTAAATATTTTGACTTTTCTGTGACGTACCTAGCTAATACTTATGTCCAAAAGTTCCAAATTGAGCAGATTTATCTCAGTTACGCAAATCTGTCTCCTGTGGCTTGATATCTCAAACTTTTGATATGTGGGTTATTTAGATAACAAGTTATCTCAGACGTAATCATGTTCAATCTTAGTTATTTCATCAATACTTACATAACTATAGCATAGCACAAAAGGCAATTTCAAAATATCACTTATTTCAATTACTAGGTACAGTCAAGTATAAAAATATGGGTCCATACAACTTAGTCATAAATATGTCCCATAACTCTTGTGTCGGCGGATTAAGGTTTTGGTACTTATTTATGAGAGGATGTTATCGATACATATTTTTGCACTTGACTGTACTATCAAATTATAGGCATCATCCTCCTAGCGTTATTCCCGGTAATGCCGCTAAAGGAGCCCGGGGTCCGCTTTGACACCTAATCCCAAGATTTGGCATAGGTACTAGTTTTACGAAAGCAACTGCCATCTGACCTTCCAACCCAGAGGGAAAACTAGACCTTATTGGGATTAGACTGGTTTCCTCATGATGTTTTTTAACTATACAAGCTGTATGTATATTTGCCTGCATAGATATTTGGTATGCAAGGGGGGGGGGCGCATTTTTATAGAACTAGCCGACTAGCCATAGGTCATATTAACTCACTGCTTGGGAATATTTAAACACAATATTAAAACATTCATTGATTAATTATTGATATTACAAACATCAAAGTGCGGATGTTAGATCTGTAATCACAATTTTTTTTAATGCATTTAGTATACAAATTTTGGCTCAGGGAGAGTTAATAACCTGGATTAACACATAGGATATTTGTACCCCAACGAGGAGGGAAGTAAAAATGGGATACACACGGACAAAAAAAAACTAAGTAATCAAATGAAATGTAGGTATATCAATCCTTCCTGGAGACCAAGGCAAAATGTTTTTGTTATTTTTATTAATTCAATAACAATAGTCCAGTAGTGTTTGCAAGTCCATACTAAATGCTGACCCACATATGGGTCGGCGGGAGAGGAGCGGAGCATAGGTACAAAAGTGTGCTATAAGGAAAATAGTAATTGATTTAGTCATTGTCATTTGGGACAGCTCCTAAGTCAAAAGGTTTCAAGATTGTTATAGCTTTAACATTTAATTACACTATTTTTAATTTTGACTACTTTGTCAAAACAAAATTGATACAGCTTAATGATTTTAGTTACCACTCTAAGTAGTGGATCATTATAATGTTTCAGTTCGATACATAAATATGTTCAAAATGTATAGTTACTAGACTCACCCAACAGATGAAACTGAACGGAGACATATATTTAAGCCTGTATGATTAATAAGTAATGTAGAGCCAAAAGGCTTTCACATGTAAATAAAAAATATACAGTGCTACAGTCACAATCACAAGTCATTTAAAATTGACACTGTCAATCAAAAGACCAAAGTTTTCATTTAAAGTCCACAGACATTCAAGAAAACTTTTGCGCAACAGTAAAATTCAGATTTAATAAGATGAAGCACAGATGTTACAAACAATTAAATACATCACACCCCAATATTAATTAAAAATACTCATCACTGCAATTGAATTATAAAATTATTTATTAGGTACCTTGGTCCTCTTCTTTACTTTTAATTTATCATCTTGATCACCTTCGAACTTCATTTTATTTATTTCGGGATCACAACACACCGGTATATTCTGCAAATGGTGCAAAGTTTTTTTAGTCCTATTTTTACACAGACTTAGCTTTCGCACCCTTTAACCGGCTATTAAAAGTTCGCATCCACCTAATGCATCGCGTAAGACTGGATTTGCCGCGCTAAAATTGTCCAATAAATTAAAACTTGCTAATCTCTAATCTTGATTATTACCGAATGAAAAGTTTATTTGACTTGTGAGAATATGAGAACGAACATAGAACGAATTCGATTCGATATCGATAGTATGACATTGAATTGAATTCACATTTGACAGTGACGTTTCTAATAATAATGATGCCAGCAACGAATTCAAAACACCCAATTATGTTCTACGAGTCTATTATAAGACAAAACAGGACACGCGATAATGAAAATCTCAAATTAAATGTCAAGCATCGCTCTTTCACAGCATATTATATATAACCTATATTATATTTACAAATTACACTTTCATACTCTTTTAATCATGTTTAAAACGAGCAACTATGATTTTTTAGTTTTTGTTTTAAATGTGTAGGTATAGCAAGTTAGTGAATGATAGAAATATATGTTTTTGCCAGAATTGTGATATGTTTATTACTAAATTATTTATCACATTAATTCATCAAAAGGTTATATCTAACTTTATAATTAATCGTCTGGGATAAGATGACGACAAATTAGAAACAGTATTTTTTTATTAGTATGACTGAAAATGCTGGATATTGTGCGAACTTCGAGCTTTTAAGGCTTGCGGCATTTAACATTCATTAAATATTTTTGAAATACTAGCAGTCCACGCGGCTCCACCCGCGTATTGCAACAAACGCAAGCAAACCCTCGAGTAAAATAAACTGCTTTTGTGCATCACGAAACTCCATCCTATTCTATATACAACGTATTTTTTTAACTGTCTTAGACCCGAAGCCCACTTAAAGTATCCAAATCGTAGGAATCGTACGTAAAAAAATTTTTTTAGTTATTTTTTTAGTAACAAAAGGTAATTAAGTTTGGAAAATTCTCTATGGCGCGCGGAGCGAAGTTCATTCACACGGTTAGAGTTCGTACCTATCTACATAAGATGGCGGCCAGCGGACACTGCAGTCACTCGGCTGGATGATTAAAATTAATATAAATATTTACAAAAAAAAAACAATATTAATGCATTTAAATAAAAAACTAAAAAAACCTTTTTTTAAGTTCTTTGTAATGTATACTTCGGCTCTAAGACAATATGAAATATTTGTTTGAATCAGTAAAGTGGTTCCAGGGCTTACGCCCAACACACACACTTACAAAGCTAGAATCTCACAAACTTTTTCGTGTATGATTCGAGGGTATTCGGCCGGCGAAGCGCCAGAACCGAATATTCGCAACATTCGAACGGCTCACAGAAACGTACTTTGGCAAATGAATATTCTGTCACGTAAAATTATAGCAAATAAAGTGTATGGCATACGAATGATTCGGGCATACAACATTATGGAAAATAATAATATGTCAAATGAATATTATGGAAAATGAAACGTTATGGAACATACAATTTAGGCAAATGAAATTCCAAGAAACGATAGATAACCATGGAGAACTATGTAATAAGGCACAGTCAGACGGTCCTCCTTGATGAACTGCAAACTTCAAGAAAAGCTCCACTGCCTGCCTGCTGCCTGCTGCGGGCAAAACCATCAATCAAGTCATTCTCAATGCTCAGGCCAAGTATTATCGTTTGTAGGCTTGTTCAATACTTACTTGTCGTGTCAGGTTCCGTATAAAAAAAAAACATACTAAAAATGCATTAGGAAGCTTTGGACAGAAAAAAATACTAATTTTTAAGTACTCAGTGTTTTTTAATTATTATGCTCACAATCTAAATAGGTACAATGTATAGTTTTATTAACTACATAATAAATAAAAAATTGGTAATCTCCATAACATTGTTTGAATGTAAAATTACAATAAAAAATCGAAAATGCTTGTTTTGCTGTTAAGACTATTAAATGTACTATTTGACAGACATACTTAATATTTTTGGATAAATGGCTAAGTTCTTTTCTTTCAGCAATATCAAAAAATACGGTAAAATTCATTAAACGTTTGCAGCAAGAATTGCATTTTAGTGAAGTCATTTTAATGCATTTTACAACAAACACGCAGTTTATTCTTGAACTCCTAAACTATTTATACCAGCTTATTTAGTAACTAGTAGTAATTATTCAATTATGTATTATATGCAATTTATACATTATATATACAACCTATATACATGACAACGGCTAACAGATCTTGGTATACTTAAAAAAATACAAATAGGTTACATAATTAAAGAATGTAGAAATATATAAATTATTACTAATAAACTAATGGTAAACATCACATTAAAGCAGGGAATATAACAGAATAGTATTTTTAGGCGTTTTAACTAAACAAATATACAAAAGTATATATGCCCAGTTAAAATTTGAATCTTGCATAACGGATTTAAAGTATTTAACCCACTGGTGATTGAGCTGCAACGTATATATACACGCTCAATTCTAATGAAATTATATGTTTTGTTTGGCAAGATGTGATGGTTTTACTAGTTTTTTGTTCGAAGCAGAGAAGTTGAAATCGAAGTGAAGCCCTAGTTGTGCGTAACTTTGGCGTTTTAGAATAGTCTCATTATTATGTAACTTTTGTTACCTCTTAAAGCAGGTAAACTCAACCGTCTCTACGAATGCCATATTAAATTCATAGGAGAGTCTTGATTTTGTATATTTCAAGATATTTTGTTTAAAAAAAGTTATTGATGTGGTTTACTCCTTCCTTCGAATAATCACTTAACGATTACATCCTCTATACACGTCACACAAACAAAGAAGATTGATGGATTACGAACCTTTAACTCGCTACCTATGAACGCTTATATTTCAATTTATTTTAATTGCACTAAGTAAGTACGTTGCATACTCAAATAAAATATAAAGCGCGAAGAGAAGTGTGAGTATAGACAGCGATAGGGTTTGAGCGAGATAGCATGCGAGCGGGACGCCATTTTCAGATCCATTATTTATCTGCGCGCGTTATACACATGTGTGCCACCAACAGTAGAACAACAACTTCATACAATAATCACCGACAGATAATACTGCAAGATCAATAACTTTTCCAAACCACAGCTAAAAATCTTGCACTACCCCCTACATTCAATTCTCAAAAACAAAACAACTTGAAAATTGTACACTATCTGTTTGGTTTCCTGTGTATTTCAAATGCTAGTCTATTTGAATTTAGGCCTGACTGAAAACTAGCAACGCTAAAATAATTCTTATCGTGCACCCTAAAACATTCGTGCCGACGAATAAACCTTTATGTGTATCATGGACATCTCAGTTGATGTCATGTTATTTATAAAACCACTGGAAATAGTGTTTCCTGTACAAAAAATGTTTATTCTCAGTCAGGCATCACTGAAACGCGGGTCCTGACTACATTACGTTAGGGTACACTAGGGCGAGGGTGGTAAGCTTTCGTCACTCTCGAGGTATGTCACGTAGTTGTCCTCTCCGAGCGGCGGCCGTGGCGGGGGCAGCGACGGCATGTCGTAACCGTGCATCTGATGAAAAAAGCCAAAAGTGTAATTAATATTACGCTAGTGTAAGTACATGTTTTAAATGTGCACAAACACAGTACCTAGGTCTACTATCCTACTTCTACAGGGGGACCTGTTAGAAGGGGTAACACGACAAAGGGACGCCTGCTTTCCGGTCTTCTGTCTTCGTTAACAAGGACTAACATAAGCAATAGACTCATAATTTGCTTTCACATAAAGTACTTCTGTTAGTTTTTTTTTATTTAATCCAGCTAACCAACAGACCCCTCTGTGCTAGATAGATACTCTCTTAAATAGAGATTCGAAAAGAACTCAATAACACTAATTACAAAACATTTACCTGATTAACAAGCTGTTGGAATGCTGCGCTATGGTGCGGCGCGCGATCCAAGTCCGCGTGCAGCGCGAAATCTGACAACGCCTTCCATGGCGGCTGGTACGCTGTCACCTCGAGCGCCAGGCTGCCCGCGGGCTCGTGCCGCACCGGCGACCCTGCTACGAGCGGCACGCCCATCGACATGTATCCCATACGGCGGCCTTCCTGCAGTATAGGGATAGTTGATAAATTTGGTGTGTAACTGATATGTACCACACATTCGCAGGGATTACATAGTGAGTATTATTGCATTTATTTTATGATAATATTATTGCGCTAATAAAATCGAATCGATACGTTGCAAATGCATGTGATATGTAATGTGATATGCGGTATCACGTGATAATAGTCACCTTGTCCTCCCAATTCTACGAGTACAACAAGACATGTTAAAGTGCAATTTATAACGATGAATTATTTACGTTCTCAAACAATAATATCCAGAGAGCTTGTTGTGTTATTCCTTTATTATATTTAGTAGGTACTTCTGAGGGGTAATTGCGTAAATTTCGTACGTGCCGAGCGTTACAACAAATCAATACATAAAATACTACTGATAGAAGAGTTTACTATAAAAATCTTAACTTGTACAGTTAAATCAGTGTCATGCTTACAAATACTTAAATTATTAATTAAAAAAGTATACCAAAAGATAAATTACCACCTTCTCCTGCTGCATCTGCATTTTCATCTGTATAGTTTTTTTCTTATCTTTACAACGCTTATTCTGGAACCAAACTCTAATGACTCTGGGACTCAGTCCCGTCATTTCCACAAGTTGTTCCTTCATCAGAGCGTCGGGGCGTGGGTTAGCGTTGTAACAAGTTCTGGAATCGCAAAGAGGATGTTTAAGGTACCGTTTTGGAATACGGTGCTACGAATCGAAAAAAAGGTATGTAAAAAAAGACCGAATATATAGGGGAAGGTTGCTATGATTGGACCACTTAACTTCGCTGCCCTATAATCTACACATTTTATGTCAGAAAATTAAACAAGGTTGATAAGTTATAGCTCTTGAAATATATTTATTTATTACCTTTTGCACAATAGAAAAAGTATAATAATTTTAGAGAAAAATCGTGAAAAGAGTTTCCCGGACTGTCAGACTCACCTTGATTGGACCACTGAGTCGCCATCAATGGACTCAGGAAATTTAAACCGATGGTTCAATCAAGGAAACTTATGGAAATCGAGAAAAAATAACATTTTATAGAAATAAATTTATTTAATCAAATTTTGCATTCAATTTTAATCTTTTTGTTACAGTTTATTTACAATATGTACTATGTATCTAGGTACCACGCCTATGGGTGAAGAATAAAAATCTAAAAAAAAGTTGCCATGATTGGACCGTTCCGATGATAGAATACACATGTGGTCCATTCATAGCAACTAGGCATCAAATCACAAATAAAAATATAAAAAATAAAGAAAACAAATGGTTAAAAACAGTTGTTTTCAATTTGATTATTAATAAATGTCTAACCATTATACATCAGCACACTTAAACAATTGCAAATGTAATGATACTTTCGTGATTTTTTTTACTCCGCGTAATCTGACATCAACAGCGCTCGAAACATACTCGCTCACGTCACTCGTCACCGGGAAGCGCGGCGCGAGTGAGGTTGCGGGGGGGCCAGCCGGGCCGCCCAAGGACACTTTGAACCTTGTTTGGCTCTGTCTAGCACGTGTAGATTTTAAAATATTTAAGTGGTGCAATCAAAGTGCCGGTCCAATGATAGCAACCTTCCCCTATTGCACTGAAGTTTTAGGGTCTCCCCACACCTATTGACGTGGAATCGGCGTTAGCCGATCAAGAAACTCTTTATGTCCACGCAATACCGCACGGCGAAAGCCGATTCCGCGTCGATAGGTGTGGGGAGACCCTTAATATTACGTACATATACCAAATTTAATATCCGTTATTTATATTTTAAGCTTAACATGTGTGTATCAATATTTACAGTCAAGGGCAACAATATGTATCTACTCAAAGATTCATAAATATGTATAGTATAACCTTATTGTTGCAGAAATAAGGTCTGCTTACATATTTTTGAGACTTTATGGTGGTAACAGGCAACACAATTAAATAGATAGCGTGATTAAGAATTGGTAATTGAGAAAAATATACCTGAGAGTATGTAGTTGTTTTTCGTTAAGTACAGTTCGAACTCTCGTCGGTTTTCCATCTGCCGCATTGCTAGTCCGCGCTCTTCCACTTTTGTGGGACCCTGATTCACTACCTGAATCTGAAATAAAAAATGAAATATACATTTAAAAACAAATGTATTGCGACATACACTGACATCATGTATATATATTACCCAGATATATGGGTATTTAGTTAACCGGCAACACCACATTTTACGTCACACGTGCGTTTAAGGTTTAAGCGCGAATTCAAACTCGATTCGAGTATTTTTATATTTATATTTTTGACACCACGTCAGGGGCGTCTTCATTTTGTAGTTGTTTGTTTACAATAAGTCGCAATAATAATCAGAATAATTGGCACGTAAATATTTAAAGCCATTCTAATTGTGAGAGGGGTCAGCGAAGGGTTGAGCCCGTTTCACACCTACGCTAATCCCGAATGGACAGGGGCTAAGTCCTCTGTAAATTTATTATTCGATGACTCGCGTCCGGGAGATTACAAATGTGCAGTCAAAGTGAACTCGTAACAAGACCCAGAAGATTATTGTAAATCCTAGTTTTCTTTATTTTTATATTACCTATAAACATTTTTTAGTGGCAAAATTACTCTGAGGTGTAAATATATTTATGCGGTTAAAATCAGGCAGGCGCTTTTACTTCCACTTAACCTTAGTAGAGAAACATACTCGTAGCTTTATCGGCGCGAGCGATTTAATCTCTACTGTTAATTGACATTGTTATATTGTTGACCACATCAATATTTTATGTTTGTTTTTGTGTTTGCTGTACCAAACAAGTCAACGAACTAGTTGTCAATAATAAGACCAACATTAAGTTAATCTATTTAATTAAGATCTTCTACCGATCTATCAACACAATGCAATTGTCTCATTGGATTGATACCATACGATCATCTGATCTAAGATAACTTAGATTAGATTACCTACTGACTCAACATTTGACCGAGGTACGAAGTAATTTATTGATAAAACCGATAGAGTTAGATACACAAAAGAAATATCAATATAAGTTAGGTTACGACTTACGAGTACATTTAGGTACTCTGTGCTGTCCTGTACATCCGCGGATATTTTAATGACTCATATCCGTGAATATTGATGGATCTTACACTAATATATACATATATATATTCCAATTCTCGCCAAGAAAGATCGATATATTTGATGCACCTAATCGATTAAAATTTAATTCGGAGATTGCTGTAACCGCTCCGCTATAAGGGCCTGTTTAATACACATTGATTATAGTGAGAGTCCATACAAAAGCTACTCGCACTTGCCGTAAATGAACTCGCACTAATCATTAATCAAAATGTAATCATCAAATTATTCAACCTCTCACTCTGACAAAGGTGAAAGTCTAGAGTAGCTAATATTGGTGTATTCGTAGACATCTAATTATGTCTGCCTGATAATTTATCGATCATTATGTATCGATCACTGTCTACATTATTCTGATAGATATTAGCAGTAGCATGCACCATGCAGTGTCTTGATAATGGCAGTCGATTTCTACGTCCTAAACGAATACCTATGGACCGATTTTAATACTATTATTTTTCCGAAAGCTAGCCGACGTGATCGAGATGGTTCTTAGCTACGTTTGAATAAAATCGGTTCAGCCCGTTTTGAGATATTAAACTTTGAATTGAAAATGTCGGGGGGCTTTCAACTTTTCTAAGTTGTTAATTATTATACCTCTGTGAGCGTAACTTTAGCATTTTGAGCCCCAGATTTGGAAACAGCAATACGTACCTAATTGTATATCAAAGGTAGGTACATACACTGGCCAGTATACATACAGTGCAGCGGTCGACAAGGCTTTGTGAATTGTCACTTTGGTGCTATTGAATAATGTATGGTGTCCATTTGCATAGAGTAGGTAGAGGTAGTACCTAGGTAAAGTACCTAAATAAAGGCTCCCCCACACTTCGTGTCGCACGCGGCTTTAATCCCGCATCTACGAACTTGTGCAGTGGCGTTCATATTTAACATTCTAAATTGTCAAAGTTAATACTGTGTGAAAACTAATCTGATTAATCATTATGCATCGAGATAAGATTGGAATACGAATGGTTAGTGCCTTCTCACTTGCAAGTCTTGCACCGAAACGATAAGATCCAATGTTTAACACCTTAATGCCTAATAGTTGACACTCTTACTTATTATTTATCTTTAGCTACTGTTGTGAAACTTATGAATTAAGTGTCAAGTATTCAACCACTGTCAAGCACTGGGACGTTTCCCTTGTAACAATTTACCTCATTTCTAATGGGTACATTCACTGCCAACAATTTCGTAGCGCTAGTTGCGGATAACTTGCGAAAAACCGTTTGTTGAGGAAAGCGCCTACAAACAGAGCGCCGGCCTAGGTTCCTGGCACTCTGTGTTAATGTTTTGTAATACCTATTACTAAGTGAAGGTTAATAGCAGGAGCTACAGCGACAATATCTAGCCCAACTGTGGGAACCAGTGGCGGCGAGATGAAAGAGCGGCGCGCGTTTGTCGGCGCGTCTGATCGCGATACACCAATCACTGCGCCATCGCTATCGATAGCCACTTCAGTCAGGGCTGGCACTAATTTAGCTAACACGTATTCTCTTCGTGTTTTTTTACGCCCAGTAAAACTTTCCTCATACTATGCATACAGGCACGACCATGTGGGCGGTTTTAATTTTAACCGAGGCGACGCATCGCTACGTGCGCTACGCCGTAGCGCGTAGCAGCGTTTTCGCTCGTAGAGGCATGAGTCATTGGCCTTGAATGGGTTAGGACGGGAATACCTACTATAACATTTGATGAATGTGTGAAGATTTTGCGCTTCAGTGCGATGGGTGGCGGCAGTTTCTATCGTTTTGTATGTAGGTAAGGGGTAAATCGCGGAACAACTCGTTCTATTTTGGAAATTTTTCACCTTCGTATATAAACGACGGATGTACATAGAAAAAAAAGCAGGTGGCCATCTAGTATAAAGATCCGAGCCTCATGACAGTTTAAGTAATTTTTCTAACAAACTCTATCATTTTGTCTTGTGGCCAACGCACGTGGCAGAATGACAACCAGAGCTAGTTGATTGACTCGTTCAAATCGGTAAGTTTCGCTATTACGACTTCCTAAAACTTTTTTGCAACTTTGTATGAATGGTATAATATACGACGTGGCAACCCTGGCGTAACAAATCTGTGGTATCACCAAACCGCGCGATAGCTGTCTAATTACTCGTGTACCGATAACTCTATCCCTGCGACACTCCAAACAACTAATTTCTATAGAATTCCTGTGCGGTTACATGAGGTCAAACAGTTGTTTATTAGAGTAATTGGAAATTGATGAATCCTGTTGCGGATGGCTAATTTGCAAATGCATATTATCGTTGTGGCACCCTTTGGGGGAGGCTTAGGTGTAGTAATGGACGCCTTTCGACTGATAATGATGATGCTGAAATGCATATTTGACGACTGCGGATCTGTAGGAGCTCCAAATCAGCAATTGTCTATGGAGTCGGCGAAGAAACGGCGAGAAAAATTGTGCAATCTGGTGTCGGACGGAGGTCGAGATTAATTTTGAATGGAGTAAGGAAGTAAGACATTTTGACAAAGCATATTGCAGATGAGATTAGATGTTTGCCGTATGGGTAAATTGACGAAGAAGGTAACTATGCGTTGTGGATTGCGGACAAGGTTTGTATAGTTATAATATTATTTTACTAATTATATATAAATGAACCTACATCTAAACATGTCACTCACAATTTCATTGTTTGAAATTTTCTTAGAGCATTAAATACTATGTGATAAACTGATAGTGATAAGAAACAAAATTTAAGATTAGTATTATTATTTAATTTAAGATTCGTATTATTTGTTTTCATAACTGGAATAAAGTATTATAATATAAGGCCTCTGTGCAAGTACAGACACACAGACGTACAGGACTACAGGTGCATGGATGACCCGGTAAAGGTCGCGGAACTCGTGCGGATGGTGCGAGTTGTTGTTTGCTGAAAGTGGTGTTTTTGTTGCTCTCTGCCCCACTGCCGCTGCTCGTGTTCGGAGTCTGGAAGGAGCACTTCTTTACTCACCGGACATAGTGCCCAACTCGTGCAGATGGTGCGAGTTGTTGTTGCTGAGAGTGGTGTTGTTGTTGCCCTCTGCCCCACTGCCTCTGCTCGTGTTCAGAGTCTGGAAGGAGCACTTCTTTACTCACCGGACATAGAGCCCAACTCGTGCGGATGGTGCGAGTTGTTGTTGCTGAGAGTGGTTTTGTTGTTGCTCTCTGCCCCACTGCCGCTGCTCGTGTTCGGAGTCTGGAAGGAGCACGTCATTACTCACCGGACATAGAGCCCAACTCGTGCGGATGGTGCGAGTTGTTGTTGCTGAGAGTGGTGTTGTTGTTGCTCTCTGCCCCACTGCCACTGCTCGTGTTCGGAGTCTGGAAGGAGACACTTCTTTAACTTCTCTGAATAAACCCTCAATAAAAAAACCCTCATAAAGTGACTCTGTCATAACCACTAACCACCGGAATCTATTTAGCGAATTTAAAACCTACAACCTGCGAAAAGTGATTCCAGTCTGGCTACTAACTATTCAGTTAATACCGAAGAAGATGTAGACATACACAATGTGGTAATAGTGCTAAACTGAGGCAAAGAGGTTTGCGTTTACGAACATGCGGAATTAATAGAGAAGATACGCAGAAGAGTCTTTAGCTCATCTAGCGCCCGAGTGCAATGATTACCCAGCAGTTTCGATTCCTTCGTGAGCTCAATTGCAGTGTAATTTGATCTCAAAACTCGAAACAACTATTCATAATAGGTAGAAGGTTAGACTTGTACTGGCCGTTGGGTGATATGATTGGTACATTTTTTGAACGCATTTTCGTTAAAGATAATTGCTAAATTGTAAAGTTTAAATTGGCTTACCACATACGTACCTTTTCTAAAACATCATGGTCTTCTCTACAATATAAAGCACCGCCTTCTCTTAACGCAAACTCGTCTCCTGTAATGAGAAATTAATATTGGTTTGCGATTTAAATCTCCTTAATATTGGGTAATCGAAAATGCAGAGAGGGTATGGTACTTTGACTGCGCAGAGGAAAACCCTGTGGCGATGTAGGGTAGTTTTAAAAATTCTTCATCAGTAGGCATGGCATATACCTATAGAATGGATTTTCAGGATGGGCATAGGTAAGCTACATTTTCTCCACCTGGGTTCTCCGTAATACCACTGAATAAATATAATAGTACCTACTACGTACAGAAGGTATCCGTTTAGGTATGCCGAGCTTTTCATGGCCATCCCTCTCTATCGCATGCAACGAGCTGCGATAGAACGCGTGTGTGCCGTAGCAGCGCTAACATACCCCCTGGGGCCGGTAGCCGACGGTCACATATTACTAATAGCGGCGCGACCAACTTACGGGGTGAGCCGCCCCTGCCTATATCTCTGTCTCTGTTGCTTGAGTACCATAAACCATAAGTACGATAGAGACGGAGATATACGAACTTCGAGATTCGAATTGCGTGGTAATAGCTCTGGTAATACTGACGCGCGTAATCACTAGCTAGTTTAATATAGATTTGAGTTGTGCCTTCGACTCCAATAGGATATTGTTCAGATTTATAGTTACCTCACTTTGGCACTCTTTGGGGGAGGTCTATGTCCAGCAGTGGTGTTTCGGCTGATATGACGATGATGATAGTTACCTACCGCTACTGAGATACCTATGAACAACTTGGTATTACATTATATAGCCCAACTCGTGCAGGTGATGCGAGTAATTGTTGTTGTTTGGTCGTGTAACTATGAAGAAGTATTGGGATGCTTACTGCCCACTCCCCTATCTATCGACAAATCACAAACTGCGTCCTTGCCTATACATTAATTTGTAGATGATCCTATAGACTAACCATGACGGGTTATACTGACCAGGTATGAGTTGCCTCGCACACGCGCAGCAGCGAAAGCAGTCGATGTGGTAGATCTTCGTCTTCGCGCGCATCACGAAGTCGTTCTTGCTGAAAGAGGAGCCGCACTTGTCGCACTTAGTGCCGAATAACCTGCGGGACAGAGACAACAATGTTTTACTTGGGACTGCCGTTGCAGAGTGGTTCATTAGGAATGGGTTTGATTGGGCGTATTTAAATATCACACTACTCGTAGGTCGATGGTATAGAGGTACCTAAGTGAATTCTTCGCTCCAACATAGATACTTACCGTCTAGACTGGCAGACGTACATATTTAGTCTAGCCATGTGCAACAGAGCAATACATACATCTGCGTCTCTGTCGGTTGTCTATAGCGTTTATCATTTGTATATTATTTTGCCCTAAAATAATTTGAATATCCGATTCATAGGAACTAAACAACATCGGAGGTCATACTTGTACTGGTCTTCTGAGCTATCGGCCCCCCAGACGTAAATACTGTACCTACTGTTTTTACAAGGCTTCAAGAGGTTTACATCAAAATAAGGAACCCCATTGTAAATTCTCGTCAGCTACGGAACCCCAAACCCCTAAGCACATTTTGAGCGAGGTTATTGACCGGCACTTAGCGGATGAGGCCGCCCCAATCTGGCTAAAAGCATTGCTCGCTAGGGTTGCCGATGAGGGGGTAGGTTTGAAGAAAAATACAAGTATTTTAAGTATTGTAGATTGGAAACTTTAACCGTGAACTCACTTCACCGTTTTGTTATGTTTTAAGTTTACAAGATAAATATGGTATTGTGTATGGTGAAGAACACAACTTATAGATTTGTCTAACATAAAGGATTTTATGTCTAGCTTCTGTTTGGATTTAGAGTAGGTAACTCAATTAGACTATAGCCACCCTTGACCCATGTCTTTAAAATCTGTGCATAGGTATTAATATTCCTGCATGAAGGCATTTTCGTGCACAACTGAGGTTTAGTACCTAACATTAAACGTTTTTTTTTGTATGCTTACGAAATTCCTTAAGACTGTATTATATTATAGGAATGAAGCATTTTCCCGCGGTAAAAAGTATTTCAAATCGGTCCAGTAGTTTTCGAGCCTATTCAATATAAAAAAACAAATAAACAAATCATTCCTCTTTATAATATTAGTGTAGATTCCAATGATTTATCCAAGTCCTACATAATTTCGATGTAACGAAAATGCATTAAATATTCTAAGCCCTACCTATCTACCGACTTAAAAACGCACTAATCTATACAAATGCGTTTTTCTATAATAATATTATAGAGGAAGTGTCTGTGAGATTGTAGCTTTGTAACTTTATAAGTTTGTATGTTTTGGGTTATATCCGGAACCACTAATCCGATTTCAAAAATTCTTTCATCTGCGTGTAAATTGGATGTTCTGGATGGTTATAAGCTGTATTTCATCCCGCGGGTATGCCTGACTCCTTTGCAGTACGCGGGCGAAGCCGCGCGGGCAGCTAGTATATGTAGTACCTATAAGTTGGTAAGCATTTATGCACATATAGCAAGAGTAATTAATAATGAACCATGTTATTAAAAACGGGCTACCCCAAGGGGTGTGGCAACCCTAGCAAGTGACGAATTTCAGGACAAAGGCAGAAGCAGGCACGAAAGAGTTCCAAACACTTCCGTATAAATAGGAACAGGGCGCGGCATTATGTTCCGCCTCCAGTATTCGCTATCGGATATTTTCACCCGGCTGTTATTCTTTACGGGTTCTGTTCATGCGCCTCTCCTGTCACGCCTAACGAAACTAGACCTCTACCAACGCTTACTTACTTCGAATCGCGTCATCAAGATATATTTGCCGGTGAACGTTGAGGTGAGCTTAAAACAAGTTACAGAATAGTCGTCAAAGGAATGAACCTTTAGCATCGTACTGCTTTGTAATAGGGCAATAAAATATATACTTAGGTACCTAATTACTAAAATAAAAGGTACTATAAATAGGCAGATACCTAATTTTGACGTCGGCTTTACCTACATAAAAAATATCAGATAAAAACCGTTTTTATTAACGGGTGGAGTTTCACTGATGGTGATGGTGAAGAAGGTCGATAGTGAATTATGAGAAACACAATTTTACTTTATAGAAAGGATTAATAACTTTATCTATGGTAAGGTGTAGGTATTTTTTTAAATTTCGTTTAGGTAAGGTTAACGTCCTAGTCCTCGACGTTCCGGCAGTGTAGGTATATGTCAAGGCATTTATTGGCGAATGCTATAACATTTCTTGTTTCGAATGTACGAAAAACAGCTCAGCCTCGTCTTGCCTACGGAAAACCACTGACGTTAGAAGAATACTTTTTTACCTATGTATAATATTTTATGTGTTCTTTTTCTCGAATTACTGTTATAGGACACTTCTAAGCGTGCCTCTTGTCGCCTGAAAGTCCAGTAGTTCTGATTTTCAGCATACTTTTTTATGATGTTGGCTCAATGAATAATCCAAGTTTGTGACCTCGAGCGCCGACCGCAACCTTGTCAATAATCGAAAGTACCGCGAAAACCCTAAAGGACTAGTGTTTGATAGTACCTTGTCAGGACGTTATTGAAGTAGACTAAATTTGCTACAATATGAGACTAGAATTGTCTCTGTAGACCCAATAGTTACCTACTAAGTGTACTAAATTATAATAATTAAACCTTTTAACCCAAAAAAGGTTTGCATTGCAATCTTAAGCCGCCGTAGGTTCAGCGAAGTGAACGAACAGAGTTTTTGAAACAATATAATGCGTCTGTTTATAATAATATGGTTTCAAAAAAATACGAATAGTAATCTTGAGGCTTTTCTTCAGGGAGATCAATGCATCGAAACATGATTAATTAATTTTTGAATTAATTAATAATCCAAAATACACTTAGAATATTCGTAACAAATTATGCACAAAAGCTATGAATATTAAAATGGCTTCCAAAAAAAGGCAATATTATGTTTGGAGAGAAATCAGTGATTACTTTTTTATATATTTAAACGGCCAAAAAAATTAAAATTAAAAAACATGATATCCACGCACAATACGTTGTACTTACGTCGAAGGCGGGTAACAGCGCCACCTCGTGATCTTAAGGCGAATCAGTAACACAAGCTTATTCGATCCGTATCGACTACTGTTATAACAGATGGCGTCGCAAGCGGCCCAAAAATTGGCGCTGTGGCAAGTGACTGCTTACCGCTTACCATGCATGAGATATCGAGTTCGATCCCCAGTTAGGTATTACCTTTTGATATTTTCTTTGTATTAGGAATTTCTAATAAAACATAGCTTGGTTAAATAATTAAATATTGTATGAGCATGTAGATATGTACATCTGTAAGCTTATACAATTGAAAAACTGCATACAATTTTTCAAATGCACTTATTTACACGTAGGGTAGGTATAATAAGTATTATGTTTAGTAGTAGCTAATATATTTGGTTGTGATAATAATATATATTTCAAAACTATAATCGTATTTTACCTTGACCCTTCACTGCGAGAAAACAGGTTAAAAATAAAACAATAAAATATATTTTTTATTTTTATTTATGATATCAAATAGACGACGATTAGGTGTGCCTAATGTGTTTTTAGATGAAATGAGATGAGATTAATACCTATAGTTTGCGTTATATACCGCATGCATGTTTCTGTACAGGATTTATACCAGGAATGAGGAGGGGGTTGGATTCTAGTAAAAAGTCAACAGAATTAGGTACTTACTTACATCGGTAAATCATTAAAAAGATTTACCGTCATTCACCACAAATGGAAAATTGACAACCGGAAATTATTGGTTGAAAATGTCGAAATGAACTAAACTTCGATCAATTCGAAAAACCAAAAAATGGAAATAAAAAAAAGTTAAATATATTATTTAGGCACAATTACCTTTTACACTAAATATACTTTTAGTCCAATTTCAAAACGGTTATTTGTTGACGATTTTACATTTTTACCGAACGACAGTAAATCACTAAAAATTTACGTAGTAGCAAGAAGTTTTGGTATAGGTACTTAGATTATACAGGATGACTGGTGGTTCAACGATTAAATTTAATTAAAAGGAGGCAATCAAACCGCGTAGGTACCTACTGCTTAGTTCATCTCAATAAATTTTCACCAACATAAGTATTACATGCCACAACTAAAATACTATTTTGAAATTAGGCAAGAATGTATATAACTTTCTTGGTAGTCTACTCTTTACCTAGTTTTATTTTATATTTTTGAGGTTGCGTTTCAATGGTGTTTTTTACATTTTATTATAATTCTTTCTTAGACAATATTAAGTTTTTCAAATATTGCCAATATACTTTTTACAAGGGACCTTTAAACCCCCTTTCGGCTGTAGGGGTATTTTGTAACACCATGTACAATATATATACTTACTGATACATGTGCTTATAGAACTGCTATAATATTATGAAAGCTGATAGATTGCCCATGTGAAGCTGGGCGGGTCGCTTGTTCTATTTTATCTTTAAGTAGGTACTACGTAGGTGGCAAATAAGGTTACGGTCTGCCTGATGGTTAGACGACACCGAGCCTTGCGTTTAAAGAAGAATCACGTTAATTCTAATGTTATAATAACTCAATACAACGGCGCGCGGTTGTTTCATGCGTTAAACGCTGCGATTCCATAGATTATAGATACCTGCGTTTACCGCATAGAAGGTATCTATGGAATCGCAGCGTTTAACGAATAAAACAACCGCGCGCCTTACTGACTTAACATCTGGCCATATGCGATATTAGAAAAATAATCATATTTACAACCACGTCTGTAATATAATACTTCAATGCTGTGTGTACAGTTCTGTCAAATGTCAGGACGACATGTCGTGTGAGTCGCAGCTGCGAAATGTGACCACACACAGAGACAATTTGCCTGTGAATGAACGAGGGAGCAAAGCGAGTGAAGTTTACAGTTTCAGCTTGGGCATTTCTCAAACGGTTGTCGTGAAATTTTGTGGGCAGATCCGATAGGTATAGGCTCGGCCTGTATTGTATAGGCTCGGCCGCATGTCCTCGGCTCGGCGTCGTCGCCGTAATACGGGGCGTGACATGTGGCCGAGCCCTATGACATTCAACTTTTCGGCTCTAAGCAACAGGTCAAGTTTTTTGGCGTCCGATTTGCTGAAGCAACCAGGGTACCAGGGCTAAATAGCGTGACAGTATCGCCTTCGATTTCCACTATTTGAAAACCGAAAAGGGGTACCAGCTCGAAAGTCATAACGAATGAATGTGCTTTGAATTAGACCTAAGTAGGTATATATAATGATGTGAAAGTAAAAAAGCCTGTGTAAACATATAAATGTTTATACAGGCTGAAAAGCAACTGTTTTATTAACCGTGACAATGACATGTGCGTGTAGGTACGATTCCATGAAACGAGTGTTTATATTTTATCATGGTCAGGTCTATATATTTTAATACTCAACTCAAAATTAAAAGCAGGTATTTAGGTAAGTACTTACCTACAAATAATGCAATTCATAGCTAGCTAACTATTGATAACCTTATTGAAAGAATACCTTATAATTGAAAAAGGTACCTAATGGTCGGATAATATATTAGAAGGGCACAAGAAAACTACATCGAGGTTTGGGTTAAGAGTTTAAACTAAATCTTTGTTTATGAGAAGAAAGTCGCCAAAACGGATCGAACCAACAGTCCGTCAATCAGACCGCCGGCGCCTCTTTTTACTCAACACCAAAGATGAATTCACTAAAATAACCGCTAATGTTTATCTTTTCACCCTTCCATCTCCCGCGGGTAAAATATAGAATTACATATCAACAACCCAATATTGTCTACGGTATTACTACTTCACAAACATCCCGACCCTGTTACGAAGCACTAAGGTGGTAAATTGATCGCATAAATTCAGAAATGGGTTTCTCGATGTTGGAATAATATTTGTAGTCTATACTCTGATGTGCCGAAGAGAAAACAAACGAGGTTTGACTGAGCATTATGTATTTTGGCGCCAAAACAAACGTCAGTTTGACAGCACGGCGGGCGGCGGGAACCTGATATGTCTATGGTATGTTTGTTCCCGTTTACACCGGCCGGATAAGCGGGTTTTCTATTACGCTTTTTTTATCTTGTAGGTATTTATGTAAATAAGTTGTAATGTATTGTATTTATTTATCAAGCTAGTATCATTTTTATGCGTCTCCGTGCGCAAACTAGCGTTATATTCTGGTTGTACCCTCAAGGGGAGTTTTGGTCTTAATTATGTAAGAAGGTAAGTTCTATCCATTTACTAAACTTAGGTTAACGTAAGTATTCGTTATGTAGGTTGGTAGATACTTTTATACCTACAATGTAAACCACATAGCACACACATAATCGGACAATATAGTATGAACACGATCTTACAGTTGGTATCCTATCCCCAAAGGCACATAAAATACTATCTTATAGAGCGTTAGAAATCCTTTTGTTCAGCGGATTTTGTTTATTTTTTCCTCTAATCAATCATTAACAAGCAATTACAAAAATGACAGGAAGTACTTGACCGGTAAACGCATAAATAATATCGATGGTAAATTAGTATGTTTCCGTTGTTTACCCGAGTCCGTCGCGAGCGGGGATGGCATGGAGGGTAAACAAATGTTTCCGCCCGATCTGACGAAGGGTTATACCTATAAGAATATTGGTATACAACTTACTTAATTTTGCATTTCTTCTTGCGAAATGTTGGTTTCTGATATCCATACTAATATTATAAATGCGGAAGTCTGTCTGTTACTTCGTCACGCTAAACCGCTGAACGATGAAATTTGGTATAGAGAATATTTGAGTCCCGAAGAAGGACATTGGATACTTTTTATCCCGGAAATCATCCCCTACGGAGGTGGAGTGGGGGGTTTGAGAGAAAGTTTGTATGGAGCTATGATATAAACTAGTTCCACGCGGACGGTTATAACTTTGATGTTGTACCTATTTAAGACTTAGCACCAAATAATCAAAATATTTAAGGCCCGGTTTTATAAAAAGAGAAGAGCATAGCTGATGCTCATTTCTACCGACAAATGCGTTAGATCAAATGTCAGAGCAAATTTTAGTACTTAACTCAGTAATTTAGACATTACTGACTGAAATAAGGTCAAACGGTCTTATAATAAAGGCTTAAGAAGATCTAATTTCACAGATAATTTAGTCCATTTACATTTCTTACTCGAATCCTGTTTCAGTTAAAACCAGTGCTGCAAACTAAACATTTTGCTCCCGTAAATAGCTAATTCCCGAACGTAACCCAAGATGGCGGAATCAGGTTACGCTAATAGCGGGGGTCGGAAGTTACGGCCGCGGGGATGCCGGGAAAATCTCTTCTCACTCAATTTAGGGTTACGCTTGACATTGCCTGCAACTCTTCTCGTGGCGACGAATAGAACAGCATATTATCTGCACTTCGTTTTTAATTTTATTCCCTATTGCTCCCTTATTGACCTACTTAACTTGGCACCCTGTATCTAGAGCGTATACTTAATTAATTATTTACTACCTATAGTCTATTAGCGTCTATGTTTTTCGGGTTAAATGATCTCGGAAATATTACTATTTATTTTTCTAAACCTAGGTACTGATTTATTTTTCTAAGATTGTTTTTGTCACGGCGATGGCGAACCAGCATACGACCTGCATATTGGAAAACGGATACTGTAGGCAGCTATAGTGAAAATGCCCTTACATCCAATACTTGAAAGCTGTCATCCCAGTACAATTCATGTCATCATTGACGTTTATTGTACCGGCAAGACGGCTGTCAAATATCTTTTTTTTAATCTAATTATAATAGACGTAGCATTACAAGCCTCACTCACTCATCATCTTTTCCTAATGGCGTTTCTTTTCCTCGCACACCGCAAAGCTCTACCGCTCACGCTTAATAGGGATGTTGGACACCAAAAAATAGATTTGCCAATAATGTTGAATTTTCAATTTGTTTAAAGATTAAAACTATTGTCAAATGGAGGAAAAAAATACCTACAACCGAATTGAGAACCTCCTCCTTTTTTTCCAAGTTAGTTAAAAAGTAAAGCAAGGGATTAAATAATCACAAAGCTGTAAGAGTCCAAAGTTTTAAGTGGAGGTATATTCTGTCCCTTTTCCACAAAACGCACCTTTATATGAAACGATTGTCATTTACTTACTATTCGACGCTCGCAGATCGTAACGTCACGACCGTTATCTCTCTAACAAGCAATATTAAAACGGTTGTAGCTTCGTAATTCTTTGAGATATTTGAATGGGATTTTCGCCACTAGGCATATTACTTACCTTCTCTCTTTTGGAGTATTAACAGAATTTGACTCTAGACCCGTATTCCATCCTGCGGTCTGATCGGCTGCCTACTTCTCTCTGTATATATCATCATAGTGTATCTGTCCGTGGTATCGTAGCTCCCAAACAGATGGACGGATTTGAATGCGGTTTTTCTTGTGTCATAGAATTTTTTATTCCGAGTGTTCTTAGCCATGTTTCATTAAAATCTGCTCAGCCGTTTTTGAGATATTGGACTTTGAAATTAAAATGTGGGGGGTTATCACAAGCTTAATTTTTAGTTTTACCTGTCCCGTTGTCTGTCTGTCTGTCTGCCTGTCTGTAATCAAATCTGGCAAGTTAAACTCGATCCACTTCCCGGTTTACGATTGAGCTGAAATTTTGGGTATAAGCACAATTTGGATGACAATTCAATATTATGGTACCATCGAGCTGATCTGATCATGGCGACAGAAGGTGGCCATGGGAATTCAGTACTTAACAGAAGTAACCCCGTTGACTTTGTTCTCGTTAGAATCGTCTCAATGAGTAGTTGATGATGGTACACAGAAAACTATACAGTCGGCAATAAAAGCTTGTACCAAAAATTAAAATTTTGACAGAAATTTGTTTACCTACTGTGTAAACTAGATGTCACACTTAGATCTAGACATCACGGACGGAGGTGCGGAGCTCGTTGTATGCAAGTACCTCAGTTTGTATATATATTCCCTATGGCTATGATACGACGCACTCCTTTCGGCGAAATTTGTATGCAGCTCCGCACCTCCGTCCGGAGATGCGGCGCAGTGTGACATCCGCCTTAGTGTTGGAGCATCGCACTAACCTAGTATAGTCTCGTTTGCAGTACGTCTTGCCGTCCCTGACGAAGCACGTGCAGCTCTCGTCGAGGAACTGGCGACACTCCTGACACTTGAGGCAGGCGGCGTGCCACTCCAGGTCGGGCGCCACTCGGAGGATGTACTGGTCGTGGATCTGCCCGCCGCAGCCGACGCACAGGGACAGTCGGAGCTTTTCTGGAACAATGCAACGTATAAATATAGGAATCATTGCAGTAAATTATGGGCTCATGTACAGGCCGGGCCGGAACGCGCCCGCGCGCTTTTTGCAAGTTGCCAAAGGAATTTGAAGCTTTAAAATAGACGTTAAACTTCATATTTGAATGTACTGGCGGCCGGTCGGCTCCTCGCGGACGTCGGCTGTCGACGCAGTTGACCGGCTCCGTCCGGGTTTTGCCTACTGCACTCCATTCACACTCCATTAAAACGCGGTGCTCGCGCATCCGTTGCGACGCGGAGCCAGGCGATCCGGCCCGGCCCGTTCGGTGGGAATCGTACTTACATCAGGCTGTTATTTGGAGCGCGCTAATGCGACTCACCTCACCTGTCACGCCTAGCGAAACTAGACTTCTAGCTACGCTTAGTTACTATGCATCGCTGTGTCAAGATATATTTGTGGGTGAGCGTTGAGACGAGCTTAAACCAAGTTACAGAATAACGGTGCTGATTAGATACACTTAGTTACTACGAATCGCGGCGTCTAGATATATTTGTGTGTGAACGGTGAGTTGAGGTTAAAACACAGAATAGCGGGGCTGAACCCAAAAAATCAAGTACCTATAGGAACATTTTTACGTTGCGCCTGGCCATAAAGCGGCAATTACAGCCCGCTACGCAGCTACTCGCTAACGAAACGCGCTAATCTCAATTCCTGGCCAAGGGGTCGATTTATTTTAATTCACGACGGGCGGTAATAGAGAAAACCTTAGCATCGAATACCTGAAATCTTGGACATTCTTTGTTTACTGCCCTAGGTGAATAATGCAGTACCTAATTGTTTAAACAAATATAAATATGTGGTGATTGGCAAGGCGCTTGTGTCTCCACTTTTACGATTTCCGATATAAGTATACTTCCATACTAATTATGTATGTATTATAAAGAGGAATTAAGTATCTGTGAGATTGTAGCTTTGTAAGTTTGTATGTTTTGGGTAATCCCCGCCGGAACCGTTTATCCGATTTCATAAAATCATTCACCTCCGTGTAGAATGGACTTTCTGGATGATCATAGGCTATATTTGATCCCGCGGGTTTGCCTGTCTTATTTGCCATACGCGTGTGAGCATTGGTAATGCTTATTTCGTCTTTGTATCACCCGAATACAGCTATAAACCAATTTAATAGTCTAAAATCTCTGCCAAACGTGGGGAACATAGCCAAATTATGCCAAACACCATAACACGTCAATAATAAAAGAATTATGAATAAATTATTCGCCTGATCGATAATTTGAGGGGGCGGAGCGGCCGCGCCCACGGACGGAGTTGAGCGAGAATGTGGTGTCTCTGTCACACTTTGGGTGCTATACAAAGGTTGTGTTAGTTTATAGTATCATAGTTTATCATATAAAAGTATACGCTCCTGTCGCTCCTTCACTTTTGTATGTGTTGGTTTCTTGAGATGCTCTTAAAAGCGTGTCCGCTTTTGGAAGGTAGGTACGGTACGGTAAGGTAGGTACGATGTATCATATTGTGTAACTGGTATTTATTTATTCATTTAACGCATGACAAATTATACACTGTGTTAATTACGACTAGTGTACCTACTTATTTACTACAATTTAAAATTTATAAATTTTCAAATAGTCTTCAGCGTCGCTCGTGAGGTCTTTAAAGTCCGAGCCATCCGAGGGCAGTCTTGGTGAGAGGCAGAGAGAGGAGAGAGTATATATTCGAACACGATGTCATGCACTGTTTGCTTCGGACATCCGCAGTCACATTCTTCAGCGTCGCTCCAGACCTTTTTTTGGCGCAGTTGAACACAGGGCCCTATTTCAGTCCTTATTCGATTCAGGGAGAACCAGACACTTATTAATTTCTCAAATTCATCAACACTTTAAACTCACGCATATTTAACGCAGCATATTTAAATTATTATTTTGCACGGGTCTAATCAGGGTTATGCGTTATTTATTAACATTTAATTCTGACGTTTCGACCCCTCTGTACTTAACGCCACTAGGTATTATCCGCGAATGGTAGAAGCAATTGAAATCAAGAACCACCCGAAGAGTTTCGATAGGAAAGATGGTTTCAATTCATCTACAAATTTGGGAGCAGTGATTGAGAAACTGAAATCTCAACAATCTTCGGATCTGTGTGTTGTTTATCGTGCCCTAGATAGTTAATAAAATAATGGACTTGTAGTGGACCAAATAGTATAGGTAATTTATCAATTGCTGCAGAGTAGGTACGCGAAAATAAAATAAAAAACAATCGAGGAAAACATATCATCAAAGTTACTCCTCGAACCAAAGTAACCTTGATTTACGGTACATCATAATTTTTAGGTATGAAATTATCAATTCTCTCTTCTTCAAAGTCTAGCTAAATAGAAAAATTACTTCCATTACGCATCGTCAGAGTTACAACTTTTTTCCGGGAATCTAACCCAATTTGTATGGGTTATATTCCCAGCTCGGTAATATTCCTCAATGTTTCCAAGCTAATCGGAAACATAATATGTAACTGGTCCGGGAATATACCCGGAAAGGATATCTCTCTAGTCGAGACAATTGAAAACGGGGACACTTTGTACAGACATTCCATAAACAATCTTTTCAGCAGCAGCAACAGTTCCATTCAAATTATAGTAGGTAACTTAGGTACATAGTCTAGCAAATATGGAAGTGCTAAAACTTGCACTTTATTGGTAAACGCCATTGTCAAATTACAGAATTAATATTTGTATTTTCAATTTTCATCATTCATTTTCAGGGGCTCATTTAGAGGTACATTTCAGAGCTTACTTCTTTTTAGACTTATTTTAAGATACAATTACAATTTACTTCTTATAGATACAATTACAATGTTATCGTTAAGTTGCGTGTGATGACAAATATTATATGGGCTCACATTTGATTTGAGATGTATAGAATATCTGGGGCCATTACATCAATAAACATAAGTACAATGTAATGAGTAATCCAGCGCCAAAATGAAATCGATCAAAATAAACTGGCATAAACCTACATAAGTGTTTGGTTAGTTCAGGTCCAACCTGCCAGCAATCGCTGCGCCGAGGCTGTTGACCGTGGTCCAAACAATGCGAGAGCGCAGAGGTCGACGATTTGCGCTGCGCGGGAGTGCAGCGTGACGGGACGGCTGCACGCGCGACTGAACCACGCACAGACGACGTATATATATGTCGCAGTGAAATGGCCAAAACAGAGATTTGAACAAATCCCTAAGGAATATGATCAAATCACGCAGGATGTTAAAATGGTGAATCCATTTTATCATTTACCTAATACAAATCAGTAATTTGATCAAATCTCTGAATCTGTTTAGTGAAATGACGAAATCGGACAAAAAAGGCAACTCGTTTTTTCATTTCACTAGATTTGTTTAGTGATTTGATAAATCCCTGAAACGCGTCAGTGAATTGACGAAACTGACTCGCAGATATTGGCTCCTAAATGATTAGTCATTTAAAAAGTTCTGGGACTTAGACTCGGATGGCGGATAGGTTAGAAGATGGTGGCGGGAGCTCTGCTCCCGCCACCGTCTTCATGGTTATTTTTTTTATAAAAGAGCGGAAAAATCTTTATCGCGTTAGTTTCGTCAACTCACTGACGCGTTTCAGGGATTTTATCAAATCACTAAACAAGTCTAGTGAAATGAAAAAATGAGTTGCCTTTTTTGTCCGATTTCGTCATTTCACTAAACAGATTCAGAGATTTGATCAAATTACTGATTTGTATTAGGTAAATGATAAAATGAATTGGCCATTTCAACATCTTGCGTGATTTGATCAAATCCCTTAGAGATTTGATCAAATCTCTGTTTTGACCATTTCCCTGCAACATATATATGTTCAATAAACCAGAAGGTTTCAGTGTGGTCACATTATTCGTGATAAGGAAAATTTGTGCCTATCTGGCACAAATTTTGGCCATCTGGCCATCTGGCCATCTCTTAGTACTAATTAGACAACTTGGTAAAAAATGAGTAGTTTAATTGGCGGTTAGTAGCTCGTCGCAAGTAAATTATATGGCACGCTCACCGGCAAGTGAAAGAATATGTGACTTTTAATATTTCTTTAAAATTAAGCCTTTCTTGTGTCATGCGTTGACATTGTTTTGATGATCTGATCCGGTAAGAAAATAAGTTAGGATATAATAGCGTAAGACAGCATAGTGTAATAATATAATAAATTAATAAAGCATAGGGAGGACTAAGTGGATGGTTCCGTCTCGCTGTAACTAGTCCCTCGTAAACCTGCAACGGTGTAGTAAAATGCTAAATACACGGTTAATTCTTTTAATTAATAAGTTTTATATGCGAAATTTGCGCATTGTTTTAAAGGATGTCGTAAAGCAGGCATTATAGCTTCGAGATAAGTTAATGCGAGGAAGTTTTAATTTTAGTTTTAATTTTTTAATTAGTAATCCGTTTTCATTTTGAAACATAGGCTGCGATCAGAAATCCTTAATACACTACAGTACCAACTTGAATAAGAATAAGAATAAGAATAACTTTATTGCTTTCATGTTGGCATAGGTACAGGTGGTCTTACAAAATTTACGTCACACCTGGCCATAATGTGAGTTTTACTGCACGCTGCGCGTACAGGAAAACTCGCATTGCGGCCAGATGAAGACGTAAAATTTTGTACTCAACACGGGCGGTAATTCGTAAAGCCCCAGAGCGCATATTTATGGCCCTCACCTTCGGTTCGGGCCACAAACACCTGCGCTCTGGGGCATTCACGAATTCACCGCCCTAGTTACGTAATGTACTATAAGAGTACAACATGAGACCCTGTAAGGGTATTGCAACTCTTAAAATCTAAAACTTATAACTATAGTAATAAACCTAGGTCATCGTAGTTAACAAAAGTATTTAATATAAAAATAATGTGCCTAGGTTGAGTTTAGTTTAGGAAATTTGGAATTGCGTAACAAGTAGAAGAAAGTCCTCATGAGAAACAGTGGCCTTGTAAAAGTTGTAAAATTAGCTGGATTGAAAAATTCTCTTGTATACGGCAAAGCAGTATTTTTGCGGTGGTGGTGCCATCTTTTTTTTTAACTACTGATACTACTGATACCTACTATTATTATATTACATATTTTTGAATTACCGTAATCTCCCTACTGAAAATATTTGATTACACAAACTATATTCATTTTAGTTAAAGTATTACAGTTTACATTCAAGTGCAAAATTATGTATCGATTTAATCCTTTCATAAATATATGGGTACTAGCTTCTGCCCGCGACTTCGTCCGCGTGGAACTCTTTTGTATCGTAGCTCCTTACAAACTTGCGCCCCCTATTTCGCCCCCTTAGACGATGATTCCCGGAATAAAAAGGATTATATATTCGTATGTTAATCCAGGTTATAGACTTTATGTATAGGGGGAAGTGGGGTACATTGATACACGGGGCACATAGATACGACAGACATTGAAACTAAACTAATAGCAGTTCACTATTCATTCACTCACACATAAAAACCACCGACGCGGGCAATTAGCTGCCAAAGGCTCGCCGCCGCTTAGTCACTCAGCCGCGCTCGACAGGCACGAACATGTTTTTACAGCTCGCGACAAAAATTACAACAACTTTAAAAAGTGCGTCAGTGTGCAGTGGTCATAGTGTTACACAAGGGATTCCACATTATGTAGTAAGTATATACTGTAAATTACTCTATAAAATAATCCTTTTTGTGTAGTTACTTTCGGTATTTTTTAAAATATTACTTTAAATTCGAAAAAGTACTTCGGGGCACATTGATACGGAGGTCAATGGGGCAGATTGATACTATGTCAATGTACCCCATGGCGATCAATTGCCCACACGAGTAACTAATATGTTTTTTATTTTTCAGAAAATGGTTCGCACTTATAAAAAGAAGACCGACAGAGCGTCTATAGACGAAACTAGTATGCCGTAAGATTAATAGGTACCACATAAATGTAAGAATACATATTGTACCTCTCAACCAACTGATAAATGAGAATAAGACCGATTATTTCATAAATAAAGCTTAAAACGAATAAATACATGTATATTGTTTTATTTCTAATACACATTTATATATGTTATATAAGAAGATATATATGCCAATCAAAGTGCCCCAGGTATGTATCAATGAACCCCGTACATGGGGCAGTTTGATACGAAACCCATTTTCTAGAAAAAGAGTCATAAAAATAATTACGCGCCTTTTTGCCAAGATATGTATACCTACGTTTGTACCCAGATACATACTCTACCTGGAAAAATAGTTTTTGTTACAGTTACTCTATCCCTGGCTTTTTTTAGCGGCGAAACAAAAAAACCGTATCAAGCTGCCCCACTTCCCCCTACCAAGTTCTCAATGACGCCCAAGTTCATACTGGTCTGTAAGTTGTATGCGCACACCCACATTTTTACACTTGACTGCAATGAATCTCAATTCAAATGATATAGCAATTATTTAAATTTAGAAAGGTTGGTATGCCAAGACTGCGAACAACTAAAAATATTCTTAATGAATGCATGTACCCGTCCAATAAAACCTCTTTTAAAAGCGCCGCCAGGGGATCTTATTACGGCGAAACGGCTTATATACTAATGATTAACGTAACGATAAACGTTCATGATTCATTAAATTTAATGATTAATTTAACGATTAATATGGCGGCGGGGGCGGTTGACGGTTTCTGCTTTTTGTTTTGTAAATGGCGACAACAAGGTGCGACTTGCGTGGCTTGGTCTTGGTGAATAGATTCGCGTATCTTTGTTGTGACGTCAGCGGCGCTACCACGAAAATAGAATCTCGAAGTTTGTATACCCCTGTCTCTGTCGCTCGAGTACCATAAGCCATAAGTACGATAGAAACGGAGATATACGAACTTCGAGATTCGATTTTTGTGGTAGCGCCACAGGGCTGTTATTCTTTAGGCCTGCCACTTGTCCGCCGCTGTCAAATTTACTATTGTCCGCCACCTTGCCGCCACCGCAGGCCGCGCCAGTGTGTGGCAGGCCTTAAGCCTCTCACATACTGGCGCGGCGTCGCCGCAGCGGCACAGTATAGAAGAATGCAGCGGTCAATTTGTCATTAGCTCTCAAAACTATTGACCGCCACCGCAGGCCGCGCCAGTGTGTTGCAGGCTTTACGCGCTCATGCGCCTGACCCCATCCGTCACGCATAATAGTTAAAGCAATGACGCGTAATTTAATGTTGGAGAGGCAACCGGATGGCTCGCGGTATTTGAGCGAGGCGTGAATACCGGTGAGCAACTAAGAGACTCCGCACCGTGCCTCCCACGCGAAAATTGTCAATTGGCAATTGATTGTAGATTTTATTGCGCGTAATTTGACGAATTTCGCGTTTGTAAGGGTGGCCACAGCGGGATGAATTTCATGGGAGAGGGATGGCATTTGTGCATATCATTTATCACATCATACAAGACTCGAAAAACAAATGCCATCCGATTTCAATGATTTTAAGTGCATTTTTCCTAAGTTCTCGTTCACTACCATTTTATTCCGGGTTCCAACTCTGACGGCTCGATATCCACTCGGCCGGGACGGATGGCATTTTTTTTTCAGTGTCTGTATGTGATGAAGAATAAGCATGCCAATTTTCAAGCGGTTGCCTGCCAATTTTTTTATTATTTTTTTCTTCACTCACTTACTCGACTCCGGTCGCACTTGGAGGGATGGTATAAACATTTCATTATATAAGTAAACAGCGTAGGGTAGACCGGGGTCAATAGTACCACGGGTCAAAAGTACCATCGCCTATAACTCTGCAACCACATCGAAATATGCATGTTTGTGTATACACCAGTGTGCCTTGAGCGTGTCTCTACCTGCTCACTAGTCGGTCACTGGCAGCCGTGCGAAAAGCTTGTGCTATACAACCATTTGCATTATTGACAGACCAAAGTAAATATTTACAATTTACGTTTTGGTCTTGTGTTTATAATTAGATAGTCGTAGTGTGAAACTTGTACTGAATTGTGATTCTCTAGTTATTAAAGTTTTTAATGTGTCACAGTGTGGGGGTCAGTTAGATATAGACATCGAGATTTGTGAAGGTTAGTGAGTGCGAGTAAAAAAGGACTATTGTACCACAACACTCGGGGTTAATTGTAACGTTACAATTGACCCCGTGCTACAATTGACCCAAAGTCTTTACACGTCTGCTAAAATAAGACAATTGAAACTAATTGTTTTTGTAACAAGTTACATCTCGGGTAAGTATTTTATGTTATACCTATGATACATACGACACTTCGGGATGTATATAGATTATAATACCCGCAATGCCATCCGTTTCAGTGGTATTATTTAATATTTATTTGTGGTGAAGGATGGGGTTGATTGTACCAGGGGTCAATTGTAACTGTATGGGATTACTAATTGTTAAATAATTCGTTATTTTATTGTATTGAGATGTTAATATTGCTTGAAAGATGTGTGCTATGAGCACCCCTAAGTATTTTTTTATAATAAGTCGACACTTGTTATTTTTAGTTCAACTGAAATGCTACCTTTGTCTAGTGTAAATACGAGTCTCTATAATTAAGACTGATATACGTAACAGGCTGATTCGTCTTAAGAAATTAACAATAATTACTGATTGATTAAAACATTATTTTGAGTTTTATTTACCTCTGATTATCTGGTACAATTGACCCGTACTAGGGGTCAATTGTAACACAAGGACTTCATGAACAAAAGCTCAATTTACACCATTCTGATGCGATGAAATGAAAATATTTTTCTAGATTCTGATAGCCAATGAGACGAGAATGTTATAACCCAAGCGATTTTTACGTGGTAGCGTTAGATTCTGAGTTACAGGTCATTATTTCTAAAGTGGTACCATTGCCCCCGGCCCCGGTCTCCCCTACACACTTTCAGGCTACCGCGTTTCAATCGGTTGCCTCGCGACAATTTTTTTTACCACCCCGCTCCTATCTCCGAACCAGTCACAGTTGGGTCAAATCGGGTTGCACAGGGCGGTTCCACAACACTTCGGGAGCTCAAATACCGCGAGCCATCCGGTTGCCTCTCCGACATTAGTTTACGCGTCATTGCTCTGAATATAACGAAACTAGACTCTACCTACGCTTAGTTACTACAAATCGCGGTGTCAAGATATATTTGTGGGTGAGCGTTGAGGTGAGCTAAAAACAAGTTACAGAATAGCGGGGCAGCACGGCTACCTATATCACGGGACGGCTCGCGAACTGTGTCGCGGCGACAGACTAGCCGTCTCTCTCTATACTTAAGCGTTTCTAATTAAAAAGAGACGGATAGTCTATCGCCGCGACACAGCTCGCGGCCTGTCCTGTGATAGGCGTGCTGACGGGTCGAACTCCGCGTTTCGCGCTGGCAACAGTTGCAAATAGTGATGTGCCGTTCCCGGGATATTCCCGTAAGCTTGCTATTAGTATGGAAAATATTTAGGAATATTCTCGGCTGGGAATATACCCTACACATATCAGTAATATTTCCGGGAATGGCTCGTCGCTAGTCAAAATGCACATGTGCAGAACTCTTATTATCTTTGAATATTGTCTTTGAATATTCAAATATTTAAGCAAGGTAAAAAAGTGAGTTCTAGTATTATTTATTGCCCGGGTTTTGTAAAAATGCGACGGGGCAGTAGAAGTTCTAAAATAGCTGCATAATTGAACATTTTTTTTCTCACTCGCACTGTGCAAATTAGAAAGAGAAGGGTAGTTTTCTCGTTTCTCGCGCGGCGTCAGTTTATTCGTCTAGCCTTGCTGGTTATACAAATGACGTCACAAAACTGTAAATGGCTTGTTAATTAGACAAATAAACGGCAGCCCATAATTAAAATAATTACACAGCATAGGTGCATGTATTATGTAGTACTTAATTACACTTTTTTATGTAGGTACATAGCTTACATTTGTAGCATTATTAATATTTATGGACGTCTCACAACGCTACAATGTTAACGTGTCTATGTTTAGAATTTAGATAAGTGTTTCTGGGTAGGAGATTAAAAAAATTACAGTCAACAAAGTAAGTTGCGCGTAACCCTGCATATAAATTTATATGCAGGGATGCGCAGCTGTGTAAGATTCTTCAGCAAAGTAGTTAGGCAGCTGTCTTCAGTGAATACGTCTTTGCATACTTCTAAAACATTTTATTAATTGCGGTTCTTAGTAGGTACAAGTTTAAATCAGTACGCTTACCATGAGTTTGACAATGACGGCTTACGCTAACGAGTATCGAGTTTTCTATCTGTGCATCTCTATTGCACTTTGACAGTACGAGCGGGATGCACAGATAGAAAACTCGATACTCGTTAGCGTAAGCCGTCATTTTCAAACTCATGGTAAGCGTACTGGTGTTCAAATTAAACTCGGGACGACTGTAGCAAAAAGTGATGATCCATTCCCGGAAATATTTCCAGCCGTGGAGTATTCCCCTATTTTTTCATTGCTAATCGGAAACCTTCGGGAATACTTGATTTCACTTCGGTGATTTTGCTTAGAAAATGATTCTCAAATATTGTTTGAGTTACCTTGTAACCGACTCGTCTACTTAATGGTTAAGATATAACTTAATGAGATACGTTTTTTAATATAAAACTGTCATTGAAATTTGAATCTTTTACCTAGGACGATAGAGTAGCTTTTCGAATTGACTTCTTTCATGCCATTCGGCCAACGCAAATAATCTAAACTTATAAGTGTCATTACCTAAATACAATTTTAGGATACCGAAAAAATTGCACGAATCAAGAAAGATATTTAATTACTTATGAATACCCCGTGTGGTGTCGGGTTAGAATAGCACCACCCCCTTTCTTCCTGTGGGTGTCGTAAGAGTCGACTAAGGGAACAGGGTTGAAGTGTGTTGTGGGCGATGGGCTAGCAACCTGTCACAACGATATCACATTTTGTCGATCTCTTATACCCACATTTATGCTAATAGTGGTACTGGAACACAAGTTTCATGTGCTCAGCCTACCCCTTTTAGGGATAAAGGCGTGAATGTACGTATGTATGTAATATCGGTATAAGTCCGTGGTTCATACACAAATTATGTTACTAGAGTACACTTCAAAAACAATACAATACAAATACTCTTTATTGCACACCTCACACAAACAAAGCAGTTATAAAGGAAAAAAAACTACACATATCTAACAACCACAAAGGTATAACTTCACTAACTAAGTGTAGCTAAACACACCGGCACAAAAAACGTAGATAGCTACATGCGTGTATACCCCTTTATCATTTGCATTAAACAAGCCCTATCATAATAGAACTCACATTACAGCTTGATATGGCCATTCTAACAGATAAACCTACTGGCACTACTCAATTATAAACTTTAGTCGCCCTGTGAGCTGCAGGCTCAGACCAAGAAAATATACAGACGGAGTATTACGAACAGTCTAGTGAAGCCAACCGGTTTTCAACCAAGCCCCATAAGTTTAGCACACGCTAAACAAATGAAATCGCACAAAACTCGAAATAAATGATCTTGACAGCATTGCGACACGTGCTGAAGAGTTTTTATGCAATTTTGTTTGTATATGTGTGCGTGAGCGTGTGCTAAACTTGAAGTAGCTTGGTTTTGTTTGTATGTGGTTTGGCTTCACTTGACTGTTCGTAACGCTCTGTCTGCTGCAGGCTCGCGAGCCTGCCTTTTTTGTTCGAAAAACTGAATCAACAAAAACTTCATTTACTTATATAAATAATTATTGAAGTTGGTAAAAAAATCTCACGAGAATCGGGTGAGAAATGCGACCTGCGCTGTTATTCGCTACGCGCTAATGCGGCTCACCCCGCCGGTTACACGTCACGAAACAAGACCTATACCTACGCTTAGTTACTACGCATCGCGGTGTCAAGATATATGTGTGGGTGAACGTGGAGGTGAGCTTAAAACAAGTTACAGAATAGGGGGGCTGTAGAGAAGATCATTCGGGCAGACGCCGGGCATACGAAATAATTTTGGTTCAATCTGAAACGGAGAACTTCGTTCGCTTCGCTCGCTCGTTCAATTAATTGTACTTAAGTTGCTGGATGAAACTTTTTATTCGTCCCAGGACGGTAAAATAAAGAATGTCTGAAGCAGGCAGGCCGAAGAACGATAAAAAGACGATAAAAATGCGATCTGAGGCTTTCTGTATTACCCCCGAGGTGAGTACAAAACTTTTCTTCTCCCACTGGCCAAGCAAACAGTGGCTTTTGTATGTCTATAGTTCTTACATTTTCGAGCACACGTTTTTGTAATAAGGCGAAATGTGTAGGTACCTATATTTCAACCTATGTCCTTATTCATCATGGGTTCAGCCAAATAACAAATATTTTATGTGCTGATGGTCCAGCATTAGGGGCTAAGCGTGAAAATGTACTGAACAAACAGACATGAAAAGCGAACAGATTTCAATTTTATAATACTAACTAGCTTCTGCCCGTGACTCCGTCCGCGTGGAACTCGTTTATATCGCAGCTCCATACAAACTTTTACCCCCCCATTTCACCCCCTTAGGGGATGATTTTGGGGATAAAAACTATCCTATGTCACTCTCCATCCCTTCAACTATCTCCACTTAAAAAATCACGTCATTTCGTCGCTCCGTTTTGCCTTGAAAGACGGACAAACAAACAAACAAACAAAAAAACACACACATACACTTTCCCATAGGTATTAGTATGGATTCAAAAACCCGACTTTTTACTGTACTAATTAAGAATTTCTGAATATTCTTAACACGACTCCCGCGCACGTTGTAATTGGGCACCATTTAAATATGTACCATTATATTTTATTTGGTAATTTGCATTTGTAATTCATCATTCTAAGGAATTTTATTATAACTAGTTTATTTTAATTTATCTTACTCGACCAGTTGTAGTCAAAGTCAGATCAAAGAGATAATAAGAAATAATTTGTATGTTTTAATTTGTTAATTTATGTGGCGGCAAATTAAGTGAGTATTAAATAAGCTGGTTAGCTAGCTTTTCTAGTTGTAAGGGTTACTGAGCTAAGCCGAAGACGGACAGACAGACAGACAGATAGACGGACATAGCGAAACTATAAGGGTTCCTTGTTGACTACGGAACCCTAAAAATGACAACCGGAGACACCGGTTTAATAACTTAATATTTAAGGCGCCGTAGGTTCAGCGAAGTGAAGCGAACAGAGTTTTTGAAACAATATAACTAATGCGTCTGTTTATAATAGGTAATATGGTTTCAAAAAAATAAGAATAGTATTCTTGAGGCTTTTCTGCAGGGAGATCAGTGAATCGAAACATGATTAAGCAATTTTCGCTCGATAGAAAAATATCACGAACATAGGCCTAAAAGGGTCTAAAATACACTTAAAATATTTCTTACAAATTATGCACAAAAGCTAAAAATATTAAAATGGCTTCTAAAAATCGGCAATATCATGTTTGAGAGAAATCAGTGTTTACTTTTTTGTTTATTTAAACGCCAAAAAAAATAAAATTAAAAAACATGATATCCGCGCTTCCGAGCACGCACTTCCATCTTGCTCACGCTTATGCTCAGTGAGAGGGAGAGAAGACCATGAACCTACGGCGCCTTAAACGAACACATGTGAATACAAACACAGACTGCTAAAAACTTCCTTACGGCTCTCTTGTACTCGGGGAAAAAACGCACACACCGCACTCAGAGAATATGTCGAATCTCTGATCACTTCATCTACTTACCTAGTTCATCTCACGAATGACATCATCAAACTGGCCAGATTAATCAGCGCGATGCCGTGATCCATAGATCTTGCGCGCGCGCACATTGTTTGTGTGTTCGGCTGTGTCCGTGTGTGTGAGAGGCTGGTTTTAAAACGCGTGCGTTAGAATTTATTGTGTCAATAATGAGCTGACCGCCGCCGCCGTGTCGCGCCGTAGGGCTGCGCCGGCGCAAGTAAAAGTGAAAAGGTACTTAATTTGAATTAAAATATACATAGCTTTTACATACCGGCACTGAAGCGCCTAGTGTGCAACACTAATTTACCAACTTTAGTGACGCCCAAGTTTGGGTGCTATTTAAGATTATTAATTATTACGGTCAATGATTTTTTGTAATTGTACAATATCACTTAACATTAAATATCGTTTCGGATTCTCCTCTATGCGTTTTTTAGTAAACATCCCAGGTTGCTTCCACGTTATATCTATTTTTTTGTTTGTTTCTTCCACAACTCTAATATTTCATACGTATTGTTTTAAAAATATTTCTGTCCGCAAAATAACTGTTGGGGTCCTTAAAATCAATTGGAATTAATAATATGACTACATAGGTATTCACTGGTATTCATTGACCGTTTCGTCGTTTTTATCTTAGTTAAATTACATGTGACAGTGGCAACCCTAGATCCAATAATCGAACCGGGAGGCGGCTCGCTCAAAGACACCGCTATCGGCTTATCTTCACGACCATTATATGTGCAGGGCGGCCAGAGACGCGGCTGCAGGTGAAGTGCAATTATTGATTAACACACATTAGTTTCCCTGGTGCAATGTAAGGTAGACGAAATATACGAAAATACCTGGTGAAAAAAGGCAAATCGATGGACCAAACTTTATGACTAGAATACTTAGTAGTTGTTTTTTTGGTATGACCAACTTGGTCCCATTTTAAAAGTTGTTTCGTAATACGAGTACCTAAGTATTCAGATTTCCTTTTTTTATTGGGTATAATTTATTCAGCATGTCAAATTGAAACATAAATTAGGTTATCTGTAATAAAAAAATACATGACTTAAATCAAAAAAGACTATTCAACTGACATTGCAATAACTTCCAGGGCTTTTTTTTCATTGCCTAACGGATCCCCTGTAAATTAGAATTAAAAGTCATATGAAGTTAATAAAAATATCCCTACCTGAATTAAATGGAATGAGATTCAAATTAGACAGATAGAAGAAGTATCTTGTTATTGTAACAGAGGCATCAGTGTCAAGATGTCGAAGGCTACTTGGAACGCGAAAAATCTTAAATGAAAAACAAAAAGTATCGCTTCGAACGGGATGTATTGCTTTCGAAATGTATAAGTTTTGCTAGCAGACGTTACTGTTAATAATAAAAAATTAAGCGAGAAATCCTTTTGAATGGAGAACGGAATACATTACAGCTAAAGAACTGACACAATATTTTCGGCCTTTGATACGGATTCGCCCGCAGAAATATAATTAACATAACTACATAATTAAATTCAAATTAGGACTGAAATTTGACAGCAATAAAATAAAAATGATAGAAAATAAATAACATGAAAATCACCAAATAACGAATTCATGCTACATTAGAAAACCATACATTTTCGTCTTAGCAAAATTGCAGATGGATTTTGTTTTAATGACTTTTTACAAGTTTTTCTTTAATTTGACCTGTAACGTGTGGGACAAATCTTCGAACACAATTTTGATTTGAAAATTGAGGTTAAACTTTGGGTTTAAGTGTGGTTTCGGTGACAATTCAATATTATGGTACCATCGAGCCGATTTGATGATGGTGACAGAAGGTGGCCATGGGAATTAAGTACTTAACAGACGGAACCCCGTTGAGTTTGTGCTCGTTAAAAACGTCTCAATGAGTAGTTGATAGCGGTATACAGAAAAGTAGTTACACGGCTGGCTATAAACTTATTGTACCAAAAAACATTTTGCACCGAAACTTATTTGCAAGCATAAAAGTTAATTTCACCAAGTATATAATGTAATACGTCGGTTTACATGAATTAATTGTTTTGCATTTGGTTCAATGTTGGTCCAACTTGAGTACATTTTTGCCAAGCCTGCTAAGGTTAGTTTATATAGCCACTGTATGCATAAGCCACCCGTAGGTATTTTTTAGTCCCTTCTCTCCGAAAGCCGCCAAAGCGCGCCGCATGTGTACCCACCACCTTTGGACCAAAAGAGGTGTCCTTTTTTGTTTTGAAAGGTTTTTTAATGGGCACAGTACGCCGACGTGACACGGGGCTACTTCGGAGTTCGGAGTCATTTATGGTCGAAATTACGAGACAAATAGAAATCGAGTCAATATCCGGCAATGATAACTAGCATTCTATGGAAGACTTCGTGACTTTTTTGGATTCAATCCCAGTCAACAGTGAAGAGGATTTGTTATTTTTTTCCGGAAGAGAAGTACAAAGCACTGTACAACGTGTCCCTAGGTCCCTATAACTAAAGATTTAGATTTATTTAACTGTTGTACCTATTACATCCCCAAACCGTGTTTTCAGATAACTAAACAATGATGATTGTATTTAGCGTTAGATATACCTCGATTGTATTGTGTCTACACTGTTCTTTCGTATTTTGGCTAATAGTTACACTCTGCTTTTTCACTTTTTAAAATACATTAATGAAACTCTAGGTCTAATTTTAAAGTACTATGTTTTAAATCTTTTTTGTAAACGACTGTTTGTTTCTTAAAATAAATAAATAAATAAAATCTAATCTAAACATCTCTCGACTGATTCTGACACTGGATTCGATCGTATTTGACCATAATTTACCCAATTAATATTAATAGTATGGTTGACATTATTTAATGTGGCAGACTTTTTATAAATATGACATTGGAATTGGAATCTTTTAACTCGGATGGTAGAGCTGCTTTTTCATCGGTCCACTTTGATTCAATTCAGTCTACTCATTAGTGCGGTTAGGTCGGTATAAAACGTATAACTTTGCGAGATTCAAGAGTCTAACCAGGTTACACACATAATTAGGTTAACTAACAAGTCGCAGACGTAGACACGTCATGACAAGCTTGTCTACTGCGTAACTAGTTAAGTACCGTAACTCGGGGTTCGTATGCTCGATACCCCACTATCCTATCACCGAATGTCTTGCAAGCGTCCCCGATCCGCGACGATAAATTGAACAATGTAACCATTCCTTTGTTTTTATCCGTCACGCAGCGAAAGGGATAAAAACATAAGTTTTGTTAAGTTGTCTTTATAAATAAGAAGATTAACCTTTAATTTGTATCACCGTGAAGCATCCCGAGAAACTCGGTACCTACCCTACATAGTTATATTTCGTACTCCGTCGTGAGGCTTTCCCAATTCCCAGCCCCATCACAGGAATGCTGCGCGGCGCTGGTTTACTACCAGACACGCATTACGCTTATCTCTACGGCGGTGGTACATGCGCCACGCTCGGAGTAAGCTCAGACTAGTCAGAGCCTATTTAAGCAGTATATACAGAGTGATCATTATATGTAACTTTTCGAACGAGCGTTAGTACAAATTAACTGTAATTCTCCCATACAAATAATAACATTTAGATCTACCTGACGTACGTACGAAGCGTTACACAATTGACTGCTGATGAAAATCGATACTTAAGGCACCTAAGGGTGGTATTACAGAGAAATCAGGCGGAGACGTGGGACATAATATGCCGGTGAAAGAATTTTTGAAGTCGGATCAGTACTTCCGGAAATGACTACATACATAAACCTTACTTACAACTTCACATACTTTTTCTCTTTCTTACATTGATAAGTTGCAGTATATACATAATAAGTACAAGTAGGTATCGATAGTACCCATCCACAATAAACAGTTAAGGGAACCTGTATTACCGACCTGCACTATCGCGTCAGAATCTCAAATAAATTATATTGTAATTTTATGGAATTTGCTAACTATGTAAACAAACAATGTATTGAAATTGACATTCAATGTCAATTTTAGTATGACGGTTTATTTACATAGTAAAATTCCATAAAATTACAGATTAGGCAAATTAGTCTCAATCAATTGCATTTGTCTATATCTACATTCATCTCTGTCCCGTCTGTGCGTAAAAGCGAAACAAAACACCAGAACCCAACTCTAACTGCTCGTCAAACAAATAAAGTCGACTTAACACTGTCAATAGGAGTCAAAATCCCGTGCGCGATTTAAGAATAACGCGTGCAATTTGTATAAGATAAAACTCGTTACGAGGCGGGATTTTGACCCGTATGTAATTTCTTGTTGGTTTAAAGATATTTGTAAAGGATGGAGGTAAAAATTAGCAGGTCCTACCGCGGTATAGAGTAAAGGGCTGCGTCGGTAATAGGTAGGGCAAATACGCCAGCAAATAGAGGCGGACGAAAATAGCTTATTGTTGGATTGTTTGCACCGGTTAACATGTTCCGTATTAAGTAGGTAAGCTGCGCTTGCTTTAAGTGAGGCTTATAAATTGTCTAGTTTTGAATTGTGTTTACTCTGTATATAAAGCTGGATTCTTACTATTCTGACGTGTCGTATCGTGACGCGTTTCAAAATTAGAATGTTTAGATTCACTCATCCGATGAGCTTTGATGTGTCGGTCCTTTTAGTCTCAGGCTTCACAGCCTCAGAAAGATTCACGTCGATAAATGTGAGTTAGTAGTTAGACGAGTAGGTTTGTATAGACTTGACCTTATTTGAGTTTGCCGAATCGCATCAAAGTAGGCTATTCAAAAAGCAACCCTACGGTCCACGGTAGAAGATTCCAATTCCAATTACAGTTTTATAAAAAGTTGGCCACATTAAATAATCACAACCATTCTATATAGTGCAGTCGTCATCATCAACATCATCTCATTCTACAATGTACAGAGGCAAGGACGGGGGGAATTTTCTATAGCACCTAAACTGATGGCCCTGCGCAGATTGAGAACTCTTTTTATAAATTTAATAATGTGCTAATATTTACACTTTTCACCAGGGTCTTTTGCTTACTAAGTACTTAACTTACCTACACATAACCATACGCAACATGATATTTAATATCACGAACAAAAGGACTCGCATTCACTGGTATCAAATTCGCGAAATCATCAAGACCTATAGTATTCTTCATTAACAACTGTATCGTATGATAGACACAGATCGCCGCAATGGTATTGAGCTATTAGCTCCGGCCATTAGCCCTCGTGGCTGGAACATCGCCGCAGGCGCAGATTAGGCGTGAGAACTGAATTATGTGAGTCACTCTGAATCGTTATCAATGCATCGATATGTTGGTAACGCTGCCGCTACCGTACGGGCGGGCCAGAGAAAAAGCGAGTCGTATTAGTTTGCATAAGTACAGTGGAGTTCTCCAATATCGATACAGTCTTAAAAAATAAAGTCTCTGTATATATCTTTTTGAAAGGTTGTCTCTGTAGATATTGGAGAACTCGACTGTACCTAACTGAAATTAAAAATGTATTTCAAGAAAGTCAAAAGAAATTATCACAATCATAGCTAAGACAATATCGTAGTCGGCATCATATACCTAGATAGTAGTCATTAGCAGCAGCCAAAGTAGCAGAGTGTCTTATAAGAGTTATAAGCATAAAACTTCTAATAAAATAATGTTATTGACTATACTGATGTAGAGCGAAAACTTCATAATATTAATGAATTTATAAAGACTCGGTGCACTGTCAAAAATACATATATGTTCCAGAGTACCAATGACGAACTGCATAAGGAAGAAATCAAGGAACTACACCATACGCTATTCAGAGCTATATGACAAACGGAACAATAATTCAATCGGTTCCTCCCATTCGCAGCTTACTATGCCACAGACTGTTCAGTTACTCAAAAGTTTTGAGTTAAATAGAGCTACTTACCTACACACTAGGGGTTTCAAAACTATTCGAAGTACCTATATGTGACTGTATGCAATCGCTACGCTACCATATCTCTACTCGTACTAATCCGTGCCATATCTCCCACAAAAAGTTCCCATATACCTAAAGAAGCACACTGAGCTGGATCTACAAAGACCACGTTTGGATTGATCGCTATTCTCGTGGCCCGAGGAGATCAGATAAACGTCGTCTCGGCGTGACGGTTGTATGACTTGTAGCCACGTCTAGATGGCGTCACTGCGTCAAAGATCGGAGATTACGGTATCCAATCGATTGATTTGTCATTTACAAGCGCAGACTTACATGAACATTTGTGATCAGGTATAGGTATGTTTATGTTATTGGAGAGTTTGCTGATTATGCATAGTATGCATGCCTTTAATATTCTAGAATTGTGATGGGCTAATACATGGGACGTTCCTACATATGACGAAATAATGCTAATTGGGTAGTTTCATCATTATGAGATAGTTAGCACCACTCCAATTATGTTCTCGAATATTCTTTCAAGGCCAGGTGTTGACAAAAGTGGCTTAGCCCGAATGCATTTTTACCCAGAAAATCAGAATAGGGTCGTCCCATTTCTATGCAATTGCTTTCAGGAGGCTGTTGGTGCTATTAAACACGAGCCTTATAAGCGACAATTTAAATAAATCTCAAGCTGGTAATAATACCCTGCAGGTCGATCAAGTAACGCATTGTACTCGTACGCGGGTCAGGTATATCTAAATGTCACTTTTATACCTATGGAAAAATTACAGTTAAATTGTCTTAACGCGCGTTCGGAACGTTACGTGATACCCGTATTGTAACATTAAATTCATAGGGATGTGATATTGGTAATTATACTTGACTTTTACTGTTGCTATAATATAAAGCAGATGAGAAAAAATGTTCTGACACCACTTACTTGTTGTCGATAAATACCAACACATTATTATAAATAGTTATTATTATGTGTTGATGTATTTGTCCTGTGGCATAAAATCGAAAGCCGATTAATCGGGAGGATTATAAGCTACTTGACACGAAGGTTCTTGTCCCTTTAAACACGCTTTAGTCCATATTATTATGAATTTGAAACAACATGCCAATCAGACTGCGTCGGCTATAGATCCAATCGTCGACTTAGCGACAAGCCCGGTAGGACGTCGGATTAGCGGGAGCGGGCTTAGCAAGTCGGGGGCACACTGCGGCTCGCTGCGCCTATACTGTGTGTATTTTTAATATTACCTCAAATTGTAACCAGAGGTAGGTGTTAGGACTATGAACCGATATTGCAAGAAAATTTAATGTTAGTCTTAACTACCAAAGCGTTATTAATTTTTGAAAATGTATCGAGCTGCAACGTATTCCGTACACTCATTTGACATATGGAAGAAGCGGGTCACTTGTGACAGTTGTGACGTCACGTCAGTAAGACAAAGTAGTGATCCATTGCGTGCTGAATTATTTTATATGGAAAAATAAAGATGGTACATAGTTAACATTCTTGCAACATCGGTTCATAGCCTTAATAACTACGTCTGGTTACAATTTGAGGTAATATTAAAAATACACGCTGTATAGTCCAGTAACTTTATACCTCCAGAGCTTGCGTCAAAGCCAGGTAGGTTAGATTTGTTGCGGACTTGTTTATGATGTTAGCCCAATGAATAATCCAAGTTTGTGTCCTCGAGCGCCGAATGCAACTTGGTCAAAAATCGACTCGATCGAGGACTTTAGTCTTTTAGGGTTTTCGCGGTACCCTGTGCTTTCAGGCGACAAGGTTAATGGATTAATAGGTCTACCTCTTAAGTCAGTCCTCGCGCGGGTGCCGGGGTTTGACAATAACGGGGCGCGGAGTTAAGCGGTCATCGTGTATCAATTATTTTCTGAGATTGCGATGATCGCAGTTTTGGCTGACGATAGGTGAGAGTAACAAAAGTTACATTGTACTTTATTTAGGCACACTATGCAATTGTCAAATTTGAATACGCTTAGCACAAGTACTATTTGACGCCGTCAAAGACCACGACTTAATTCCTCAAATTCATCGGCCTATGATCATCATTGGCTGATGAATGATGTCTTATCACGGGTGCCTGTAAAGCCGCCTCCCATGGATGAGCTGGAATGGGCAATGACTTATAAGCTAAGTAAGTGCAGTCAAGTGCAAAATATGTATCGATTAATGCTCTCATACATACATCTACTATAAATCCTAATCGAGTAGGTACTTATGCTGAGTAGCTTATAGAGAGAGCCCCGTGTAACACTGTCTTATCCGAAAAAAGTACAAAACCCGCCCAGTAGCCGGAAAGGGTTTTATGACAACGTGAATGATGGACAAAAAGTTGATCGCTGCATGCCGCATTCGTATAGTTATTATAAAATACCTTTTAAAATATTTTTGAACATGCTACACGGGACCAAGAGTAGATCATTTTCATATTTCATCAGCCTTAGCTAGCTTGCTCGCGTGCATCTTTGGCAGGGAACTCACTCGATTGATTCACAATTGACTTGACTTATGTTCCTGTGTCCCTAGTTGGGGCAGAGGGCGTCCACAGTGCGCCGCCATCCCGTTCGGTCTTGAGCTTCGCGCTTCAATTCGCTCCAAGTCTTCCCTATGGTCTTCGCCTCTGCGATGATCGTCCGCCGCCAGGTCTGTTTAGGGCGGCCACGTTTACGCTTTCCTTGGGGATTCCAGTCCAGGGCTTGTCTCGGTACGGTAGTTCAATTAACGAATAAATTATATTGCAGAATAGTTTGAAAGTTCTCACAAATATTTGTATTTGACTAATCAAGAAATCTGTGCCAATCGTGAAAGTGGATCCGAACTAATAATAACGCCAACGGCCAGAGACCGCTAATTGAATATTCGGAAAAATATTTGCTGTTTATTCAATACAAATTCCTTCACACTTCGGGACGTGACGGACGAACAGACGAATATTCCCACGATTAGCAAATAATCGGATTGAGTGACGTTTTTAATTGTGATTCCGAATGTGTGAGAATCTTTGAAAAACCGCAAAACAAACTGTTTTCATATAAGAGTACACAATGTTATCTGAACCGGGAACTAAATAAGTACCTACTGTTGATTTTTCTTCTTCTTAGGCTCCGACATGGTTACTAGGTAGGTACCACCTACTGCTAGGCTTGTGCACTGGCATGATTAATTGCTATTAATATATACGTTACAATATATCGATAACATTTCATTCTGACAGTAGTAGTACTCGATTACCCGTATATTTAAATCAAACACGGTCTATGTCAACAAGTTAAAAATCCAATATTCAATATCGAAGTGTCTCCAACCGAACGAATTTAGAAATCGAAAGGGGACCAAACGGGTTATTCTTAACAATATAAACCGTCTTATCTTGCGCGTAAATTCTGTCAATTACGAAGGCAAGAGACGAGATTTTTGCTTCGAAAAAAGGTTTTAAAAAAACGCCGCCGCGCTGCCACTGGCGCCGGCCACAGATAACGCTTTTTCAAACATTTCTTTTGTTTTTTTTTTCAAGAGACATTATAGGTCCTTTATGGGGGGACAGACGATAACGCGTGTCCGAGGTTTAGAGAATTTTGTTGGGAAATAGGCTTTAATATAAGGAGGTAAGGAATGATATAGAAAAAGTTGGACTTCGACGATGTGTGAGTAAACCCGTTCGGTGATATTTCCAATCCAACTTGGTTAGATAATTTGGTACGGAATATATTTATAGTACCTATACAGAGATTTTTGTTAAGGAATCCCTGATTGCTGTTGCTGATTTTTTTATAAAACTATTAATGACATATCTCAAATAGGTACCTTATTGCACCCGTATTGTAGCTTTGATTATATACCGATGAGTGGACACCGGCCACCTACATTTAATTAATAACTAAGTGCCTACTGTATACTTACCTTTTCATATTTCTTTATTTGGTCTGTAGGAAAAGTATTGGGTATTTATTGCAGTTCCGTGGTAGGTATTGTAAACAAGCTCCTATACCTAATAATAGTCTAAATACGAAATAAATCTCCAAGTGTACAATTAACCAGAAATGACTACAATAGACCTAACAAAAGACATAAATGTAGTATCATTTTTAATATAAATAAAGAAATGTTACCCAATGAAAGACGTGAAAAAGATACTAATAGAGCAAAAACCAAATTGATACGAACGCCCACCACACACACCAAAACGATTAAAAGCAAAATATTTTACAAATTGCCGCCCATTTTGACAGCTGTCAAATTATACTGACAGCTTCATAACTTTTTCTAGCGGGTACGGGTGATGACAATGGATATTTTTTGTCATTTGCAAAATATTTTGGGCGTCTTGGCGTATTTGCTATTATGTTGGGACTTTACTGTTGATGACTGATAAAGGTGGCGCCTTGGCCCTTGCACGTGACAAAGAAATGCGTCATTACTTGTGCCTACCTGCTAATTTGTCTTTTGGTCTTAAGGAATTTATCAGGATTTATAACTGTATAGTTTTTATGGGACGTCTTTTATTCTAAAAGTTTTAATCTATTTTAGTGATCTGCGTACTAGGCACACAACACACCTACACTATTATTAAATATCATTATTATAATAATATTAAGTATATTAAATTACTTATATTAAATTTATTATAGTTGCTAACTATTAATTTGGAAATATTGGAACTACCATTGTTCATTGTATTACGCACGAGTTTAATGGTCTTCCAGTTATCATAATATTGTATATAGTTAATGTTGATTTAGTAAATAAAATCTTTTGAATGGTCTTAGCTATCATAGGTTTGGCTTATATAGAGTAAACTAAGTTTTTTCATGTATACATTTATATAAATGGAAGGTAGGTAGAGAAGCACCTAATTAAGAAATGATAATTGGATTAAGTTTGTAACAACATTATCTGTTAAGTAGGTACTTACTTTTTTTTAATAAACACACACACTTTGAGGATCTATAAAAAAAAACAATTATACAATTGTCTTTTTCAGGCATAGATGTTTTATTTTTGCTGAAACGATTTGAGGTATTAGAATAGATATTATAGTTGTTATTTTTTAACAAAGTAGCGATTACCTAGTCCAGCTCTCTATACTAGCGTTATTCTCTGATCCATCATTAGATATGGCGTAGGTATCTCATGAACTTTAGAATCAAAAATAGGTCACTGGCTGAAACAATAGTCAAACTGATGTCATTGTCGATTGAAATTTGACTCTTTTTGTGAAAAAAATAATCTTGCTAGTCAAAAGCGAATCTTATTTACATCCTCGGAGAGTGTGAATTTGTTTAATTGTTTTAAGAAAAAAAATGGAGGCGCCATCATTTTTGTCGCCAACACCGGCGCGTCGTAACATCCGGAGTTTTTACGTTGTTTTTTTTTAACTTGGGTCGGTGACCATGGCGTTAAAATATTGTCCGTGTGTAGTTGCCCTAATGATTTATTGTGTACTTGTTGTGGCTGACGTTTGGGTTTTTTTAAGTAGCCCGGGATAGGATAAATCCTACCTAAGAGAAATTATGAGTAAGAGTATTGGAATTGAATACAAACTCTATTTGCATCAAATTTAAAAGAAAACTAAATTGTCCAGTTGATTTTTTTAAAACATTTATTACACTTTGTTAGAGCAGGTTAGAGTGCTATGAGTTACTTTTTGGCGAAGTACCAACATAATGTTTTTACATGAAGGAAGTAATCGTTTTGGTTATAAGTACCTACGTCCCAGTATTTCTTCAACGCCAACTATTTACATGTGTTGAAAACATATTTTTTTTTAAAGTTGTGGTCGTGTTAGGGTACACATGCACTTCCAACGAGGCTTTTTTGCATCAGATGTACTTACATATGGCAGTAGCCCACTCGACTCTGAGTCCATGAGTTTGTATCTTCTATTTCATGTAAAATTCGTTTATTTAACACCATTAGCACATTAATACGAGTATATAATTACGTGACTTGATCAATCCAGCAATCAATGAAGAAATCTTAAAACTGTCAATCAAATAAAACAAACAAAATTTCACATTAAAATCACTTCGAGCCTCATTTACGTACTTGCCACACTTCAAATTATATTTCTAATTAACAATCAGGCTTCGAAAATTGACTAAATTGAAGCAATGAAATCAAAAGATCGGAGATGCTATCGGTGACAATTTGACTCCATAAAAGACCTTAATTTTCCGCTCCGAAGCCGCTAGTATTACAAACGTCAACGTCATAAAATTAGAACTTAGGCCGATTAGTACAGAGTCCATTTTAGAACTGTATATTCGAGTTAGATGCGATACTGTACAATTAAGGAAACAAAAATGTCCCGAACGTGGTCTCATTAAAAAAATACTTGGCGCCTTAGCCGACCGAAAAAAATAAAAATAAAGTTGATAGCATTACAGTGTTCTGGGTTCCGTATTCTAGTAGTTTGTCTGTTTACGTTATTTCTATTTACTATGTACAATTTATAGATTATATTAAAACTCGCGCATAGGGACGGGAAAGCCAAGTTCAAGTTTGTCGTGAAGTTGCGTTTGTGAAGAATTGCGAACAGGAAGAAATACTGCAATGTAAAGTCTAGCATAATTTCTGGCCGGTTAGGTTTTAGGTTAGTGTAATCAAAAACTTTGGTTGCTACGCCAATGATACACGGCTTTGAAAACGTTCAAAAATTGGTTTTAAATAACGATTTACATCAACTGAGAGGAAAAAAAATTAAATGCGAGGGATGCAAGTTTATTTATGGAGTGACGCCAGAGGTTTTTGAAATCATACAAAACAGACAAAGATAAATAAGAGTCAGGGACTTTCAACCCTCATGATGCTCATGCTCACTAATGTGTTGGTACTTATTTTTTTTCTGTCATTCATATTTTTATTTATACGTATAAAAAAAACAATGTGGTGGTGTGGTGTGGTGTGGTGTGTGGTGATGTGGTGTTGGCGAAGGATGGAAGGAATTAGTTGGACGGAAAGAAGAACGAATGAAGAGGTTTTGGATTTAGTAGCGAGAGAAGAGGTCCTTGTTAAGGACGATTGAAAATAGAAGAGGAAATATGTTGGGGCACCCGTTACGACATGACATTTACATAAAAACTATAATCGAAGGGAAAATAGAGGGAAGAAGAGGCAGAGGAAGGCCGCGACGTGCTTTTATGGACCAGGTCAAGGAGAAGGTCAATGTAGTGTCGAACCAGGAGCTCAAACCAGTGGCAAAGCGTAGAGCTGAATGGCGGTTACTCCACCGACAAGAGCAGAGCTCTTAAGTTGAAGAAGAGAGAAAAAAAACAAAATAATAAGAAAAATCGTCAGAATTAAAGGTAAATAAATAGCGCATATAAAGTAATCGTTTAAATACAGCTAAAATGTTAAAAATACATACTTAAACTCAGTGGAAGCTCAAAGGGAAACCCTCTCACAGCATCCCTAACAATCTTACGGAAGTCCGATGTTAAGATAAATCTGATCAAAATCAAAGGGCTCGCCGCGACATCAGCATCACATGATTCACATGTATTCAAATACCCCGAGGTATTTGAATACATGTGAATCATGTGATATATCATGACTAGGCGACAATTCAATGATTTTTATTTACCAATTACCAACAAAAATCAATATCCCAAATATGTTTTCTGACTAGTTCAACAATATCCCAAATATGTTTTCTTACAGGTATCCGCTTATTGAGGTAAGTAGGTATATTAAAATATAAATACATTTAGCAAGAAGAACGTTTTTCATACAAAGTATCTAATCAGTTTTTTTTTTTCAATTATATTTCTTTCATAATTAATAGGAACAGAAACTAATTTTTGACCTAGTCATGGCCCCATTGTGTATAAAAAGGTTTAGGTAAAATGAGAACCATACTATGTTTGTATGGAGTGTCGACTCTTGGGGACTCTATTAACTTGATAATCGGTATGATAAATCATAGGATTTTCAAATAGCGGGCAAATATTTTTTCCGTTTTAAAATGCGAATTCTTGGCGTAAAAATTTAAATAAAATTTACTTTCTCTCATCCATTCAGATATTTAAAAGTTTTAGAACAGTTGAGGTTCCATACAAAATTGTTTTAAATAAATAAATTGCGCAGCTTAAGTACAAATCAAATTGTTAGTTCATTGCACCAAAATGTATGATATTGTATTTTTATCAATCTTCAGTAGTAACCAACCTTTAATATGTTTGTAACCTTTAATTTCATTAGCCATAGAATATAAACCCGCTCATAAATACTCTGACTAATGGTTTACACCATGCGTTTATGCGATGTTGAGACTTTTATGGATAAATACACAACATCGTGGGATACTTGTGCGGTCAAATGGCCTTTTTATGCATTTTACACAATAAAGGAGCATATAAATTGTGTTATTATTGAAATGCTTAGGCATGTAGAAATAACAGTGTTAGGTAAATTAGTATTAAGTATCTAGTTATTTATTTATTTAAGGAGTACCAACAGCTGCAATAACATGATATAAGTCTTACATATATGTAAGACCTGTATCATGTTTTTGCAATAGTAATACAAAGCCAATTAAATTATGCTAGTCTTTTATGCATTGTGGCCTCGATAAAAGCTAAAATATACCTTGTACCAACATAGTGGGCCAACTTAGTCTAAAATAATTTTCTTTTTATTTATTGGATCAGCAATATCAGCATCCAATGTGGATGCCTTGAATGAGGTTATCAATTGACTTATTTATTGAAATGATGACTTCATCGGTAAAGTGGTAGCAATTATTGTCTAGAATATTTAATAATAAACTAGCTTTTGCCAGCGACTTGGTCCGTGCAATCACATATATTATTATTTAAAAAAAAATGGCCGTTAAGGGATTAGTACTATACCTGCAATTAACATACCTAGTCGAATCCATAATAATATTATAAATGGGAAAGTGTATGTGTGTGTTTGTTTGTTTGTCCGTCTTTCACGGCAAAACGGAGCGACGAATTAACGTGATTTTTTAACTAGAGATAGTTGAAGGGATGGAGAGTGACATAGGATAGTTTTTAACCCCGAAATCATCCCCTAAGGGGGTGAAGTGGGGAGGTAAAAGTTTGTATGGAGCTGCGATATAAACGAGTTCCGCGCGGACGGACTCGCGGGCAGCTAGTAGTATATATATATGCCCACAAGCACAGGCAGCACAGCATTAGTTATTGCATTTGCCCATGGATAAAAGTACTTCCACTGTCGTGTCCTGTCAGGAATAATTTCCAGGATAGAACTACCCTATGCCCTTTCTATCTCCATAACGTAAAATATCAAAGTATAAGTTGATTTCAAGAAGAAGAAATATATTGAGTAGGTACCTAGTTTGTCATTACAATGACGGGTTGTATGTTATTGGCCTTTCGTGGCATTACTATAAAATAAACAAAAGGAATTACGAACTTACTACTAAATTATTACGTACATTGCACTTTACTATAATCAAAATAGGATCTGGAACTCTGGAGTGACCACATGGTCACTTTTTTTTATAGCCCGCTTGTGATGTCGTTTACGTTGTCGGTATTCCAAAACTCTTTGTAAAATTATTACAATTCAAATATTTGTCATGTTTTAAGCAAAGAGCAGAATCCGAGGTTTATTTACTTCACACAAAAATCACGATTTTGCACCATAATCCATTGTATTAAGGCAAAAAATGTATACATATCTTTGACGTTGACTACCATATTGCGGAGTGATAACGCTATCGAACTTTACTACCGTCGTTTTGTACGAGTAGATACCGGTAATTCCCAAACATATGTTATTCTACGACCCCTATATAATACCGTGTTATGGAGAAATCGCAGTTCAGTAATTAATGGCAGTACAATAGCTACCAGCGATTAATACGATGTAATCTTGAAGGAAACATTTCAAATTAAGGGGGAAAAATATTCAAAATTTGCTGCTTCGGGCAACATTTGAACTGGCGACCTTATGGCATACGTATCCAGTCGCTGCTACCAACTGAGCTATTGGAATCAATTACTCAGATAACGAATTTTCCAATCAGTTCCCTGTTTTATAACAGCCATGTTTTATGTTTTAGCCAGTCACGACCGCTCCAAAAAGCCGAATGAAGCAGCGCTGCGCCAAAATCGGTCCATGAATGTCATAACTGTAGCTTAGGTAGTTGGCGCGGCCTTTGGATATCCAATCGACGCACGATGCACCAACGCGCTATCGCCATGAATGTCAAAATTCAACGTTGTGGCATCAACGTCAACGTCCATCCATTTGGTGCCGAGACAACTGGCGCGGCGCCTACAGGGCTCAGCGATAGTGTTAGTATTGGGAATCAATAAAAATCAAATTGAGTTGACGAAGTTTTGATGACAAAATATGTATTAATATATGTAGGTATGAGTTTTTTTGGGGCTATTTAGTATTAGTACATTACTGCAGACACCAGGAAAGAAGATACGAAGCCGGCAAGCCCTTTTAACGGTCAGGCAAGAATAGTAGTTTTCTGAAACAAGAGATATACTACTGTACCTTTTTGATTAGTTTTGCTGAAAATTGTATGAAGTCAATGTACTGCCAGGGACATATTTAGCGTGGTAAGTCATTGGTGTCATGGTTTGTTAAGCAAGTGCAAACCTAAATGCCAGACACGTGGGTGGTGTCTGTCTACGGCACCTCATACTGCTCGTACAAAACTTTTACAAAAACGTATTAAACGAAATGTTGTCCTAGACTCACATAATCGGCAAAAAAAAAAAAAATGGTTCAAAAATATCTAGGTAACCTAATGTTCGTTGTGTTCACATATTTTAGATCATTTAGTACTTGCACACATTTTCGAAGTCGACTGAATTTACCTGAGATATGTTTTTAACGCACTGATTAACATACCTATAAGAACAACTGAAAGAAGAAACGCCACATTTGCAGATTATTATTGCACCCAGTAATTTCCCTTAGGCTATGTCACCAGTGTTGTGTCCAATGACGCGATGGAGGACTCCAGAAATATTTAATTGAGCCAGTTCTAGTCTTGTTTGTGTTTTATTATTTGGGGATGTCTCTCTGGACATGGCTCGTGCGTAGGCGACGGCAGCGACTCAGCGTTGCTACTCGGATAGATACATTACGAACAGATATTTATATTTATCATAACTGGTTTGTCAACCTTTAGATTCACAGGTAGGTAGGTATCAATCACACCTGTCAGTTTATTTATAAATAGACTTTAGGAAAAGAAGGGCCTGAAAAGAAATTAATTATGTAGCGTGGACTACCGCCTTTATTACGTATTACTTTTTAGCTACCTCTTGGGATGCTGCAACAACCATCTGTAATGGATGGTGTGGCCAATGGTGATGATAATGATTGAATAAGAAAATAGCGTTCAAAGTTACAAACGTGATTTTGGAAAGTTTTTAAGGAGTACCTAACTTAGTGTAGGTACGGTTACAATTACAATTATTGTAGGCGACCGCATTCGATTAGGTCCAAAAGTGTATACATCTCTTTGTCCTCGACTGTACCAGGTCAACTGATATGTTAGTAGAGAAACCGGACGCAAATCGGATTTCCTCTGGGAGCTACAATGCCACAGACAGATACACATCTTAAACTTATAATATCCCTCGTTTGCATTCGGGGGTAAAAGTAGGTATTACCTACCTACATTGTGCCACGAGGTCGGTAATATTCTTACCGTCATTGTCAATCACATTTACGAGGAAACGTACATTATAGGCAAAAATAATACTAATATAATCGCAATAAAAAATACAATGTCTATATGGCGGCGTACAGGAAGATTTAAAATCACTTAGAAATATTTTACACATACACTAAGTAGCTAGAACCACCTCGCGTTTTGTAACTGATTTCAAAGAACAGCTTAGTGCTGATATACGAGTGATAGATAGATGCAATTTAATAAAAATTCAATCCACCCATTGGGCGTAAGATACGCTATTGTAGCTCTGTATGCCTGCGCGTTATCAAGCCCTTTACGAGCAAGTATAAGAATCGCCTCTATGTCCTAGCTTTAAATAAGATGTCACATCTCAATCAGAATACCTGTTTGGTTTGGCTCTCAAACAAAGCTGTTGGGCAACGCTGCGCGAGCGCAGCGCTGTGCTAAACACAAATCGGACCGCTTCCGGCCATAAAAGGCCATAATGTGCCCATCATAGGTGCCGACACGCGTGGGCAGTTGTCCACTCGACGTGAGGGGTGGATTATTGGGTAACGTCGTAGAAGTATAATAAAATGCGGTATGGACTATGGATATGTACAGCATGGTACACATACCTACACAACGAAAGGCCGATATTTGAGTTCTTAGGGTGTTTGAGTGAGAGACGCGAGTCTACTCCACTCCATCCCATACTTTAACATGTTAAGTCCTCATCCTCACACACGATCATATACTTACAGTCAAAAAATCGATCTTGCTGGGTCTCATGTCTGAAAAAAAATCGTTTTCTCCGTATTTTCTCTAAGTTCAACCGAGCAGAGCTTGGTCGCCCAGGGACTATTATGTTAATATACCTACTATTATATTGGTTACAATGATTTACGAGCGAATTTTGAGCCAAGAGAGCGTTTTGCATAAAACTCAGCAGCAGCTGCAGCTAAGTCTTTAGGCCAAAATATTATTTACCAAAACCACAGAATAGAATAATAGTCAAACAAGCCAAATTCTGAACAATATCGCCGGTAGCTTAACATAGTCCAAAAAGCACGTAACACGACTTAACCGTCTCGTCGATGTCAGTGGCACTCAACAGTTAGCCAGGAGGTGCGAGCTACCGTTCGAATCCCCATAAACCCACAATCTTGGTGGTCCGGCTACCTGGCCTGGCTCCCGCTACGCAGCAGAATGCTGGCTTGACTATGTACTTCGTATTCGTACTCTTCATCTTTTCATTCTCTTATACTAAAACTTAAAGTTAGAAAGGGACAAAATACATTTTATTTAACAGAGGCATCTTAAGTTTTATGAATAGGTAAGCCGTTGTTAATGTCCACTTCACTGTCGCAAAAACAATATAAGAGTTTTTTGGCTTTAATTATTATTACTAAAAATAGGATACAAAACTTAATATATTACATTTTCCTGCAAAACTGTTTTAACACTCTATGAAAACTGTCTATCACAATATTTAACTTTTTATACTATGATTTTAATTCACGTTCACGTGAGGTACCTCAATTAAGTCGTAGTTAAGCCTTACGAGTATGTCGCGACGACTGTAGATAGACGTTGTGCACGTGAACGAGTTAACTATGTATCTAATACGAGTATAATTGCATAATGTACGCACATAGAGCGTCGCGCTAAAATATTTACCTGGCATTTGCTTGTAAGCATTTGTCACTCAAGTGTTTGGAGTAAGTACTTTTTCAAAGTTGGTTGGTCTACATCGTCACATTTTTTTTTATTAAAGCACTTGCTTCCAAAAGTGAATGTTCCTAACCTACCCTATCTTAACATCCCGACTAAGTAAGTTCATTAAACATTATTTTACGTTAGGCTGGTTGAAACAGCGTGCCCATGTAAAAAAATAATGTATGCCTCTCCCTTTTGGGAATGAAGGCGTGAATCTATGTAAGTATGTAATCTACTATATGTATAGAAATAATTAAATTTAGAGCCATCCCTTTTCACTTAATTTTTGGGAGCATTATTTTACCAAATACATATGTAATGCTCTAATGTCTTTACGTAGCTCATGACTTTTTAGACTGTTTTAGATAAGTATATCAATGTTATGAGAGGGAATGTAATAATATACACCAACCCAAAGTACATTGTAGGTAACTATTTATTATTTTATTTAATGGCTGCACAATTTTCCTCTTAACAAAGTGAAGAATTTCCAGCCAGTATTTGCGCAAACGTTTAGCGCAACAATAAAGATGCGCAGGAGCAAACAAGCTGAAAGTGGCCGAGCCTAAACCTGGCGAGGATTAGGAGGTTTGAGAACCTTAAGCTCATTCAATAAGAACTAAATTCCAATGACATGGAAGCATATTAGGTTTGAAGATTATAAACAGTGTAGCTAGACAGCTTTTTAACTGTGTCACGGGTGGTCAGTGTTAACGACATGTACTGTAGGTAAGAGTATGAATGTGAATATGTAATACTAGCTGCCATAATAACGCAGCCAAATTCGCGGGATAAAATATAGCTACACCATCCAGAAAATCCATTCAACACGCAGGTGAAAAAAAAATGGTATACGGTGCCGGCAAAGACATAAGGAAAATCACTCTTTCTGAGTCTACATTGATGGCCGCTACGATACAGCTACGATTCACCTTTAATCAGAAATAAAACAGACTGCTGTTAACTAAAATGTGTTTTAGTACAGTCACAAATGTCAAAGTGACGAATAAAGACTAAACATATTAACAAGTAAGGTGACCAAACTGTGGAAAATATATGAATCTGAAAAAAGTACACACCATTATCTATATTTATATTTTAATTCTTCGTCACGGACACACAGAAAAACTTTGAATGGGATTATTCTAATTTGATACGGTATTTGGCAAAACTAATATAAATTATTTAAATTGTAAATTAGTTTTATTTACTGCTTCTTTATTGATTTTTAAAATACACATATTGTTAGATTACAATTGGACGCTGTTTGATATTAGAAAATTGTGAAATCACTAAGCCTGTACTTCCCTACATATTTCATACTTTTACCGAGGGGTTTCGACGACAGACTACCATTTTTTTGTTTATAAAAATAGGTAAAGCATTTTACCACTACCTATCTCACCTGACGGTAAGTTTTGACGAGGCCTAGGGTGTTGCATGCATACATGCATACCTAGCAGAGATGTACAAAATGGTTTCAAAAAAGCATTTAAATACAAAATGCAAAATACTTTTCAGATTTACTATTTTAAATGCAAAATACCAAATAGTTTTGCGTTATGTATTTCAAATGCTAAATGCAAAATAGGTATTTTCAAAATACTTTTTCAAAATAAAATACCTTTTGATCAAATCGAATGTTATTTTTGTTTATTTTAGGTATTTATCATGAGAAATAGAATAGAGATACAATGTCGAGCCGAATGGCACCTTATACATGACATTTTGGTCATATTTATCAGTACGCGTATCAATAAATTCTGTTATGTTATTAAAACGAATAATAGTAATAATACTCACTTAAAATAATGTAAAAAGTAGTATAGTTTTGTGAATTGTGTGGCCATTCATTTCGGTTGATTGTGCATCTAGTTCTTATTTTATTATTATTAAACTTTTCCTTTATTAATAATAATTGGACTGATATTGTTAAAAAGTGAAAAAAATAAACATCAATTTTTATTTATTACGCTTTATAGACATAAGGCGCGCACTCTGACCAAAGAAGAAGAAAAAGCAGGCGCACCTCTATCGGTCAAATTCGGCAATACAAGCGTCATTCGTTCATTTCATTTTGTTTGACTGGTAATAGGTAGATAATGTTGGCTAAACTTAATCACAAAGTATTTTGCATTTTGAAATGAATATTAAAAATGCAAAATACATCTCGAAAGGTATTTCAAATAAAATACAAAATGTTTTTTACTAAAAGGCATTTAAATGCAAAATACAAAATAGGTATTTTGTATTTGCATTTTAAATAGAAGTATTTCAAATAAATCGCATCTCTGATACCGAGATAGTGATCACAACAAGACTGACAATACCTATACCTACAGAGTGGAAAGCCCAAATGCCACAAACTATCATACACAAGGTCCCCGTAGGAACGCGTACCTGCGGCGCTAACCACGAACTTCGAAAGTCGAATTTCGGGTATTTCCATCTCTATCGCACTCCCTTACTCGAGTGACAGGGATGCATATATTACGAACTTCGACTTTCGAAGTTCGTGGTAGCCGCTCTGACTTAACAAATTGAAAATCCATCTTATCGCGCATACACCAATAAATAGAAGTTAAGGCGGGGAATCAATCTTTCCTGATTTATTAGAGGGGTCGCGTTATTTCTGCTAATGCCAGCATTAGGGTTACAGGGATATTTATGGAGTAGGTTGACTTGGGGCCGACCATTGCTTTGTTGTGATGGTCTTTTGTTTAACGTTGAAGCTCGTTGTTTATCTAGAAGGCACATATGGACGTTACATAGTTTATATGGAAATGTCAGTGTAAGTGCGACCAGGCTATTTTAGAAACAGCTTTATAGAACGAACGAGCGAAGCGAACGAAGTTCTCCGTTTCAACTTCAGCAAAAGTTCGTTCACATCCGGCTGTTCTTCTGTACAGGTCGCATTTCTCAACCAATCCGTGAAATTTTCTGAGAAAGTTAAACTTTGTAGATTTTTTTTTAAATATAATTTCGTTTGTTTTCGAGTTTTATTTACACCTCGTACAGAGCCACGAGTTAATATCTCCTAGTATATCTAGACCAATATTTTTTGCATTGAAATAAGTAATATCTGCTCACTTAGTAATATGATTTCAATGCACAATTTGGTCTAGACAGTTCAAATCAAATTGACTCACATAAAGTTTACACTCCAATTACAAAATAACCAAATGATGTCTAATATTTATTTAAGCACAGTTAAACTACAATAATGTATTGTCACAAACACACCCCAAAATATCTTGACACCGACTGTATATTTTATTATTATTAATGAACAAGTCTAATATATACATATTTTTGCACGCGTTCCTCAGTGATTATAGAACTCAGTGTTTACTTTTTTATTTATTTAAACGGCCAAAAAATAAAAAATAAAAAACATGATTTCCGCGCTTCCGAGCACGCACTTCCATCTCGCTCACGCTTATGCTCAGTGAGAGGGAGAGAAGACCATGAACCTACGGCGCCTTAAATGTTATTTCAATACTCAAAAAAGTATATGTCTTAAAGTTGCACAGTGGTTCAAATCAGTCAATTTTCTTTGTACAGTCAGCGTCACATACATCTGCACTCTATGGCTTTAAAAATAAAGTCGTGTTCAGATGTTTGTGAACACGTTGACCGCTCAAATGTATGTGATGACGACTGTACCTACGATGTAGATATTTTTTGTAATTGAAAAGAAAAAAACCTTTGCAAGCAACTCAATGATGTATGATTGATTTAAATAAATTCTATTAGTATTTCTGAATTTATCTTAAAGTACTAAGTTACTTGTTTCTTTAGAAGTTTTCATAAGTATTAAAAAGTTATTAAGAAAATAAATTAAAGGCAATATTTATTCCAATTGGATTCAATTAGATACCAATATTCTTTATATACCACCAAACTAAACGAATGTCCTAAAATGGGGCCCCTTTTGCTATACTCTGACCGAGACTTTTTTTTAAATGTTCCGTTGCTTTTTTTACGATTGTTTTTTAAATTTTAAATTCGATTTATTAAATAAGTATTACTAATTTGTGTAAAAAATTCAAACTCCTTTGTTTATAGATAGATTTGGTGTCCCAATAAAGACCCCCGTTGGTTTTGTTCTCTATAGGGGTCAGCTGCTTCTAATTTGTAATAGTATCCGTATACACTCGCAGCTGTCAAAAATAGCAGCCTCCTCCTGAACAACATTGTCAGCTGGACCGGCGTAATGCATGTTACCTTGAAACACAGTTATTTTTTTCTCGAATAATTAAATAATCCTTTTAATTTATAACCTTCCTGCACAAATCAAGAAAGTATCTACAACTGGTTCACTCGATTCCTGGAGAATCTCTACCATTCCTTTCCTGTCCCAAAACATACCCCTATTTCCGGAGTCAGCCAGTTAGGCACGTGTTAAAGCATACAATTGAAATACCCAATTAAACTCAGTTTTGCATTTTTAATATCTGCCAGTAAAAAAAAAAATCTAATTCAGGCAATATTTTTTGTACAAGCTACAGATGTATTGTTTGTGCTAGTGTACTCACTGGGCATCATCTCGACGTGCGAGGAGGTATCCATGATGTTGTGATGGTGCAGCATGTCGGGCGGGGACTGCACCAGCCCGCCGCCGCCGCTTGCCATCACCATCACGCCCTCACTCACCGCCAACTCCGCGCGACAACGTTTTACCTTCTTCTTAGCAATCTTGACGTCTTATTAGGCTAAATAAGCTCTATTATTGTCAGCGCAGACACTCAAAAAAGGCCAAACACTACAGTTGAAATAACTTAATACACCAAAATAGTATTCACTATGTTTAATTATTGAGGCACTTCGACAATATTATTTTTACAAAAAAAAATGTTTTTGTACGGACATGCGCGTCCTGTCGCGGCAGCGGCCAAGCCCACACTGCCGTGCTATATCTATAATTCTATGGATCGCCGTCAGAGCGCATGAGTGGATCGACCTTTTCGCCCATTGGCTGGATTTTACAACGCCTTTCGGAAGCGCGTGCTCGTATTGGTCACCACCTTCCCATTTTCCCGCCCTGATCGAAGGTACCCTCACAAAATGGCGCTTCCCTATAGCCTTTTGATGCTTTTTTGAACATTTCCTTCGGTAAAAAATAATCCGGTTCGGATATAATGAGCATGATTTATGGTTTTGATCCGTGAGCTCCTTTTTCTGACTTTATTTTTTAATCTGGCCATGTTAATCTCTCGTGCTTTAGCTGGTTTGTTTTTGTTAATCGTGACTCGATTTTTGCTTGTTCCTTCTCCAGTGCTTTTTATTTAACCGTATATTTTATTATGTTCAGTGTCGAGTTTACAGATTTGAAATAAATCATATAGGTATTTTTATTCGTTGTGGCAGTTCATTACACATCAAGAATGGTTTCCAGTGTTTTTTTCTTATGTGCCTTATTACTCAAGCATTTTACCTACATTTCGTTTTTATTTCGGGTTTATTACATGATTTATTGTGTAGGTGGATATCATTTAAGAAAAACAGTTGAAATTTAAATAATATTTTGACTAGCTCTACCTATGTTTTTTCACAAAGTGTTCAAGTAATAACATTTTTGTTATGAGATATGTATGAAAGATATGGGTGCCTAATTTTACATTCGATTTAATTAGTTATTGTCTTATCACTGACGAGTGGGCCTAAGTAGGTCAGTAACTTAACGAATCCCACAATTATGATTAATGGGTTGATAAGCTCAGGGGATGTGTAATGTACGACATGTAATAATTGCATGTCCTATATTCAACATCATATATATATCCCACTTACAATCACACTTATATCCTACAACTATTGTAGGATATAAGTGTGATTCATTTTTTTTTTTTTTTTTTTTTTTTTATTATTATCATTGTACGTTTAAGTAGTAATAAGTAAACTTGTTTGTGTTTTTAAATATGGATCTTTTGTTATCCGAAATAAATGAATTTTATTTATTTATTTATTTTATTATTAAGATAAAGAATAAAATGTTTGAAATTCGACAATCCATCTTTTTAAATTATGTTATGACTCTTATTACCCAAGAAACTACTACTATGCATGCTGTTATAATTTTATACTTGGATTATGTTCTTATTATTGTGCTTAAAGACAATTATTTCATAATTTCACAAAAGACATTGCTTAATTAAGTGTGCAATTTTTAACCAAACATTTAAAAATAAAAGGTAATCAATTCCCTCCTATTACTTCGTCAACGTGTGAGGGCAAAAACTATCGGCGCCAAGTGTTCGCGCCAAACGTCATTAGGGACCATAGATAAGAGAACAGATAGACTATCTCCAGAATGCGCAGATGACAGATAAAAGTTTATCTTTCTATTTCGTAAAGGTAAAGCAACTTTTGCGAAATGTGTTAAAATCACCAGGTTAAAGAGGAAGTCACAAAAAGAAATATCAGGTTCAGCCCGCGCATTCGTAGGTACCTAATACGCGTATAAATTGAAGAGATATTTACAAAAAACACATAACTACATTTATGTAGATTTTACAAGAAGCGAAAAAAACAATATTTGACGTAAAGTATCATTATTTTACACAATACCTACACTTGTCTGTCTTTTAAAATACGAAAATTGCTTAATTAAAATTACTTAGGTACTAAAAATAATTTCGTAAATTTTACTGTTTTCGTAAAATTATTGGCAGTTATATTCTTTTTGTGCTAAAACTATTTACATTCCTATCGTAAAAATAATAACCTACAGAATTTACGAAAACTGTTCCAATATCAAATTTATCCCATCTGATTTATACATCAAACTTAATATAACATAATGTAATTATTCCAGCCCTACTACCTTCTACCTAGGTAGGGTAGACTGGGTACAGTTGTGACAATTTTGGTTTGATCGCCACTAATTTTGTTAATTTACTAGTTAGCTGGGAGAAAAGTAACTTGACTCTTAATTTGTACATTTTTCTACGTAAATATACTTAAATAGTTTTTCTAAATACGCTGTATTAGTCATAGCGATCAAATGAAAAAAAAAAGGAAAGTGTCACAACCGGCCACACCCCAAGGACGGTTGTGACAGTGGTTGAGGTCGGTAGTGACAGGAACAAAAATACAACAAAATGGTTTATAATGACTTTTATTGTTAGAAATATGACCATAACACAACATAATCTTCTTAATATGTCGTATAGAAAGTTCATTAAGTTATTTATTATTTAATTAATAATTCATAAAAAAATAAAATACGAAAATTTAAAGAAGTCTCGCTTTCACGTCTTCATAAGCATCTTCACATTTACCAGATCAGACATTTATTAGACCGCGCTCTTTCGGTATTCCGCAGGCGTTTTCTGGGTATCTAAAAGCAAAACAACAAGAAAATATATGTCACAACCGTACCCGACGCATACTTTCGAAAACAAAAATTCGCCATGACTTTGCCAAATAATCTACGTAAAAAGTAACCACCCGTAATTAAATACTAATGTTCAACCTTTAAACAAAAAAAATCCGAGGTAATCTATCTGTATACAAATAACAGTGATTATTAAAATTAAACGAACAAAACAACTTACTTTTGACTATTGAAAAGCAATGTGGGCCCCTGCTTACGTTAACACCGCGCGCTGGGTGACGCAATACCAGGGAACGCGTTCAGACTTGCATGCTGCTTCTCTCTCCCTTAGAACCCTTGCCCGCATTCCGTATAGTTTCGCTAGTACGAAGACTGTCACTACCATAACCTGGCACAACCGTACCCAGTCTACCCAATCTATATTTTAGTACAAAAAACACATGGTGACAAACTTTTGCAATAAAAACTGAAGAAAACAAAGGCTCATGTTGAGCTACTGCAACACCGCCAAGTTCCTCGAATCTATGAAAAATCAATAAGATAATTTTAAAATGGCATAATTTCAAAGGTGGTTTTTGTATATCATCTTCCTAGCGTTATTCCCGGTTGTGCCCCTAAAGGAGCCCGGGGTCCACTTTGACACCTAATCCCAAGATTTGGCATAGGCACTAGTTTTAAGAAAGCGACCGTCATCTCTGACCTTCCAACCCAGAGGGAAAACTTATTGGGATTAGACCGGTTACCTCACGATGTTTTCCTTAACCGAAAAGCTAATAAAAAGGTAAACTCCATTGACATCGAAATAAAGTCATTATTTAGATTTACTTAAGTACTTACCCAGTATTTCAAAATAGTATACTTACAACAAAAAGTACAATCAGCTGCCAAAAAATCTATATTTAAAAATATCCTAACACCGAAATAGAGTCGCTACCTAAATATTTTGGAACGCATCGGTGGAGACATGTTTTTCCACTGCCTATAGACAACGTCAAACCTGTACATTTTGCGCATTATTACATAAAAGTTGGGTGCTAGAGTATCCCTATTTTTTGTGTACCCGGTATGTGATAGATGCGTATAACAGCGACATCACCCCTTACGCAATTATCAAAGTATGCCGTTTACGACTCGGCGGCGCTAGCGCCGTTTTTGCTCGTAAACAGTGACACATTCCGCCCAGGTGACGTGGGCTGACCCATCTAGCTGCCATAGATTAGGTACAGTCGACGCCAAAGAAATGTTTGCACTTTAGCATCCTTTTCTCTTGTACTGAAATCTTTGACGTCTCCTTCTTGGTCGGGACATTCTTGTCAGAAAGGTCGTGGTCGTTATTGGCGAGGAGATGTCACTCGCCTCACGATTTCTTGCCATTTCTATCTATTCTCGGCCTTTCTGGTACTCACTTATATAATTTACCGCCCACAGCAGATTTGATCTGCGGTCTGTCCATCGCATGGGTGATCTTCCGCGTGGTCGGGTACCCTCCACACAGCCTTGTACAACAAGACGCTCGATGGAGTCGCCGTCTCGCCTGGAGACATGTCCGAAGAATTTGAAGATGCGAGTATGTCCTAGCGTGGATAGACACTGCTTGATGCCCAGTTCTTGGAGTATGAAAACATTTGTTCGGAATAGACATCGAAAATACGTACTCCGAGGTAGGTACCTATTAGGTAGGTATCTAATAACCTTTACGTCACAGCTGGCCATAATGCGAGTTTTACTTGCTCGCTGCGCGTATGGAAAAACTCGCATTGTGGCCAGGTGAAGACGTAAAATTTTGTACTCAACACGGGCGGTAATTTGTAAAGCCCCAGAGCGCATATTTATAGGGCGGTGAATTCGTGAATGCCCCAGATTGCAGGTGTTTGTGGCCCGAACCGAAGGTGAGGGCCATAAATATGCGCTCTGGGGCTTTACGAATTACCGCCCGTGTTAAGTATAAAATTTTACGTCTCCACCTGGCCACAATGCGAGTTTTCCCGTACGCGCAGCGTGCAGTAAAACTCGCATTATGGCCAGGTGTGACGTAAATAACTATTTATTTCACTTCTCCATGCTCAAAAAGTGCGTCATATTAGGCTTATTAGCAAGCGGAGTTAAGGTATGTTAAAAGTGGCGCTGGAACATAAGTTTCATGTGCTCTGCCTACCCCTTTTGGGAATAAAGGCGTGAATGTATGTATGTATAGATAGGATAGGATACCTACTTATAAGTTTTGTTTGTTGGTCATGTAAAAATAATCTACCTTTAGGTACTGTTGATCAATACTGTTTGTACCTATGCAACAATAAGTACTCTACCTACTTAAACTAGGTAGGTACCTACTTAAGTAAGTACCTAGATATCAACTGTAATGAGAACTGTAACAAAAACCCACAAACCTAGCACTTTTCAAAATGAAACAAAGGTCCCTAAATCGCAGCTCCTTCGGCGGGCGGAAGCGGGGCTCGGACGGAAACGGAAACGGCCGGAAGCCGCTGACCGGAACTTACGTCCGCCATCTTATTGATTGCGGCTAATTCATTTCGCTTCCGTGCGCTTGCATCGGGTTGCGATGAATTCGGGAAATTAGTTGCCTTTTGACGTTTGTACCCTTGATACTGTAATGAAAGTCTCTTCGTTTTGAATGTCACCCTAATATTGTCCGAGAGTAGTTACTAAAGGGTACTTAACTTAAGGGGAAACGTTACGTGTAGATTTCCATTAAAAAAAACTCTACATTATTCGGACTAAGTAATAAGTAACAAAATTATTGATACGATTTTTTTTTATTCGTACGACAATTTTACGTCATTGGTTCGAAAGATTTTTTTTATAAACACTAAGATAAGTGAAGTTATTCATTGCCATTTTATCACTTTTGCCCAGTATATTGTAATGTAAGATGACTTTATCATATGGTTCAATATAGATAGCATGATAGATTTTTAAATTATTCTTACGATGGACCTACAATTTTCGATTTATGATAATTATGATGTAATAGGTATTTACATTTTCGGGGAATACTCAGAAAAATATCTTCGAGACTCTATTCCCTAACTATTTACATTCCTACAAGTTTGTAGGAATTTAAATAGTTAGGGAATATGCTGTATTAGTAGGTATATGGCACGGGCACTTTCTGTCGAAGCAATATGGGTTAAATCCGAACTAATGGGATTTTTCTTCATTCGAATTGAAGCCATGTCACTTTGACATAGGGTAAATCGCCAGTAATTGGCCACCCTCCAGTAATTGGCCACGTTATACTAAAATTATTAAATTTTGAATTCTATAATATATCCACACACTTAAAGTAAATCACCAGATAACAGCAGTTATCACAAGTATTACTCAACTATTATGTAAATCGATCAAAGTAAGAGTTCATAATAAAATGAGTTTTATTTTGACGAGGCGTTGAACTGGCTGGTTTCTCATTTTTTCTCTTAGCGCACATGCATTTCAAATTAAGAAATTCTATTATAATTTTGACTAATGACGTTATGTCAGTGTAGGTAAATGTGATCATAAAAGGTAAGGGAATATTTTGTATACTATTATTTTACATAATTATTTCAAATTCTATAACTTATTTAGTTGGCTAATATCTGAAATGTATAATTCGACACTATTTTAAATACTACCCACGTATGCCAGTTACTTAAAGGCTATAAAAATATGATTGGTAAATTGTTGAAAGAGGTTGGCTGTACCTTTGATGAATTAAAGCGGCAACTACACTTCGTCGTTCGCCGCATGCTGCATGCGGCGACCGCAAAAGTGTAAAGAATACGTTAGTCGGCCGCATTCGGCGATCGACAGCTGCCAAGGCTTAGTAGTAGGCGGACAGACTAGTGTAAAGACGACGTTTGTTGGCCTAAGTAGTTTAAAATGAATTCGGCGACCGCATGCGGCGAACGACGAAGTGTAATTGCCGCTTAATGCTGGCTGGTTATTACAATACTTTGAAATCCCGAGACAAATGTGAAACTTGTGAACTTAATACTGTCGGCAATGTCAATGAGCTTCTTTGTACTTTGTACACATTCCTTGCCCAGAATCGCTACGCGCTACGCTCATAGCCGATCCCGTGGTTTTCCTCGTATGCAGCGGAAAGCGACTACGGCGGTCTGACGCATATGTGTCGTCATGGGCCCTGAAGAAATCCTTCCATGAAGAATGTGTTCCCCTGTTTCATGAAAACAATATACCTATGATTGGAATATACTTATGTCATATTTGTTATTATCTTCACCGGGCAACTTCCTCATTGAATAATGAGGATTGAGAATTCATTCCTAAAGAGTTAATTGTTTAATTTTATGTTAAAAAGCTTTTATTATGTTAACATTATATTTGGCCAAGTATTGAAAAAAATTGCCAGTATTGAAAATACTGATGGCTAATAACTAGGTTAAACGTAATGTCCAATAAAACAATTAAATATTTTAAGAAATAAATAATATGGTCCTTTAGTAAACACATGTTCATTATTTTCAACATTCACTACTTCCCCTAAAACAATAATATGGTCGATATCTCTTTACAGGTGATCACAATAAACATTCTAAGCAAGCAAGGTAGTAAAGTGGCCAGTTACTAACGATTTACCCTACCTACTATGTAGAGTGCCCATGCCATACCTATTTATTTACCTTACTTGACCGGCATTTGCTTAGTTTCCGTAAATAAAAATTACTTAAAATGTTAATTTGGTATTTCAATTAGTCTTATTACCTACCGCTCCAATCTGCGTTACGTTCCTGAAGTTAGGCGGCAGACAAACAGACAGCAAGATAAACAACGGGTGTTAATGTGAGAACCATGGGCCGCATGACGACTCTATTATCAGACTTCTTCTCTATAATTGCCATAGGCATACCTTTGTGTTGAATTTATGGCACGTCACGCCGGCCATAGACCGTTTTTATGATTAGCAGCGATGCTACCGGTCGAATTTTGGTAATTTGAGTCTTATTCATAGGTTAAGGTATGTACAGGCGGGTGCAAAATGGGTGCATACAACTTACTCAAAAATATGTCTCATAGCTTCTATGTCGAGACGAGACGTATGTGTGAGAGGAGTAATTTGATTCATATTTTAGGGTTCGAATGCACTTTTAAGGCAATTCACGATTCATTATTGAAACTAATGGAATTTCGCTCTTTATAAGCTCTACGTTTTGTTAGATTTCTTGATAAATACAGCACACAGAGTAATGTTAAAAGGTAGGTAATTATATTAGCTTTGCTTTATGTTACTATCTATCCTAGCGGTGTCACCTGTCGATTGTAAATAGAAGAAAAAAAAAAACCTAACTAACAACCGAATATTCCTAAAACATCATGAAACACGATCTAAATTGACTTGCAGTTTCAGTCGCATACTTAGTTACCTACTGAAAACAGTTAGCTAAAGAAACTTGTAAACCATCGGGCACGGAGCGAACAAGTTAACCAGTCACAGTATATATACTTGAGATTATTTTAATTGGCCGAAATGCATCACATAAGGCTATTCAAAAAGCAACTCTACCTCTCCAAGCTAAAGATTACAATTCGAATGACAGTTTTATAAAAAGTCGGCCACATTAAATAATCTCACCATACACGAGTAAACTTAGTCCAGAGCTCCAGGGCACGTTAATAGGACGAGCAGGATCGAGCTATCCTAATTAGTAGGTACGTCTCTTTGTTGGTCGTTCCCGTCAGTAGATGCTCTAATGTTTTAATGAACGCTATCATCTCGGCGAACAACGCGTTTGATTCTACATGTCTTAAATAGGTCATAATAAGCGAGTCAAGTAAAGTCACCGATTGTTGGCTGTGTCGCCGATCGTATTTGTCATAATAAAGAAAAACACACACAAGACACTAAATAAAATAACCAATAATGTCATATTTTCTCAAAAAAGGATTAAAAATGTAGTCAAATCACGAAGTTATAAGTGGCAAATGTGATGTCTCATACTGTTTGCGTTTTCTCTCTCTAACAAGCAATATTAAATCGGTTGTAGCTTCGTAATACTTTGACATATCTGAACGGCATTCTCGTCACTATCACTAGGCATATTATTGTGCCTTCTTTCTTTTGGAGTAATAATAATTTTCGAGTCTACACCCCTATTGCCTTCAAAACTAGATCATTTCCATAGTCTATGCTATAACTAAAGTCAAGATTTTAGATGTTTTGATTAGGCCGAAATGCATCAAATTACTCCATTCAAAGAGCAACTCTACCGCCCAAGGTAGAGGATTCAAATTCCAATGACAATTTTATAAACAGTCGGCCACCTATAATCTCAACACATACTATTTTTTTGACTAGTGCCTATCAAAAGAACTAACGTTCATCGAACTAGCGTAGTACTCGTAATTAACAGTTTAATAATAATTATAAGTCTCTATTAAGATAGATAACCAGCAAATTGGTGACTGGATCGTAATATAGTCGGCATCTCTATTCGCTTTTCAATACAGGCACAAATCCCCATTATACCGTCGATCTGGACTCCTGATAACAGATTCGGCGCCTAGCGATGTGTTAAACGCGTCTATCACAAAACCTTTATAATCTTCTTACCTTTTTTCAATAGGCTTTGTCGTACCTTTGTCGGTCACCTAATATGTTTTATCACGATCAACTTTTTTTTGTAAATAAGTTGGTCTTTTTGTCACTTGCTCTTTTGATTTTTTGTACGGTAGCTTATTGAAATCGTGTTAAACCGATGAAGCATACGTTGCGTCATGAAGGTATTAAAGTGTGTTCAGTTTTGTTAATGTGTCTCCGATGTCGGATGGATATCGTTTGTGCGTGCGGTGGGCGGTGTTTGCAAACATTGTTGAAGTTTCCTTTGTAAAGTACGGGTTTGATTGAACAAGTACCTACAACGTATATGTAGGTAAAATTACCCATTAGGTACTTATATCTAACACCAATTAAATTCGAAAAGATGCGCGTAGTCCGTGAGTTATGATTTCATAAAGTCACTGTCAGGGAAAGTAGATAATACCTAATATACGTACATAAATAAGGACATAAATACCTGTACAGGACTCTACAGTCAATATCATACATTTGTGTCCTTTTTTATGTAAATACGTATACGGGGGGTATACTGTATCTAAACTAAACGTAAACTGTACACTGTATCTACAGTCAAGAACCTACCCTATTTCGTTCTTGTCAGTTTAACAATAAGCGATACAATCTTTACCGTAGGTACCTACCAATTGTTCTAACAATCAGCTGTTGTTTTCGTTTTTATCTAACCTAGTATTAATAATCGGCATATGTTTAACGGACCACCAGATATAGTAAAATATAACGCCAAAAAAATACTTTTTACTGCCAAAAAGACTAAATGATCACCAAAATTTTATCTCCATTTTAATGTGAAATGTAACCCAAATTATAACGTCTTACTACCCTATTAAAGAAAATGCTATCCAAATAAATCATTGCTAATCCAAAAATAGTTAAGTGATCACCAAATTTTTATCTCCTATTAATGTGAAATAATAACCCAAATAATAACATCTTACTATCCTATTTAAAAAAACGATATCCTAAAAAATCATTGCCAACCCAAAAATAGTAAGTGATCACCAAAATTGTATCTCCTATTAATATGAAAACATAACCCAAATTATAACATCTTACTATCCTATTAAAGAAAATGATATCGTAATAAATCGTTGCTAAATTAGAAATAGTAAAATAATTTCCTAAATTCGACGCATCCCCGCTTTCGTTTCTAGGACTCAGTCTCCCGCCGTCCGCCCGGGCTCCCGCCAGAAACTACAGCTTCTGGCTCCGCGAACTTTTATATATGTCGGCGGCCGATCGTAAAATCCGCCAGATCATGAAATTCCTAGGCATATCGTGAAATTTGCCTATAGACATTTAGGCCGATCATGAACTTCCTAGGCATATCATGAAACGCCGGCATTTCATGATTTGGCTAAGCCAGTGACGTTTAGGCTGATCATGAAATTCCTAGGCATATCATGAAACGCCGCCATATCGTTCAATACTCACCGTTATACGTAAGTAGGGTGTCCAAAATTGAAGTAGATAATGAAAAAATAAGGAGTGCGGACTGATATTCTCCAGCGAGTAGACGCCACCCCGCTGCGCGGGGTGTCTATTTCTGGTTCGAGGGGCACAAGTGAACCCTAACCTAACCGACCTAAGACAAAGTTCGCTTATGACAAGCCATTTTTGTCCGCCCTGATTAGTGGCTCCCAATAAACACGGCCGCCATCGCATACGCAGCGCCACCAGTGGCCACGAAAGAAACTATTCTACAATGTGCCCGGTATAGAGCTAGGAATATCGACAAATGCGTTGCTCTAATCGATCTGCCGTATTGTTTATCAGGCACATCGTGATAAGCCTGGCCAACTTTTAGGCATATCATGAAATGGCAGTGTTTTACGATATGCCTAGGAATTTCGTGATCTGGCGGATTTTACGATCGGCCGACGACATATATACACTCCAGGGGTAGGACAGACAAGTCCACGTGGAAGTAGCGTGTGCTGATTCGGGTTTTGGTATCACTTGTTTTGGCATAATTATACTTTATTTGGTAATACTCATATATTTTATGGCAATCATAGTGGGTTATTTAGGTAGAAGTATTGTATTAATTTGGTCGCAAAGATTTGGTGATCATTTAGTCAATTTGGTGTTCGAATAAATTTTAATGTGCACTTTTTATTAAAACAGGTAGTACTATTGTAATGGTAGAATTATTATTTTTGGTGTTCAGTATATTTTTTGGTATAAGATCTTAGGGTATCAAAGCATTTTTTGGTGGTCATTATATTTGATGCCTTAATAATCACTGTAGTTTTTATGAGTTGGATGGGTAAATGCGGTGTCTAGTCAACGTCGTCTTATTTAACTTCCCAAGTAAGCTGGTCGCCTGTCGCGGTGGCCAATCAATTAACCCACGCAGTTTTGTTTGGCCATTTGATGAAGAATCCTATATAAGGGCTAATACCCGGCAGCAATAAGTATGTACCTACGTAGGTGTACACACATATGCAGCCATATTTTGTTAAGCCGATGTAATCTCAGACTTGAGATGATCGAGGTCGTTATGTGATTATTTTCAGATAATGTAAACATTGTTTCTATCTTTATCAGTGTCATACTCGTACAGCTAAAAATCATGTTCAGTACCTATATCTCTGGAGTAAACCGTCGTCCTAGAGTATTCAACTATCTAGATAAATAAATACCGAAACGTACCCGCCAGACATGAAATGTATATATGAACCTACATTCGACATTGACATTTAAAAGTAGAAAAGAAATGAAGCGCCAAAGCAGCTTAGTGAAAAATTGTAACACATAAGAGTAGCGTTCTCTTAGCTAATCCAAAGGGCCCAAAATCATCACATTTCCTCAAATCTCTACTTATTTCATTGTACTCCTTGCGCAAAACTACTGAAGCACAATGTACCAATTTACCAGATACGTTTACGAAAACGGCCACTCTATCCGCATCCTTAACAGAAGGGTATAGAAACAAAAATCGTATGATTTTGCTAACCGGGAACACTTTAAACAGCAAAATGACATAGAGATGGTCCCATACTTTTAATCCTGTCTAGCACCCTATTGTCGAGTAAGTGGTAATCGCTGCTCTTTTCGGTACATTCGAGCCGTGTCTTGAATTTTTATATAGGTAGTGACGCGGACCGTGAAGTCATTGTGGCCGGATTTTGTTGTTATTTTTGATACGCGCACTTTCTTATACTTATTGTGATTTTTCCAGTAATTTTGTTATTCACTCTTTTGATTCGGTAACATTTTTGATTTTGGGAGTGCTTTGTAACAATAGGGAATATGCATGGGACTACAATTTTGAATAAATTGCACTGAATTGATGCGGATATACCTACTTTAGAAATATTATACAACAATAATATTTAAAGAAACTTTTGTCTTAGTTTTATATCACGTTAAAATCAGGTTTTTTTCAATTAATTTACATAACAATTAGACAGAATATTGAATTAGAAATGAAATTTTGTATTACAATTATGGTAAAAGTAATTTTTTTTTGCAAATTAATGGCTATCCCTCTAATTCATAAAAAAATTAATGCCTACGCTAAATAAAATGTGCTTTGTCCCTTTCTTACGAACACAAATGTCAAAGTGTCAGATAAAGACAAATTAATTTTAACGACATTTTAGTTAAAATAGGCTTGTAGAACGTTTATGAATACGGCCATAACTCCATAGTAAACGCGCCGAGGGTCGAGAATAGCATTGTGACGTCATACTCTATGCCCGTTTAATATAGAGCGTTTTCAGTAGGTGCCAGCGCGAGCAGATTTCAAATGCCTAACATTCTTTCTTATGATTTTTAAAAATCATAAGAAAGTTTTAATGCTACAGTTGATATTTCTCTGGATTATAATTTTGATTTTCATAATAAAAAAACGATACATATACCGGGAATTTAATTGTAGTCTTAGCAGCAAGTATAGTACTTAACTAAACTCACTGCAAATGGTGGTATCTATCTAGCCCTTTAGGTAGGTATCTATATACAATCTTAGTTACAAGTTTTCCAATAGCATTTAAAGATACCGTCAATTTATTAGGGCAAACAGGTACCTAAGTATAAAACAAGTTCTATTATCGATCATGTAACACACATATTACAAGGAATACTTGTGTCATGTGTATGCACTTGAGACTTACAATGAAGCTTTATTTCAGAGGGGCATGTGGCTGCCAGCGATCTAAGACTGATCAAATATTAGATCAGAAGACGCCGCTGTAGCTAGTAGCAACAGTGTGAAACATTTGCAAGAATAGGCAAGGTTCTCCCGACCTGAATATATGCACAACATTTCAGTTTCTTTCGCAACAAATAATCGTACCTACATTAACCACCAATTGTTCTGATAGGCTAAATTCCTTTCACCCATTACTTCTCCAAACTTACTAATGCACTTTCCCCCGCTCTTCTCCCACCACATAAAGTTTAAATTTATATGACTCTGCTGAAACGTGACATCGAACTACATAAATGATTCGATAGCCACAATAATAGTGCTTCACTAACTATCGCCTTTCCCGCCTAGACAATAAGTTCGCGTTTCCTGTGGAGCGGGTTCGTTCGTGTATTGGTATCGTTGATAAGGCCGCGTACACAGTGATCGACGGTAATGCTAGCGATAGGGCAGCGTTTTGTAAACACGCCCTTATCTGCTTCGAGTGCGTTGTCTACGTTATACACTTAATTTATGGACTGTTTTGGACATATTTTTGTGTTAGGTTTGGGCTTTACTTTATAGCTCTTTGTAACTAATAGTAACATATGCGCAACAATATAATTATTTAGATATAGTAAGCCTGTTCGATAAATCGCATAAAACTTCATCGGTGCCGTATATTTTTGTGTAGTTTAAGCAACAAAGAATTCAGACATCAATCCAAAGCAATATTTTTTCTTAGCATGTACTGACGAAATACTTCTCTAATAAAGCGCACAAAATTGAACGACAGTTTTTCGAAGCACACTACCAACCTCTCTACTATCAAACTATCATCATGGAAGTCAAACTATCATCATAGTGTGTTGTTATATCAGTCCTTAATGTGCAAATTTTAAATTATTATTGTGTTAGATTATTATTCTTTTATTGTAAGATTATTATTTTTATTGTAAATCACCGTTTGACATGTAAAAGTGCCCTTGTGGCCTATTTGCAGAATAAATAATTTGTATTTGTATTTGGAATATGTTACCTATAGCCTGGCAAACGAAAGCGTGACCTGGACTTATTTAAAAGTGGCAACATTATAATTTGTCAAAGGCACGTCAAATTATTTTGTTTACACAATTATTTTGCATTAACAATTGCCGTAATATGGGTAAAATAATAAAAAGAAAAAAATAATAATAATGCGCGAAAGCTGCTACATATTATGATCAGTAAGTTCGAGCAAAAACAAGAGGAGAAAGAAGTTGTTTTCCAAGAGAAACAACAATGTTTAGATGCGATGTCGGATTTTTTAGGTTAGTATGACATGGTATGACTTTGTAATCTTAATCCTTGTCGGCTGGTTATTTGTTATAATAATATTGACGAGAACGATGATACGTTTCTTATGTTTATAGATAATCTTGAAAATATTCAAGGAATCCGTAAAAAAGCAAAAAAATAGTAATACCATATATTATGTATTTTTTTTTAATTTGCCGCGTTTTCCCAGGTCACGCTTTCGTTTGCCAGACTCTATAAGTGATTCATTGATGTCACGAAATGTCAAAAAAATCGTATACCAACCGGACATAAGAAAGTATAGGTTCTGAGCATATTTACGAAGTCACTACGTTAGATATCATTGTATCGATACTTTAAATAAATAACTTATACTTATTAAAATAAATAGGTATTACCTGCCTACCTAATTACTCGTACTACAGTTAGTAGCATAATTACGAAATTCTACATGATCGTCATTTTAAAATTACAACATCTGAATTTAGAACAATCGCTTTAGGAATTTCGTTAGCAGGAATTGTGTATTTAGACTTTATGCTAGACATGCGATAACTAGTGTAACGCCCTCCAAGCGTTCTTCCTGGTGGTGCCCTAAAGGCCCAGCGTTCGTTTTGGCACCATCCGATTATTATATCGGATGAAAATGTAAAGCACGCTACATTCCCGTCTTACTCAACAACGCATAACAATATGATAAACAAGTGTATGCGGTATTATTAGCCCATATCCCTTTTAACCGGTGGATCTGATATGGTTATCAGATAGCGTAATTCGATTGTGTGCCAGCGTGAAAGCTTGCATTAGCCTATCGATACAGGACTACTTATAGACATATGGCGATAATGCAGACTCTGTGCATGTATATGTTTTACGTATTTGATGTTCCGCTGCTGTATGACGTGGCCATATGTCGAAATATATTGCAAGTAGGGTAGATATGTGTTTATCTTATACTACTGCGTATTACGACAATGTATTTTTGCCAGCGTTGGTTTTCGAGGGCGCATTTTCTTAAACGCGCATGTAACACCCGTGGAGTTGCAAGCGTCCATAGGCTACGGTAACCACTTACCATCAGGTGGGCCGTAAGTTTGCCACCGAAGTTTTTTTTTATGTAAAAATACTTAAAAAAGAACTTATTAGGTACGACGATGTGGCCAAACAGCCTGAACGGTGGGAGGCTGCTGCCTGTGGATATTTACAACTTTTGGAATGTCACTTGCAGTAGCTGTGGTTTTTTGTAAAGTGGAAGTAAGTGTACACAGATAGGCAACGAGAGGTTAGTCGAGGTCCATTTTAATGCGAGATGAAATTCAGCAACCACAGATTATATAATAGCCTCTACTAGGCATCGGAATGAGTAAATGAAACTTAAAAACTGCAACTTGCCAGAAAACTATGCTATGAATATGCCCTGCTACGTTGAGGTAGGCATACAAGGTTTTAGCCTTGCTTACTTGAAAAGTACGTTTCAAGTTTCAGTACGAACAAGAGAAGAGGCCTTGAGAAACTAGTTTTGATCAAAACACATTAATTTAGCCTTATAATCAAATGTTGTTGACCCAGTGAGTATAAAATCCGTTTCCACTCACCATTCAGGAAATAGGTAAGTAGGTACTGTAACAAAGTATACCTAAAGGTTGAAGGTGAATAAAAAGGTCTTTTCGAAATGTGAGAAGCGAAGTTTTTGTACCGAAGTTTTATCTTTGTGACAAAAACTTATCAAGGCCTCAACTCCAGATGGTTCGGCACATGGTTCTGCGACCCTCATAATAGGGACACGCGTCGGTTAGGGTACTTAAGGCTATTTCAGTGTAGCCAGAGGTCGAGGGCAGACGGTAAAAAAATTGCAACCTCTCGATTTTACGATGCAACCGGACGTTAAAACTTGAGTTCGAAAAAAATGTGCCTTAGGAACTTCCAATGTAATAAATTGCTTTTTACGATTTAGGCAGCCAATTGCATTGTTTTAAGCTCTCCTTTGCCTCTCATTACCTACATGGAATTCATACTAACACTAGAATAAGTTCTATTTATCTAATATAATGTTTACTAACCAAAAAATTATCCTGTGTGTTGGTCGAAATAAATAAAATTATTATAATTAATACGAGTCGTAAACTAACCTATTTCAAAACACATGTTGGTGATTAGCATACGGTGAAGCGAACATTTCTTAGTATCTACCTAACCTAACTAAATATTATGATTGTTAATTACCGACTGAACCTATGTTCAACCTATGTTCAACCTATGTTCGTTAAATGATCTTTATGAGTAGATATTGGACGAGTATAGCTTGAGGCCATCGAACGGTAAGTTGTACACTCACTAGTTTCCATTTGGAAAATCTAAGTGCCTCCGCCAATAAATTGACTTTAGGGAGCCAACTCAATTGAGAAACGGGATTAGGCGAAGAGGAGATAGGTATCTAAATATCCTAAGTTATACGGGCAAAACCGTGTAGAGGCAAAAATAAAAAGTCTTTGTAGCGAGGGGACAGTCCACCGCACTTGGCTTAGATACCCAAAAGATGGCGACGAGGATGTCCCGAACGAGCCCGGAGGGGCAAAGCACAAGCAGGACCATAGTGCGTTCAACGCGAGATCCTAGATTCCTCCGAATTACTTAGCGCAGATAGCGGCCAACGTCGAGTTTTTAGTAGGTAGAAATAAATACCACATATACCAACAGCCCAGACTAAACTTCCTCCTATACCTGGGTACCTACTGATTCGCTGGTTTCCTCCACGGAATAGAAAATAAAAAAGTTATACCATAATATAAGGAATAGTTACTGAGCAAGCAAAAAATGTTGTCACCAAAATACTTATGTTGGAGAGCGACCAGCCCGGCGACAGTCCCAAGGCCGTGATGGACAGACGGACGGACATTCCGTCGCGGCGTCTCTTATCGTGCGCATAAATCCTGCCTGCGACTGGGGCTCCTAATTGGGTCCTGATATCGCTCTAATAGTAACGGCTTAGGGTTTTTACAACTTTTTTTATGAATTTGGACGTAAAATCCTCCGTATTTTACCTACGCATAATTTGTTCCTATTTTTTCGATGAAGGAAAACATCATGAGGAAACGGGTCTAATCCCATTAAGACCTAGTTTCCCCTCTGGGTCGGAAGGTCCGATGGTAGTCGATATCGTAAAACTAGTGAAAAAGACAGATCTTGGAATTAGGTGCCAAAGCAGACCACGTGTTCCTTTAAGGATCAATAACCGGGAATAACGCTAAAAGGACTATTTTGAAAAAAATATTATGAATATTGTCATATCCTTAGAGAATGAAAATTATTTTCATCCTTTAAAGTAAGTTTTTCAGCTTAGGTTTTTAAAGATTCCTTTATTTCCTATTGGCAAATCTGTTTCATTGCCTAGCAAACAAGCCAGAATCCTTTGAAAATTATTTTTCATCCTAGAGCACTAGCATGTCCAAATTTCCATTTTTGTCAAATTTTCTTTAGGTAACACTAGAGCCTGGAACTCCAGAGTTCTAGGCCCTACATGGATGGAGCTATCATTTAAAAAGACCAAATACAAGCCTAGAACTCCTCAAAAAGATCACGTGTGAAGTTTGCATATAATCTGTCTATAGCACTTACATGTCAAAATTTTCAGTTTTCATGGTTGTCATTCTCAGGTTTGTCAGAAAGATTTCAAGTAGCTATGGAAGCTTTCAACTCGGCTTAGCTACTGTTATCATACACAACAACCGGGATCAACGGCTTAGCGTGCCTTTCAAAACACGGGAACCCCAGTCGGTTACCAATCAAAGTGACCAACGTTTCATAACCCGCACACAATCGGTACAGTCAGCATCAAAAGTAACTACGCAATCGAAGACGCCAAAAGTTCTTATTCCCTTTTAACACAGACTTGAGTCGTCTTTGTTTGCGTAGCAACATTTGATGCTGACTGTACCATGCGATAGTGTAGATACCGACTCTGGAAAAGTGGCGTAAGCAGTTATTTATAGTCCGGAAGCCATTAATTTAATATGAATCAAGAACTACATGATGAAAAAGTTCGCGTGTATAGTATCCCGTCCCAATGGCCCATTGTGTTCCCCGATCAATATTAATACAATGCCATGACGATGAGGTTCATAACTAGATCAAACATCATTTATTTTAATTTGTGCGTTTTATACTTTTTACCGGTGCGCGCATTTGCCATGACCAGCACATTGTGGGATATCATTTATATTAATTTGCGCTACAGCACATTTTTTTTATTATTTAGCCATAGAATGACGACATTGGTTAAGTTAAATGAAATGAGACTAAGTACTACTTATGTAAATTCTTGGGGATGAATGTTGAACGCCCTCGGCAGGTCATAGACATACCTACATATTTCAAATTCCTTGTGACTGTCCGTCTAAAGGAAAAGCGATATCTTAGGGATGTCCCGTTCAAGTACCTGTAAATCGCGGTTCTTAAACTCTGGAAGAACTATATATTCAATAAAATGAAATATTTAAATCATTCTCCTTTAGTTAAATATTTTAAATCTACTTAATAAATAACAAGAATAAAGTTTTCCTTAGATATTATTAAACAGTCCGTTTATCGAAAATTTATTTAACATATCTTACACAACAAGGTCAATAAGATACAATACAATAGAAACTTATTCAGTACACATTTCATTCATACCTCAACACTGGCAGACAAAACACAATCGCATTATTTGCATCAACAAAAAAATCAACCCCTTCCATTATTTAATCATTAAAAGCAAAATGTACAGCTCTATTGTGCGCATATTTCTGAATTATGTTAATAATAATGATAGTATAATTAATATTCATACATTGATTGAAAGAGATTTCTTTTAGGTGTCAGTCATTCGCCCCCACTAGGGGCACAGGAGTGGAGAGCACACGCATTCATAACGCATGAATGCCAACTATGCGATATGGGGTCGTCGGATAGTTTGGTAAAAAACACTTACCGTGGCAATCCATGATATTAAGTTACTCTACCTGTCTGTTTTTAAGATGTTGTAAGTACGAGTAATGCTTCTGTCCTTGAAGGTCATGCTCCGGCAGACTTAACTTAGCTCCACGGATTCTTCTGATGCCATGCCATTGCAATGGGTCTATTTTTCTTTTGAACGGCTAAAAGTTACATAGTCAACTTGAAAGCAGGTTATGGATAAGTGTATGATACTTTTAAGAAGAGTATTCAAGTTTTTTGGGGAATAATGTAATGTGTTGTCACAATAGCCGATACCTACCTACTAAAATATATCTTTGGAAATTATATTCAATATTATACACCGTGAACATGCCTTCCAACAAAACTCACAGGAAATGACGTCAACTACCCGTCCACCCCTCACTAATCAAAATAATCACCAAAGTGCATCCAAAAGTCATCGGCTATCGCCCAAATCACGACGTGTAATTATTGACACAAATAATTTCCGTGATTGTCCTCTGATTAAACGCGAAATGCATACAAAAGTGTGTTTTTTGTTATTTTTGGATGCATTATCGTTATGGGAAAACTCCCTCGTGTTTGGCATTCACACCCGTGCCGTTGATTACAAGTTACGTGGATGAATAGGGGAGTGCCGCAAGGGTGAATCCTTGGCTCTTTCTTTACCTATCTATAGATATATTTCGTGATTTTTATTACTTATTCTGTTTTACTTGAATTGGTTATCATTAAAGTTTGTATCATCGTTGCATTGTCCTTATAGATCATAATTTGTAACAGTGGGCGATTCCGGTTAAATTATGGAATTTGACTCCAGAATCTTGACAGGCCACTCCACCCTGTTTAGAATAAATTTTATATGAATCTTCAACAACTAAGATAAATCACCCTCCCTTTACCCGAAATTAGCCACCAATTGAACCGCAACGGAAACATTACCATCGCATATGGGAATAAAAAACTATAAAAAATCCCAACCCTTCCTTCCTAGACTTTATTTCCTAAGTGAAAATAACATTAATCTAATCAACACAAAACATTGTAATGGATGAATCCACAAACATACGGTTAAACGGTGGTGAATATTTGAACTACTCATATCAGTAGGTATAGTGAGTAAGTTTAGGATAGACAGTGGCGCACAGTTCCCGGTTCTGACAAACTTGTCAGGCTAATGGCAGGCGGCCATATTGCCGCGTGGCGGCGCGTGCGCGGCGCGTGTTGCAAATGGTGACTATTGTTTTGGCGACGGAAATTTTGGAAAAGTTTACAATAAGTTGACGAATTGGGTAGTCTGTTGTGGCTTCGGAGTGCATCAATGTGATGGTTCAATGCGTGGCTTTAGTATTGATTTTATTTACTAAGTACATAATTCACTTTCAAATAAACGTATACCTACCTTTCGCCGTATCGTGTGCTAAGTAGTACGGTTCCAATCAACCCTGTCCTAGGGCATAATCTAAAAATCGGCGGATTGCATGCCTTAGCATACGCTGAGAATGATAAGTTGATAACTACCCATAAGCTACCTAACACTTAATTAAGTTATTACATATCTTCTTGTTGAAGTGTGTTTTTGGTAATAAAATTTAGGTATTTTGATTATAGCACAGCATTACAATCAACTAACCACAATCAATGGTCGGTCATTAGAATTGCTTCATTACTTTTTTTTCAGGGACGGACGACTTCAAAAATATGTTAATGTTTACACTTTTGCATCTTATTCCATTGTAAGATGGCGGATTTTTTTTATCAAATTGACCCAACCGAGTCAGCAAAAATCGAAACCCCGAACTACTCAATCTGAGAATGTCCTCCTTATCCAATCGTTGGTTTGTTCAGGTTTCTGCGTACATTTTTAGTCAACTTTTTATATTATTGTAGGCCTGATTCAGGCTTGATTCATTCCATTTTTCAAGGGTACGAAACTTCATCATCACCATTTTCGGCCCGTAATTGCCCACTGCTGAGCATAGGGCCTATTATAGTCTGCCACCCATCTTTATCCTGAGCTAGGCTTATCTACATCTGGTGACACGCGATCTATATTAATATCGTCCACGCACCCATCGAGGCGGTCGATGGCCGCTTACCTAGAAGGGCTAAAAGTGACCATCAATCTGACAACATTTTGGTCCATCTGCCATCACTCTGCCTGGCAAGGTGTCTTGCCCAACTCCACTTGAGTTGGTAAAGGTTTATCTTAGATTTTCCAAAACGTTAAAAATTTCAGCTCGCGTCAACCTCACTGTTCACCAGCTTATTGTTATCCTACATGCCATTAATCCGGCTTGCACGACAAAATGGCGGCTACCGGATGACTGATGGATTCGCGAGATCTTCCGGATGCTATTACCATTGTCGGAAGTATTATCCTGTCATGTTTTTTTCTGTTTATAGGCTCCGTTATTTCGCAGAACTGCAAAATTAATGAAGATTTTTTCAGGAAAAGTAAGCACCTGCACGGAATTATGAATTATAACATTGTCTCCTAGTTCTAGTAAGTACCATGAACAATAGTTTAGAATTTAGATGCATCTCTAGCTGTCAACACAATGAATCCTCGAATCAATAAAGGGTCTTCTGGTGTCGCAAGCGTCCATATTAGGCGGTAGGTACCTGCCTACCATCACAAAGGCCATAATATATGCTGTTTGCCACCGTCGTAGTTAAAAAAACATACTAAAACAATGTGGTGGTTTAATGTTTACCAAGTATTTGATACAAAGCTAACAATCGGTAGTAAAACTTAATATCCCAAGAGTCCCGATTAATATTAAAAATAACCACACTAACAAAGTTTTATTTTGCAGGTCAAGTAGTAAGTATTAGATACTAGTAATTACAAATGTCCCGACCCGATAGCACAACCTCCCACGTCGCAGAACTAAATGGTCAACGTTCCCCCGTACCGTCCCCAGTAGCGAATGTAAGCCCATTAACAAACAACATTATGATTCTTATGGTTATAATCGTGGTTAAACTTTAGCGATTGGTTTGTTGGAACAGGTGCTGCTCGTCTAACCGCAAAGCTTAAGGTTTTAAAATGGTAATAAGTACAACACATAAAGGATTAATGTGAGCTTATTACACTTGCTTATTCCGCTGGCTCACGCTCCGAAGCGTATCTGGGGCTATATATACCCCTTCCTTACCTTTACGAGACACGAATGTTACGATACATAATAATGCCCTAGTTTGTCATTGAAGTATAATGTACTAATAGCTCAATGTAGTTTGTACGCTCTACCGCGATAATTCTTCGGCTACCACTGAATTCAGCAGGCATCTTCCCTCACATGTAAGCCCAAACAAAGAAAAACTAATTTAAGACCAAAATAAACGTAACCGACCCAAAAAATAAGCTATGAATTAAAATTGAAGGTGACAAGTATTAAGTCAGTATGGCGCAATGGGAGGTTTATCTTATTCTTTTGACAAGATGTAACTTGTTCTTTTTCTTTAGTCTGTGTCATAGTTAAGCAATTATTATGACTTGATAACACCATTGAGAAGGTAAACATATGCGCACTGTATGAAATCGATCGGCGTGCCTGTAAAGATTCAGTTGGAGTGCGGCTTGTCCGTGAGTTATTTACTTAGCATAAGAGTAACTACCTATTTAACAATTTAATAATTAGCCCCTGTTTATAGCAATCTTTCCGTTAAACCAGAATCCGTAGGTATTTGCTTTTTAACAAGTTTTCTTCGATGGCCGCCATGTTAAGCAGGTAAGTCTTTTTTTAAACGTGAAGTGTTGCCAACGTGACACATTTTGTGCTTGCAAACATCCTCGCACAAATTTAATAATTAACACTTGTAAAGAAACTATCGTGGCCATACGGCGAATCAAAGCGATACCATCGCAGATCGCAGTGTTTACTAATCGACAATGACGATAACAAATCCCGGAATGACTACACATCAATAACATTTGGCGTGTACGAGATTATCTCATGAATGTTTCATGCGGCGACCGCATGGAAAATTGCATGGAGCAACCGCATGCTGCATTAGGGAAATTGGATGTGAGCAAACAGGGGGGGCTTAAGATTATTGAAATATTGCTAATGTTAATGTTTAACTGAATATTAAGTTGTTTCTTAGAGTTAGATCGTGCGGAACCTGAATCATGTGGATTGTTTAATATAAGTAGTTAAGTAGGTGGGTTTTACTTTCGTGGTCACATTTTTGGCTGCAAATTTCGATTCCGTTTCTGGTTAGGTATCTAAGTTTACCGGACATCTAACAAATATCCGAAAACGGAATCTAAATCTACGCCCAATTCTTCAAAAAATGTCCACGAAAGTGAGGCGGTCGAAACGCTCGAACCCGCGTACCCTATGCTATAATAGCTTTGATGAAGAGATTAAAAATAGTTCACTTTGACTTGCCCACAGATTTCAACAGATACACAGATATCTTCATATGCATAGAGATTTCGTTTATTCTCCGACGGTGAACAAACGGTGGATAAGCACGTCTTGAGCTAAGTACAGACAAATGCAGCTCATCTCTAATAGTGTGTGTGCTATTGCTATCTGTTGTATGGGAACCTTGCACTTTTTGACTATGCGCTGAAACTTGGCACAGTTGATCCTTAGGTGGTCTTGACCGGGCGCCATCGAGAGCCACCCCGCATTTAGGGGGGGGGGGGGGGGAGTTCGACTCCGCCGCGCTTTATTTAAAGCCATTTTTTTCTGAAACTATACACACCAAGGCAAGTGTTATATCATTTTCGGATAAATAAAGGATGAGGAATTTATTTTACGAACCAAAATAATACATTTTGGAACAAAAAAATTAAAATAAAGGAGAAAAACATATACAGCGTAAATTATTTTTATTCAATATTACTAATTTTTTTTTAACTACATAAGATACATAAAAACAAAAAATACGGCCATAAAGCCACATTAATTTGGTTTTAGAAAATATATTACTTTGTATATAAATATGTTAACAGACCACAAATAAAAAAAATATACGTGAGTCAGGGCGACCTCAATGCATGTGTCGTCCGTGAAGGAAATGAAGGTACAGTTTTAAAATACGATAGTTGTCAATTATGTATTCAATATGTGAATACTTTGGGTGTTTGTTCTTTGTTCGCCCTGTCAATTAATTACCTATATATCATATATATATAACACGCTCCACTGCAAAGACACTGCAAGGAATCCTCATATATCAAAAACCATCAAGCCGTTTGGACTGTAGCCCGTGAAATAGAATTTTCATGTCCACATATATACATACATTCATGTATCTATATGTATATGACGTATGGATATGACTGTATGTATATGTATATGACGACCGCTTTAGCCTAGTTGGTAGTGACCCTGCCTACGAAGCAAGAGGTCCTGGGTTCGAATCCCGGTAAGGGCAAACATTTGTGTGATGAGCATGAATATTTGTTTCTGAGTCATGGATATTTTCTATGTATTTAAGTATTTATATCTATTATATATATCGTCGTCTAGTACCCATAACACAAGCCTTACTGAGCTTACTATGGGACTAGGTCGATTTGTGTACGATTGTCCCCTTATATATGTATACATACATACATGTATATCTACATTCATACATGTATTCACATACACGCTCGAAAAACATAACCGTCCTTCTCGCTCGTCGCTCCGTGGGATCTTTTGTGCATTTGCCTTCTCATTTCCACAAAGCGGATGATGCAGCTCAGCGGAAGCACCTTGAATTCCTTTGGTTGCGGATAGCCTTTACCAAAGTAATTCATTATTTGTCTGGCAAGGGCATGACATTCACACAATAAGTGTTCCATAGTCTAATCCTCCTTGCCACACATTCTACAAGCTAAACTATCCGATAGTCCCATCTTGGCCAAAAGATTCTTCCCCTCGTTCCTTCCCCGAAGTGACCTGTTAACACCCCATATATGATTCTCAGGTGCTTCCTACTGGATCTCCAGAGTTTCTTAGTCTTGCCGGAGTCCAGTCCTTCTATGAAGAGCTTGGAGTGACTCCGCTCTCTACTCCCTACTCCGCTCGTGTTGCAAGCTCATCCGCTCTTTCGTTGCCGATGAAGCCCTCGTGCCCTGGTGTCCAAACTAGTTGCACCTTATTGTGCTTTCCAAGCTTGTTCAGTGTCTGGACGCCATTATAGACTAGTCTAGAATTCACTTTCGGCGCCGTAAGCGCTTTAAGGGCCGCTTGACTGTCACTGAGTATATAGATAGTCTGCCCTATGCTTTGCCTCCTGTGCACAGGCAATTATGGCGTATGTCTCCGCCTGGAACACGGTTGCCAAACTACCCATGCTTACACTAATGTATAGTCATTCGCATAAATGCCTGCTCCCGTACCGGATCCCATTTTTGATCCGTCCGTGTACCATATGCTGTCTACGATACCAGACCTCGGTGGTTCTAGGCCTTCGGCCCATTCAGCCCTGGATCATTGGAAAAGGCTAGGTATCAACATCTACGGCGAGTACACCACTCACCTGCGCTTTACTGACGATATAGTAGTCTTGGCTGAGACCATGGAGGAATTAAATACGATGCTCGATGACCTTAGTGAAGCTTCCGAGCGAGTTGGTCTGAGAATGAACATGGATAAGGCGAAGATCATGTTAAAAGCACATGTAGTACAAACCCCAGCAGACTGCTCTCTGTGCGTGTGTCCCAGACTACTCTCTAACTTTAAAAAGAGTCAAATGGCGAATCCAACTCGGCTGGGCAGCGTTGTGGAAGCTACGGCACATATTTTCATCCAATATTCAGCAGTGTTTCAAGACGAGTCTTTGACCAGTGTGTGTGTGTTTGACCAGTGATGAAATATGGCACTGGAACGTGGTCGCTCACTATGGGCCTCACAAGAAGGCTCAAAGTCACCCAAATGTCAAGGGAGAGGGTTATGCTGGGAGTTTATCTACGTGATCGCATCAGAAATGGGGCTACCGCAGCGGGAGCAAGGTAACCGCTCAAGATAGCCCTTCGAATCGCTAAACTTAAGTGGCAGTGAGCGGGGAACATTGGACGTAGAGCGCCGATAGTCAGCAAAGCTTATGCATCACACGAACAAGAGTCAGTGCCGAACCGTTTTCATAACTAGAATCATTTCCATGGTACACTTGGTGACATCGATTTGTCGGTGTCGAAGGTAGATACGACAGGTAAAACACCCTAAAACATGCGAAACTAGGAACTTCGCATTAACAAATTTAATTAATTTGACAATTAAAGGATTATTTATTTAAACCGACCATCATTCTCCTAGCGTTATTCCCGGTTGTGCCCCTAAAGGAGCCCAGGGTCCGCTTTGACACCTAATCCCAAGATTTGGCATAGGCACTAGTTTTACGAAAGCGACTGCCATCTGACCTTCCAACCCAGAAGGAAAACTAGACCTTATTGAGATTAGACTGGTTTCCTCACGATGTTTTCCTTCACCGAAAAGCTAACGGTAAATATTCCGTACATATAAGTTCCGAAAAACTCATAGGTACGAGCCGGGATCCGAACCCACGACCGCCGCTTGACAGCCGCATGCCTGAACAACTAGGCTACTGTAGCTGTACCGTAGCTGTATTTATTTAAACCGACCGTTGAATAATAAAACACATGAGGGTCGCTACACTCACTAAGTACTGTGTGTGTAAATAGCTGACACGCGCCGATGGTGCTGCGTCGGCGTGGGATTTTGGTCGGCGGCGGCGGCGCGGCGCTCATATCTTGTGTAATTATGTATGCATGTATGTTTGTATGTGGATTGTGGACAGGAAAATTCTATTTCACGGGCTACAGTCCAAACGGCTTGATGGTTTTTGATATATGAGGTGTCGTTGGATTCCTTGCAGTGTCTTTGCAGTGGAGCGTGTTATATATAAACTAATTGACAGGGCGTACTTTCATTTAAAATATTTCATATTAAATACCGAAACACCCAAAGTAATCACATATAATTGACAACTATCGTATTTTAAAACTGTATCTTCATTTCCTTCACGGACGACACATGCATTGAGGTCGCCCTGACTCACGCATATTTTTTTATTTCCGGTCTGTTAACATATTTATATACACAATAATATATTTTCTAAAACCGAATTAATGTGGCTTTATGGCCGTATTTTTTGTTTTTATGTATCTTTTGTAGTTAAAAAAAAAATTAGTAATATTGAATAAAAATAATTTACGCTTTATATGTTTTTCTCCTTTATTTTATTTTTTTTGTTCTAAAATGTATTATTTTGGTTCGTAAAATAGATTCCTCATCCTTTATTTATCCGAAAATGATATAAAACTTGCCATGGTGTGTATAGTTTCAGAAAAAAATGGCTTTAAATAAAGCGCGGCGGAGTCGAACTTCCCCCCCCTCCCCCCCCTAAATGCGGGGTGGCTCTCGATGGCTCCCGGTCTGAATCCACTCAAGACCACCTAAGGATCAACTGTGCCAAGTTTCAGCGCATAGTCAAAAAGTGCAAGGTATCTTGCAATAGCACACCCACTATAACATTCGCGAGCGGTTGGCGACCTCACTTAACGAATTTAAGTTGATTTGCTTTGTTTATGTTTTTTGTATGGAATTTTAAAAAGTTCTGAAATAAAGATATTTTATTTTTATTTTTTATTTTTTATTTTTTAACCACCAGCCAGCACATATATCATATATGGGCGGCCGCGACATACTCTCGATTTTTCTCGCACTATCCTCTTATTAGAACACTTAGAACAAGAGGTATAGTGCGAGAAAAATCGAGAGTACCTATGTCGCGGCCGTCGCATCATAGACTTGCAGGGCTGTTATTCGCTACGCGCTAATGCGGCTCACGCTTAGTTACTACGCTTTATTCAAGATATATTTGTGGGTGACCGTTGAGGTGAGCTTAAAACAAGTTACAGAATAGGGGGGCAGTAACACTACACCACACACCTACAGAGTAAGTAGTGTTATTGCAACTGTGAGCTGCTCCGAATATGAGCGAGACGACATGCCGCTGTGCCCTACCTACGTCTCTTCGCTAGATTATGACACCTAATTATGTTAACCTAAAGCTCAATGTGTGTCTCTTTGCCGGCTGATATGAGATGCAGCTTTAAATGTACACTTTTGAATTGTTTCGCCAGTCTTAAACGTTAGGTACCTCGTGATGTTTTCCTTCAACAATATGTTCCTAAAGTACGAGTCTGTATTCAACCCTCAGTCCGTCACTGTCCACCGCATTTAGACAATATCAAGACAAATAGCAAGCAGAGACACCAGGAAAAATACTATGAGCCTTACACACATATTATCAACTTAATTCCGTACGCCTCAACAGTTGTAAGATATTTTAAACCCCACCCTCTCAGGGCGGCGACACACGGATCACGAAGGGGGATTAGGCTGATCACACACCGACCACCCCTGGTCACGGTTGTTTTTGTGTTCGGCGCAGTAAGTAGATTAGTAAGCAGATAGACGCCGAAATTCGACCCGCCGACTCCCGTAAAATAAAAAAAGTGAGGAGGTACGAGTGAATAACTTAAAGTTACGCCTAGTAAAGTAACGGAAGAAGACTTACTTATTTGTATTTTCATAAGCCTTTTTGCTTTTTGCTCACCGTAACGTAACGTACCTACCGCCAGCAAACCCCTGAATTAGAAAGTTTACGTATGCAGACGGTTCACTGTGCTCTACAGCTGACATTACATACTGGTACCTTTAGCTTTCAAGGCTAAAATGTATTTATAGGCAAGCCTATAGTTATATACTCTAAACTCTTTCATAACTTTTTTGTTCCGGGTTACCCATCGATTTTTTTCACCTGCCGCCACTGTTAGCTTTACCTATATACAACATATCCATAATCATCGTTATTATTATCAAAGCCATCCTGGAATCACTCACTGCAGAGTATTAGGTCTCGTCTCCACGAGTACTCATCTGGTTTAATGTTTAACCTTTAAATTCGGCAAATGATGGTAAACAATCTTTCAAAATAATCCGTCCACTGGAAGTGGATGAAAATTGACTTGCAAGTTCAATTTATCAAGTTAAACACAAGTGGCTCGTTTAACAAGTTACAAATATAGAAGTACAAGAGTTTGACCAATAACGACTGGCCATGTACCAGCGTTGCATGTATTTTGATCCCTGACTTGCTGTAGTAGAAGGAAGCCAATACAGCGGTCGAATTGCGTGGTTGGAGAGTAGAATGGAGAAATCCAGGGGAAGCCGCCGGCACGACCACTCAGGGGCAGTTTAAACACTGGAATACTCTACGAATTTGCGCTCCAACGGGATTGGTTGAATGGTATCTACCGAATCTGGGGTGTAAGTGCGGACTACTGGAAGTTTTATCGCCAGTTCCCTAAAACATAGCCTAACTGAGAAGAGTCCAGCAAGAAACTTAGCTAGGCCCTTGGGTCGGACTGACTCTACCCGGGATGCGGCGGTACCGGGACAAAGGGAATAATAGGGCCTGTGTATCTGTGTTGTCGCGATCTCGTGGTGGACGTCCCGCCGGCGGGAACGCCGAAGCCGAAGTGTACCCGATGGTCCCGATGAGCTGGACGCCGAAAGCGCAGCGTTCCTTCTTTAACTGTAATTCGTTAACCTTTAGTAGTGAGATTAGTTTGTAGCCTCACTCCACCTATTACAGTGTGATAGGCAAGGAAATATTAGAAGGTGAACATTATGACGTCTGTAGGTCATGGTACCTACTAAAGGTCTTGAGTGTCATGACCACATTTCAAACCGTGCATGTATCTACGTACGATTTTCTCCAATAGCGTGGCAAAAATCATAGTTATAAAGTTATATAAGTGTCCACAGACTCCAAAGTTTTAAAATATACTCCATATTCTGTCCTTTTTCCGCAAAACATTTTATTTGTGACGTCATGATCAGTGAGCGTTTTCTGTATAACAAGCAAAATTAAAACGGTTGTAGCTTCTTTGCAAAGATAATTAATTAAGACGTCATCGTTGCGAGTGTAACGTTAAAATGACGTGGCTTCTACAACACCTTGTTACTTGGGTGAGATAATCCTGAATGGGATTTTCGTCACTAGACATATTTTTAGCCTTCTTTCTCTTGGAGTAAGTACTAATAAATGTTGTGTCTACATATTAAGTATTTGATAACATTGCTGGCTTCCATTCAGTGATATACCATGTTAAAGATGCCGCCTTAAAATAAAAATCTGATGTGTCTTGAGATTCTAATTAGAAGATTTCGATATTCTTTCCTTAATATGTCCCTTTGAATTATATTTTTATATTCTGTCGCTCCTGCTGCTCGATCACATAACGTTACATTCTACGTACGTTAGGTACTTACTTAGATCTAAACATAATTTTTTGTATGACAAAATATCAGTTAAATTGTCTTCACGCGCGTCTGAATCGTTACGTGATTATGATTACCCCTCTGTTCTAAAAAATGTGAAAAAAAAGTTCTCAAGTTACCTGGACAATATTCTGACCTTTAATAAGCGTTCCGCTATATGTCACGTTTGAGCTACTTTTTTTTACTAAGGGAACAGGGTTGAAGTTTGTTGTGGGCGATAGGCTAGCAACTTGTCACTACGATATCACATTTTGTCGATCTCTTATACCCACATTTATGCTAGTAGTGGTACCGGAACACAAGTTTCATATGCTCTGCCTGCCCCATTTAGGGATAAAGGCGTGAATGTATGTATGTATGTATGTATGAGCTACTTTCACAGCAATACAAAGGAATGAGCCAACGATGTTTCCATGCAATGCCTTGCCTTTAAATACATTAAGTACACTCATACACGGGAAGTTACTTTAACGCCGGATTTGTTGAATAGGTACCTACTAGTAAGGTCGCGGTCCGCTGGTCAGAGTGACCGATACTTAGAACAATAGGACATATGAAGACTTCGGCAAGTTAAGCGACCGGTAATATATATAGGTTATATATACGCGGGCTGGGTTTCCGCAACTTGACGTCGTAATCGCGCCTATTTTGCGTAGGTATGGGTTATTGGCACTACTGCTATTCATGCCAACCTAGTTCCACCAGGACCAATCGTTCATATATGTACCAATCCCAAAACGTGGGTAAGAAACGAACTGTGGACGAGTAGAATAGCATTTCGCTGTCCATTGCTGTGGCGCTAGCCGCTATCGTAATGGATACCGCGATTCTCGTCCTTTACCTAATTACCACTTTATAATATGTAGAGCACACCTCGCACGTTCCATGTCTGAGTTAAAAGCGAATAGTACCTACATTCTAGTATAATTTGCTGCTTAAACATAGTTATTGATACCAATAGGTATCTATACTGCTTGCTCTACGTAGAGTTCGGAACTGGGTCGAGCTATTATGTGATATTAGTCGGCACATAATGCAGTAATTGGTTCAAATTGTAGGCTACCTGCACTACACTGCGAGCCAATCATTTGGGCCTCCATATTTTAACTCAACATTTAATTTAAATGGATATAATAACTGTGATCTGATTAACAGTTCGCCGAGCCGAGCTCTCACAAAACTGGTTTTTAAGCTGTAACACAAGAAAAAGTGAACTGAAAATATTTGTTTATTTAGGTATTAAAATAACGTATATTATGACCCCGCTTAATCTTATAAACGGGTAATATCTGGGAATTTGTATGTAGAGAGTCATATCCGGAACATTCGCCGATAAAAAAATTACCTGTGCATAGAATGGACCTTCTTTCTCCACACTATATTTAATCCCTCGGCTTTGCCTTTGTTCTATGCGATGATTCTATTCACTTCTATGTGATGATTATCTATTGGTTGATTGATGATGAGTGGAGTCGCTCGGACTATAGCTATATAGTATTATATAAACTACCCTACGCCTACGACGTATTACACTTACAAAATATGAAGTATCCCCCTGTTTTGTGTAATACAAGCGGAAAATCAGCCTTGTATCAGGGCGGACGCGTCGTATATACATCACGGAGCAGCTACGATAACTGTAAACAAATGTAAAATATAATACCTTTCAATACGTTGCTTCGGGAGGTCTTGTAGTGGCCTCAAGTGTATCGAGGGGAGGCGTGCCGGTGACAATTTCCTTAAAAGCCTTCGCGACCGAACTGAAATAATATCGCCCGTATTTACCTACCCGAGTTAAGTTGTGGAAGCTACATCAGGGACACAGTATAAGATATCATTATGATACACTTAGGTGAATTTAGGTAGTTAAAATAGTTATAAGTATATTTCTATTATGGTCTAAAGACGGGTTTCTAGAAATGGATAAATTAAGGTCTTTGCTTTACTGTTGCTTTCCTTTTGTACTATTCGATACATGTAGATGCCATGCAATTGAATGATGTGCGTAAGCTTAGTTAGTCCCTTGTCGTGATGCCAGGTGATACAGTTTACGAGTAAAATCCTACAAGCCGTGACAAAGCACGTTCTCTAGTTTTTCTCGTGTCGATGGTTTCCCATTTAGTTGAATTGTGCGAGACCAGAAAATGGCGATAGCTAAAGCCCTATCTGTGGCGTCGCGGAGGTCTTGTCCGGAGCATGTGTACGGGCACATGTCTGGCAAGACAGCATATGCGCTATGGTGCTTTTCATAGCACTTTCTCATTATGCGTATTTAAATGGATTGTTGAAAACACATGCGGGCTAAAGTACATGACACGATTTTCATCCGATCAAAGATCGGAAAATCGATCGGAAATGCCCTGAATGTGCATAAATGAACTAAAAATAAGCCAAAAATCTCAAAGTTATAAAGGTTACGTCAACTCAATTTCCTGGTTTTCATCAATGGCGAATTGACCGCTTGGACATTTTCATACAGTTCCAACTTTAGTGTTATTACTTATTGATGTAGTAACTGAATAAATTACTGCAAAAAACGGCCTACCTCGATTTGAATAGTCTGATTAGTTGTCGGTATAGGTTGTACGGTCTGATTAGTTGTATGGGTTCATTAGGGATGTCGCACGCGCGGATCCGCCACGGTGCAGTTCCCACGCCGCGCCTTCCCTGTTTGCATCCGACACGGATTCGACACGGTCTGTCCGACTGATAGATACTCTACCTCTGAGTGTTTCAATCATTTTGTTTTTTTTTTCCTTATCCAATATAGATATGGATATTTCTCAAATGTTCTGCTGCAAATGTGCAAATAGATAAAACGGTTAGGTTTCTTTTCTGGGAAGTCTTTAAGTGATAATCAATCACAATAATATGCTTTGCTGTAATAAAACCAAATTTTATAAAACACCGATTCGCAAAAAACGGGTACCCATCTATGAACACATCACAGCGAATAAGGTCAAGGTATGACTGTACCGTCCAGTTCATAGATAGTAGAGTAACGGCCCCGGCAGACCAAGTGCAGCTAGGGTTGTGCACAATATGTTCAGTAATTGAGTTCTCACGACCTCTGCTCTAGTGCGTCGCGAATCTGCCCAATAATGAAAAATATCTATCAACATCACTTTTTAATAATGTGCGAACCTTGATCAAACCGTAGCTACTTGAGTGGTTGGAGTGCCTACCTAAGGCACTGGTTTTCAATTTATTTGCCATTACAGTAACGTTTGCTACGATCACCATTAAACATTTCGCAGAAAAATATATTCAGCAACTGAAAACTTTTTAGAATACCTAGTTCTGCAACAAAACTAACCGACACAAATCATCCTGAAAAATTACGTTTACAGAGTAAATCGCTTTTATAGCAAATTATGATTATGGCAAATGAAATCATGTATACTTACCGAAAAGATGAATTTGACTTGCGTTAGTATTTTCAAGTCTAGGCGAAGGGTGAGATGTCGTGTCTATTGTTAATTAAATGTAAATATTGAATCTTTTTGTATCTGGCTCAAATAATTTCTACACAAAGCGTACCTACACCAATAATTTTTCTTCAATTAATTAACCTAAAAAACATTGCTTCTGAACGCTGATGTTACAATTTGTTAGTACAAACTTGCCGATGCCGATTCACACAGAGCCGGTACTATCTCATCCATTATTAAATTATTACTAAATGAGGCTGCCGAATCGATCTTATCTACATTAGAAAACTCCTAGCCTATATTAAAAGTAAAAGAATATTTTGTATAACCTTAAAATCGTTATCAGGGTACCGCAGGACCCGATAGCATAGTTACCTTACTGCGCCAAAATACTAGAATACCCTGAAAAACCCAAAATTATTATGGGTAAACCTTCATTAAATGTAACGACACAATTACGACAATTTCGTTTTCAGTCAATATGTAATACCTATACTTATGACGACAAACCCAAATGATGAAGTTTGAAATTCAAGGTAAGATTTATCAAAATACAAAGCTGACATTTTGTTACTTAATAAATTGGGCATAGGTGTTATACTTGGCTCAGTGGCCCAATTTATTATGTTCAAACCCATGCCATGCCCTGTTTAGGGGCAGGGTTTGCTTCTTTCCGTCAATAAAAATTAACTTAAAAGAAAACATACCTACTCGCTCTTGACCAGTTTTTAGGGTTCCGTAGTCAACAAGGAACCCTTATAGTTTCGCCATGTCCGTCCGACTGTCTGTCTGTCTGTCTGTCTGTCCGTCTTCGGCTTAGCTCAGTAACCCTTACAACTAGAAAACTGCAATTTAGCGTGGATATAAACCAATCACGCCGACAAAACAGTAGAACAAAATCATGAAAAAAAGTTCCCCCTACATGTAAATTGGTGATGTATTTTATTTTCTCTTTTAACCTATAGTGTGGGGTATCGTTGGATAGCTTGTTCAAAAATATTATGGGTTTCTAAAACTATTTTTCAACTCAGTAATGAGTTTGCGAGATAATGGGATTTAAAGCCCTAAGTTTTGTTCGAGTCATGTGAAAAAATTCGTGGCAGTAGGTAGTAGGTACATAGGTATAATGAATTTAAAAGGAAAACTATCACAGTTAAGTAGACATAACTAGTTAACGAGTAGTAGACATAACTAGTTAACTGGTAAGAAATGCACTTAATTTCGAGTGCGTATACATTGTCATTGGTATTTGAACCTCTTACCGTGGACGTAGAGTTGCTTTTTCACGGCACGGTGCTTCTTGCCCGCGGCGAGCGCGGAAAAGACCTGCCCTGCGACATGCCCCCCCACCCCTGGCAATGATAAAACTTAGGCGGACTTACGGCACGGTGCTTCTTGCTTCGGAGATTTTCGTAATTATTTTACGTAAATAACCTGTTGCTGCTAAAAATTTGCGATCTGCGGTTCGATAGCTATAATAAACCCCAAAAGCACCTACGGGCAACTACGGAACCCTACCCTGCGCGCGGCCCGACACGCACTTGGCCGCTTTTAAACTTGACATAACATTTTTATCAACTGTCAAATCTGACATTTGAACGCTATTGTGGCCAATGGCGGCTCCCACTTTGAAATTCGAATGTTTTCGGACGGCCATTGTTTTATTTCAGCCAGTTACTTTTACGTTGTGTTTCTTTATCGGCCAGTTACTTTTTGCATTTTGTTTTTATTCATCGGCCCATTGTTTGAGAAGTTTCTTTTTTGCTTTCGTTAAAGAAGTGTGTTATACTGTATACTGGTATCGATATTGCGATTGGCTTATAGAGACACTAGCTTCTGCCCGGAACTCGTTTATATCGCAGCTCCCTACAAACTTTTACCCCACATTTCACCCCCTTAGGGGATAAAAACTATCCTATGGCACTCTCCATTCCTTCAACTATCTCCACTTAAAAAATCACATCAATTCGTGTCTCCGTTTTGCCGTGAAAGACGGACAGACAAACACATACACTTTCCCATTTATAATATTAGTATGGATATGGATAGTAGGTACCTACCTGTATTTACGCTCCTTCTTAGATTGTGGGTCGACATTATAAATGCATCCATACACTCGTGCAAGTAAGTTCTACACTCGGGTCATTTTGGGCATATTGAACCAGTCATATTCTTTAACATTATTATTATATTATACCTACACTAGATAGAGTCGTGTCGTGTCTCAAGAATAAAATGGGCAACTTCGAAAATAACGCATGCTGGTTACACGAAATATAAAGCAGCATATAAGGCACTTATGTATAACTGACAGTTTATTCCATAGGTAAAATTGTTGCGGTATAAGGAATTTGAAAAATTGATTTGTCATGACTCGCTGGCCTGACTCTTAAGCTTCGTATGCACATCGCAGTAACGCACCATACATGCAGGCTGATAAACACAGTTTATTTGTAGCACGATAGACGGAAACCTTTTCTTTCCGCAAAACCAATACGTTTCCGTTGCGCGGCGATAGATGAGTGAGACTTAAAAGGCACCATTATAAACCCACGGAAAAGCAACAACTACACCTGAAAGACCACAATTATTATTTACTTACACATGTAGGTAACTCAAAATTACATCTTCCGGCTTTTAAAGCTAAAATTAGCCACCACTCAAAGATCCATCCATTCCTTGGTTAAATACACGTTGGGTAAGAGCGACTGGTTTCTTTTCTGCAACTCACCCCGGGGATGTTTAAAACGCCGCACCCTCTTTGATGTGCCGACAATGTTTTGACAGGCGATTTTTAGGGTACGCGGGTTAAAAGCTTTCTGATGTGGGCTCGCGTTATGAAATAAGTATTAATGTGTGCTACCTTCGTATTAACGGTAGGTTCTCGCGTTAACTACAGAAAATTCCGCTCTAAACTTAATATCTTTTAAATTCCTTGTTGCTTTCTGCCGTATATGCCAGTAACATTTAAAAATACATATATGCAAGGCTAATTATGAAATGTAAGTAAGTCTTTCAGCTCAGTGCCCCGCCCCCCGCCGCCCTCTTGCATGATCCTTGCGCCCTAGGCTCTTAGCCTTATTATTATTAGCCTGTGGGGAAATCAGGCCCTGAGTCTCTTTGACTCAGCATTTGTTAAAGTACTAATTAAGGTCTAATCCTGTTCCACTTTGCTTGATGTTGACGAGACCAATAACAGTAATAACATTTACTTAGTTTACCAAAAAACCTGCAATAATCTATTTAGAGTAGACAATGCCTCCTCAAGATCCGATAGGTATCGTGCCTAAATCACCTACCCTTTATAAATATAAATTTAGTTTACTATCGGAGCAGAATTCAATACGTTACACAAATAAATGGTATAATGGGTACGATATAAAATTCGCGGAGATGTTTATGCAAACGGATGCCAATACCTATGCGTAATGATAGAACAAAACAAGGTAAGTCATTCCCGAGACAGCACGTGACGTCAGCGTATCCTGCCTACGTCACCAACATCTTAAAAATGGCGGTGTGTACCTAAGTAAATTACCAGAGTTAATTGCATTACTTTACTTACGAGTACGTGCATCATTCAATATTTATTTTTAGGTTGACTGGTAGAGAATGCCTTATGGCATTAAGTTCGCCTTTTGTACTTGTATCTTGTTACTGTGCAATAAAGTTTAAATAAATAAATAATATTTACGTTGAACTAGGTACTAATTGTATATAAATAAAGCGCAATTTACACATGCAAGATATTGCATACAAGTTTCATTACATTGCGGGTTACCGAGGTATTTATACTGCGTTTTATCCATCAAACTCGGCAATGTAGTTAAACTTGCATGCAATTTCTTGCATGTGTAATTTGCGTTTAAAACTAGCTAAAATAGTTTTTTTTTTAATATTAATCGTGCAAAACAGCTTGTTTGTATGGACGCTGTCAGTCAATGGCAACATTTTGTGTGCCAAGTTTGCATAATGGAAATATTTGTGTGACCTGCAGGTCGATCACGCATTGTACGAGCGTCACTTAGATCTAAACGTCACTTTTTGTATGGGGAAATGATAGTTACGTTGTCCTAACGTGCGTTCGAAACGTTACGTGATCATTCCTCTGGGCCAGATACATCGTTGGGAATGACTTACCTTGTTTTATTGTGCCACGCCAATTCCGTATCGACACATTATAGTCCCCCGACGACGGATCTACTTACCATAAGCTATAAATCTTTCAACCGCACATTACCACGCGTCGAAAATTATTATTTTATCTAATAACAAGCGACGAAACGTTAACAAGTCGTAAACCGTAAACAAGAGTGGATTTATTTTTGAAGTAGGTTAGTTTTTGGTCGCTTTCCGTTTGTGACATTACTTTCCAGCAGCACGAAACGGTGCGCGAACTGTCTCGCGGCGAGATAGACTATCTATATCTTTCTAATGTAAGACCTCTTAGACAGAGACGGATAGTGTATCTCTACAGCTATCATACAACGATTTGGTTTTTTCCTCTAATAATCAACGCATTTATTTTACCCTCGCGAATTTGAATGGGAAAATAAACATGGAAATGTTCAGGTGGCTTGAGTACTATATTGAAGTCGGTTAAAACTTTGTTTTTACAGTAAATTATTTGTATGGGAAAATTACAGTTAAGTTGACCTAACGCTCGTTTGAAAAGTTACGCAGTTACCCGTGAGAGCTACACAGAACGGCCCAAGTGTCTTATCTATCATATGGCTCAGCAAATCGTTTGTCTAGTCAAGTTCGCGCGAGATTCTCAAATAATGTAGCGCAGCCGCAGGGCAGGCATTATAATGTAGACTTGTAGAGGTTAAAGTTATGCGCACGCGATCGTTCGTCAGCCAATCAGAGCTCAGCCCGTCGCCACCAAGACGGGGGCGTGGCCCGTACCTTTTATAAATTTGCCGTCATTTTACGGTGAGATAGCTCTTTTGATAAATTGGCCTCGGTTCTGGACAATGGCGTGTCATAATATTTTATTTTTTTCCTTTTGAACATATAACAAATTCAATCATAATTTGTAGGTTCTAAGGTTCAAAATGTATGTGTAGCGTCAACCTATTGTTGCGGTAGATGGTATCTAAAATGACTTATTTTATAATGGTTTAAATTATAGTTTGTGGTCTATTATTTAGGCTCTTAAGGGTAAAATTGGCCTCAGCACTAAGGATTGGGGGGTCATTTCACAAAGTGAGCTATTTTATAGAATGACTGGGAAAAATTTTGTTTTTTTTTAAAAAAAGGTCTTATAAACGTTGACGTAGAACATTTCCTTATTTGCACAATAGGACACCATACTTTCCCAAACACTCACGCAGGTAATCCTGAGCTTGGATAAGATTTTTATAAACTTCCAATCCGGAATGTGCTGTAATTAGTTAGGTGCTTGTACTTACTCTACGTGCTGCTACATCACATCACAATATACATTCGATATTATGCTTAGGTATTACCTAAGCTACCATCAGTATACCTAAAACATTTTTGATTTTACTGACAATTTGAAACAACCGACCCTAACTAGCACATTACCTACCCATGGCGACATTTACGAGTATGCAGTTCTGGCGTCTCTAAAAGTTCCCCAATTAAGCATTTAGGCCTTAATTTATGATGAGAGGCTCGAGAAACCTAATAAAAGTGGAGGCGCCAGGCAACGCTACGGCGACCTGCGGTTCTATTCAAAACCTGTCTCGACTCCCCTCATCACTCGTGACTAGCATATCTTGACCCCGCGATCTATACCAACTGCTCGTAATCACAGTCCAAACTAACACTGGTATTTAAGCGTTGTGAATGCCAGCCCTGTTGAACGGAAACGCAATCAATAAGCACTCGACTCCCGCGCATTCCCACGCGGTTCAAAAGCGGCGCCGGCGCCACGCGCGCAGGGTTGCCAACAAGTTGGTATAGTGCGCGGATTCCCTGTTCTGGACCGGATCTTATCTTAAGACCCGTAGTAGCGACTCTACCGTTAAAGTAATCCATTGTTTTAAATAGTATATTTGAATGAAAGTAGATCTAATTTCCTTAGACATAAAGCCGCTTTTTGGTTCGAAATGTGTTGACTATTTATTACTTACTACTAGTGGAAGCCCCACAAGCCCAATTTCATAAGAAAACCGCAAATCGATCTACAGTTTAGCCGTTTGGCACACGCATACTAGAGGTCAAAACAATTTTTTTGACCCGCAGTTCCTAAAAAACTTTCCCTTAGGGGGGGGAGTGCCGAAACATTTTTCTTTTTGTATGGAAAAAAATTTTTTTTTTCAGAAACCTATCGTGTGTAGTATCATATGAAAGGGCTTTTTGAGGTGATTCTAAAAATATGCCACATCATTACATTTTAGCCATATTTTTTAAATAAAAACAAAAATAATTTTCGTTACATACCAAGTTTGGGCTCCTTCAGACACGATATGGCAGATTTTTTTAAAATTCAATATACCACAATTGATACATTATATACTGATAATTTGTGATACATTATATACTGACATCCTTATCCTTATATATTACCTTGATATTTTGTGACAAAAACTAACCAAACTATACCAACTGATGAAAAAGCGCAGTTAAAGGGTTAAAGAGGTATTTCCCGTTGGATATATGGATACTACGTATCATTTTATGATTAATATGTAACGTATCTGCAGTACAGTTCCATAAGTCACGTAAAATAGGTATTCAAGTAGAACTGTGTCCCTTGGTGATATTGAAAAATTTTAAAAAAATACTTAATGCAATCCTTTTCAAAATTGCTTTTTTGAGGTTAGATATGAGATATGACGTATCATTTGTGGTATATTGAATTTAAAAAAAATCAGCCATATCGTGTCTGAAGGAGCCCAAACTTGGTATGTTTCGAAAATTATTTTTGTTTCAAATAAAAAAATAAGGCTAAAATGTAATGATGTGGTATATTTTTAGAATCGCCTCGAAAAGCCCTTTCATATGATACTACACACAATAGGTTTCTGAAAAAAAAAAAAATCCCATACAAAAAGAAAAATGTTTCGGCACTCCCCCCCTAAGGGAATTTTTTTTAGGAACTGCGGGTCAAAAAAATTGTTTTGCCCTATAGTATGTGTGTGCCAAACGGCTAAACTGTACATCGATTTGCGGTTTTTTTAAGCGTAGGGCTACCACTATACGTTTTTAGTATAATTAGTGGTCACACTTAACAATAAAAGACAATCGCATTGTTTACTACTTCACAATAAAACATAATCGCATTGTTACTTGGCGCAAAGGGAAGTAAATTCGGTCTAAAATAAGAATCCGCACTATGAACATAATACCAAGTACCTAACACTATTAAAATATATCTTGCATGACCACCTTTTATACAGAACAACCCTTTTCCTGGAGGTTACTTGTACCTACGCTGTACAAATTACTTGAATATGGTGACAGCTGCCATCCATGGTCATATTATCGCTAGTAATATTATCCTCTGAAATTAGGGTAAATACGTCCTGCTTGTCGATCACGTAACGCATCATAACGACCATTATACGCGCGTTAGGTCGGGTAGTTAGATCCACGATGTCACTTTTTGTATGGGAAATTGAGATTCGACGTGCGTTCAAAAAGTTACGTGATCACCGCTCAGGTTTATATACTTATATTGTTAGCAACTTATAGTACCTGTCTGTAGGTTGTATGATTGTCCGGAACAAGTCTGGACAAAACGTCAGTGCCTCATAAATAAATAAAATGATTTATTTTTGTCAAAAGCTTACACTGTATTTTTTTGGCATCACAAAAAGTTTTTTTTAATCCCCGGCGATATCGTCTACTACTTAAAAAGTCCGGATATCCCGGCAGCCCTAGCACCGAGATAAGCCCGACTGGAGTGGTCCACAAATAACGCGTATATTTAGTTTTAGCCGCCGCTCCGCGCTTGCGTAACGCGTACCACTGTTTTAGGGCGCGATATTAACGTGAGCAGCCCCGCTATTCTGTAATAGTACATTGTGATACAAGTGAGGTAGGTTGATAATTACATGAGAGGCGAAATTGTTCACGCGAACCGCAGGTGAGCGTGATAAGGAAGCCGAGGATGTAATTATCAAAGCTCACGCGTATCATACGACGTTTTTCAACACATTTTGCGAGGAAAAAATCATTTTCATAAGATGAAAATGTTATTGGCCTGCCAAATTATTTACTTTACATTAAGCAAATCATTAAGATGACAACAGGTTTTTACTCACAATTGCACATCGCCAAGAATTTCCAGTGGCGTCCATTCTATATTTCACTTTTCTAGTCACCACGAGTTTGATAATAAACACGCATAAACAAAACAAATTTTACAAATATTTGTGAAATAAATAACCTTTCAAAATATAACCTATATTGGCACCCAACAGTTTTTTTTTCGTGAAGTTTGCGCAGTGTGGGCACAGAAATCTCTAAACAGCCAATACAAAATAAAATTATATTTTCATTTTAATATGTTATCTGTATTTAATTCATGTAAAATGTTATGAAAAGTGAATAGTTTTCCTAAATTAAACGTTTCCATATCATATACAAAAAGAAATAGTCAATTAATTAACAAAAAGGATTTAATTTGTTTAGTCGAGTAAGAATCCATTTGCCGAAAATTAAAAAAAAAGCTGTACATTTTGTACAACCTGGTTAATTTAAGAATGCACCGTGTTCATGCATATATCTTGCTGCAAGGTGCCAACGTGACTTAATCGGGATATAACCATAACACACAAGTGTTGTAAAGTTATAAAACACGCGTTTTTAATATCCAGGATTATGAGCCTAAAAGCGACACAATAAGAGGTACGTTACGAACAATTGTGTTGAAAATTGTTTTAACCTCAACTCACCGTTCACCTACAAATATATCTTGACGCTGGAATTCGTCGAGTAGACGTATAGTTTCGTAAGGCGTGAGCGTGACGGGGGGTGAGGCGCATTACCCAACGCGTTCTGAATAACAGCCCGTACTTAGCTTATTTAGATTTTGTTTTATGCTAGGTCGGTGGCAACCCGCCTGATGGGAAACATTTACCGTAGCCTATGAACCATTGCAACTCCATAGGGGACTCCCACAAGCGTTACCGACAGTTTGTTACGTCTCCTTGAACTGAACCTCCTGAACTGATTGGTTTGGAACGTGGATTACCAAGATGCTCTGTGAATAAAAAGGCGTTTCTTTTTAATCGCAATTCTTCACAAACGCTTTTCATCCTATCTACTTATTCGTTATTCTTCACAGCCCTTGCGTTTTTTCACGATTCTTCGCAAAGGGGATTTTTCACTACAGCATATCGGCACATTTGTTATTATTTTTATTCCTTATGAACCACATATTCACAGTCCTCACTTTTGCTATTGTACTGACAGAGCTATACAACGAGCCTAGCATTATTTTTTGATAAGCATTTAATATTCTTTAATTTTTTGTGAGACATATTCATAATAACATCAATAAATCCACGGCGCGTGTTCCGAAATCTTCGGGAGTGCTTCAAGCGACATTACCGCGTAAACAATCATCCTGAAGAAGAAATCCCGAAGAGTTTGAAACATGGCGCCCGAAGTAACATTAAATACGTCAGTTTAACCATGTTTAACCGTGGATATTGGAAATGATCTCCTCCACAATATTCCGCATTCAATTGGTACGCTACTAATGGCAACTAATCAAAACTCGGCAGATTACCCGTTCATTGTTGCAACCCTAGCCATTGTCTACCTTGATGACAACGTGCGCTCCAATGACTCCGAATACCGATTCCCGATTGTCGCCAATTGTTCTCGCTCGTGGGACAGTATTGGGTGCCACAATGCGAGTAGCTAGGCGTGAACAATGACGATATGAGTTTCGACAGCTTCTTGATTGGAGTGTTAGTCTAGATATTTAGGTTAGAGTTTTTATATATATAGGTACTTTTAACAGCTACGCTATGTTAAAGAGAGTTTTATAATGATAATTTATATAACGTGTTATTGTGGTGATTAAAGCAGCAGGGTAAAAATAAATCGGTGACAAAAATTTAATGATTAGGTAATTGTTGACAATATTCTCACACATATCTGAGCCTAATCGAATTTATAAACTTCCGTGAGAAATTTTGAAATCATACTAATAATTACTCGGTTCAACTCACGTATCCAACGTCACTCCGGGCGACATGTTTCGAACTCTTCGGGAATTCTTTTTCAGGATGAGTGTTTTGCGGCGGTGTCACTTGTATAACTGAGGCTAATGGAGATCGTACTTATATCATAAAAAAATTGCGTAATGGTAGGTATGTATATTCTTTATTGATTATCCAATCTCAATAATCTACGATTGCCCTTATGCAAGAAATCTCGAACAATAACGGCAAGAAAATGATAGAAAAACTCGTGGCAAATAGTTTTTTAGTGTTTCCACTCCCAAATAATACGTGTACGTATTACCTAAAGTTTTTTTTTTCTCGCTAAAGCCATGGTGTGATGGGAACACAACACACTTAAATTCCAAAGAGTCATTTTTCCGAAAGCATCATTATTCCGAAATTTCAAAATTCAATACCGCTTAACGAAAATTTGGACGCAGATTATAAAATGAAATACATAAATAGATTAGATTAGGTTAGTATTATATCCTGCAAGATCAAAAAAATATCAGCGGAACATGGTTTTCAGAATTATAACATTCGGAAAAAATATGCTTGCGGACAAATGACTCTTAGGAGTTAGTTATGTAGATATCGTTGGATAGCTTGTAGCAACTACAACTTAGAAAATTTGAAAAACCCCCGACATTTTCATTTCAAAGTCCAATGTCTCAAAAACGGCTGAACAGATTTTGATGAAACATGGCTAAGAACACTAGGGATAAAATTATCTATGACATAAAAAAACCGCATTCAAATCGGTCCATCCGTTTGGGCGCTAACGTTACCACAAGACAGATACACAGACAGACACGTTAAACTTATAACACCCCTCTGTTTGCGTCGGGGGTTAAAAATGACAGTCAACTCCAGAGTCAAGTGTGCCCCCCTAGGAACAGCCGTTCTTAATACGAAACTTCTGTGAGATATCGGTGCTACTGCAATACCCATCCGCACTCTTCAGACTGAAGTGCCGCATCACTGCCGACTTGAAAGAATCCCGCGAGGCGCTACGCGCGCCACTTGACTTAAAATAATATTGCGTTATGACGAAACTTCTGCCCAGATAGCATGATAGGTTTTATGGGCACTTTTCGGCCTAAATGTACCAAACGTAATTAGAATAAGAATGTCTTTATTGCCGCCACCTTAAAATGTAAAACAAAAACAGATGAAAAAGTACAATCACATAACTTAGATATAGTAAACATAGGTGTGACAATGGGAGCCGATCTCAGCATGTGCTAGGCTTAAGTGCCCAGCGCTGTAAGATGGGTCCCTCAAAAGAGGACGGTCGCATTTGAATTTGTTAATTATAACCATAAAACCTATCATGCTAGCCACCCTGGTTAGTTGGTGTATCTACTAAACTTATAGGTGTACCTACACCCGCAATTACTACAAGAAAAAAGAAAATAAGCTTATTCAGGACGTTTTAAATTTTAGGCTAATAATAAAAGAAGTAATAGGTAAGAAAGTGAGTTTATTCAGGACGTTTTAAATTTTAGGCTAATAATAAAAGAAGTAATAGGTAAGAAAGTAAGTTTATTCATGACGTTTTAAATTTTAGGATAATAAGAGAAGTACCTATTAGGTAGCGAGTATTAGAAATCCGTAATTGAAATTGTCTTTATGTCAGGGTTCCTTGCGAGTATCTTGACGCTGGTCTTCCGTGGATACCTACCCCTCAAAAAGGACTCTCATACTCTCTAATACGCCGGGTTTTTCGTCTTATTGAAATAATTATAATTGTTACGCGTGCTAAATAATCTGAAAACGCACAAAAAATCTAATCAAGCAGCATTCGGCAATAACATTAATGCCATATTTGCTGACACCATCACGCTTGAATGCGTGTGGGATGGGCAGCGAGGCGTCGCTCGCACAATCTGTGGTATTCACTTACCGACTACTTCCATGCACCAGTATAAGTGTGACCGCGGATAGCAGATAGTTTTTACGAATATCAGGGTCAGGATATACAGGTCAGGAATGAGACGGTTGCGACTGGCATAGCTGCGCGGTGACCTGGAAGCCTGACAGCTCGGAGGGTGCCGGATGAAACTTAAGTGATTGTTATTGATTTTTATCGATAAACTATAGTTTTTGTTTTTAGGGGTATGCTAACCTTAATAATGGTGATGATGTGCGGCATAGCTGGGCTGCAAATCAACTTGTTTCAACGACAACATCGGACAAAATAAGTATTCGGAAAGAAATAGCGATCACGCCATGGTTCACAACACATGGTGGCCATGTAATAATTTACCTAGGTATGTCCGAATTTGTAATTGCAGGTCATGCAATATTAGTGCCTATAATATGCACAATTTATTATGGATCGTGGGTTTTGGTTATTACTTATGTGCGATTTAATAGTGATAACCTGTTGGTTAAAACCTGAATGTATGGAAAGTTTGACAAGTTTCTATGGAAGTAGAGCTGCACCTGCGCCCTGCCGTATTTAACTTTGATCGGCCTGTAATCGTAAGTTGGTGAAACTCGCCCTTAGGTTCCAAACCCACGATCCGCAATAAAATAATATATGCAATATTATAGATATCGCATTGACGAACTTTTAAATTTGACGAAACATAATTTGCACCGATTCGCTATACTTACCTACTATTTATATTTCCCAGCTATAACATCACATATCTAAAAATTCAACGTTAGTCATTTTCAACATGTGAACAAGGTATCTAATTACCCGGCAGGACTAGATTACCTCGTTAATGGCCGGTCGGACCCTCCGCGCGTGCCGCAATGACTCGTGCGCATGCGATGCGCCATATGACGCCACATGCCTCTGATCACCATGTTTATGCTTTAATTAGTTTATGATTTTTATTAGGAGACATAGGGACTGCCTATATGATTAACTCACGTAAGCGAGTACACAGAAGACACACAAGTACACAGGTCATTCCCTTGCTTTGCATACGTAAAGATTAGGTAACACTGATGATATAAAAATGTCTTTAATAAAATAAATCTATTATTAATTTCGACCCATCAATGTTGAACATACGACATTGAGGGAGATCCAATCAAACGGACGTCTATCTATGAAATAAAAGCATGTAAACAGTATCACAGTCGTAATAAAAGTATTTTTGAGTCAAACCTCGGGCTACCAATTTCACGACTTTGGCCAAAAAGGGAGGTACTTATACTTAGAGGTAGTTATATACCTAGTAGATGTCCTATTGGATGTTCGGCGCGGTATCGCGTGTAGGCGCTTTTAATCCTCTTAATGGATGGCGCCGGGACAGAGACTTCAGTAGAAGCGACTTTTTTATACTTTCTTGCAAATTAAAAATATATAATGTAACTATATGTTCTTAATACATACATGACTATAACTTTGTACAAAGCGTTATGAAATTCATTTTACAGGATGCTAAGAATTTGACCATATTGATTACTTTCATCTCGAATTTTAAAAATCTACATCAGTAGCTTTCCGACACAAAATCTTTACGGTTAACAGACAGAACAGAGCAGACATAAGAACTAAGAATAGTCAATAGACATATTAAAAATAATCTAGAATACTTTCTCACTCTGACAGGATCCCCCTGAGTACTTCATCCGTGTAGATGCACATATACGTGTAACGTAACGCAAATGGACACGTATTTAAAGTTATACCTTGATTCTTGCATTCCACGTAAAGAGTAGGTTATAGACGCATTTAGGGTTTACGAATGGTTCTTTTGTACAAATGGCGACAAACGACAAATATTGAAATTTGTGGCACGCTCCTACCGCGCGCGCGCAATATATGTGTTGTACGAAATACTCACTCATGCCGTATTACTAAGCAGTTCCTTGGCAATTTTTATTAATAATTATTCTATGATTTTTAACGTAGGTATAAATTGGTGACTTATCTTTTTAGGTTCCGTAGCCAAATGGCAAAAAACGGAACCCTTATAGATTCGTCATGTCTGTCTGTCTGTCTGTCCGTCAGTATGTCACAGGCATTTTACTCTAAAACCATAAGGTGTATTTGAATAAAAAATTGAGGATAGGGTGTATTTTGTTAACCGCTACATAGTTTTGTAATGAAATTACTAAAAAAGATTTTTTTTAGGGGTGCACCCCATACATAAAACTGAAAGTCTAAAATTATTTTTTCATTGCAAGCCCACTTGTGGTACATCAATCGACAGGCCTTTCAAAATAAATATAAGGTTTCTAAGCAATTTTTTGGATTAAGTGAATAGAGTCGGAGATAATCGCCCCTAAAGTGACTAAAATTGTGTCCCCCCCCCTCTAATTTTTGAACCGTGTATTTTAAAAATATGAAAAAAATCATGCTCATAGGGATTATAAAATTCTACCAGCGAAATTTGTTTTCAACAAGATCGGTTCACAAGTTTTTGAGATATTTATAAAAAAACTGCGTTGCTTAAAGAAAAGGCCGTAAGTGCCATAAGTTTTCAGTAACGATATGACCTTTTTCATGTCAGACCCATCATACCCCTAGCAATACCCCTGGGTGTAGGGTGGGACTGAACCATACCACCGTAGTGCTGTGCACTATATTATGCATTATAATATCTATCCCAAAAGTCCTATTAACGTTATCAGTATCACGCAGTGTAGTTGAAAAAGTTAGACTACCGTTACCTGTACGAGTAGGTAACCTTTAGTATATAGAACTAGATGCACAATGTCAAACAAAAATGCCAAGAAATGTGCCTCAGAACATGAACGAAGAATACTCTGGACAGGCTATGGTAATAATAATACCACGTGCGAGCGACCTGGTAGCATACAAATCTCTATAAATGTGACAGAAAGGGGAATGTCATTTATTGTCCTTGTCATAGTTCCACTTTTTTTTTATTTGCCACAACTGATTTAGTATGAAGTTGTGCCACACAAACCATTACCCGTCCCGTAGTAAGTTGTTTATTACAAGTCATCAGCCATTTTAGGACCGGTTCTTAATTTAGCTGCATATGAGCTTTTCCGTCCTTCACCGTGGCAACACGTACAGCCCGTCCATTGTATTCTAGGTTCATGGCCCCAGAATGACAGCTCTAGCTACATTTCAGTAGTTGGTAATAGCGTTAACTTATAACCTGCATCAAGATATATGTTTCATTAAAAAATAACTCAGTGTTTTAGACCTTAAGGACCATATTGTTAGCCAACCAACATCAAAAGATTAAATACTTTTTAGTTTATTGTGACATATAATGTGACTTGACTGCTCACGTCAAAACTTTAGCGTTTAGCGTTTAGCGAATGAATGGTCGCGTTATAAATTTTATTTATTTCAACAGAAAGCACAAATACATCTGGTTTCTTTATTTTACAAGTGGGGAATAAACAGTTTCAAATATTTGTACAAATATTATATACAAAACAATTGTTGAGATTTCCGTCAATACATATAGGACAGCTGACAGTCCATAAAAAGAAATCATTTTAGTTTCCTTGAAATAGATTCAGTTTGTTAAATAATTGTATTTTCGACCTGCCTTTACTTTAAATACTTTCTTTTTTGCGATGTAATGTAAGCGTACAGTCAAGTAGCGATCAGCTGTCGATTTTATTAAAACGGTCCTGGGTTCTGAACGTCACTCTCATGATCACCCGACCACAGTGACCCGACCACAGTGATCTATAAAACGAGTATTACGAGATATAAGGTCAAAAATGAATGATGATGAAAATTGGCAACAATTAGCGCATTTCCAAATGATGTGTTGGGATTGTACTATAGAATTTTATTATAGTTCATTAATGCTATTAATTACCTTTTGCAAGGTCATGTCTGTCTGTCTGTCTGTCTGTCCGTCCGTATGTCACAGGCATTTTACTCGAAAAGTATAGGGTGTATTTTAATAAAATTTTGAGGATAGGTGTATTTTGTTAACCGCTACATAGTTATGTAATGAAATTACAAAAAAAGTTTTTTTTTAGGCGTGCACTCCACTCCATACATAAAATTGGAACTCAAAAAAAAATTGCATGCCCACGTGTGGCACATCAATCGATAGGCCTTCCAAAATAAATATAAGGTTTCTAAGCAAATTTTTTGATTAAGTGAATAGAGTCGGAGATAATCGCCCCGAAAGTCACTAAAATTGTGTCCCCCTCCCCTCTAACTTTTGAACCGTGTATTTCAAAAATATGAAAAAAATCATGCAAATTGTTTTGAACAAGATCGGTTCAAAGGTTTTCGAGATATTTCTTAAAAACCGCCTTACTTAAAGAAAAGGATAGAAGTGCCATATGATTTCAGTAAGGATACGACCTTTTTAATAGGCACGGAACCCTTGTTGTGCGTGGTCCGACACGCACTTGGCCACTTTTTTTTGTTATAAATTTATCGTGTAAGTGTTTTGGTGTTGTTGTTTGCTGTAAACTTACATTGTATTTAAATGGATAAATGAAATTACATTTTGCTCTAATGAGATTTTAGATGTAATAAAATACCAAAAAACAACCAAACAAAGAATATATAGTTCACATCATTGTCAATAATACTCCCGAATGGTTTCACCCTCGACCCATCACAAATTGTGCAAGTCATAACATCTACTCGATGCCTTCCACTGTCCGTGTCAAGTTGTCCCTTGTTTTTATTCGGAGGGCTTAAAGTTTGGATCGAGCGCTAGGCAGCCCCGAGACAAGTGACGCGAGGAAGTGTTAAAGATGTTAGGGATAAATTATGTCCTAGGGTACCTAGATAGTCTGACAAGTTTGAAATTTACGTGCTAAACATGAATGATAGGTAGCCCACGCATGATAAAAAATTAAGACGATCAGCCCGGCCAGGCCTATACTACCCGAATTATACTTAAACATACGATTAACCTACCTACTTCCTTTTGATAGCCAATTTGGCCTAGTGGGTGCCATGCCTGCGAAGCTGACGATCGTGGATTCAAACCCTAATCGTCGTCGGGTGAATGATTTTCCCCTAATATTTATTTATTACCTACTAGCTTCCGCCCGCGACTTCTGCGTCTGCGTGAACCCGGAATAAAACTACCTAAGATACTCTTTATTTTAATCCAGGCTATTACCTATTTCTTTGTGCAAAATTTCATCCAAATCGGTACAAACTTCCAAACTTTCGCATTTATAATATTAAGTAGAGGATTTATTTATTTACGAAAATTCAAGCATGCGGCCCAATTCTAATGCTACTATTATAACCGAGGTAGAAGATCAGAATCGATCCGAGGACCAATTTTTTCTACTCTGACAATCATCAAGGTTTTACGACGACTAACAAATGAAATGCCTAACTATTGGTATAAGTACTTCACATAACGGAATTGGAAGCTCACTCGCTCAATATTCTAATACCATTTGGAGTGTTTGGCCGGCGCGGGCGCGGAAGCAATATCATTGAAATGCGGCTCATATCCGGCCCTCGGCACGGCCCCGTTTTAAAACAATATCACCCTGTAACGGAATCATATAAATGCGAATTTGAGGGTCTGAGGTCGGCCTGGTGCTTCAGAATTCGTAAATATACAGGAGAGGGTTTTAGTTTATCACTTCAGTTTTGGCTTTAAATGTTTATGAAGCAATCAAATTGACCATGTAGGTAGTAGGTACTGTGCGTTTTGCCTATATTCAGTTGTATGCCTTTTACTGAATTAGATCCAGTCTCAGTCAAAAATCTAAAGTTATTGTTCAGAAGCAGATGAGTTAGCATTTTTTAGAAACCACTTTCTTATCTCTCTTGACAATTTCCACTGGGTTTGTGTTAGTCCCAGTAGTGTAATTGTGCCTTCTCATATATTCAGCATTTAATACCTACGCATAAATGTAATAGCTACAGGTAGGTACTTAAGTGCATGCACTGTGGAAAATTAAGAAGGCTGTACACTTGTACAGTCGACTACAAAGACATCGAAACGGCCAATGTTACAAATGTATACACGTTACACGACCTGTTAAGGCAATAAAGTCTTGTATACATATTTTTGTAACTTGGGTCGTATCTTTCTCTTTATAGTCGACTTTACCTACTGCCTAAACTTGTTTTCTGACTTTTCTGTTCATACCTACATGCTGAGGTAATTCTACAAATGATTATTTCCAATAAATTAAATTAACCATCAGACCATCCCATAAATCACACAGACGCATAATGAATAAACAATTATTATGAAAAATTACAAAAGGGGTTAATTTATTTGTTCATATGATTTGGGTCATAGATCAATCGTCCAATAATGCAAATGTACAACGTGATGTTAATGACGGACGGACTGACAGGCTGACAAATTACAGGCACTAATAACACCCGCTCGTTATGCTAATGCATATGTCATTACTGTTGGTATTTACTATAAATAAGTATCGGAAGAAACACACGATCTATATTACAATAACAAATATATTTATTTTCCAAATTGACATTAGGTACATGAAACCTTAGTAATTAAATTAAAATTAACTATGGGAAGTATACAATACAACAGCTTCTTAGAGCAAACAACAGCCCTCACACTAGGTCGAGCCTGTGTCGTGAGGATATTATAAACGAATATTTTGTCTGTGAATATAATCACCTTCATACATCTGCACAGGGAGTCGTGTCACAAGCATTTTTTTATGGCAATCATTTTACCTGCGAAATAAGCTTTTCGTATTACCAGTAGATATGTGTTTTTTTGTGAAGCGACTCGCTGGTCAGATACCTATGGCTATATACCTATGTACCGTCCTAGTTACCTATTTACCGTTAGTGACAAGTTAGGTAGCTGTACATCACTGAATACAAATATATGCAGATGATACATACCTTTCATAGATTGCAAATCAAGGAGAAAGAAAAGAAAATATTACTAGGAAAATGTTAATTTTATTTAGCCCACAATGTGCTTGTTCCACTGCTGGCAAAAGGCCCCTTGATTGCCATCCGGGAATAACTAGCATTCTTTTAAGAATGTTTGCCGGTACTATTTCCTCTGAGCTGAACTACAATCAAAGACTTGGACCATTTTATCCTGTTTTTTTTTTGTACATTTCTTTGTAAGTATATATATCTATACATCACTTACAATAGTTAGCTGATTGTAAGTGAGGCGTCTGCTACCTATTTCGGGTGTGTAATGATGGGTATAAAAATAAATAATATAATTTCATTCGCTATAAACATTTGATTTATTTTCAAGGTATATAATCACTCATTGTATATAATAAACATTTGTTATAATCTAAAAATATATATGTTTATTTTGTATAACGATCATCGGATAAAACACTTATTTTGTATAATAATTATATGGTATAATGCTCATGTTACATACAAGTTATATGTCATAATTATCAAATAGAATAATATTTTATTATCAAAAGAAAATGTAGCAAACATAACGGTTCGCAAATTGTACTATGTAAGTATATATTAGGTAGTAAAAAGTGTTCGGTTCTGGCGCTTCGCCGGCCGCTACCGCGGCACGCTCGCTTCGCTCGCTCGGATTGCGCGCTGTAGGGTCGCAGTTCAACCTAACACTCCTCCTCGCTTCGCTAGTCGTCGTACCTACACAGACCTGCCTTAGAGTCTACAAAAAAATATTATGCTAATTGTGCATTAGAAGAAATTAGCATTATATCATTTGTTCACTATACGACATACGCATTATATTTAAAGTATGTTATATTAAATGTTATTCTATAAAATGACCATTATATAAAATGATAATTATATCGTATGTAAATATATTAAGTGTTGTTGTTATATGACTCGAGAATTATATGAAAAGAGTGCTATTGCGACTAATATTATTTCAAAAAAAATTATAGGCATGGTTACGCACCCACCTATTTCCAGACAGATTCATTTCGTTAACGTTTCAGCCCACAGTGTTCCAAAGAGCTTAAAAAATTTCCCTATGCCGTTTATTGCATGAAACAATCAAAAAATGTATTTTAAATGCAAGACTAAAACACCCAGGTGTCTATTTCAAACAGTTTTTTTTATAAAAAATAATTTACATTTCGTGACCTTGACTTATAAAAATCATTAAATCAATTCTGTTAGCGTATCTGATTAAGATATATTTTTTTGGTGAATGTAGTTTCATAAAGGATCTTTAGGCGCGTATTTCCTAGTTTTTATTTTTGGAGAATCGCATCTGGTTACCGAGTAATTCCATTTTATTCAGATTTTTGTTTATATTTTTTTTCTCCCAAAAAACTCAAAAGTGCGACTTGTGACCGGCACTAAAAAATACCTCTTAATTAGGTCTATCATTGATAAAAAAAATACATCGCACTATTGCGGCGTTTGGGAGTTACAAATAAAGGTCAAATGGTACATATTAGGGTTGTCACCAAGGTCAAACCAATCTAATATTATAGTAGATTTTTCCTAAGATGATTAGAATGACAGATGCCAAACTGAATTAGCTAGAGGTGCTAGCACTGTTATACAAATTATCGATACTATTCGAAATATTCGAATGTAGTGTATACCTAGACCTAAAAGTATCGATGGTATACTTAATATTCTTGGGAAATGTAACGGTATTGAAATAAAAGTCTATAGTGTGTATTTCCAAATATAATACTGATTGTTGTTACATATTTGACAAGCGGTGACATCGAAATACAAAATGGCGGCAAGGCACGGAGGTCCTATGTGTGTTGCCACTAAAACAATTTGTCAGGTAGTTTATTACAGTTATGAAAACGTGGTATTTAAATATTCCAATTCCTTATTTTGTGACGCACACATATTTTATCGTTTTTCTTAATCGATAACCCTCACCTCTAGCAATCCAAGCGTATTGAAACAACATTGTAATGCCGTTCACGTAAGATTTTAAGTAAGTATTACGTAGTGTTTTCACGATAGCTAGACCTTTTATTAACTGTTTTAAGATCAATTCTATATAAAATCCTCATATTAGACGTGATTTAATTTTTACAAACAATATTAGTCCTTTGGAAAAAATATGAATTTTGCTTACCGCCTTACAAAGTCATATGATATCATGAAGTGGCATCTGTCATTCTAATCATCTTAGGGAAAATCTAGTATAGTGATCAATACAGATCTTTAATGACTCGTACAAATTATTTTCATTTTCCAGTATCAACGTCCAGTCGTCAACATTAGAAGGATCATCATCATCGTCTGATGGTGAAGATCCTTCTAATGTTGGATCTTCGTTGTCAACTTCGGCCAACTGTAAGTATTCTTCGTGAACCGGCTTCAGAAGTTCACGAACAGCTTCTGGCAGACAAATCCTATGGGACGATCTTTGTCGTTGTCTGTAGTGTGTCATAGACACATACGGATCCGACGATTCTAGTGCACGGTGACAAATTAGCTACCCAAAGGTTGTCTGGAAGAGATCGCTTTTTAGCGATAAGACCGCCTATTGCTACCCGTTATAGTTTTAAGTAATTTTGTTTTTGTTAACTTGTTTTCCTTTGGTATTGCATATTGATCGTTAGAAGAAAACGACATTAATTCTATCTAAAATGAAAGGTCATGTCGAGTGACAACCCTAACAACATATTTTGAGACACGATTACTCGTAAACGCCGCAATAGTGCGATGTGGTTTTTTTTATCAATGAAAAACCTAATTAAGAGGTATTTTTTAGTGCCGGTCACAAGTCGCACTTTTGAGTTTTTTGGGAGAAAAAATATATAAACAAAAATCTGAATAAAATGGAATTACTCGGTAACCAGATGTGATTCTCCAAAAATAAAAACTAGGAAATACACGCCTAAAGATCCTTTATGAAACTACATTCACCAAAAAATATATCTTAATCAGATACGCCAACAGAATTGATTTAATGATTTTTATAAGTCAAGGTCATGAAATGTAAATTATTTTTTATAAAAAAAACTATTTGAAATAGACACCTGGGTGTTTTAGTTTTGCATTTAAAATACATTTTTTGATTGATTCATGCAATAAACGGCATAGGGAAATTTTTTAAGCTCTTTGGAACACTGTGCAGCCCTACCTGATTTTGGTCGAACTGTTCACCGTTCGGGATTTTTTAATACTTACACCACACTGTAATTCCTTTGGGTTAGGTTAGTTTTGTTTTATAAAAATCCTGAAAAAGTTCTAAGTTCTAAAACATGGTATGAAATATTGACGTTGTGTGCTTCGAAGTATCACATTACGGGCGCGGCGAGACTAAGAGACCCGTAATGGAATTTCATGCAAAATTTGGAGGCTACTAAGCGACCATCTTATGATTCAGTATCAATTCGGGGGCGTTCAACCATTAAACTTGGTTTTTATTTTTATTTCATTGCATGTTTGAGAATATTATCTCTGCGTGAAAAGGGATTCCCAGCCTCGTATCTCGCTACGCTCGTCCGTCTATATCTATCTTGATTGGGCGGCAATCCATATATTCCCGGCCTCTGCAGTAATGTACTTTACTGATTCAAAAAAATGCATACAAATGAAACATTCTAAAAAACCAGCCTAATCGTCAGTAGGTAACAAATCTATCTTCTATCATTGTAAAAGGTTTCGTTGGCAACGGAGCAATTAGCTAATAGTCATACAATCCGGCCGAATCCCGAGCCCCAGGCTAACCCTTTCGTGCTGTGTTGGGAAGGGTTACTTAAATACCTAATAATTCCTAAGTACTGGCTGATTGGTTGTGCTTTAGTACAGTACAGCGCAGTGGTTACTTTATGAGTCATGGTTACAAAATAATTGGTAATTTACTGGTGTTTTTAAATATTTTCAACATTGCAGAAACTTTCTTATCTAAATTAAGGTAAACATCCTACTCCCCGACATCGCACTAGTGTATGACGGCACCTTATGTAAAAGTGACATGGCTTTTTGAAGGAAGAAAAATCCTCTTGGTTCGAATTTAACCCTTATTGCTTTGACGTAAAGTGCCCATGTCGTATACTAAGAATACAAGTTCGAGGTCTATGTTCTTGTAAAATTTTAATAAGTTAATTGGTGGCGCTTTGTTTCACCAATTTTTTTAAGCCCTTTTATTGGAAGTCCGAAAATGTTCTTCATAAAATTTTACGCCATAATAATCGTTAGTCCTAACCATTCTTATTCCTAACGATCGTAAGTCATAACTACTCGAAGTGATAAGGACAATAACCATAAAATTCTCATATCCTAATATTTTTTTTCATATTTTTTTTTCATCATAACACTCACTTGTCCGTTTCATTTATATTCATAATGACATAAGTCATACACTTTTTACTCCTAAAATTGTTTTTCATAATATTTTTCATCATAAATGTTACTTGGCGTTATCGAAGTAAATAAACGTGTTTATTCTTGTCACAAGGCACGAGGCGAGGCCACAAGGCTCTAGCTAGACGCTAAGCAAGCCACCTGTCTGCGCGGACGTAGCTTCAGGCATGTCCGTGGACGCCAGGACGAGCGAAGCGAGGAGGAGTGTAAGTTGTACCGGGACCCTAAGCGTGCGAGCCGAGCGAGCGAAGCGAGCGTGCCGCGGCAGCGGCCGGCGAAGCGCCAGATCCAATTTTTTTTTTTGCTTAGCGAAAGCGTTTTTCATTAGGAAAACAAAATTAGGAGTTGAAGTATGTTCTTAGTAATTATATTAGGACTAACAAAATTATGCATACATACATACATACATATAATCACGCCTTTATCCCTAAAAGGGTTAGGCAGAGCACATGAAACTTTTGTTCCAGTGCCACTTTTAGCATAAATATGGGTATAAAAGATCGACAAAATGTGACATTGCAGTGACAGGTTGCTAGCCCATCGCCCACAACACACTTCAACCCTGTTCCCTTAGTCGACTCTTACGACATCCACAGGAGGAAAGGGGGTGGTGCTATTCTAACCCGACACCACACGGGGAAAATTATGATGCATGTAAATTATGAAGAAAACTGTTATGATTAACAAAATTATTACTTCAAACAAATTCTTAGTACTGAAGTTATGAGGTAAAACTTTAGGAAAACTGATCATTATGACTGCCGATGATAGTTATAGTTTAGGAACAAAAAAGTTAGGACGAAAAAAAATTGGACTAGCGATGATTATGACTACAATACGTTAGTATAATAAAATATAGGATAACGAATTTTATGGCAGCCAATATCATCACACATCATCAGCCTATATATGTCCCACTGCTGGGCACAGGCCTCCTCTCTAAATTACTGACTAATGCTAACATAGCGAGTTAAGTACATATGATGCAAAGATTATTGGAAAAACAAATTCCACTTTGAATGGCACGGACCATTTCGTCGGAACTTGGAATCCGCAAAAGTGAATTTTAATTATCAAGATGCGATGTGATGTTGAATAAATTATTTGTACCAGCGTGTTAAAAAAATAACGCAAAACCGAAGGGTATAACAGGCATCGTGTTCTGATGTATAATAACCGTATAATTATAATAACTTGGAATCCCCAAAAGTGAATTTTAATTATCAAGATGCGATGTGATGTTGAATAAGGTATTTATACCTACAACGTGTAAAAAAATAACGCAAAACCGTTTAAGGGTATACCTAACAGGCATCGTGTTCTGATAAGAAAAAAGTAAGAGTTTTTTAACACGTTGTTATAGGTATTCTATTCTATTCTGTGTAGGTAGGTACTGCACATACGACGTCGTAACATTTATGTCTGCTTTCACAAGAAGAGCGGTGTCCCCGCTAGAAAATCTGCGAGAGCGGTGCGTTAAGTGCGTAAGGTGCTGGTCGCATGCGCCGAATTGTAGAAAAGAACTGTCCGTCTCCATGTATAGTATGACGCCGGTTTGGTGTTGACAGCGCCTTAAGCCGCGTAAACCTAGATGAACTAAGTCGGTGAGATTGCCAAATCCGTTAGGTATGTGCACGGTTTGAATTAAGAGACATATACCATATGTACTACACATATGGCTACACATACTAGAGCACTATTTTCTTTGACGTAAATTATGTACATAACGGATTCGGCAACCTCACCGACGTAATGCCAATTAACGTTTCCTATCCACACTAACAAACTGCTGTCAAGTCCGCAGTAAGCTCGGCCGAATTTCACCTTCCCATACAAACGGAGTTTCGTTATCATTTTAAAACTACTTGTTGGAATGTGACGAAACTTTGCATATACAATGACATGAGGTATATCTATGTCTGTAATTAGTTTATATGGTTCCAGTTTATAAAACAAACGAAATACAGCCAAAACAAGTTTTGTATGAAGAACTTAAATTCGCTGTATTTTTTTTACTATGGTATCTGAAGCTACATAAACTAATTACAGACCTGGATATACTTTATGTCATTGTATATACAAGGTTTCGTTACAATCCAACACGTAGTTTTAAAATCAGAGCGTATCTACGTTTGTATGGAGAATCGAGCTTACTGCGGACTCTTAAAGCTATTTCCTTTAGGATGAAATTCGTTAGTGTTCGTTTGGTCCGTGTGTGCGCCTTTAGGGATTAAATCAAGGTATTTCCCTCAAAACGCGTACACACGGAAATTTAGATCTACCGACAAATTTCATAATTTTCGGTATATTTTAGAAAGAAAACTTTTTTTTTGCCATGGTACCAACACTGTGTGCACGTGTCCCCCATTACCACTTCAAGAAAAACATAAATAGACTGGCTTCCCGCGGGACAGGCGAAGCTGCGGGATTTTTATCACCCTAAAATAATATTTGAAAGCGGACAAGCAGTTACGGCCTTTACCTGTCACATACAAAATTATAAAGTCACAAACATTATCTCCTTACAAAAAAATGGAACTGTTTATTTCAATATTTTTTACACAAATATGTTTTATGACTTAGAAAAATCTTAACTTTTAAACATTATTAGCTAAGTTTAGTTATTATAATATATTAGCATAGATTACTTAGGACCTACATTTTTGCTTGTTCAAGTCCAACTAAAGATTCATTGCAACGAGCCCGCACTGACTCTAACCAAGGGGAAGCCATCATCGTCAATCAGAAACTAACATAAATATGCTTTTACCTCCCTGCCCCTCCGTCCCCCACCCAGGGTCCTCCGGGAGGGTGCAAATGTACCATTAGCGAGGGCGCTAAGCACTGGGACATGTGGATGCATTAAAATTTTAGCCTTTTCGCTAGGATTAGGTGGTTTTGAGGGTCCAGCGAAATTGTGTTAAAAGGCAGGTTTCTAAAAATGAAGGAATAATTTTTGTAGCAGAGTTGTGGTACCTAAAAAAACATATGTATTAAGGATTTTACGATTTCCTGTTTCTTCTCGTACGGTCAGCATTACGACTGCTCTAATACTCGTTAGGTACATATCTTTATTTAAACACGTTTAAAATCCTGAAAACGACTACACGCGCGTAATCACGGAAAACGTATGCCATTATTCCGCCGTGAATCGTCGCATTTCTATCAGCACATCGTAATAAATGGCTTAACTGCCACCGACTAGATATTGGTACCACACCCATCGACCACACCACAGAATACATAGTATCCAATATTACAAGGCACGTTAACCCCGACACACCGTCAATTAGACTCGTGTCGCCCCCAGCCGCGCCCGGACACGCCTCGAGCGAGCAGTTTATCTTCCTGCACGGCTAGCACAAGACGGCGCGCGTCTCTCAAGCTATCTCTATCTCTCACCATCCGTCTCTCTCTCTTATTGGAAAACTTAGAAAGAGACGGATAGTGCGAGAGAGCTCAAGAGAGCTCGCGCGCCGTCTTGTGCTAACCGGGCTGGTCTGACTTCATAGACTACAAAGCATGTTAACGTTACGGGCTTATCGCTACACACAGAGATTAAAGGCAGGTTGCACCTTGGTTGCACCAACTTACGATTACAGACCAATCAACGTCAAATATGGCGCCGGTAGCTGTCATTCCATATATAGACACTTGTCAAAGTTTCCATACCTATATTCTGATTTTAACGAACACCGCTTACGATAAGATAACAGACGGTTTGGTGCAACCCGCACTAAACTGGGCTGTTATTCGCTAAGCGCTAATGCGGCTCACCCCGCCGGTTAACCGTCACGAAACTAGACCTCTACCTACGCCTAGTTACTACGCATCGCGGTGTCAAGATATATTTGTGAGTGAGCGTTGAGGTGAGCTTAAAACAAGGTACAGAATAGGGGGCTGCTACGGACGATGGCACTACGTTCGTAGGTTAGTAGGTGATTCACGGGTGACAATATTCTATGGATTAAGTCTTGTGAAGCCTGCAGATTGGCTGCATGGTCCATGCCCCTATTTTACTTTACCTACTCGGCAGTATAATACATTTCTGGATTATTATACTAAGCGGTTAATTTTCGCTGGCTAATGTTGTCGCTTCTAGACCCAAAAATGTGCGGTTTTTTTTCATTCTCAGCTGACAATTTTCAAGTTGCTGTTTTGGGCCATGTAGTTGGGAGATGTCCAAGCTGCTACGCCATTTCTCGCTACTTACGACTTTAGCATAAAATAATTGAATCTCTCTGAAGTTATTTCTGAAAATGTTGTATTAAAATTGATGAGGTTTGGACGAAGTTGATTCCTTTTGCACTTAAATTGCATACTATCGTCTTTACCTGCCTTGCTAGCTTGCCTCGAATCTCAGAAGAATAAGAACCACCACTACAACGCACAACATTCAGTCACTTTTCTTTCTCCTTCTATTGTAGGTACTTTTCCTCTTTCTTCCTCTTTTCGATAGCCCCGCGCTGGGCCATAATGTGGCATAGGGAGTCCAGCCTATTTTGGAACATGGGTGTAGGCTTTATGCAATTTAGAAAAATAAAGCTTTCGCACAAGTTAATAATCTATCTTATCCAGTCTGGACCACATGTCTATATTTATTAAAACACTAGCTTCTGACCGCGAATCCGTCCGCGTGGAACTCGGTTATACCGTAGCTCTATACAAACTTTCACCCCCCCCCCCCCATTTCACCTGATGATTTCCGAGATAAAAACTATCCTATGTCCTTACTCAGGCCCAGGACTCAAACTATCTCTATACCAAATTTCATCCAATTCGGTTCAGCGGTTTAAGCTTGAAGAGGTAACAGACAGACAGACAAACAGACAGACAGACACACTTTCGCATTTTTAATATTATAGTAGGGATTGGGAATCAAAAAGTCAAAACATTGACCGCGCCCAACATTACTCACCCGCGGCCCGCGGGGCGCATCAGCCCCATCTAGTTAATTACGGGGGGCACGCGATGACGCCGGTAATGACTGTCTGTTCCGACGTCACCTGGTCGGTACACAATACATGGACTATTAGAGCTATTATTGGGGTATTGTTTACGTGAAACAAGACGTGCGTTGGTAGGTACAAGTGTAAGATCTAAGTGTGAGTCTGATTTCATTGCAAGAGACAGAATGTACCTTGTTTTACTAGGGGACAATCGTACAGAAATCGAACTAGGCCCACAGTAAGCTCAATAAGACTTGTATTTTGGGTATTAGCCGACTATTAAAGCTACGGCAGCCTAGCGGTTCAGGCATGCGGCTGGGGGGTTCGAATCCCGGGTGTGTAATTAATGGTATAACAACTTTTGATATATTTTCACTGGATATAACAACATCTAATTTGATGGTCAGATGGCAGTCGCTTTCGTAAAACTAGTGCCTATGCCAAATCTTGGGATTAGGTGTCAAAGCGGACCCTGGGCTCCTTTAGGGGCACAACCGGGAATAACGCTAGGAGAATGAATGAATAACAACATCTAATTTAATCTCATTGGATATAATCACTCAAGGGACATAATAAACTTTTGGTATAACAACAATCAGTATAATTTCAAGGCGTATAATGTTCAAATAGTATAATATATTTTTGATATAACGTTTAATGGATATAATGTATATTGGATATAAGTATTAGTGGTATAATATATGTTTTGTAAGATATAATTTTATTTTTCACACATACGTTAATTGTTTTAATCTAACCTAAACCTAACCTTATCGCCAGCGTTTCGACGTCACCCCGCTTCGCGGGGTACCTATTTCCGCTCTAAGGGACACAAGCTAACCCTAACCTAACCTACAATGGTACAATTAATACCATTGTTTCAAGTATCAGTGGCTATTATACTGTTGTGTGTCAGTGGTTACTCGTCGTCGTACCTACCTACACCAACCTGCCTTAGAGTAAAATAGGTAAGAAATAAAAGTAGTAAAAGTAGTAATTCCAGATTATGCCAATAGTACATTATACCAACTGAGTTTTATATCGAACCAAGTTATATCCCATGTATGTCATACGTTATGACCGTTAGATTAATAGTTGTTATATTAAAAGTTCATTATATCTGTTGATAATTATATTACATGAGAATATATCAAATGTTGTTATATCAAAAGTGCATTATATGCTTTAATCGTTATATCCATCGAAAATATATCAAAAGTTTTTATATCGATCGTTACGCACCCTCGAATCCCGGCTCGTACCAATGAGTTTTTCTAAACTTATGTACGGAATATCATTGGATATTTACCGTTAGCTTTTCGGTGAAGGAAAAACATCGTGAGGAAACCTGCATACGAGTACATCCACGAAGAAATTCAAAGGTGTATGAGAAGTTCCCAACCCGCACCTGGCAAGCGTGGGGTCTACTGCCCGATCCCTCTCATCCATGAGAGGAGGCCTGTGCCCAGCAGTGGGACGTATATAGGCTAATTTATTATTATTTTTTATTATTATAGACGAATATTTATTAGATCTTCTTCTTACCGGTCGTCAAACCTACCAATCTACTTATATTTATTAGATTTTATTATTATTACATAAATAAATTTCGTAGTCTTATAAAGGACAGTGCAAACGGTTAGTTAGTGCAAAACTAAATTGTATAGTACCTACCAACTGCTTCTATAAATCCTCAATCCACACAGGGCCAGAGTGGTATATAGATACCAAACCTTATTCATAAGAAAATAACATAACAGTAGAACGTAGGTATAGTGACCTCTGGTGAAGATGACAGCATTTCTTCACTTCTCACTACTTGACTCAACGAAAGAAAAAAATGCATTATACCTACCTAATTGGCGTATTGGTCAGAATTATAGTTTGCGAGAGAAAGCTGTAGATACCTATATACTAATAACGAAGATTTCCTCAAAATGGCGACACATACGCAACTAATGTATAAAGACCAGATTTTTCATTAAACGAGTTTGATCGACATGTCTATAAAAGTGGTTAATACACAACTAACATAAGAAGGTCCATGTTTCCATCCAACAGGGCCCGGCTGAGGGGCTCTTAAATGTGGTGGCGTAATCTACCCCTCGGATCTCCACGCCATGTGTTACTGATAGAAATCTACATAAGTTCCCAGTAATTAGATGATACAGTAATAAAATCATTGGTCGCGTCATGCCGGGGTGCTATCGAAGATCTTTGACTAATTTCGAAGCTATTGTTCGACATATGCTGATATGAATCAAAAAGACAGTTGCTCACTTGTTTTTCCAAATTTCGGTAAAGAAAAACAGCTTTGGGCAACCTTTAATTTGCGAAGAAATCCAAAAGTGCTTGCGATGTTTCTAAACTGAACTGGGCCAGCGGGTCGGGACTCGGGACGGGGACTAATAGCCGTTCGAATTTCCTCGTTTTGACAGGCCCGGTGTCGAGCGCGAAGACATATACTCACAGGCTGAAGATGGTGAAGAGTCCTTACCTTCTCACTATATGAACCGTATATGTATTTCTACTGTCTAAAAGTATTAAAATATGCGTAGTGACGATAAGTATTAAAATATGCCTAGTGACAAAAATCTCATTCAGATATCTCAAAGAATAACGAAGCTACAACCGTTTTAATATTGCTTGTTAGAGAGAGAAAACGCAAACAGCGTGTGACGTCGCGTTACGAGATGCTGCCGCGGGGCGCGTCGATGGCGGTGCCGAAACACGATGGGCGCGGCACATTGCCGTTTATTAGTGACGTCACAATCTTCCAGCGTCATCGTTTCATATGAAGTTGCGTTTTGCGAAAAAGGGACACAACATTCTCTTCTTAAGAGTCCGCAGTAAGCTCGATTCTCCATACAAACGTAGTTACGCTCTCATTTTAAAACTACGTGTTGGATTGTAACGAAACTTTGCATGTGCAATGAAATGAGGTATATCTATGTCTGAAATTAGTTTACGTAGCTTCAGATACCATAATAAAAAAGATACACGAATTTAAGATTTTCATACAAAACTAGTTTTTGCTGTATTTACTTTGTTTTATAAATTGGAACCATATAAACTAATTACAGACATAGATATACCTCATGTCATTGTATATGCAAAGTTTCGTCACATTCCAACACGTAGTTTTAAAATGAGAGCGTAACTACGTTTGTATGGGAAGGTGAAATTCGGCCGAGCTTACTGCGGCCTCTTAAAACTTTGTACACTTATAACTTCGTGATTTTTTAACCTATTGCGTTGATTTTTCCTCCATATGACTACATTTTTAATAGTTTTTCAAGGATTTATGACATTTTTTTTATTAAGTGTCTACACCCCTTTTCTTCAAACCTTACCCATACCAGACCGGTTGTCGACGATACACTATGGACCACGTAATGGCTTCACCCGTGCCACTGGAGTCACATAAAACATGGATAAGATTAAATTTATGCGACATTGAATATAAGTACTCACTCTCTAATCTTTATTGCCTTTTAGTTTTTGTTTTTTAGCGTTCTTCCCCAGTTTTGTCTAATGAGACTTTGTAGTTATAGTAGAGTCTGCACCTTAAAGATTTCTACACTTTTCGAACTTCTCTAAACCTAGTCTAAACCTAAAAAGTAAAGTGCAACTCTGTACGTATGAAATAATTTACTCCACTTGTTTAATATAAATACTAGTTTCTTGTAAGTATATTAGGAGAACAATATTTCTTTGCTATTCCGCTAAAAAACGTGCTGGTCTATTAGTGGTATTATGTTGCGTCATCACCGTTGTTACGTGTTCTTCCATCTCTTTCACGCATGAACGGTAGTATGGGGGGACAGAATATAAATATGGCGGATGGCTCCGGGCGGGTCACTTTACGACTCATTGTAAGTACGCTACTATCCGGCGATACCTCCAAGAGGCAATCTCCGACCTAGGTCGTTGGTTTAATCTTTGGCGTATCGAAGTCAACCCGGAGAAAAGCACTGCAATATTAGTCTTTCATCCGTCGGACTGCGTTAGTACAGAAAGGCGGGTGGCTCCGATCCAGATGTTTGACCGACCCATCCCCTGGGTCAACGAGGCCAAATATCTTGGAGTGACCCTCGACAGGAGACTGACTTTCCGTAGCCACATCCGTAGGGTACGCAACCGCGCGTTGTTCGTGCTAGGAAGGCTAGGGCCGATGATCAACAAGTTTAGTAAAATGTCACTTAGGAATAAGCTGACACTCTACAAGACTTGTGTTCGTCCAATCATGACATATGCAAGTGTAGCATTCGCTCACGTGCCTATGTCATCGCTCAAGCCGCTTCAGGTCATTCAGAATCGTTTTCTCCGAAGGGCGACTGGTGCCCCGTGGTACCAATCGAACCTCAGCCTGCACCACGACATGGAGATTAGCACCATGTATGGTTTCTTTAAGCAGGCTGCCAGACGTTATTTTGATAACGCTCCCCACCATAGGAATCCGTTAGTTAGGAAGGCTGCTGACTACGTCCCCATCCCTCCCCCCTCTGTCGTTACTCGGCGCTCACTGATTAGGGGCCGCACGGTCCGGCGTCCTAGGCACACACTCACGGACCCGGACGACGAAATCACAGCGTCCATCGAAAGATGGAACGCTGCGCTTTCGGCGTCCAACACATCGCGTACACTTCAGCGTTCCCGCCGGCGGGGACGTCCACCGCGAGACAACACAGACACATACAGTCCGCTTTCGTCCCGGTACCGCCGCATACCGGGTAGAGTCAGTCCGACGCAAGTCGGGCCTAGCTGAGTTTCTTGCTGGACTCTTCTCAGCTAGGCTAGGTTTTAGCGAACCAGCGATAAAACTCCCAGTAGTTCGATACCACTCACACCCCAGATTCGGTTGATACCGTTCAACCAATCTCACTGGAGCGCAAACTCTTAGAGTATTCCAGTGTACAAACTTCCCCGCGTGGTCGTGCCGGAGGCTTCCCCTGGATTTTCCCCAGGCCACCCTCCAACCACGCAGTTCGACCGCTATATTGGGTCCGTCCTATTATAGCAACAGTCAGGTTCAAAAAAAAAAAAAAAAAAAAAAAAAAACGGGCGGGTCATTTGCTCAGTGGACGTGGCGCAAGCAACATCTCCTGCCAGCATCTCCTGATGATGCCTCGTAGAGAGGCGAAACACGTGTCGAGGTTTTTGTCATTATTGGTGGTGGTTTGCTGTAATTTTTTGCATGTTTTTACGCAAATAGTTGCATCTTATCTTCACTAATAGACCAGCACGTTTTTTAGCGGAATAGCAAAGAAATATTGTTCTCCTAATATATCATGGACTTCCGCAAAGTAACGCCTGATTCAATAAATTATTTGTAAGTATATGCCTAAATGCTCCAATTTCATATAAAGGTATTTAAATATGACACGTAGGTACCAACCTACATCTGTTATATGAATATTACTGAAACTGCATTAGGTACTTCGCATAATATGATAGTCAATTAAGGCCTTAATGCGGAGCCACCATAAAATCCTTTTCCTCAAAATATGTAGATACTCGTATAGAAAGTATTTCAAACCTACCTCCATTATTTCAGTCATTACAGTAGTGTTAAGTGGAATCTAAGAAATCGAATTGAAACCGACTGTATCTATGTAATGTATTTAGTGTATTCTAATTTATTTAGATACCTATAAGTATTAAATTATACATCCGAGCAGCAACGGCAAGTCTACTACGACGTAGCTCGTAGCAGCATTTCCCGGAATGTAGTGAAAATTGTAGGTGGAATCGCGACTTCATGGTTTGGTGGATTGACGTATGGTTGACGCCAGATTTATCTGTTAGTTCATTATGTGACAGAAAATACACAACGCATTTTTTTAGATGTTCAGTTAAGTTGACGTCATGTATATTTATTTGTTCAAGTTGGTTTGTTGTGACCACCAACCACCAGACATATCAGTCTCTGGTGGAAATAGACTAACGCGTAATGTGCACGTCTGCCGCAGAAAGCTTTTAGAACGGCGAGTCGTGGATGAACGCGCCGGAAAGGAACCAGCAGAATATTTATTTCAATTTAACGCCGTCAATAACATTTTCATGTACGGTCGAGGAAAATGAAGGGTTGGCACATTTCAACTCTATTTGAATAACGTTAAGGCCCAAATTGCTAAACATTCAATTTTCTCGACTGTACCTCCAAAAATGCAAGTCTCGCAAAGCAGTTCTTCTAACACAAAATGTTGTAGGATGTAACGTAAAACCAAGCGGTGAGCAAAAAATATTCAGTACATCTATCAAACAATGGGTCATATAAAGTGTTACCTAGGTACTTAGTTAAATTGAAAGATTTTATTTTAAAGTGACCGAATCAATATAAGACCTTGACATTTTATAATATTTATAATGTAGGCACCTAACCTAAAATTTACTTATAATTGAATTAGTAGCAAGCGTGGTTCAATACTGCGTGAAATGAGTAGTTCATGTTATACAAGGCCGCGTCTCACGAGCCATTTCGATAGCACAGAGACCGCAGTAGAGAAGCAAACAAATGTTGATACCTAGAGTGCGTCCACGTCAACTCTGCAACTATGAATATGGGAACCAACACATTTGACGGTTAAGGTAGTGTTGCCCAATAATTTGAATGTAGACTTAGCGTGGACGGACATTAGATAGTACCTACGTCAGATTTGTTCTTATCTGGAGAGCAAACTAGATCAAGTCACGATAAGGCTCAATGCTCAGCTCAAGGTACTTTTTTCTATAGATCGTTTGTCGTTAAAGTTAACAGGCAGGCCGAATAAATATAGCTCGTTTCTTGCTTTGAATTGTATCAAAGTCAGTCAAACAATGGAGTAATAATCCAGTAACTTTGTCGTCTGGAAGTACTTACGCGGTACTTTGCGTCAAATCCGATAGTAGGTACTAGTTTTTTGCACACTTGTTTATGATGTTTGCCCATGAATAATGCAAGTTTGTGCCCCCGCCAAGTCAAGCAAAACAGCGGCACGGCCGTACCATCCTTTTCTCGAAGCAGTTCAGGCCATTTTCGACCCCCTATAACTTCGTTGTAGATGAAACTAGAAACCTGATTTTTTTGTAACCAAGCAGGCATTATATAAAAACGGTATATTTCAAATTGCATTCAATTTGAAACAGTAGTTTAAGAAATATTACTAGTCTAAGTTTCTTAATTTTGACACTCGCTTATTGACTAACCGATCATCAAAACTCTAGAATAGTGTTTATTGTATAAGTCAAGGGAAACTAAAATATTTTTCACGTCACTGCTAGGAAATGTGGCAAAATATGGTCAGAAAACAGGCTTCAAAGGCTTGTCCATCGCACTAACAGGCCAACTATGAGTTCAAACTGTCCAACAATGTTATTGTTGGACAGTTCGCTCAATCACAACTCCGCCTCGCGTGTCGGGGGGCACCACGCGAGCGGCCGCGCTAAAGTGTTTCATATTAATGATCTATAATTAGGTACTTAATTTTGACTTATAATTATAATTATTTGCAATTTCCTCGCAGTAGGCGTGAAACGCACTATGTAATGTCTAGGCCAAAAGTGCAATAGATGGACTCGTCTCCTTCGAGGTCCTCACCTGCGGCTCGGACCGCGAACCCACTCGTCCATCTATTGCCTACTTTCTAGCCTTTACAACAATGTACTATTGCAGTTTTGGTCCAGTTTTCTAGATACACCAACTGCATAATTAATCCCATATAACTCGCTGTGTAGGTGACTTGGCAATCACACAATACTAGGTACATTATATCTAGTTTTAAGTATGCAAAAATCTAGGTATAAGTAAGTGCAGTAAAGTTGTGTGATTGCCAAGTTGCAGAATTTTATGTAGCAAGCGAATATAGATTAATAGAAATGCCTGAGACTACGAAATATCTCACAACTTTTTACGGTGGAAGAGTTTCGAGACTAGGCCTCTTTTTTACATGAATAGTTTTTTTATGGGATTCCCATCTAATTATGGCGTTATACTAATGTGAATATGAAACTTATTATTTCCTTTCCATAATAATATTATATCACCGCGACTCGATGCATTTCGTATTCTCCATTAGTGTTGGATTGACGTAGTATTTTTTAGAGCTCGCCTTTCGCCCTCCATATGCACCTAATATCTAGACAGATCTATAAATAACCGATAGAACAGAGGCTAGTCACGACTGGACCGCGTTCCCGTGATTCCACACGATTCAATTAGCATTCCAAATTATTATGAATATACAGGGTGACTCTAAAAAGGGGCCATAAAACATAGAGCCGTCATTTACCTTCAATAATAACGTTAGCCGTTTATTCATTAACAAGTTTGAAAAAATTTGAAAAAATAGATATTAAATGATATTCTTCCTCACCATTCATTATTGAAGTGTGAATAAAAATGCACCCGTGGGTCACTGATCATTTTTTTTTATTATATTTAATTAAAGACATTTATTAGTGTTTTGGATTACACGTATGTCGTTGTTCTTCACATCGTCACATAAAGGTGTGAATGAACTTTTTTCTGTCGCTAGTAACGCTAGTTGCCATAGTTACATCTCCTGGGTAATTTTTTAAAACTGTTATTTTATTGGTTAGATTTTATTCGTTATTATTGTCCTCAAATTGCAATCCACCAAATGTAGCGTTTTGTTGACATATTAAATCCTTTATATGCTGCCATCTTCTAACCATGTTTGAAGTCCATGTTGTAACAATCTTCTCCCTTAGCTAACGGAACAGAATAACAACAAAAGATCAATCAACTGACCCAAATCCAACAATAACCACGTCCCAATAATTTATTAATCAAGATAAACTTTTAAAAGTTATGTTTTCGCATTATTTAAAATCACCTATTGTTGGCTCCTCAAATTGCAATTTGGAGAGGAAAAATGCATTTAGATAACCGCCATCGTCTCCATCGGAAATGATTTTCCATGCGATCGCGTCTCGACAGCGACCGTCCCGGCATTGTGGGGCACCCATGTGTGCATAATGCCGTAATGCTCTAAAGATTATTCTTTAGAGAAAATACTGCAATATTGAGAGGAAGCTGGTGTCACAGCATTGAAATGCACTAATTTATGTTGGTCATGGTATTGATTACTGAGAATTCAGCAAACGACTATTTTCCTGCCATGTATTGCACACGTTAGGGCTGCAAAAGGGCTGCATAGAGGTCATAAATATTGTAAATAATTGTTAGTTTTAATTAGATGTTTTCCTAACCATATAACATCAGCATCACAATGCCTCCCCATCTGTACCATATTCTACTTATCATTATAATATAGCATTTTAAGAATAATTGTGAGCGTTCCCCAGATTAATGTTCCTAAAAACTCACTAAAATATCACCTATTGGACGTCTGCTAGGTTATATTTACAACCACTCTGAAAATGTAGTGGTATAAGTAAATGCTCTGGATTTCAAAAGTAAATAAACCTGGTTTTGATTAAAACATTTTTGTTGCAATTTTTACACAAATATTTATTCGCCACTTACATTGAAGTACACAAGGGAAGTTTCACTCAGAGAAGTTACTACAGCTAATGAAAAGAAATCACAGATAAAATACATTGGATCACTAGAACACGTCGTGATACTACCGACTACAATAAAAATATTAATTTAAGTAAGAGTATAATTATAAAAATAGTATAAACAATCACAGTTTTAGTCATAATAAGAAATTTATCACAAAACTATGTACCTAAAATAAAAGTGGAAATGAACTAGAAAAATATTTTGAATATTGATTCGGCTTAAGCCTTTGTATGTTTACAATACAATTTTGTTAAGTTATATTAAGAGAAAATATATTAAAAATTAAGTAATTACCTCACACGTTATCACAGCATTCGCATTCCCAATATTTCGAATACTTATGTTACATGCAATTTCTTGCAATTTACATTTTAAATTTGGAGTCCCTCAAGGCACATACCTAGCAGTCCATTTAATTTACTATGTTCCAATAAGAGCATCCTCATCAGATTTTTATGCCTTTTACTTAAATGAGTGTCGCTGTTAATTTTCTCATTTCATAACTTTTGTCCCATGTCCGGCTCCGAACAGGAATTAAATTGACACGTGAATTTATTGGGTCATAGGCTACCTGTGTCATAGGCCATAAACAACAATTAGACGAATTACGACTCGGCTAAATAGTATATCATTACATTATTTCAGTCATTGAACGATATATTTTAAACAGTTTAGTTGTAGTACTATTTAGTCCGACCCATGACATGTAGTACTTACGACCTTAAATATAAAAAAAGAAACAGAGCAACAGATCTGAATACACATACATTTTAATCATTAAAGATGTGTTGATTCTAACTGTTTATCACTGTAAAAACAAAAACAGAACGTAAAAAAAGTTAACATCTGACCGTTTGAGGTTTAAGTTTTAATGGATGCGAAAAAGTACTCTTATAAAACCACACCTATGTCCGTTTCGACAAATCTGAGCCGACTAGACTAGCCGCAAGACGGTGATTTTACACAAAACAGACAGACCCTACATATATTTGTTTACATATTTTAAAATACTTACAACTTTAGAAGAATAAACTGATTGGTACAGTTATTGGATATCGCCTACATTAATGGAAAAATAGGTATAGTAATCACATTGAAGAGCTGTGTTGGTAGATATAATTAGTCAACTATTTATTGCTATTAAGACAGCAGAAAAATATCTATAGTGTAAAACGAATAATCAACGTAAGAATGAAGACCTAATGAATAATACAGTCAAGAGTTAGATGTATTATGTAAATGGACACACACAAATAGTTTACATTTGACGAACTCTAGTGACTAAGCAAACAGATGCCATTAACAACCTCGTTTTGTGCTCGGTTAAAATACATTTTGGCACTAACATTGTGATTGTGACTAAACTTGTTATGAGTAATTAACCAAAGCAAATCGGAACCTGAACCAGAAAATCGTTGCATAGTTTTTTTATCATGTGAAAAACGACATTACTCAACTCATTAGGGAAGCATTTTACAGACACATTTAATTTTATATTTTATTACACTAAACTCTCTAATCAGTTCAGATTACTCTAATTCAGTATATTATCTCAAAACAAATGTTAAATTCAAGTCAAAACGACTGTACCGATTCAAAACCGACAAATAGACAGTTGAAGTATACATAAGTCTTATTTGAATTGTAATTTTAAAATGGACAAACTGTTACCACAAATCAGAACATGCATCATTCAGCTGTTTACTAATTTAAAAACCCTCTAGTCTAACTGGCGACCTATGATGTTGCTTATATTATTACTAGTGATCGTCAGCGATTTCGTGAACTCCTTTTGTTTGTAAATTGTGGCATCCTCTTTAAATAACAGACTTTTCTCCACTACAGTAATTTTAAAAAGTCTGCTATTGTTTGAATTATAGACGTTATTTAACTGTTAATACTACGAACATTTTGATTATTAAATCTTTTCGATTATTCGAATATATCAATGGATGATTGTAGCACGGTCAATCCAGTGACCTCATGCGACTACAACAGCTAAGTAACATTTCCAGAAGTTGTGGAAGGCGTGGTCAGTCTTATTTCTTACCGGGTGCCTTCTTGGTGCGACCCTGCTTGATGAGGCGGACTAGTTTCACTTTATGAGCGTCTTCGCACTCCAGGTAGTCTTCCAGCATCTGGAATAAATGAGTTTTGAAATACTTGCCTCTTACATTTTATAGAAAAGTTACTAGTTAACGTGTACGGCCTGAATGCACGAGCGTGAATAAATTAAGTTGCATTTGTTTTATATGGACGCTGCACAGTTCACAGCGGCGCGGGCACTCAGGCCGTACTCTCCACACTGTATCGACACGGAATCGGCCTTAGCCGAGTGTTTTACACCACACTATTCGCATTTAGCCACATTTTTGCGACGACAGAGGTCGCTTCGCGTCGGCCGACCTAAATGATTTTTTCGCTCTTATCGGGTTCTGGAGGAGGAAACAGTTGAGAACGAAACCTCGACTATACATAAGATTTTTAGTCGAAGCTGCAATTTTTCCTTATTGCGCTGGCGCTTGTTGTAGCCTACGTCAGCGCGACAGATATATTGACCTATAATTTAGAAATCTGTAAAAGGACTCAGGTAATGTTTACTCATAACTGGCTTCAAATACATATGCTGAATAAATTAATATGAATATGACCTAAGACGATCAGAATACAAGTCGTAAAACATCATCAAATAACACCAGTAGCTCCGTCTAATGTGCTATAACAACACTCTAAAAGTCGAATAAGTTAATCTAGTCTATTACCCCAATGACCATAAACAAGCGGGCACTTAGCGCTGTATCAAATATTCACGACAACAAATTGGGCCCTACATCTGCTACGACACAATTACTGAAGTTTCGCCCAGCTGCACCCAAACTTATGGGGAGCTAATTTGAAGAAAAGTGTAGGAAAAGTGCGTCTATAAGTAATGCGGTGGAAAAACATGAGATTTCGTTGCAGAATCTCCTATCAGGGAACAAAGACATTAACTGTTAACAAATTTGTAATTCAAAAGATAGTCGAAGGTGTGGTTGGCAAGCAATATCATCAAAAAGCATATTTTGGCACCCAGAAAATTATACGGAACACCTTTCTGCCTGAAATCACGCATAGTAACAACAATTTAATATACATAAATAGGGCACTCCATGAAAGATTTTAATGATAGCATCTAATTTTGTGAAACGTATAAGTTGACACCTAGGACAGTTACTTTCACGTTATCCAAGTTTAGTCACCTGACCCCTCACCTAGGGGAATTAGCGTTTTATATTCAACTAGAAAAAAATTATAACCTTCGGTAATGGCGCTTCGCCGGACGCAACCGCGTCACGCTCGCTTCGCTCGCTCGGCTCTCACGCTGTAGGGTCACAGTTCACCTAACTACCTAGTTACTTTTTTACCATGGTTCGCGTGCAGCAGCCTGAAGGGCTGTAGCTGCTGGTCTTGGCTGGCCTGTGGGTAGACTCCACTATGGGGCTACCCGACTACCGAAAAGTGTAGCGCGAGCACTCGAGGCGCCCGGGCGCCTCGAGGAATTTAATCGTGTGTAGAAGATGGAAGTTATATTTGAATTGTTGTTATTAGGAAATCTATGTGAAGTGTGTGTAGGAGTGGTTTGTCCCGGTAACTATCAGTACCGGGGCTGGTAGTGAGGTGCCCACGCGTGTTGCTCACCTCCAGGCTGAGGTCGGCGCGGATGTGCGCGGCGGCGGGCGGGTGCGCGGCCAGCGCGGCCAGCGTGGGCAGCAGCGCGCAGCAGTGCGCCCGCGACACCAGCCAGTTGGCCGGCAGCGTGCACAGCATCTTGACCACGCTCCAGCCGTCGCAGATCGTTTCCTGCTCGCCAATAGTGACGTCAACACGTGCAGTCAAATTTAAGGCCTGCCACGCCACACACTGTCCCGGCCTGCGGTGGCGGACAATAGTAGATTTGACAGCGGCGGACCAGTTTACTATTGTCCGCCGCGGCCAGGCCGCGCCAGTGTGTGGCAGACCTAATGAACTTTGGCGTTTCACGACTTTTGAGCATGCTCTATGCTAACATGTAAGTTTCCTAGTTTAAACAAGCATTGCTCGTAATACGTTTTAGGGATCTTGTCTACCAGCCAGTAGCAAGGCACCCCCTAATTTCTGTTAACGCAGTATTCCGCCGTGCATAATTAATAATTTACATATTTATACATATTTTAACTTTGGTTTATCGACTTCTTTGCAGTAGACTGCACAACCCTTGAACATAATTATAAACCTTATATTAGACGCCAGCTATATTGTCAATAGTCATGTATCATCTAAATAACACGAGGCACCCCCGATACACGATTAAGAGCCCCTTGACAAACGTCTTGTCCCCGCACCTGTGTCCCCGATGCGTTAGCGCATGTTTTATGGTCAAGGGACAACAACGGCCCGCACCTGACCCCGTGAGAACTGTTTACAACACTACATTATTAGGTGCTTAAGTAGTTTTATGACAACGATGAAGTTCGTGTTCTGTACTCGTAGTGTCAGTAGTTCGGTTATTTTGGGAGCTAAAAGAATAGTTGTTAATAAGGTGCGGTGATGAGTAATCGTTTTAGTAATGGGCACCCAGAAATATTTCCGATTTCAATAAATCAAACTTGCACTAAGTTACACCTAAAATAGCACAAAGATATCATAACCATGCGCGGGGAGGGACAAACCTATCAAAATAAAATAAAAAAGCAAAGCTGTCTATAAAAAAGATACTTTATGTAATAAGAATCGTAGCAAGTATTGGATTAAAGTTTTATATCTGAATTCAGTAAAAATAAAATATAGTTAGTCTAGGTCCGGGTATGTTCACACATATTACTTTCAAAATCGCTTTCAGTTAAATGTAGTAGATATGATGTGATACATAATGTAACTCTTTTTACGATTTCTCATTGGGTGATTGCATTACGAATTTTGCTTATACGTACATTAGAATTACACTCATGCCAAATATTCCGATTATTTAGAATCGATTTAAATTCTGCAATCGACACCCGGAGAAACTACATTTTAGTAAGTGAAGACATATAAAACAATAAATTTAACAAGATTCAGCCATGTTTCAAAATTTTCTACTCATTAGAAAGCCTAATAACCACACTCAAATATAGCGTTATTTTTAATTAATTACGAATGTTAATTCTTCCATCAAGAATATATAATAAGACAAGGAAGCCGATCGGAATTGGGGGTCATTACATCGTGTTCAAAAGCAACATGATTAGCGGACAGTTCAAATATAACTCTTAATAAGACGGGTTAAGGTCCTGGTCGAATCCATGTTGTAGTCTAAGGTGTATTAACAACTTTATAGTTAGCAACGGTACTCTAGTTAATTATATGTTGATGTTAATTTGTGTAGCTAATTAAGAATCCATAGCGAGTTTCGACTCCACACCTCGACAGCTCGATGCTAATAAGAAGGAAGTGTATGGTCTAATACAGGTGTCGCACAGGTGTAGCCCGCATGGGAACGGCAAACGGTCACTTTTCTACGTTTCTTGAATATTTCTTGTGGCTATTGTAAGAAAGCGGTTGTCCTTGCTTTAAGGTTATTAATGGCATCATCTTCTATATTTTAAATTCTATTTCTTAAACTTTTATATTTTACTGTTAAGTTATTCGACTTCATTCAAAACTGAACACTATTCGTAAGAGTATAAAGCCGTTAAACACTTTTTGCACTTGCATATTCTGCAAATTTTGTAATTTTTTCCACGCGTCCTTTACCGTTTTGCCATTGAGCAAATTCGAATAGTTCGAATTTGGAAGTTATTCCTAAAGAGATAAAGCTTTGAAAAATATTTGGCAATGGCAAAAACAGATTGGTATTTTATTTCATCGTCTCCTTCATCAAATTTGCTGAGTTAAGTTCAACTATAGCTTACTACTAATAAGGTTGTTATTAGATATATTGGCACGCAGGGGGAGGGAGGGGGGAAGAAGGGATTTTTTTTTGCAAAATTAAAATTATTCAAGTTTTCACTTCTGCCGGCACTCCCGGAGTGCAACCCGGTCTTTTTTTTAATGGATAGTGATTCAAGAGGAAAGTTTATATGTACGAGTATAATATAGTACCCGTGCGAAGCCGGGGCGGGTCGCTAGTAATATGATATATGATGCACTGACCTGCAGCTGCGGGTGGTTCACAACCAAGTAACCTACGAGGATGATGAGATCCATCACCATGTTCTCCGCCAGTTTTTCATCCAGCTTGGTCATTTGCACTGCACAAAACGAACAATATATTTACATAAACAGGTTGTGAATAAAGAAAGACGTTAACCGTATGGACACCAAAAACACCTGGCCCATATTTACCTTACAACGATAATTCCCCGTACATCGCTGAATCCACAAGTAACCTAGCGACCACCTTAACTTCTAGAACAAGCAATGTATGGGAAATTGTCAGTGTCCGGTGACAATTGTCAAGTTGGTGAAATAGAGGGGCCTCAAGGACCGAGAACGACTATTACAAAGATGGTTTCTCGTACTCTGTCTAAGTAACCTGCATGCTTTCAAGGAAGGTTCATAATAACACTCTTACAGAAATAGTTGGCGTGTAAGTGTCACTTTCATTCCAATTGTATAGTAGTCGGATTTGCAATTCGCATAGGGTCTTTTGTAGTTTTCTATTGGAACCAGGCAGTGGATGATACTTATCAGACAATAGGTGTCCACGTTTCCAAAAAAATAGACTCTACTCCGAAATTTCAGGAATATCAGAAGAATTTCAGAACATTTCCATTCTAGTAAAAGCCCTATATTTAGATAGGACATTTCGAAAGTTAATTTCACACAGATCAGTAGATCAGACATGGAATTAAGCGTAGGTACTCACGGAAGTGGCCCCTCGGTGTCTCCTTGTCGCTGGGCGCGTGCTGCGTCAGCAGTCGCGCGACAGCAGCGCGAAACTCCAACGCCCATCCGCCTTCCATGAACGACTCCTGCGCAACCATTGTACAAGGTTAGGGTCAGATAGAGCAAGTGAGTTTCCAATTTCTTCTTCACGAAGGATCTGGCCGAAGGGGTGTACAGTCAAGGGCACCAATATGTATACATTTTTTCACCTTATTCCATTGGAATTAAGTCCAAAAATGTATACATATTTATGCCCTCGACTGTACATTTTCGGCGATTTCGAGGACGGGTGTCAACCAGAAAAAGTGCTGTGTGTCATTTAAGTTTTGTGTATTGATAAATATGTTAGTCTGTATGGTATTTGTAAATATGGGCCTAGTAACCTAAATCAAATAAATAAATAAAAATAAACTGCTGCTAAAAGATAAACTTGTAGGTATAGTTGTACTTGTAGTATTGAAAACTTAAAAAATTGGTAAATATTAAATGTATACTCGGTACTTATTGCCAATTCGACGTAAGGTATACCGGAAGGTCATAAATAAATTGTATCCGGAACTCAAAACACCGTTCAACCGTCAGAAAATCTGTCCGGAAATCAAAGAGAACTCTCGTGAAGCAAGTTACCTATGTAACGACATCCCTCACGCAACCAGATTCCGATGGGGTCAGCAAACTACTTAACTTTGCTTCGTGTAAGTGGTTTAGTGGCACGCGATCCGAATTCGCAAAATTTTGGCTAAGTTTTAGAAATAAGGTTTGGTTTTAGCTGGACTTTAGAGTAAGCGTTGTGAGATGGGGCAAAACCGAAGGTCCCAATTATAGCCCAGAAGAACAACTATGGTAAAGTTTACCTTTGCCTTTTTGTAGTTACATTGCCTCTCATAAAGTTCATCCATCACCGAATCATGTAATGATCGAGTTCATTTGTACCATAGTATTGTGTGTTGGGAGGTTTTACAGCTTAAAAAGTTTAAGCCATCAGGATTATGATTTGAAGTAAGACTTGGCGTAGCCTACAATCTCATAGTAACTGTAGATATTTGTTGTTTTGACTATATTATGATACATTGAGACGACGACATTGCCTATCTTAGATAATCATTTCGGTAGCTTTTTTTGATTAAGTTTACCGAAACTATTTCAATGCAAACATCATCCCCCAAAGCCGAAATTAAACACTTAATCAACATTATTTCCTTCACATAATTCACTTTTCCAAACAAACCCATCGAACACAAAGCAAACAATACAGCAAACATCAAACAAAAATCTCCACTGCCGTATCTAGTTGGTACTCCCATGGGCCCCGGTTGGATTCCCCGCAGAAACTTTGATGTCTACCCAAAAGCCCGGTGCGTTGTGGGGTATATTAAACACAATTATAAGTTTATTACGCCGGCCGCAGATGTTTGTGGGGGGCCAAATTGGCTATGAGTGATTGTAATGTTTTTGATATGGTGTTTGGATATTTTAAATTTTGTAGCTAGTTATCCTGGGTAAGCGCACGCGATAGATTACTTATAGAATGCGCATATTATTCGTTTGAATGACGCGCAAGAAACAGCCTGTAGCCAGCAGATACAATAGTGATCAAATAGAGCATGCCCACAAACGCCTTGAAAAAATAGTCGCGTTCAGATATTTTTACTTTCGCTACCAAGAATCGCTACGCGCTACGCTCGTAGCCGATCCTGTGGTTTTCCTCGTACGAAGCGGAAAGCGACTACGGCGTAGGCGCCTGCTACGCGGGTTCTTGGCTGCGTAAGTGCTAAGATATATTTGATGGCGACTGTGTACGTCATATACCCATACGTAATTGTTAAGACTGTGACTTAAATTGTATGTCTATAGATGTTAGTGGTATAGTCTGTGGAACTCAATACCCATCGCCTTATCAAAGTAGTAACCCAAATTAGCTCCGGATTCCTTACAGATATATAAAATACGATACAAATACTTATTATTGCACTCCTTAATTTATGAAAACAATACAGAACAACAACTTAAGAGCAGAGACAACTGGCACGGCAGCAGGTGAAATGCTTCAAATATAGTTAATAGCTGTCCGGCCCGGCTTCGCACGGTTAGTTTTCCGTTTTCCCGTAGGAATGAAGCATTTTCCCGCGGTAAAAAGTAGCCTAAAGTAGTAGGTGAAAGAATTTTTCAAATCGGTCCAGTAGTTTCGGAGCCTATTCAATACAAACAAATAAACAAACCAAAAACAATCAAATCTTTCCTCTTTATAATATTAGTGTACATAGTGTAGATGAAGATTAGTGTAGATATGTTAAATGGGTCAGTCAACTATTTTTTGTTGCTGATTGCCATGGTTAGGTCTCCTAGGTCATTATTTAAAACCACGATTTTATGTATGATTGGTTAACCCATTTCATGGTTGGGGCGGGGGCATCTCCTTAGCACCATAGATAGGAGTCAAATTTATATCATTATTTCTAAGAAAGTCTATCACTATTGTCTCTTGGCTTAAAGGGACAGAAAAACAACAAGAAAAAGTTGATTGACCCAAATAGACTATAAAATCTGTCGAGACTAGCTTTTGATCTATTTAATAGACTACTACTACTTTAATACTTTGAATGTCCGTGGATTATATGTAATGCACCGTCAAACTAGGTCTGCCTCGTCTACGTGACGTCAGAAATAGATGATTCTATACATTTGTGCATTACATGTAATGCACGGACGTATCGACCCATGACAGTGGCGAAAGCGAGGGGCAGTCAAAGTGTTAATAGTACATAAAAGACCACTATATACGTTCCGTCGCGGAATGAAAAGGTTCTTCACATTTGAACCTTAACAGTATTGAAATAGAGTCGAAAAGTGGGGAACCTTTTCATTCCTCATATCTAAGAATATGTACGAGTAAGCTACGTAACTAAAGATCTTTGATAGCTCAGTAAGGCTCTAATACTGTTCTTTATGAGCCTTTTGTGACTTTGCTGACCGGAACCTGCTAGCCACTAGGCAGAGCTGTAGGCAAGAACAGTAGGTATAACGTATAATAGGTGGCCCCGCCGGCCGCTCGAGCCATCGCAATCGATACCGGCCTAATGGATTGGCTTGGTGTATCATTGCGTTCACCGATAGTGGGTTTTAGCCTAGAGATATTATACCTCGTATTTCTATTATTGAATGCGTAGCAATAGGTACCCTTACCCTTTTGCTTTACGTAGAATCAGGAATAATTGACCGCATTTTGACTGAAAAGCCGCGTGCCCATTGAATAGCCCGTTACTAACCGAACCGAACTAGCATGGTTCACAGTGTATTTTGACGAGTGATGACAACTGTGGGACTGCAAGGGATTGATCGAGTGGCTTGGTAGTTAAACCCTGACGCAAACGAGGGTGTTATAAGTTTAACATCTGTGGCGTCGTAGCTCCCAAAGTACTCCAAGATAAACCGATTTGAGTGCGGTTTTTTTAATCGAAAGTCTTGCCTGTCGAGATGGTTCTTGGCTAAGTTAGTAGTCGGGGTGTGTTAAGATTTTTATTTTTTACCAACTAGTCTATAGCTTGCAAACTAATGGCCGTATTCACAAACGTTCAACAAACCTATTTAAGCTAAATCTAAAAATAAACGCCGTTAAGGCGCCGTAGGTTCAGCAAAATTAAGTGAACAGAGTTTTTGAAACAATATCATGCGTCTGTTTATAATAATATGGTTTCAAAAAAATACGAATAGTAATCTTGAGGCTTTTCTGCAGGGAGATCAGTGATTCGAAACACGATTAAGCAATTTTCGCTCGATGGAAAAAAAACGAGAATATTGGTCTAAAAGGGTCTAAAATACGAGTACACTTAAAACCTTTGTAACAAATTATGCACAAAAGCTACAAATATTAAAATCGCTTCTAATAATTTACTTTAATAACAAAGTTTTAACCGACTTCAATTTAGTACTCCGCCAAGCCACGAGAACATTTCCTATTTTTTTTACAATTTACCACATGAACTGATTTCCGATTGATTACTATAGAAAAAAACCGAATCGCTGTATGTGGGCCGATAATATTTGAGGACTTCCATCGATTCCCCAAGATCGTCACCAATGGCACTTCATTAGTTTCTATTTCAACGGAATCTTATCAGAACCTGTGACGTACTTTTGCACTTTTAAGTTCATAATTGAGGAATTCGATAAGTCATCTGTGGTCTTCATCATCAATTCCTCGCCACCAAATTTATGATTCCGGATGTAAATACACGAGTTATAACAGAAAATACCAAAATCACTACACGCGTGCCTAATAAAATTGAGGAGTCCCCTCAATTCCTCATGGATCCCATCATCTAACTGAATTCTGAAAAAAATGGGATCCACCTGGAAGTATAAACATACGAACAAAAAAAACATTTTTCGAATCGGCTCATCAATGACGGAGTTCTGAGGTAACAAACATTGAAAATAATAATAATAATTAAAAAAAATACAGCCGAATTGAGAACCTCCTCCTTTTTTTTTGAAGACGGTTAAAAATCGGCAATATCATGTTTGAGAGAAATCAGTGATTCCATTTTTATTTATTTGAACGGCCAGAAAATTTAAACTAAAAAACATGATATCCGCGCTTCCGAGCACGCACTTCCATCTCGCTCACGCTTATGCTCAATGAGAGGGAGAGAAAACCATGAACCTACGGCGCCTTAAAATTCGTTTGTGTAATCTGTCACTTTGACATTTGTGTTCGACGGAAAAGGACAAAACATATTTTATTAATCAGAGGCATTTTATATTCAATGAATAAGCCGGTAAATGATCATATTACATGTGGTGCATATAAGTACAACAATAATTATACGTTTTGTTTATTACTAAAAAATATATACATATGCAGAAATATCGTTCAAGGCACTTTTACAGTTTCAAGCTTTGGCCTCGGCTATTCACCTATTAACTGCAAACAATAGTACATTACGCAACTAGGGCGGTGAATTCGTGAATGCCCCAGATCGCAGGTGTTTGTGGCCCGAACCGAAGGTGAGGGCTATAAATATGCGTTCTGGGGCTTTACGAATTACCGCCCGTGTTGCGTACAAAATTTTACGTCTCCACCTGGCCACAATGCGAGTTTTCCCGTACGCGCAGCGTGCAGTAAAACTCGCATTATGGCCAGGTGTGACGTAAAGTCATCAGTCAATTATGTAAGGCGTTAGTCGGTTTTGGACTGGGTAATGTTTGCCACTTTTTTTTCTCCTACAGCGCTAAGGAACTGCTCAATGTATACTCTTAGGCCGTTGCAAATTCACGTAGCCCCCCAGTATCTCATTACCTTACCATAGACACACGCTGCAAGCGCATAAACAAACAATTACCACTGACAATAATACTGAGCAAACACTGCAGAGGGCACCGCTGTTTACGGCGGAAATAAAGATGGCTACAGGAGGGGACGTCTCATGTGAGTTGTAGTTCAGGCAAGAGGGCACAGACAACTACGTCTGAATTACCTGAATTACAGTAGATATTCAAATAATAATAATGATAGATAACAGTGACGAGGTGTTCATAGAACTCGATTCCATTGGCTTAGGTATTCTCAACCCGCGCTTAGAATGGTATTAGAGGCGACAGTGTTCCCGTATGTCAAAGTTTATACTCATACTAATTTATTTATAACAAGCGACCCACCCCGGCTTCGCACGGGTACTATATTATACATAATAATTATACAAAATATATTCGTAATAAGGTCATATTTAGAATTCGTTAATGAACTGACAGCTATTGCAATCCCATCCTAAACGCGATATTATTTCATTTGACCACCGCCTTACTGCCATTAGATAAAGAGTTTATCTTAAAGCTACCTACTGAATAAAGTAAAAAAACTGGATCATACTCCGGTTGGCTTTGAGTTTTGTTTTAAGTCACGCTATTGACGTATAAATAAAAGTACACGAACAACCAGTAAAAATACTGATAATTTTTACTGTCATAAAAAAACCTTGGAAACTAATTCGAAAGCATCCCCTTCACGTCAATAAAAAAATGTTTTAGACCTTACCTTTTACTAATGGACAAACCTATACACCTTTTTCATTTGTCAACTAGCTTCTGCCCGCGACTCCGTCCGCGTAAAAATCGTTTATATCGTAGTTCCGTACAAACTTTCACGCCCTTAGGGTATGATTTCCGGAATAGAAAACTATGCTATAGGTATCGTTCTCCGGGATTAAAACTATCTCCATACCAAATTTCATCTCAATCCATTCCGATAGACAGATAGACACACTTCCGCATTTATACGTTTTTTTATAATCGTCTTAGAGCGGAAGCCCCCTTAAAGTATCCAAAACGTACTAATCATTCGTGAAAAATAAATAAAAAACTAGTAAGATTTTAATAATAAAACGTAAGTAGGTAATTAAGTTTGAAAACTCCAGTATGGCGCGTGGTACGTAGTTCATCCACCCGACCCGGTTAGAGTTCGTACCTATCTACATAAAATGGTGGCTAGCGGGCACTGCGGTCACTCGGCTGGACGATTAAAATTAATATGAATACAAAAAATAACAATATTAATGCATAAAAAAAACAAAAATAAACCTTTTTTTAAATTCTTTGTAATGTATACATTAACAGGGCTTCGGATCTAAAACCGTAAAAAAACACCGTGTATTATTAGTATGGAAGTATGGATTTTATTTTCAATAGATAAATATAAACAAAAGAAAATTTTAAATATCCCAATTTCTAGATTGCCGACGCTATATTTGTCAGCGCAAAAGCCCACTTGTAACTGCCCCAGCCAGCAACATTCAATCCCTTTCCCGATACAGTCGGCTCCGTAAAAACGTGCACGGAGCGTATTTGAGGAAGGTCCGGTTTCGCAAACAGAGCAGCGGGCGGTAATATGTTTGCGGTAGTCTGTGCAAACTTTAGGGATGGGGACGGTAGCTAAGTACGAACTGATGTTACCTTGTATTTATTGTTTATTTTGTATGAAGCCAACGTAGGTATATAAACTGATCCCAGCATAGATCCGTGGCTGATAAACATATTACATAACTTTACGGTTGAATGCGAGCAATTATTTTTTTTTTCATCATTGAACTTAAAGACACCTCACATGTTGAAATATATCAAACTGTGGAGCACGCCAAAGAAATTCACATACAGCAACTCGAAACATGTCCTTCTTTTGCAGTTTGTTAGAAACCGACATTCATGATAATGACAGTGACCCCTCCCAATCATGTGGGTATCTATCCTGCTTGTTTGTCTCTAGAAGAACGATTAACAACTTAGGAAAGTGGAAACACTCCCGAAATGTTCATATCAAAGTCCAATATCTCAAAGCCAGCCGAACCGATTTTGGTTAAACGTAGCTAAGAACCATCTCGATCACGTCAGCTTTCGGATAAAAAAACCTCATTAAAATCGGTCCATTCGTTTAGTAGCTATGGAGCCACAGACACAGACACAGACACATCAAACTTATTTAAAGCCCCTCTTTTTGCGTCGGAGGATAAAAATTTAATTCTATGATGAGAGGGAGAGATGGTTGAATCAAGACAAAAAACTGCCCAGTGTAGGGTTCCGTAGTTGCCTTTCTGTCTTAGTTACATCGAAACGTGCGCGTCAACTAAATGGAGTGGTTGCGTCGGTCAAATTTGTACGATGTTAGCCTTTCTAAGTACATTTTAAGTTGGCCGACTCTTACTCCTTACTCATAGTTTTAAGTACTACTGCTACGATTTTTTTCACATCTCCAGTAGGAGCCATTTAGCCGGCAGGGGGAGGGACACATGGCTTTGAGCAAAAATTAGGGCTTCAAAGCCCAATATCACGCAAACATATCACTGAGTTGAAAAATGGTTAAAAGAAACCCCATCATATTTTTTTTAAAAGGTATCGAACGATACCCCACACTATGCGTATAACGACGAATTTATTCCACTGTTTTGTCGGCGTGATTGATTTATATACCCATGCCGAATTACAGTTTTCTAGTAGTAAGGGTTACTGAGCTAAGCCGAAGACGGACACGGCGAAACTATAAGAGACATAATATTCAAATTTTTCGCTTCAAAATCTGTCCTGAAACGTATAATGCCCAAAATACATAAAACTAAAATACACAATTTGGAATGATTCCCAACACTGGCCCAGTCGATATATATTGGCTCCTTGCTACTCTGGTTTTAAATTGATCGACTCCCGAGCGGTAACTTTGTTAAGCCAATCACGGCGCAAATTAGTTTGCAGACCGTACGAGATTTTTGGAGTGGATACGCTATTGGGTGGATACTAATATACCATGTTTTGTATTGAGTATATAGTAAGCTATAAGATAAGCTTATATGATCATCTGTGACTATAGTCGTGCTTACGTCTGGGTCACTTTACGGGTTTAAACCCACCAAATGTAGGATATTGTTGACGTTTTAATCCCATTTTATAGATCTTCTAAGCAGCCCATATTGTAACAATATTTCTAAGAAACCCTGTCAAGTTGTCTCCTGGCTAATGGGACACAATAAAAACAAGAAATAGTAGATTGATCAAGTGCATGACAAACAAACAACTGTGCTGGTTTATTCCATATCTTATGGGAATCATGTAATCACAATTACATAAGAACCAAACAAGCAAACCGGCTCAATCATTATTCATTATTTTAAGTATATGTCCAGAACGCAAAATGTAGACCTATACCTACAGTTTCTTTGGCGTCTTCAACTTCTGGTTGAGAGGGTTCCAATGAGCCCAAGGAAGCTGTTTGGCACACACGTCGATAAAACGAGTACGAGTGATTAAATAATGTCAACACATGCGACTAGAACACACTATCGGAAAGTCACTCCCATGCGCTTTTATTAGATACCAAGTAGTTACCAACGCTTAAGGTACAGTGTATACCTCTTCGTTCACTTTGCACACAGTTTACAGTAAACGCGGTATACTTACAGTCAATTTCTTGTCTTTTGTTATCAAAACTCTAAGATATTTTTAGATAAACAGAAATGTATCTCATTTCACGCATTTATAACGTAATTCAACAGCGACATTGTAGCAGTATTTTTTGTGCTCAATATTTCTTTGAATTTAATCATTCAATATGTAAGAAAAGCTCGGAAATACAGGAACATTTTAGAAACTAGTAGCATTAGTGCGAAGTTGGCGAGCAATCTAAGACGACGTGTGGACAGCGCTAATGTCATTTGGATCGAATAATACAGCACGTCTATCATGAGACGGCCGCGACATATTACTCTCGATTTTTCTCGCTCTATACCTCTTGTTCTAATTGTTCTAATAGAAAAGAGACGGATAGTGCGAGAAAAATTGAGAGTATGTCGCGGCCGTCTCACGATAGACGTGCAGAAAGTATTGATACATTCCACCTTAACGCACGGCTGCACGGCGCTAATTATCACATTTTTATTTGCCGACGGCAGAATCAGCGTCACAAGTCCTTTGATTATTTGATCAGTCGGCGGTGTTCTCCCGACGGTAGCCCTGTTTGCTGGGCAAACACGTCAACGATACGGCGGTTAATTAAGGACCGGCCGGCAGATGCGAGCTGCATGCATTCACTTTTTATCTGTGTGCTACTTACGTACTGTTTGTCAGTGCAGGACCATAATTAAATATAAATAACGTCAATAAGTCGCCGGAGATTGTACCAGCTTTTGAATGTAGATACATTATTTTATGTCCCCATCATAACTTAGAAGTTCGTTTTAGTATGTGCTGTCTCAAGCATGTTGGTATTAATATGTATACGAGATGCCATACATCCTATACAGAGGTTTCTTGAAATTCTTATGGTTCCGGAAATTGCCCACAACATAAAACTTACAATGCTACAATCTTACAAACGTTTCCTCTTTATAATATTAGAAGATAGAGGAAGATAACATATACATAAATAAGAAACTACGAGTAGTTACTTTTACCCTCAGGCTTCAGGCTGGCGTTTAAAATTATGTAGATTGCTTAGACATACACTGATGATGAACTATGGTGATTAAGCCTTACGACTGATTTGACTGACTGGGCAGCCGCTAAGACCTCTGGATAAAATTCTAGACTGTTCGGCTCTGTGTATAAGAACCTACCTGCACTAGCTGATGGTCCAGCTCAGCAATGATCCTCAGTAGGTGGGCCGTCCTGGCGGCCCGCACGAAGTCCTTCGCGACCACCTCCGCGCCGCTGGCGAACAGGGCGCAGAAGTCTGCCCGCGCCCCGCACAGGCCGCGTCCGAGGGCTACGTGTAGGGACTGGGCAGCTGCTAAACGCTCTGGACTCTGTAGAAAAAGTTTTATATTGAATATATTGTCGACTTAAAGTCTTAAGCCAAATGTATGTTTTGCGAATAGGATGCTTTAAGTTCGCCAAACGACCAGTGTTTCCGAGACATTTTACATTTTATTTATACCACAGAAATTCACAGCAGCATCATTGGTTCAGTCAGACTGTGACTATGTTTATTGTACTGAACGGCAGCTACGTAATAGATTAGGCCCGTAGGGCAAATTATTGAAGTATCAATAGGAATGACAGTAGTCGGGGATCGGCGACTACTTGTCGTAGCCGGCACAGCACGGTGATCAAGGTCTACCGAGTGATCTCCGCTATGGCCTATCCATCCAAGCAGATATCAGATGGTACAGAAGGTACATATATAGAGTTATCTACTCACATTGTTGATGTTGTCGGGGAGATCAGGTCGCGGCCGGCACAGGACGCAGCACACGGTGATGAGGGTGTGGAGACCATCTCGCACTTCCTCGAGGATGTCCGCTTTGGCCACGCCGCTCAGGCAGATATAACTGGTGAACATACCATCTATACAATCATACCATCTATACTACTCTTTATAAGCAAGATAAGTTAAGTAGGTTACCTTCAGAGTCTTCTGACACATACCTGACCTCATTTTCTACAATCATTTCTTCTTAATCTTAACTAAATCTATAGCTACAACTACAGTCAAAGAGTTATAAAAAGATATTTGACAAAGATATAGACAATTTTAACAGTTTTGACCCTTTTAAAGTTTATGTTGATTCGAATTTCCATTGGGAAGGGCACTGTACAGAAACTGATTCAAAGATTTTATTTAGAGCAAAGTATTGAAATAACAATGCAGTCAACGATGAAGAGCCATACAAAATACTGTGGAAACAGAATAAGGTTTTATGGCTATAAACGTACCTACTGCATACCCTTAATCCACGCCAGAGAAATCCAGGATGGAAAGTAAACAGCACTGTTTTTGTAGCGGACAACTCCGCGGTAAGCCGGTAAGCAGAGCAACAACAACCCGTTATTATATGCTAATTTAACTCTTGTGGCCTCGCTATTGCGTACTTCGCTTGTGCGTTAATGAAATTGTTAGTGCCAAAATTGCCCTTTGACTTAACATGTATGGAATGAAAATTTATTGAGTTCATTTGAATTTGCATACGACTCTATCAGAGAAGTTTAAACCCGTCAGGTAATACAGAATTAACTTTTTGAAAGTGGCAAAACACAATCATATCCTGGTCCTAAGTTCAAGCTAATCACTAATTTGAATTTGCATATGACTCTATCAGAGAAGTTTAAACCCGTTAGGTAATACAGAATTAACTTTTTGAAAGTGGCAAAACACAACGATATCCTGGTGCTAAGTTCAAGCTAATCAGTAATCACTAATTTGAATTTGCATACGACTCTATCAGAGAAGTTTAAACCCGTCAGGTAATACAGAATTAACTTTTTGAAAGTGGCAAAACACAATCATATCCTGGTCCTAAGTTCAAGCTAATCACTAATTTGAATTTGCATACGACTCTATCAGAGAAGTTTAAACCCGTTAGGTAATACAGAATTAACTTTTTGAAAGTGGCAAAACACAACGATATCCTGGTGCTAAGTTCAAGCTAATCAGTAATCACTAATTTGAATTTGCATACGACTCTATCAGAGAAGTTTAAACCCGTCAGGTAATACAGAATTAACTTTTTGAAAGTGGCAAAACACAATCATATCCTGGTCCTAAGTTCAAGCTAATCACTAATTTGAATTTGCATACGACTCTATCAGAGAAGTTTAAACCCGTTAGGTAATACAGAATTAACTTTTTGAAAGTGGCAAAACACAATCATATCCTGGTCCTAAGTTCAAGCTAATCACTAATTTGAATTTGCATACGACTCTATCAGAGAAGTTTATACCCGTTAGGTAATACAGAATTAACTTTTTGAAAGTGGCAAAACACAATCATATCCTGGTCCTAAGTTCAAGCTAATCACTAATTTGAATTTGCATACGACTCTATCAGAGAAGTTTAAACCCGTTAGGTAATACAGAATTAACTTTTTGAAATTGGCAAAACACAATCATATCCTGGTCCTATGTTCAAGCTAATCACTAATTTGAATTTGCATACGACTCTATCAGAGAAGTTTAAACCCGTTAGGTAATACAGAATTAACTTTTTGAAATTGGCAAAACACAATCATATCCTGGTCCTATGTTCAAGCTAATCACTAATTTGAATTTGCATACGACTCTATCAGAGAAGTTTAAACCCGTTAGGTAATACAGAATTAACTATTTGAAAGTGGCAAAACACAATCATATCCTGGTCCTAAGTTCAAGCCAATCACTTCTTTTGTCGTTGAAGTCAACAACCAAGTCATATATCATACATAATATTAAATCTGGCTCTCATTTCACACTTATGTTTTGATGGGTATATAACTTAGAAAAGTAGAAAGATCCCCGACATTTTTATTTTAAAACCGGCTGAACCGATTTTGTTGAAACTTTGCTAGAACCATTACGATCACTTCAGCTTTCGGACAAAAAAATCGCAGTAAAAGCAGTACATTCATTTAGAAGCTACAAAGCCTCATAGATGCACAGACACGTCAAACTTATAGCACCCCTCTTTTGGCGTCGGGGTTTAAAAAACGATGGAGCTTTTCCGAATTCTTACTAACATTTTATACCGATATGCAAACAATCAGAACGAAAATTAAAAAGAGCCATGCAACGTAAGCTTCTCTTATACCCCCGGTCCAATTATAATTTGCGTCAATATTTGCGACGGTTGTACAAGTACAGTCAATACAATTAAAACAAGCTAGTATAAATTCAAAATACGATCTTACATCGAAAGGATTCAGGTTGATATTTGAAATAGTAATAGATAAACCAGCAAGATCTGATAACCGTAGGTGTACCTATTCGATTTGATGCAATCGCGAAATGTTGATCTTGCATGTTTCACTTTTGTATATCACCTCACGGGATAATGATTATGAATTACTGAGACTCGCAGAAAAAAGCGAAGTAAATGTGGTATCAAGAGTGATATTGAAATAGCATTATAAAATTCGCTTGACGTATTTTTTACAAAGCATACATAATGCTTCTATCAGGGTTGTCTATTTTTCAGAATTACAACCTATATGGGTTAATTTACTACAGATTGACTCAATAATGGCCGGTTATAAATCCAGACTAAAAACAAAACAAAAACATGGCGCCATTGGAACGTGAACAATTCAAAAATGGAATTCGAAAATGCTGGCGTCTGATTCGTCACCCAACCTTTACCACTTTGTCGAAACAGACAAACTAAAGAATAATCTATCTTACGCTCTCAAATATAAAGTTTATAGTATGTGTTTATGCTTATTTGGTTGAACCGGAGGTCTGAGGTTCGGTGACGGGTTAAGATAAACTAATCTTAAATATTCGGTGCTTGGTAAAGGTCATTTTAGTACAACACGGACTAAATTACGGTCAGAATTATCAGTGACTCCTGCCTTTCAGACGAGGATATCGAAAGGAATTTCAACAAGAACAAAGTGTTCGATAAAAACGAATTTTGAACTAACTTATCATAAGGTTTTTTGTGTGGATAAATAATAATTAATGCCATCGTTTTGACGCCACATAAATAATAAACATAAACCCACAAAAAGATTAAGAGTATGTAACTTGAACATCAACACCCTAACATGGGTTAGATAGCATGCTCTAATACAATCCACAACATTGAAGGAAGACAATTGGCTAAATACAACAAAAATATCGCTAGCAGCCGCAAAAAAGCTCATGCCAATTGATTTACAATAGGAAATAATATAGTGTCCTACATTTTTTACGGTGCTTTTCGAACCACTTTTTGGAGGGGAACAAATGTTTGTATCAAAGATGATGCCCAAAAAAAAATTGTCAAAGACGGACCTCGCTAGCGGCAGACGAAACGCTTGATACTAATTGATATAGAATTGCGTCGTCACGTTTTTCTATTTGTATCATTGTATGGAAAACCAAGTAAATTGCTGTTTCAGTCGCGAAATGCTGCGTTAGGTCCATAGTTGTGGTACAATTTTGTTTCTATAAAAGCGTAAACATTTAGCAACACTACATTCTCAATTTTAACATGAATTTTGGTCGTGAATAGTAAAATATCCAATTATGATTTTGATGTTATTTGTATTTTACTTTTATTTATATTTATTTGTAATTAGTTGTGATAATTTGATAATAATGACACTATGTTACATTGCATTATGAGGAATCTAGCCCAATTGCCTTTTTAAATTATTTAGAGTCGTAGGCTTCCATGTCAATACTCCCTCTCCATACCATACTTGCTAAACTATAAATTACATACGCTCGAAACAGCTGCGCCCGAGGTTTAAATGGTTAACTTTTTGCACGCCCGTTGCGGGTAACCTCATGTCATGACTCGACACGCGTCGTGGAACACAAGTCTTCTTGCCAATATACAGGATGTGCTGCCACTAACAGTACCTAATTAGATTTTTTAACCAAATGCAGAAAATATATTAAGATCAATTAATTCGAACTGTTAAATAGTTAAGAGGGTGGTAATGTTTACCTTTTACATGCTCGCTTAATTTTGTATACTTTTCGTTCTAAACTTTCTTGGCTTCAGGCTTTGAGACAATTCCGTTCAAATAAAAACTCCTATCGCATTCCTCCAAAAAAATCAACGAAGGCTGACTATAACTCAGAAGACGAAACCCTTGACTATAGTTGTATGACTAGATTGGAACGAAGTTCTCAATATTTATTGATTTATCTAATAAAGGATACAATTTTAAACATAATAGTTTCCTTAAAAAAGTCGTGATACCACCCTGTATTCCGGCGCCAACGCTGCCAAGCTAGCTGAAAGGTCATATGCCTTAATACAGCGTGTTTACATATGACGTTATACTGTGGAATGTCATAATGATTCACGAGAGCCAATCACGGCCGGTCTAAATTCAAACGCGCTAATGGAACGCGAGCTTACGAGCGGCGCCCGCGCATCTATTTTGTTTGGGGTTGCCAATGTTCAGGCGGTAATATCCTGAGTATCTTATTTGGGAAGTTTTCAGCTGATCCGATCCGATGCCATAACAAAACGGGGAAAACAACTGAAACGTCCTGGCGGCCCTGCACGGCTACCACATGATGATAGCCGATAGCCGATAGCCGTGCTGGAAATAGTCTTGTCAGATATTTATGGGCGCTTTGTTGCGACTGATATTAATGCTGTAATAATATTACGCAAATCCATTATATTACTTGTATTATTTTATCTCGCAAAGTTAATCAATTCAGTGCACTATGACTCACTGCTGAGGGAGAGGAAAGACTGAAATCATTTAAAATAGGATAAATTCAACAGGCCCAGATTTGTATTAAAACCACAGAGACCAGTTAATACTATCCGCATTATTCATTCAAAGAAACAAACAATATTGAGAAATCGAATTTAAACCTTTTCTACGAGTCATATTTAAAGTTATACTAATAATTATACCGTTAAACTCACGTATGTTACTTATTCTTACAAAATGTATAGCTTTAAAATTGACAAACTCCACTCCTGATCCTCTGCTACATTCCCAATTATGCTGCCACCCTTCATCCCACCATCAGGTATTAAAGTATTTCAAAAATAACATAAAACTATTCCCTATAGTCCATAAATAAAACATTAATACATCAAATCTTCAAAATCAAGTAAAGCAACACCTGGCAACACGACGCCACGAGCACTCAAGTTGCGTTTAAAATGTTCCCCTTAATTTCAGATACATAAACGAGCGCATGCGCTTTTCGGCGCCTTTCAACGTGAAATATGTTTTCCCATTAACGACATTGTGTCGTGTTTGATACTCTTTGAAGACTAAAATGTCCAAACTAACAAGATCCCTCAACTCACTCGCACTCTGCAAGGACACGAAAAATTTCTTCTCCAAATCTTAGTGCAAGGAGGCCAAGGTAAAATGGTGAAGCAGTAAAATTGTTGTGGCATCTTAAAAGTAAGGTATGTTAATTTTGTCGCGAGTTAAATAATTTTAATTTCAGTATGTTCTGATTTAAAATTTCCTTTTTCAATTTTGTGTTTGAGCGAGTGTTGTTTTATTTTATGCACTTTCGCTGTTTATTTTAGGAAATACACAAATTATATTAATGTTTGACGTTTCGTCAAGTCCAGAGAGTAGAGAGCTAATAATAAAAGAGTGTAGTGTGAGAAAAAAACATGCTGCCAAGTTTTAGTTTTACTGCATGGCACTGTCCCAGTGACAGCCGCGATGATAACTTAAATATCAACGTCAAATACACCTCACTTACCAACTGTTTTTAGTTTAAAACAACATCTTTATGAGGTGTATATATTTTTAATTATCTATGAATGGGTATTATCTACTTCACTTGTATTCTCAGCATCTACTAAATTATACATTAAATGGAACAGTTGAGTTCATAAATTATAAATGGTCGTTCCCATAGGTTCAAAAATATCTGAGCAACCTCGTACTTTTAACAATAAAGTCGTGTTTAGATATTTTTCTAAACTCTGTCCGTACACATGCGTTCGAATTCGACTCCATATAATCACAAAATTATAATGGGTACATAGGTACCTGCCATATTTTTTAGCATATTTTTTCATAATTCGCAAAAGCTGAGCAAAATCTCTATTATATAAAATTATTTCACTTTCATGCACGCTACAACTGTCAAATTCTAATAAACCATATGCGTCAATATGAGCAAAGGCAACAAGTGTTTAACCCATAAAGTGAACGCCATAAACGTCCATAAAACCGTCCAAGCGCACTATGACTACTTTCCTAAAAGGGCCATTGAGCTCGACATAAACGTTACACATAGACCATTTTTTAACGAACAGCAGGCGTGAAAATCCCAAGCGCTACATTGAGACATCAAATATATTGCGTTTTAATGTACGCAAATAAATATGCAAATGTACTTCAAACAAATTCAAGCCCTTGGATTAGTTCTGCTAGGAGGGCCCGTAGTTGATTAAAAACCCGAATAAATAGAATAATATTATTGAAATTGGTGTTTTATATTCGTATTGGAAGAAAGAAGAAGCGTATTTAAAGTATGACAATTTGGAAGATTTGCCTTTGCATTTGTCTAGTTTTATTTGCTATGTTGTGTGATTTATGGAATAAACGGTTTTTATTTCTTTGTCCTTTCTTTCTAAAATCATTGACTACTAAAATGGCCGTCAATAGAATTTGCTAACTATGTAAACAAACCGAAACCTATTGAAATTGTCTTTCACTGTGGCGGTTTGTTTACATAGTTAGCAAATTCTATTGACGGGCACTTTACATATTACAATGTATAGCAAGAACCAATAACTCAATATGTGCACTATGGTATTATTAGGCATGCATGTAGGCAACTGTATGTTCCGGTCAGGCAATTAATAATAACTATCCGAACCTAACATGATTATAACTCACAAAGCAAGTACAATTATCTTAAACACAATTTTGCTTTTTTTTGCTCAATTTGACTTTGCTTTGTCAAACCGCATCACATAATAAAAACTGAAAACACGTTCAAAGTGAGTACGGATCAAAAGCGCCATATTTACATAGTGAATAGGAGGGCAGGGTAATCCAGCTAAGTAATTCTCTCTCAGTAAGTAATTCGTTGATAAATGAAATTAAATCGCACAAACAAGTGCTGCAGTTCGCCCGCGGCTCCCCTTTCACTTACGCTCTCCGTTTTGGGTAGGGATGTTTTAAAAGACATTACTATCGATACAATTTAGTTTCGGCAGATGATTGGTATTCTCAAAGACCATCTCACGAAAAGAGGTTCTTTAATTTTATATTTTATAGGTACTTTATGAGTGAAGCGGACAATATTCTTCGTATGTACTCTACCTAAAACTTTAAAAAAATTATAAGTCAGACACTACTCTTAAGTGCATAGATTCCAAGTTCGCAATTAAATAAACAATGATGGAAAATAAGAGATTTTTATGTAATTAAATTGGTATACTTGGTACTTATTTTTTGTATTTATTTGCTTCTGCTGGGATTTGCCAAAGCACAATAAATATTAAACGGTAAAAAATATCGATACACCCCACCCTACAAAGTTAGCAAAAAAGAGCATCGCAACACGACATGTGCGCGCCAATCTGTCGATGCACTCAGCATCCCTCCCCCTCTCACTTATGCGAGCCTATATAGTTCCATCTCTATCCAACCCCCTTTTAAGTACCCTTATTCACGGTTGTCGCGAAAGCTTAGACATACGATTATCGCGATGTTTAGGATTGTTTTCGATTGTCCGATTCGATTATTGGATAAAAAATAAAATTATCGTATTACGTGCTCGGTGTGGTTCGGATTACGCGCATGCGCTGGGTGGCTGATAAGGTTTGTTATAACTTTTATTCAATTTTCCTTTTTAGTTAACTTATTTTATAATGTCATGGGTCATTTAACTTTTTTTAGAACATTAAACTTTTTAAGATTGAGTACCTTATCAATATTAGAACTTGTATAATTGCATAGACTTGTATTTATTGTCAAAAAAATACTTACCACTTTTTCTAGCCCTGCAATAACGTTATATTAATTGTTTCCACGTTTCGTTGAATCTTCGAAGATATTTTTTTAAATCCAAGATCCGCGAGCAACGACCTATCTGCATAGTTTGCGGACGTCCCTGAGCGATGATACATAGGCCTAAAAATGCCAAAATACCTACACATAGTGGGTGTGCTATTGCTATCTGTTGTATGGGAACCTTGCACTTTTTGACTATGCGCTGAAACTTGGCACAGTTGATCCTTAGGTGGTCTTGAGTGGATTCAGACCGGGAGCCATCGAGAGCCACCCCGCATTTAGGGGGGGAGGGGGGAGAAGTTCGACTCCGCCGCGCTTTATTTAAAGCCATTTTTTTTCTGAAACTATACACAGCAAGGCAAGTGTTATATCATTTTCGGATAAATTAAGGTTAAGGAATCTATTTTACAAACCAAAATAATACATTTTGGAACAAAAAAAATAAAATAAAGAAGAAAAACATATACGGCGTAAATTATTTTTATTCAATATTACCAATTTTTTTTTAACTACATAAATACATAAAAACAAAAAATACGGCCATAAAGCGACATTAATTCGGTTTTAGAAAATACATTATTTTGTATATAAATATGTTAACAGACCGGAAATAAAAAAATATGCGTGTGTCAGGGCGACCTCAATGCACGTGTCGTCCGTGAAGGAAATGAAGGTACAGTTTCAAAATACGATAGTTGTCAATTATATGTGATTACTTTGGGTGTTTCGGTATTTAACATGAAATATTTTAAATGAAACTACGCCCTGTCAATTAGTTTATATATAACACGCTCCACTGCAAAGACACTGCAAGGAATCCAACGACACCTCATATATCAAAAACCATCAAGCCGTTTGGACTGTAGCCCGTGAAATAGAATTTTCATGTCCACAATCTACATATATACATACATGTATACATACATACATGTAGACATACATTCATGTATAGATACATACATGTATACATACATTCATGTATAGATACATACATGTATACCTACATCCATACATGTATTCACACATACGCTTGAAAAACATAACCCTGCTTCGAATCGACCAATCAGCACGGCTATCACAAGACGGCGCGCGAGCTCTCTCGATTTTTCTCGTGGGATCTTTTGTGCATTTGCCCTCTCGTTTCCACAAAGCGGATGATGCAGCTCAGCGGAAGCACCTTGAATTCCTTTGGTTGCGGGTAGCCTTTACCAAAGTAATTCATTATTTGTCTGGCATTCACACAATAAGTGTTCCATAGTCTCATCCTCCTTGCCACACATTCTACAATCTAAACTATCCGACAGTCCCATCTTGGCCAAAAGATTCTTCCCCTCGTTCCTTCCCCTAAGTGACCTGTTAACACCCCATATATGATTCTGAGGTGCTTTCTACTGGATTTCCAGAGTTTCTTAATCTTGCCGGAGTCCACTCCTTCTATGAAGAGCTTAGAGTGCATGCCTTAAGCACGCCTCACTCCTCCGCTCGTGTTGGTGTTTGATTATGGCGTAGCCTTTAAAGGCCGAAATTACAGTTCCCTGGGAGAGCACAAATGGTTCTGGACCTACAAAGACCCCCCTCTTACAAGCTCATCCGCTCTTTCGTTGCCGATGAAGCCCTCGTGGCCTGGTGTCCAAACTAGTTGCACCTTATTGTGTTGCAGCTTGTTCAGTGTCTGGACGCCATTATAGACTAGTCTAGAATTCACTTTCGGCGCCGTAAGCGCTTTAAGGGCCGCTTGACTGTCACTGAGTATATAGATGGTCTGCCCTCTGGTTTGCCTGTCTATATTCTCCTGTGCACAGCCCTCTGGTTTGCCTGTCTATATTCTCCTGTGCACATACAATTATGGCGAATGACTCCGCCTGGAAGACGGTTGCCAAACTACCCATGCTTACACTAATGTATAGTCATTCGCATAAATGCCTGCTCCCGATACCAGACCTCGGTGGTTATAGGCCTTCGGCCCAGTCAGCCCTGGATCATTGGAAAAGGCTAGGTATCAACATCTACGGCGAGTACACCACTCACCTGCGCTTTACTGACGATATAGTAGTCTTGGCTGAGACCACGGAGGAATTAAATACGATACTCGATTACCTTAGTGAAGCTTCCGAGCGAGTTGGTCTGAGAATGAACATGAATAAGGCGAAGATCATGTTAAAAGCACATGTAGTACCAACCCCAGCACACTGCTCTCTGTGCGTGTGTGTCCCAGACTCCTCTCTAACTTTAAAAAGAGTCAATTGGCGAATCCAACTCGGCTGGGCAGCGTTCTGGAAGCTACGGCACATATTTTCATCCAATATTCAGCAGTGTTTCAAGACGAGTCTTTGACCAGTGTCTGTTGCCAGTGATGAAATATGGCACTGGAACGTAGTCGCTTACTATAGGCCTGACAATAAGAAGGCTCAAAGTCACCCAAATGTCAAGGGAGAGGGTTATGCTGGGAGTTTATCTGCGTCATCGCATCAGAAATGGGGCTACCGCAGCGGGAGCAAGGTAACCGATCAAGATAGCCCTTCGAATCGCTAAACTTAAGTGGCAGTGAGCGGGGAACATTGGACGTAGAGCGCCGATAGTCAGCAAAGCTTATGCATCACACGAACAAGAGTCAGTGCCGAACCATTTTCATAGCTAGAATCATTTCCATGGTACACTTGGTGACATCGATTTGTCAGTGTCGAAGGTAGATACGACAGGGAAACCACCCTAAAACATGCGAAACTAGGAACTTGGCATTTGACAATCAGAGGATTAGGTATTTATTTAAACCGACCGTTGAATAATAAAACACATGAGGTCGCTACACTCGCTAAGTAGGTACTGAGTGTGTAAATAGGTGACACGCGCCGAAAACAGAAATCGGCGCGCCGATGGTGCTGCGTCGTCGTGGGATTTTGGTCGGCGGCGGCGGTACGGCGCTCATATCTTAAGTAATTATGTATGCATGTATGTTTGTATGTGGACAGGAAAATTCTATTTCACGGGCTACAGTCCAAACGGCTTGATGGTTTTTGATATATGAGGTGTCGTTGGATTCCTTGCAGTGTCTTTGCAGTGGAGCATGTTATATATAAACTAATTGACAGGGCGTAGTTTCATTTAAAATATTTCATGTTAAATACCGAAACACCCAAAGTAATCACATATAATTGACAACTATCGTATTTTAAAACTGTACCTTCATTTCCTTCACGGACGACACGTGCATTGAGGTCGCCCTGACTCACGCATATTTTTTTGTTTCCGGTCTGTTAATATATTTATATACAAAATAATATATTTTCTAAAACCGAATCAATGTCGCTTTATGCCCGTATTTTTTGTTTTTATGTATCTCATGTAGTTAAAAAAAATTGGTAATATTGAATAAAAATAATTTACGGTGTATATGTTTTTCTCCTTTATTTTATTTTTTTAGTTCCAAAATGTATTATTTTGGTTCGTAAAATAGATTCCTCATCCTTAATTTATCCGAAAATGATATAACACTTGCCTTGCTGTGTATAGTTTCAGAAAAAAATGGCTTTAAATTAAGCGCGGCGGAGTCGAACTTCTCCCAACGAACAAAATCGTCTTGAAATTAGCATAATATAAATATTAGCACTGGCTGTTTGGTACACTCAGCAGTAGAATTAGCTACGAGCTACGAGGGCCTAGTGCTCAAAATGTTCGACGACAAAGACTGTAATGTCACGAGTATAAGGTATGTAAATGTGTAGATAATTATGAGCGTGTTATTCTGCTTAGCTACTACTGCTGCTGACTGTACACATAAGATTATATCTAAATATGTGGATAAAATAACCATAACATCATAATCAGCCAATGGGCAGTGCGGTCGCGTAAGAGCGCAGCGGGCGGCGCGGCGGGGCGTCCAGTCGGATTGGGAGTAGAACGACAATGTGGAACGTAGCCTATTATATTGTAGTTATACAAACGACAACCTGATTTTATATTTTACAATGAACGCATCAACAATTACTTAAGTATAAGTAAGTACTAATCTGCACGCTAGCTTTTTATATTACTAAAGATAGGAAGGCAATTTGTGAAGTTAGATTTTCGATCCTAACTGTGTATTTACAAATGTTAGTTGAAAATGTAGAGCTGATTCTGTCTGCTTTTGTAATTGCAATGCTAAAATCAGCATACAGTATTCATCTCCCTCTAGCACCACTTTATATAAAGAGATGTCTCATTTATTATCTTGTCTTTATCACGCAATATTGCGACCACGATACGCCTTATAAAGCATACACAGCCGTAGATACCACTTGTTTTCCAAATTCAAATATTTATTTTGCAAGGGCTCTTTTAAATGTTTTGTGTTCTCATTCGACCACGAATGGGCCTAGAGTGGGCAGTGTGGGCACAACAGCGCAGCGGGACGCTCTCCGGGGCGCACTGTAGTGGGTTCACGAGATGAATGATTTACACAAATGATTGTAATCTACAGTCGAAGGCGGAATTTTAGTCGTGACAATTCAATCTCGCTGCCCGAGGGTGCAATGGGAAACGGTATGAACCGTACTTGTAACTTTAACGTTTAAGTACTCTACCAATATTTATTTTATTTATCTAAGAGAACCAACAGCTTTAAAACGTATATCATGAATATAAACCAAAAAGCCAATTACAGGATCTCAGATAGCGCAATTAAAGGTAAAATAAAATGAAAATAATGAAATTGGGTCACGGCCTATGTCCAGCAGTGGACGTCTTTCGGCTGATATGGAGACCCCTAAAGGTGTATTCGTTCGCTGGCTCTTAGTGAGCAGTTCAATACATGAGATAAGTTAAGTATCAACTGATTTTTTTTAATTCGTGTTACTTTTATTACGTCTGAAGATGTTCCTAGTTTTGGCACTACAACGTTATTAACCCCCGATGAAAAAAGAGGGGTGTTATAACTTTAACGTGTCTGTCTGTGTATCTGTCTGTGGTATCGTAGCTCAAAAACAGCCCGGATGGACCGATTTGAATACGGTTTTTTTTTGTGTCATAAATAATTTTATCCAGAGTGTTCTTAGCCATGTTTCATCAAAATCTGTTCCGCCGTTTTTGAGATATGGGACTCTGAAATGAAAATGTGGGGGGTTTTTCAACTTTTCTAAGTTGTAGTTATTTTATACTATGCTATATATGTTAAGTTATTTGCTTTTGCGGTTGCCTCGTTTAATTTCGAAATTATAGATAGGTTCTTACGAGATTTTTTACTGACGGGGTTGCGATTGACATTCGGCTTAACTCTAACGTAATGGTAAGTTAAGGCGACGTCGAAGGCCGGCCTCACACGGAACACAATTCAGTCACTGTATCCATAATCTGAATCACTCACGAGCAAATAAAACACTTTGTGAAGAATCGCTACGAGAGGGTGTACCTTTTTTTGCTCTTGAGTGGTCCGGATACTAAATTCAGACTGTGTGAGCACAGCCTAAGATGAGGCACGATTGCCCAGAATCTGTTCACTCTGACCGCGCAGACATAAGGATGTAAGATTTAGAACCACACAATCTCTTCAGTCCTTTCAAAAGCATCAGACGGTATCCGACTTCCCTTTTATAGAGGCGACAAATGTAGCTACAATTATACAGATTGCAGGAGGGGTTTGCGCTAAGTGCTGTGCGACCGTCCAGGTGGCGTTCACGGCCCCGGGTTTGATTCCCGGACCCTTGACAAATGCTATTAAGCAGACGCATTACACACAAGTCTGAGCATTCGGCCGCTTTTTAGGACATTGCTGTTACGTAAATATAAATGTTGATATGATGGTATCCGTTAGTGGACGAGAGAACATGGGCCGGCGAGAACTGTGCCAGAAACATTCGTCTTTTTCTGCCGATATTTGAAACACCTATTTTTATCCTGTGACAAATCATATGCCTGTCACCATACTCGTATCCCTGTCACAAAAAATATAATTATCATTTAACGACCATCAAACCTATTTCCTAATTTTAAGGGCTTTTTACCTTAAAATTCGTTTGTCTTTATCTATCACTGGAAGAAAACAAATTTTAGTTGGCAGAGGTGCGTAAAGTTTTGGAATAAGGGGTTAGAGTATATAAGTAAATGTCACCTCGTCTTAAACCAAACAGGAGCTGTAAAGTGTCGTGGGATCAGCCAGGTGCGGTCCCGAGTTCGACTCCGGGCGTGGGAGAAGTGGCACTTGCACCCAATTGGGGGTGAAATGATTTCCATCTGATTTACAGCTGCTAAGGGTGAATGAATGTCGCAGATTTTCATGGCAAATTATGCTTTCAGTAGGCAAATTTCCATACGCAGTAGTCATGATCGAGATGGGTAGCATAACTACTTGAAGAGAGGGGGGTTCTGCCTTTTCTCCGAATTTGTTATGTCCGAATTTCACTTGCCAACTAACTTTTCGCCGATGATTCACCTTGACAACTAACTTATGGCAAATTTTTGTATGACAACAGATTCATTTGGTAGAATTATTGATAAGTCGATTATTATAATGAATTAAAAATTTTGGCATGCTTATCATTTGGCAAATTTTTCGGTTGGACAAACAACTACTAACCGAATAACGTTTCGTCAGTGCAACAGTTCCCTTTTCTTACATAAGCCAACTTTTTACTACAAAGAACAAGACAGCATAACATAGTCAGACTTTTATTAAACGTGTTCTTATAAGTTACAAGGAGAGAAGTGGGGATGGGGAGACGAAGGCATTCAGAAGGGGGGGGGGGGCGAAGCCACCGCATTAAAAAATGATATAAAATCGTTACAGTGATGTTATTTGTAGGTTAGGTTAGGGTTAGCTTGTGTCCCTTAGAGCGGAAATAGGCACCCCGCGTAGCGGGGTGACGTCGACACGCTGGCGGTTAGGTAAGGTTTAGGTGAGGTTGGAATAATTGGCTGGTGTTTGTTTAAAAAAATAACACATGTACACCTACATACATACATTCCACCAAGCAACAGTCCAAAAGTAATGATGTAAACACTTATCTCCAATGATGCGATAATTCAGGTACCGTCATTGTCAAAAAAACAAGTGAGCGGTTGCGCTTACTCACTTTGTAAATACGTTAAATAGTTACTAAATAAAACATCTGGTAAGTGTTATACCACGACATGTATGTATATAAGTCAAACTGACCTGACTGACTGACTTTTCAAAATGCCACCTTTCGAGTAGCAGAATGCTGCTACTCGAAAGGTGGCATTTTGAAAAGTGACTTTATGAAAAAAAGTCCAAGCATACAGTTGGTAACCGTGAGGTTGGGAAATAAAACTAAACCCTTTGATAAGTTGACACTTAATCGTTCGGCGAAATGACATTATGCGAAAAATTGGTTGCGATGTGATAATCGTACATAAAATTTTCGGAGAAAACGATGATGAAAACGATGGTGATGATGATGATGATATAAGTAAATACTTAAACAGACGACGGATCGGAATTATGTTAAGATTAGAATAAGCTCCACTAAACTTAGTGCCGAGGAATAACATAAGCTTTGCGACTTCAACGTCGTATTTGTGTAATAAGGTGTGAACCTTTCGGTCCAGATAGTATCGGTAATAATGACATGAATATTACGGTAATTCCTTCTTTCTTTTTCATTGATTCCTCCGCTCCAAGCAGAACACTGTCAATAGTGTAACGACATTACGAGTACGTCAATACTTGGAAGAAATGTAATGTTAGTATACTGATCGTGTCTGGACCGCACGTAAGCTTGCATGTATATTATGGTGGTTCGATTTCCATACAAAACACTCGCATGCTAACGGCGTGATTTTTTAAGAAACTTACGTAACTAACTTTCATAATTTGGTTTTCCATTTGTGCGAAATTCCCCCTTTCCTTGAATAAACTTGTATACCTACTTGAGATATTAGTTTGTGACGTCATACTTTGGGAAAACCATTTTTCTCAAATTATTCTAATCGAACAGAACTATAAGCGTAGCAAGAAGTAGTTCTTGCTACGCTTATGGCTTATATCGCTTATAGCTACGATTCTTAATATCTATGAATATACACAAATTGCACTAATTATGCTAGAAACAAAAACTAGCTCTACTTTAACTTTACTTTAAGCGCCAAACAGCACCCACCAATAAATACAAAACAACTGCGTTTCTCAATTAGCTTTTCTTTTGTTCCTCAATCAGGCCTATTATTTCTCTATCCTAGACACAAAAAGCGTCTCTACCCTTCCAATACCCATGACAGTAGTGACAGTACGTCAAGGGCCGGTAATCGAACCCTGTCCCCGGGGTATACACAGAAACCACATTTGCGGCACGCGACCATAACGGTAATTTTGCGCAGTGGAATTAAATAATTATGACACATAACTGACGTTGGGTCCGCCCTTCTAATGGTTTTGTTATTTGATCTGATTATTTATCATTCGAATTTACATTCATTTGTTAATGTTTAAAATTGAACCGAGTATCAAAAACACAATATGCTCTCTGAGAAATACAAATTTGACAAGAGAAAACCATTTTTTTTAAACCCATCTGCTTTTCTTAGCGTGGTATTCCAAATAACCAAGATCTTTATGCAATGTGCATTGCGTCTCACTCTAAACGCAAAATGCGAGACGCAAATACACATTGGAAAAAGATCCTGCTCACACCTCACATGCTAAAATTCATCAAGCCGTTTGGACTGTAGCCCGAGATATACCTACGTATAATTTTCTTGTCCACATACATACATACATACGCTCGAAAAACATGACCCTCTTTCTGAAGCAGTCGGGTAAATTAAATTCTAAACCTCTTGATACCTAGCTGTTATATCTATTTGACAGATTTAATACTTACGGTAACTGTCAATTATTAAGCGTTGTTAAGCCAACATATTGTTACGCCTCTGGAGTAGACATAAGGTCACAGAGCGCGTTTAAATGTTTATATTAAGAATATGAACTAAGTACTAGCTTCCGCCCGCGACTTCGTCTGCGTGGACCCGGGATACAAATTATTCTATATTTTAATCCAGGCTATAAACTATCTTCGTGGAAAACTTCCATCAAACTTTGGCATTTATAATATTAAGTAGGATGAAAATAGGTACCTATATAATTTTCATTTGGTCGAAATATGGATATTGTATTTTAAACAAAAATTCACACATTAGTCAAATATTCACAGGGTCATAAATAATGTCAGAGTTATAATATAATATAATATAGATAGACTCTGGTAAAAAGAGATATGAAGCCCAATAAACAACGGTTTGTTAGATTTGACGCTCCTCTCGAACACATTGCCAATTAAAATTAGAACCCAAATAGAATTACAGAAAACCAACAATTTACATTGGCTCAATTATCAGACGCGTGTCTATATTATTGCTAAAATTAACACCACTGGCAACAGTAACAAAAAAGCTATTGCTGTTCTAAAATCGACGTTAACTCATTCACATAAAAACCTAACACTACTATAACAACCGCAAAACGATAGTGACGATTCAGTGTCAATTAAAACTCAACTTTATACCCCGTGCTTTAACATTCTAAACCGCCTGAACATGCAGGCTGATATATTGTACGAATCACACGATTCACACGTAGCGACATCGCATATGCAACTTTATCCAATACACTTAAAGCTCCAATTCGTATTGAGTTTAAAATGGCCACATTTTAAAGAGGAATATGGGCAAAGTTAGGCCACGTGTTATTGTCATCGCTAGGGATTTCGATCGGCTCTACTAGGAATTCACCGCGTTGCGAAGTGAACTTTATGCCATAGAGTTAATATGCAAAATTGTATGCTGGGTGTTTAAAGCGATACGTTTCTCGCTGGGGATTTCAGCCGGGATAGAAGTCCCTACCCGGGAGGATTGTTCACGACACGCGACTGGACGCGTGACAGTTTTGATGGCTAAATTTTCCGGTTTTTTTATTGTAATAAATTTAAATTGGTGTTGCAACCGATACTTATGTTGGGCGTTAGATATTTAGATACAGAAATGGTGATGACATTTAGTATTCAGTATGGTCTAATACTAAACATGAGGGCCATACAGAGATTTAAGGATCGCGCGTTTGTTTATTGCAAAGTAAAGGGCTTCAAAATAAAGTATAATTATTAGTTATACTCATATTTAATGAATGGTCTTCTCCTTAATAAATCCACGAGACAATTAATCCTATTTATGAATTTTTTCGGTTTCAATGATTAGGTACTGGGTAGTCACGGAATTAAAATTAATATAGTTAATACAACTTACTAAATATACTTTTTCTCCATCCAAGGTAAAAGCTGCGCTATATATTTTTCAGTTAGTAATATTTGAATTAGTATAAAAGATCATATAAGTATATGAGATCAACTGCGACGTCCGACAAGCTCTGAAAACGCCAAAAAAAATTAAAGTCTTGTAAATTTCAAATAGTTAACTTTAAAAATATATACATACCTATATTTAAAATACAAAATTTCTGTTTTTGATCAAAACACTAATGTAATGTACATAAAGTTTAGTTAAAAGATCCTGCTGTATAGTTTATAAATACAGTTATCGGCACATAAAAATTTGCGGCATATTGGTACTAAGTAGTTTGCAATATTTTAACATAACACATGCCATAAATACATGATCAATCAGAATAAAGCTCGCAGATATGACGTCATAATCAAGGGGAACGCCGGGCCAAATGGACCGTCGTCTATTAACGATGCACTTTTTATTACGTCTCTCCACTAGAGTGTGTTTTGATTCAATTTCACAGTCAATACCCGCATATGGCACTATATGAGTACAAACTTATAACTTGACAGTAGTATAACGCTACTTTAACCCTAAAGTTGACAGTGTATCTTTAAATGCACACTTTTTTGTCAAATTTTTTCATTTTTTTGTGGTACTATTATTCGCGCTGTATACAAACAGAGACGAACGCACGTTTTTTTTTAATTTCTGCCAAGTTTAGGGTGAACAAATTACGCATTTTTTAAGTTGGTTACCCTGAGGAATGGCGCTGGAGCAGGTAGAGGTATTCTGTATCGTGAAGATACCGGAGAACCATCATAACAAAGTCTGACATTGAAGAAGACACGCTAGCACCATTCGCATACTGACAAAGTGATTTATAGCCCGACAAGTTTATATTAGACCCTAGCCACGTGGCTAATTATATTGTTAAAGAAATATGAGAATTAATGCACATGTATGCATGCATACGTATGCAGCGACACTATTTCAGAGTCAAATACCGGCTTGTCGGGCTATAAAGAAGGTGCAGTGCATCAACTTGGCGGGCAGGTTACCGCACAGTGTCGAGGCTAAATGGAAATCCTTTTAACACTGTTCTTCTCTTTTTATTTCCTTAGCTTGTAGTTATGTACAGTCAGCGTCATATAGTTAGTAGCAGCCAGAGTAGCCAAATATTTCGTAACCCACCCTCATTCTTACAGTAATAAAAACGTGTAACGAAATATTTGGCTACCTTGGCTGCCGACTAATATATGACGCTGACTGTATCAAAATCTTTACGCTAATAAATCATTTTCTTTCTTTTTTAACCATCGACGGAATATAAGCTACAAAGCGGGAAAATGCTGCATCGCGCTACGGCGTTGCACTCGTAGCGTTCCGTGACCCTGAATGGGTTTAGAACCCTATGTAAAAGCGGGATATCAGGATACCATCACAATCACTAATAAGCTAGTCTAGAACAAGGTACAACCACCACGATTTTAACCTGTACACTGTTGTCTTATCCCTTATGACAAGAAAACGACAATAACTAATATGCATATGGTAATATAATTAAACAAAGTTAACTATGCCGTTAAACCGCGGTCGACTCTCTCTTACGGCCGTAGAACACGTATGTAGCGTGGTTTAATCCACGGCTCACCGTCAGCAAAGTTAAGTTTGCGAGTTATGAATTACATTAGGTGAATTGAGCGAGTAATCAGCCGTAAGGCATGGGTATTGTTATGTGATAAAGTTATTCCTCCCGCATATGTTCGATTACGCAAGTGCTAATAATTTTCGCACATGAAAAGCTAATACGGTAAAGTGGCACAATTGAACTCGGCTCGTAACATTGCTTACTTGCAGTTTTCTACTCGTACTCAATGATTGTTTTACAAGGTTGGAAATGGAAAAATCATATTATATTGTTAAAGAAATATGAGAATAAATATAAATACTTGGTAATTAAAGAACGAGAGAGGAACCCACACGAGACATGGCCAAAATTTAAACATTATTAAAAAACCACCAACCCCACTTGAAATAAACTAAATTACATTTTAATACACTAACCTAAATAACACGTCACAGACAATGATATATTCAAAACAAACAGTGTACATCCCGTAACACAACACCCACATTTATCACATGTGCCAGCCCTATGCAGTTAGCTGAGGGCTACTGTGCCAGGGGCGAGCCATAGCGATAAACGTCACCTGCCATTAAATCGAGCGCGCATCATTGACAAAACACAAATTGAATGCGAGGGCACCCCTACACGTAGGGGTGACCCTTTTAAGCGTATTGAATAAAATAAATATTATTTAAGGAATAGTTAAGACTTGATATTAATTCTGGAGCATGCTTTTGTTTTTCGATTGCCGACAACATCGATGTCTTTATGCAGTCCATGTTTATATTTACTTGTATTCCACCAGTGTTTAAGATACTGAACAGATTTTGTCGAATGAGGTAGCAATAGCAATCGAATCGTAATTATGCTCCCAGTGGCTACCTTCTTTATGAAAGAAAAAAAGTTTTTAGTTAGTTTTCCGTAGTTTGGCTACAGTTTTTTTTTACTTTTGATGATTGTTCTATTTCATTTCATACTTTAGTCTTTTCTTTTTTCTCGTGTATGTGTGTGAAGGTATCAAAAAAAACTTAAGTATACAAAATTTTGTTTTGCCAAAACTTACTTGCCCTCTACTTACTTGCAACTCTAATATAAACTCAACTCTTGACGTAAGTAAAAAAAATGCCAGAAGAACCTACCCCAAATAAATAGGAACAATATCCAGGAGAAGGGAAGACACGTGTATCATAATGAACCCGTTGTACATCACACACACAAAATGTTATCTTATATTATACATATGTGGAGTAAAAACCAGAGTCGAGGTCAAACAGGATCACTCCAGTGAATGTAAAATGTCCAGATGCGTGGCAAACGTCGACGATAATAAAAAACAAATATTGACTCCGAATATCAAATAATCATCGAACCCCTGGCATTTTAATGAATTAAAAATGTCCTCGTGGAATTACTGGTTGTAATGTGGGTGCTCACTGTCCGCGGTGACGGGAGCGATGTGCATCGGCTAAATTCAAATAAAAACAGATTATTAAAAAGTATTTACTACCAAGTACTAAAACTAAACTGTTGATATAAAAACATTACGACGCATATTCTCTCTATTATTTTATATCTACGAGTAATACTCGTACATTGTTAGTCGACTACGGACAAGAAGTGTCAGAACCAACTCGTACCGTCAAAATAGGTATTGTTGCACTTTTGCAACGGTAGTTACATTATGAAATATAAATGTGTCAATAAATTAAGTCAATAACTTAATAGCCTGGAGACAAATTTACAGTGTTTCTAAGAAAACATGTTACAATACGTACTTCCAACGTGCCTAGATGATGGTCCATACAAAAAGGGACAACAAGAAAACCGAAGGGGTTAAATTTGGTGATTTAAAATCCATAAATCGCAGTTAAAAAGGTGGCTCAGGTGACAACCATGGTAACTAGCGACAAAAAATAGTTGACCTACTGATATACATGTGATTTTTTATACATTTTATGGTGCAGTACTAGACTAGACTAGTTTATCGCTATATTCTCCGTCCTTTTTGGACGACCGCTTCAGCCTAGTTGGTAGTGACCCTGCCTACGAAGTAAGAGGTCCTGGGTTCGAATCCCGGTAAGGGCATTTATTTGTGTGATGAGCACGAATATTTGTTCCTGAGTCATGGATGTTTTCTATGTATTTAAGTATTTGTTTATCTATATAAGTATGTTTATCGTCGTCTAGTACCCATAGTACAAGCTTTGCTTAGTTTGGGACTAGGTCGATTTGTGTAAGATTGTCCCCTAATATTTATTTATTCATATTTTTTTATTTATGCCTACGTATTTTAGAAATGTTAATTAGGTATTGTGGAACTTATTATTTCTGTATGCGTGACTGACCACTATGCTCCCTATCAGTGGCAGAGCGCCCATACAAGCAGAATCCCACATGGTGGCTTAAAATTTATTTTTAGGCAAGCCTATAACTATACTCTAAACTCTTTCATAAGTTTTTAGCTCCGGCTTGCCCATCATTAATTTCCACGCACCGCGACTGCTCCCTATACATATATCGCTACCGCTACGTCTTATCACACCGCTGCCAGTGAGACTCTACTCAGGGGCGTATCAAAGCCACAGGGTCCCGTTCATTTTACAATTACATCGACTTTTTAATTTCGCAATCGGTGGGCGGAGCCGCCCGGCAACATGCTGTCTAATTACAAAGCGAATGTCGTAGGCAAATGGGAGGTCAATTTGTTAGGGGTCCAATAAATTAATCTAAACCAGTTACCGATGTTTAAGTTATTTTAACCGTTTGGATGCCAAAAACACCTACATGGGCTGCGTTTTGTCGTAACCACGGCGCCAATAACGACTATGGGTGTTATAGCGTACGCTCTCAAAATCACTTTAATGCTTTCAACTAAGATTTATAATCTCATTCCTCAAAGAAAAAGGTGGCGTATAGATGTCGCTTCCGTACGTAAGGTAAGGTAAATTATTTTGCCTGGCAACTTTAATCTAGGAAACCAAATGATAATCTGGAGTGATTTTGATAATTAAATCGTGCGTAATCATAAATTAAATAAACTATATATGAGGTTGCTAAAATCAAAACAAGACTTTTTGGTTATGTCGGTTCAACATGAAACATGCTTGATAGTTTGAGCTTCGAAGCACTCTGTATTATATAATAAATGTAATGTAAACAGCATATAAACACACTCTTTCTTTCTTTTTCTTGCTTTACCCTCACCCATCTTGTGATAGTTGTAACTAGTTTTCATTAAAGTCATGCGAATACTTTTAATCATAGACAATAATGAAGTGACAGCAATTATTCGAACTTTAATTAACGCAAATAAGCGTACCTACCAATTCACTGCGAAATCTCCTTAACGAACCTTTTACGATCTCAAATACCTCCGCCATCAGCATATTTTAGAGTACATAATAGCATTATCGAGTGCCCTAGCCGAGAATCCAAGCTAGTGTTTAATTCGATTGGAGTGGGGTCTCAATGTAGTTCCGCGGCCCTCGAGGAAAAGTGGATTTAATATGCCCTCTTGGCGAATCTCCTGGCTTTTGAACCGCTCGGTTTAAGATTATTTCAGCAGACCGCGGAAACTTTAATCCAAAAGAGACTCAGTACCGGTAGTGGCTTATGTCTTCATCACAACTGGACTATAATCTTCGTCTCTTTTAGTAGTATTTGCCGTGGACGACAGTAACAAAAAAAAACGCCTTATGAACGCTGAATTCACCCCTCTGCATTTCAGCACGAATCACACGCGAAGGTGCTACTTGAGAGGTGAGGCACAGCGGAATGTGATCTAGCTCATATTTCGAGCAGCCCAACTGGGAAAGTACCTTCTAGAATACCGCAGCCACAATAAGAAGTACAGGTACTTGCTCTGTAGGTATGCGGTGTTGTATTCATGGTGGTCAGTAACGTCACCAGAGCTCCCGGGGGTAAGCTGTGTTGAGAGTGAGATGTCAGCATTTTTCCCTAGTTATCAACTCAACGAATCCTCAAAAGAATGAACGGTTTCCTAGCGTCCATAGCCTGACACCACCGTAGCGAAAGTCAACAGTAAGTGCAACAATGCCAGTTCGTTAGTGTAGTCTGAACTCTCCACTATATGACAAACATTGTAATTAAATCTATTTTATTGAACAAGCGAGCGTTTATATCGACACCGTTTTCCGAAAAAAAAACCTTTTTTTAATGAATACAGGCTCGAGAGTTCTACCCCTCACAATTTATCTAGTTCTTAAGTATGGCCCGGTATGATACCTACCTCTATGCAGTATATAACCTAAAGTAGACTCCTGGTTTCAGGCAGTAAAAGGCCGCACAATATCCTGACAGAAAGTCTGCTACATCGTTTGTTCTTTCAGGATGAGAGCCCTAGACGAGATTGCTAGTGTATAATTCCATTTGAAGTGGAGTTGATTGTGAAACGATGGCCCTCGAGGTGAAGTGTCTTTGAATGCTATTGGATTGAGCGATCGCCTATAAATAAATGACTTCGGGGTGTTTTCAAATGCCGAAAAGCACAGTTGACGAACAATTTTCCAGTACCTAACTGAAAGTCTGAAAAGCATAATTTACATATTCTTAGTAGTCGTTTTAAGTAGCTTTTTTAGGTACATTGAGGGGTATTAGTATACGTATACATAAATAAGAACACAAATATCTGTACAGGACTCTATTGACAATGTCATAAAGGCGTGTACAGATATTTGTCCTTTTTATGAACGTGTATTATCCCTGACTGTAATAGCGCCAGTAGGTACATATACCTAGGGCATATTTATTTGTATGAGGATAAAACCAAACCTACACCTACAGTCGACTAATAGGTCTATCTGTTACCGTCAGATTACGAACACCGTCAGTTTGCAATTTTATTCACGATATTATAAACTGTCGAAAAATTATGAACTGTCAAAAATATCCTTGACCTAAATTGTCAAAAATATGCATACATTCATCGAACCTGCTCACAAGATTTCATGAGAATCGGTTGAGAAATGCGAGTAGAAGAGACCAACCGAGAAGCATTTTTGCCCGCGCCGACTTCGTTCGCTTCGCTCAATCGTTCAATGAAGATATCCAGAAAATCGTTAACCTATTCGACCATAACGCTCTATTAAATCAACCCTTCTATCTGGATAGTAATAAATCTCTCTAACTAGCTGATCTCGCCCGCGATCTATCGTGTACTTTAATCAAACTAACGCTATGCGATTAAATCGATAATCACTTGTAATCTACCCGCTATCGATGTCACATGGCCCCAATTCACTCTGTCATAGACCAGCGCCAATAGAAACGACGTTTATGGTTGAGTTTATTTAAATTTGGCCGATTAATAGGGTTCCGTGCCTCAAAAGGTAAAAAAGGAACCCTTATAGGATCACTTTGTTGTCCTTCCGTCCGTCCGTCTGTCAAGACCCTTTTTCTCAGGAACGCATGGAGGTATCAAGCTAAAATGTATACCAAATACTAATACTCAGGTCTCTTGTGTCCCTTGGAGCTGTGAAAAAATCAAACTTCTAAGCCAACGCAATCAAACGATACAGCCGTTTATGCCGCAAATTTTCGAAGCTCACAAGGGAATCAAAACCTACAGGGTAGGTACTTCCCGTGCACTCAGAATCGTGAAGTTTGGTACGAAGCAACGTCTTATACACAGATAAAGGAAAAATTGCAAAAACTGTAAAGTTTTTATATTTATATACCCTCGGTGCGCGAGTCCGACTCGCACTTGGCCGGTTTTGGGCGAAAGAGTTATTTTTAGAATTATCTACTTTGATGCAATTGGGCCAAGTCAAATAATCTCCGGTATACTATCTGCCTTGTGGCTTGTGCATCTCATGCATGTAAATAGCTAATATGCATAAATAACCGAAATATGATGAGCAATTTATAAGAAAAATGGTTTGATAAGATAATATATGATAAACAGTGTGGGTTCGAGAAACCTATCTGATTTGAAACGTGGTCCTGCACGCGTAGCATGGTTGCCAGTTGCCATTTTACCACTTGTCGTTATGGATAAGACATCCATCACTCTCGCACTCGCATACTTGTCAGAACGTGACGAATGTTTTATCCACAGGGATAATGATAAAATGGCACCCATGCTACGCCTTCTGAGTAACAATTAAATATAATTCCCCGGCGAGCCCGTCCAAAGTATGAGAGAAAAAAACACAAATATAATTTTGGTAGTTCTTCCGCGATAATAATGTCTAAAATAAGGTTCATTCTGCTTTGAAAACAAGGATGGAAAAGAGTTTTTTTTTATATAAAGATTCTCCTGAATCCTAGTATCCTTTGAAACTTAAACTACAACGTGTCCGTGTTTTCTATGTTACTGATATCTCAAATGCGACACCATTTTCAAGCATTGAATTCTACACATAACTATTCTATGCCAAAGAAAGGGGCTGAACGCGTCCCATATGGACACAATAGAGTGTCGCTCGCACATGTTCAGACAGTGGAGTGTGTTGTGATAGAACAATTGTTTAGAAAGCATGCACTTGTGTTGAATCAACCCGGCGAAAAGAGTGATTAGGCACCACAGTCCGTGTGCACTATATTAAATTACCTCGACAGTCTGACCGAATTATCCTTGGAATAAACCTAAATGTCACCATCACGTCTGGCCTGTAGACTGCTGAAGAATAAACTGGTCATGTCGTATGAGGTGCTTTATCATCTCAATTATTTATTTATTTATTTAAACTTTATTGCACAAAAGAACAACTTATCGTACAAAAGGCGGAATGAATGCTTGTAAGCATTCTGTACCAGTCAACCTTTGGGCAAAGCAGCCAAATCTTCCTTCTTCTTTTTTCTTAATTTCTCACTAACTGCCCGGTTTGCCCGATTATATTCAGAGAGTTTAGACTTGTAGACACGAAATGGGCCCCATGTGTCGACGACAATTAAGCAAGGATCATAGTGCCAACATGTCACATCAACATCGATTATGAGCATACACAAAACGCGATAAAGCATTAAATGAGCCCCTGTAGCGCCCGTCAGCCAGAACAATACTAGCTACTGACGTCCACTGGCACTGTATTGGGGCTGATTAGCGCCTTTATGCAACTTTTACTTGACTTCAGCAGTATACGAAAAATAATGTACCAATGGGGTTAGAGGGTCACAATGCGGCGGCGTGCAGGCGTCAGGCAGGCAAAGTATAGCATATGCAATAAGTACAGGTAGACCCAGATAAAGATGCATTGAAGTGGAGGGTCCGAGGCAGTTCCACCAAACACGTAATTCAATAAAGTAAATAATTATACACACAAATGAGGCAGTTTTTTTTTCAATGTTCCTTTATTTCTTCAGTATTTGGTATTGTAAATCTAACTGCTACTGAAGTTTTACCTTAATAAAAAAATCATAATGATTTTATTGGTTCATAACCAGCGAAGTTATGTGAAGCACGAAAAATATGGCCGAATTTAAAATACCTTTTTGTGGAGTAGATAATTTAAAAGTGACTCATCAAATTACGACTCTCACTCTGATTGTCGCACACGACTGTACAAGTTTCTGTCAAAAAGATAATTTGTGGTATTGCCGACTGTACTTTTCTGTATACCGTCATTAACGAGTAGTTTGAGTAGATTAAGACGATTCTAACGAGCCCAAACTCAACGGGGTTACGTCTGTTAATCTCTGAATTCCCATACCCGCCTTCTGTCTGCATCATCAGATCAGCTCGATGGTAGGTACCATAATATTGAAATGTCATCCAAACTTATCCAAAATGTCAGCTCAATCGGATGCAAACTTTGACGGACAACTCACTTCATTAGTACTCACGAACAGTGCAAGTTAAATAAAAGCTTGTAAAATGCACAAAACAGCAATGCCACATCCAATCGTCCCAACTTCGCTGTTTATTTTATAAATACACTGCAGGGGCAGTTCTGTTTAGTATTTTTAATTAATCATGATGCTGTACTCCGTGTTGGTTTTACCATTGTTCTAGTGCCAACACCTGTTAGTCGAATTAGAGGGGTGATGCTCCGCACAAAGAAAGTGACGTGTAAAGCTGGTGCTTATTTGATTGAGTTTAAAAATTAATGTGTTGATATGACAACATACTATTGTTATGCGCATTATAAAAAATGGTAGCTTTGTAACTAATTCTATGGCACAATTTGCCATAAATATTTTCACTTTTTGCGACTTGGAGAAATAAAGAAAGAAAGAAAGAAACATTTATTCGAGACAAAAAGAAATAATTAAACAAGAAAGAGTATCAGACATAGAGTTTCGTCACGAAACAGTTCTATCTCAGCATAATGCCGGCATTACTGCCAGCGTTGATCTAATGGAATCGCTGGCGCTAGTGATACGATATACAAACACTTATCTTTATAACCCCCGACGCAAAATGAGGGGTGTTATAAGTTTAACGTATCTGTCTGTGTATCTGTGTATCTATCTGTGGTATCGTAGCTCCCTAACGGATGGACCGATTTGAATGCAGTTTTTTTGTGTCATAGATAATTTTATCCCAAGTGTTTTCAGCCATGTTTCATGAAAATCTGTTCAGCCGTTTTTGAGATATTGGACTTTGAAGTTTTTCAACTTTCCCAAGTTGTAGTTATTTATCGTAATTTTCAAAGGAATGCTGAAACTCAACGGTGTTTTACTAAGAGATTTTTTATACGATAACGATCATTTGATTTGTTTATATTTACCTTACATTTCACCAGGCTTTTTATTTCCAAACTCCATTCGGGCCGGTCTCATCGTACCTACCACGTCTACAATGTACACACGCCCGCCCGCCCTCTAAGTGCGTCGCAAATTTCATTACGCTAACCGAATGACGCAAAGAACTCGTCATAATATTATTATACGCTTCTATTAGATTTTAGATGCTTCGGTCCGTTATTTAGATGTGAAGAAAAATGGAATCCTTCACGAAATATAATCAAATTAATCAAATAACAGTGTAGTATACATACCTAATGCCCATCAAAGTTAAATCAAATTTCAGCATAAAGGTATCGCTGCGGAAACTGTTTCAATCAGTAAACTCGAAAAAAATATATAAGTACGGCATACTGACTTATTTAGAAATATCATATGCGACCATGAATAGTGCAACTCGTGTCAAAATGTCAGAAATAAATATCGCGTGAGACCCGTGTACAAAGCGCGGGAGGCTAAGGTGTTATTTAGATTGTTTTCGAAATAATCGATTCATTTAAGAAATCACAAATGGTGAGAATACTGTATAATAAAGTAGGAGTATTCTCACCTGCAAGTAAACATACTCTGATACATCTACAAATAGAATTCTGTAAGATATTTTGAATGCTTAGTCCTCCCAGATATACAATTACAGTTATGACTAGGAAGTCTAGATCAGATTATATCAATAATTTTCACAAATAAATAGGAAGAATAATATCTGTTCATTTAAAGTGGGTCTCAAGTGCCGGGTGGGGTAGGCAGGAAACGTCACATCCAACTGTGTCAATATTTGCCCGAAGGCGCGGAGAGTATTCGCGAAGGGGGCAGTAGCTATGGTTGTAACGGAGATATCGGAGATGTCAATATGTGGAAGGCAATAAGTCTGCAAGTCTGCATGTATGCTAGAGTAAAATTGTGTGGCACTATTTTTGTACTAAAAACTGTGACTAGATGTAGGTACTATTGAATAAAGAGGCTTTCTACGCGCTGCACAATGTATATTTATTGTTATTATTCTATCCTAGCCATTATATTAGCCAGGAGACAATATGATAGATTTTCCTAGGAAAGTTGTTACGACATGAACTTCTAACATGCTAGTTGGTCAAGAAAACCCCACATTTCTTGTATTGAATCACAATTTTAAAAAGTGGCGCAGTAAACGTAACCATTGGTTACGATAATATTTTTTGTACCAATAACTTATGTGGTAATGAAATAAATATTTGATTGATTGATTGCAACTAGTGACAGAGAAAGGTAGATTGTTTTAAACAAGAGTCGCCCGCACGAACGCCTTTATGTCGGGAATGAAGCTTGTAGCAGAAATGCGAGAGAGACGAATGCTTAATCCCGGCAGAATGCGATCATGCTACTGCAGAAACAGGGGTAAACAGAACGTTCCACATCAGGCCAGGTGAAATTCAATCTTATGTCAATGTCATAAAGACTGACAGAATCTTTTCTCACTAACATAATCATATAACTAACCTGACGAGCATATGAGCCCTCGCCCAATTGGCCGGCGGTGCGGCCTCATAGGTGACTGAATCCAGGGCCACCGACAGCCAGTCTAGCAGGAGACACGCCAGCTCCGCTTCCCGAGGGTCCGAGAGGTCTTTCTCCTGCAAAAATATTACCTGTACAATAAACTGCTAATCTTATAAGTTGAGCTGCTAAGGTACATGCTACTTTCAATCCGGAGGATTTGAGTCACAGCTAGTATAGACTAGGTTTATCAAAGTTATTTACGAGATAGCATTCGATATTAGAAGCTTTTCGGTAAAGGATAACATCGTGAGAGAAACCGGTCAGATTCCAAAAGCTAGTTTTCCGTCTGTGGGAAGGTTAGACGGTAGTCGCTTTCGTAAAACCAGTGCTCATGCCAAATTTGGGGATTAGGTGTCAAAGCCGACCCATGTTCCTTTAGGATACAACCGGGGAACACGGTAGGATGATAGGGCATTCTTTTACTAGTTAGTACGCTCATGAAGGAAGACTTTAATAGTACCTAATCTCTACACGCTGAGGATTCGGGGACGATTTTGAATGTACAGATTTGACGAGCATATACGGAAGATTTAGCAGGCTTTCGGGATTTCTCAGCAAGCAGCATAAGGTTTAGTTTGGGCACGTTAAGGTTACGTCTTCCGCTGGTAGCATCTCCCGGGTCATGAAAGTATTAAAGCTGCATGTGCCGCTTCTATGGTATGAGTTTGGGAAAGGTATAGCTGTCAGTTCATATAAACTTTGACGTATTTATATGAACAGACAAAAAGTCACCTCCAATCCTATTTCAATCGCGGTTTGTGAATACCCAACCGACGCGTGTCACAATTTTGATTTGGCTTTATTTATAATTGATCTACAATACTAAATTAGCTCAAATACCTACATTTTAATAAATGTTGGAAACGTGAAAGTGAAAGTCGATTTGGTAAGCAACCGTTACACATTCCTCCCTAATCTAAATTAAACTTTATTCACAAGGTAACAGAAGCGTTTGTTGGATTGGCGAATGTAAAATATTATATTTAAAAAAGAACAGAGATTGCAATCTCAACAAACCCTCGTAAAATAAATGATTCAGTGGCAATAAAATAAAAATATTCGACAATTCCAAGATGGCGTCGGAGATAACGCTCAATTAACGTCGGCGAGTTATAATAAGCTTTTAATTACGAATAAAGTTATTTTTGCATTTCATTGTAAGATGCAGGAAATATTTTACTTTTAGCAACCAACCTTTTGCTTCTGTTTTAGCAAAAAGCGTGATGTTGATCATATACTCACTTATTCTAACACAGTACTTCAGATGCTTGATACCACTTACATTTTTCTAACAACATTTGTTTGCCGAGACGGATGGATAACACTTAACATATTAGAAAAAAGCGGCCAAGTGCGTGTCGGGCCACGCGCAGAGTAGGGTTCAGTTGTTTCCCGTTTGTCACAGAATGAGGACTTAAAAGTGGCTTTTGGGGTTTTTATAGCTTACCCTCGTAAATAATCGTAAATATGATAATTTTTAAAACACACCAATGTATAGGTTCGTTTCGCCGGTTACGCGACCACCTTCGGTTAGCGACCACCTGAAGGACAAGGTTTTTTCTATTGAAGATAACGAGCCGTGAAAAAGCAACTCTAAAGGTTTAAATTCCAATGACAATGAATATGCACCCGAAATTAAGTTAATTTCTTACCAATTAACTAGTTATGTCTACTTAACTGTGATAGTTTTCCTTTTAAATTCATTATATGTACTACTGCCACGAATTTTTCCAAGTCCCCAGTAGTAGCCATGTAGCCGGCAGGGGGGGGGGGGGGGGGGGACACACACGACTCGAACAAAAATTACTCAAACTCAAATTATTTATTTGTCAAACACAGGTAATTATGTAAAGTTCTTAAATTATAATAGTATCTCTATGTTTCGCCCCATGGCACACAAATAGCTGCAAATTAGCATGCAGCATGCATCACAAGAAAATAATTTACATTTCATGACAAATTAGATTTCCAAATAAATCACAATCCAAAAATAAATATGTCAACATTACTTAGAATTCAATATTAATTAAAAATTCAAAATAAATTAGGTACAATTGAAAACAAATTATTGAATTAAAATGTCAATGTTAAAAGGATTGCGATAAAAATTCATTTATAGAACAGTATGCGCTGGCAGTAAAAAATTGATGCAATTTCATTTTAAACTGTCGCAAATCATTTAAATTCATTATTTCTCTCGGTAAATTGTTATAAATTGTTGACGCCATTCCAAAAATGCTTTTTGACAGTAACGCTGTTTTACATGATATATGGTTTATTTTACATTTTTGGGCGATGACTATTAAATCTAGAAAATTTACCCATATTGTGTCTTACATACAGCGCGCGGCGATATATAAAGAAATTAGGGCTTTAAATCCCATTATCTCGCAAACGCATAATTGAGTTGAAAAATAGTTTTTGAAAACCCATAATATTTTTGAACAAGCTATCCAACGATATCCCACACTATAGGTTTAACAAGAAAAAAAAAACATCGCCACTTTACATGTCGGGGAACGTACCCTAAAAAAAATGTTTTTCAAGATATTATTCTACTGTTTTGTCGGCGTAATTGGTGTATATACCCACGCCGAATTGCAGTTTTATAGTTGTAAGGTTACTGAGCTAAGCCGAAGACGGACAGACAGACAGACGGACGGACATGGCGAAACTATAAGGGTTCCTTGTTGACTACGGAACCCTAAAAATGAAAGCTTTGATTATTCGAGCGATATAAACTTTAACGGTAATATTTACAAATTTATTTATCTTTACTATTTACAAACAAAAGCTATAAAATACTGTTCTGCACGGGTATGACAAGACTCTCAGGACCCGGGAGCAGTGTTGCGGCGATATTGACTATCCGTCTCTTGGTGGAGTGCAATTGAAGATGAAGACCATAGATGACTTATGTAATTGCACAATTATGTACCGTCAAACCTTAGGACTTTGCCGTTCGGATATAGCTTTGCCCACCCCGTCACATTTCACAAAAACCGTAATATCCCAACACTAGCTGAAGATGTACACTTTTTTATAATCTGTGATTGAAAGCCAACTATGAAGCGGACAACACTAGCCGGCTGACCGGTCCGTACCTGTCGTCAGTTGCGCGTGAGCAAGCTTTGAGTACAGACGTGTTTTTTTGCGGGCCAAATAGTACTCGAAAACTTTAGTTGTATCTCGGTAACGGAAACTCGTACAGGTATGTGTTTTTGACTGTGATTATTATATAGTTAAATAACGTCATGGGTGGGAGCTTATCTCTGAATGTTTATTAGTTTTGTAATTATGGCGATGGGCAATGTCATAAGCAGATTTTCGGCTACTGAATATGACTTTGCCCGGCCAAATTGGACCCTTAGGGTTGTCACCCAAAAGTTATTTTAAACAAGTTGGTTTTTACATATGTTCGTATGACAGGTTGATCGTACGGACCGCTTCGACCCGAGTAGGGTCTATCTTAACTGCACGAGTAATTATTAGGTGCTTACCTATGAAATTGTCGTTTGTTATTAATTTTTTAATGATAACTGCGAAAAAAGTGATTCTAAAGCTAATTGACATTTTTTTACGTTTATCTTCTTAATGACAATAATTGTTACAGTACAAGAATTTAAATTGTTTACAGTAACGAGAAAAAACTGTGCTAAACTCATAACTCTACCTATTAACTTTGCGTAGTCGGGTAAAATCAAAACTGACAACCCTAGCACTATGAGATTTTAGTATGGAGAGTGCAGGATTTCTGTTTGTGACTTTGCCCAGTTCAATGTTGTGAGAGCTATTGTGCTTTAGGGAAATATTATCAGATGAAACTAAAATATAACTCTTCTGCATTATAGTCCTTAACTACACTAAGCATAAGTTTGAAAATGCCAGAGCAAGAAACACTTCCACAAAATGGGCAATGACGTAATTTTTTAATTTTTTTGGCCCGGCACTTAGATTGCGATTTTCCCTAATAAAGACGCTTGTTTTTGAACTAGAGTCCGGACGTATGTAAAAAAGGGCCCACAAAATTGTATATGTTACTAATAAGTTTTATAAAATGACACAATAAACTAGTGAAAAATACAAAAATTTCCAAAAAGCGGGCAAAGTTATACGGTTTTACGGTACTTAAAACTATTAAAGTACGTCACAGATTCGGATATATGATTCCGTTGAAATAGCAACTAATGAAGTGCCAAAGGTGATCCTTGTGGAAGCGAGGGAAGTCCTCAAATATTATCGGGCCACATACAGCGACTCGGTTTTTTTCTCTAATAATCAACGCATTTGCTCTCGGAAATCAGTTCATGTGGTAAATTAGAAAATAAATGTGGAAATGTTCACGTGGCTTGGCGGAGTACTAAATTAAAGTCGGTTAAAACTTTGTTTTAAAGTAAATTTATTAGGGTAAACAAAAACCGATTAAAAATTGACGGAACTCCCCCCGTTAATCACCCCGCTTTCAGAAGAAATTAAACAATATCGGCAGAACCGCTACAAAATAAAAAGTATGTTCGAAAGTATGCATTAATTAGTGCATCAATTGATTTTTAAACAGCGCATTATGTCGGTACATGCATTATACATTTCGGTTTCAGGCCGAAACCAGTTCTCAAGTCTAATTACCCTTTTTTACTAATTAAGAGTAAGTGTCTTCGGAAGCGACTGTACATTAACTTGGAATTTACGGTAATTCACTGTATAATACCATAAAATACGTGATGGGTTGATGGTTACCGTCAGTTTCTTAAACATTCATTAAATTAAATAGCACCTTAAAAGTCTTCAGATTTGATCATGTGATAAGCCTTTTCTTAACAAGCAATTCTGCGACATATTATGTTCAATAATACGCGCGACGATCATAAGCAGATGCGACAGCGTCGAGCGTTTGCCGATCAAATGTTTTGTGGCGTAAAATAGAGCCCAATTAGTACAAATTACTAGAATTATTGAATCTAAGAAATAAATGAAATAAGATTGTTATCAAATATTCATAAGAGATATATGTGTTTACGTCAATTCCCATCGAACCTTTTTTTAAACGAGGAGAAATAATGCGAGAGAGAGAAACCCTTGGAAACATTATGAATCTCATATACCTACAAACCGCGTGCTCTCAAAATGATTTATAATAAAAATGTTTATAACGTGAGCATAGTAATATACAACGTGTTTTTTTAATTGTCTTAGAGCCGAAGCCCACTGAAAGTATCCAAAATGTACTGATCATTCGTGAAAAACAATTTTTTTTAGTTAAGTTTTTAGTAATAAAAGGTAGTTAAGTTTGAAAAATTCTCTATGGCGCACGGAGCGAAGTTCATTCACCCGGTTAGAGTTCGTACCTATCTACATAAGATGGCGGCTAGCGGACACTGCGGTCACTCAGCTGTATGATCAAAATTAATATTAATACAAAAAAACTATACTTTATGCATTTAAAAAAAATCTTTAAAAAAAACTTTTTTTAAGTTCTTTGTAATGTATACATTAACTGGGCTTCGGCTCTAAGGCGGTTAAAAAAACACCGTGTATAATGAACTACCTGAGGACATAAAATTGTTAAGACAAAATAGCTTTAAGAACAAATTGACAACCTGTCTTCTGGACAAATGCTTTTATAGTCTGATTTTCTTTTTTGATGTTGTTTGAAATGTGGATTGATACGATGTTATTTATAAATTATTTTAATTTTCTCTCCACTTCTCCTCATTATTCTAAGTGTCATTTGTTATTTCATTATTATTTGACATTGTTTGCATTTGATGTTATTATAATTTTGACTTCTTAATGCTATTTTTTAATGACTATTATTCTGGAATTTAACGCTCCTCAAAAAATGTTTTGCACGCCTGCACGCAGGCTGAATTCACTGGCCTATAATGTTGTAATTTTAAGAACTATGTAACTGCATTCCGTGCAAAATAAAAATCTTTGAATCTATCATCAACCCATCGAGCTTAAACTCTATTTTAAGTTCTTTGTAATGTATACATTAACTGGGCTTCGGCTCTAAGGCGGTTAAAAAAACACCGTGTATAATGAACTACCTGAGGACATAAAATTGTTAAGACAAAATAGCTTTAAGAACAAATTGACAACCTGTCTTCTGGACAAATGGTTTTATAGTCTGATTTTCTTTTTTGATGTTGTTTGAAATGTGGATTGATATGATGTTATTTATAAATTATTTTAATTTTTTCTCCACTTCTCATTATTCTAAGTGTCATTTGTTATTTCATTATTATTTGACATTGTTTGCATTTGATGTTATTATAATTTTGACTTCTTAATGCTATTTTTTAATGACTATTATTCTGGAATTTAACGCTCCTCAAAAAATGTTTTGCACGCCTGCACGCAGGCTGAATTCACTGGCCTATAATGTTGTAATTTTAAGAACTATGTAACTGCATTCCGTGCAAAATAAAAATCTTTGAATCTATCATCAACCCATCGAGCTTAAACTCTATAGAATACCATTAATGTTAAAAAATGGCCTATGGTCCTGGTTATCGGACTTACATAAGTGGGTAAAATTTACAATTGGGCCTCCTGGAATGTGAATTTTTCCAATGCCAGTAGGTGCACTGCTCGAATTTATAGGCTGCGTATCCACCAGCACGGTTATCACAAGACGACGCGCGAGCTGTGTCGCGGCGAGACGACTATCCGTCTCTTTCTAAGTAGCACACTTAGAAAGAGACGGATTGGTATATAAATCAATCACGCCGACCAAACAATACATTATTTTTGTCATTTTTTTTTCTCGTTATACCCATAGTGTAGGGATCGCTGGATAGCTTGTTCAAAAATATAATGGGTTTCTTAAAGCCAATTTAGTGATTCGTTTGCCAGATATTGGGCTTTAAAGCCCTAATTTTCGTTGTATGTGTCAACTCATGCAACTACGGAACCCTACACTGCGCGTGGATTTGTAAAAAACCATTTTCTACAAAATCGGAATCCACCAATAAATGTAACGAAAGAAACAAAGTTTCGCATATCAATATATACAATAAGTAAATAAAATAAAAATAATATTATAACTTGTAAGTAGGTATTTAAACATCACAAAAACAAAGAGAAATTTGTAAATACGTTCACAGACCCTTTCAAAGGGCCCAGAGGTCGTAAACCTAAACCCAATCAAGTCCATAAGGAGATTGCGGAACTTTGCAAAGGTTGACGGCGTCTGATTGGGCGGACATCAAAACTAATCGGCCAGAAAATGTTTGATACCCCTTTCACTATGATAGAAAAAGTTAGGCAGGGAATATGGAAATAACAATAAAGTATGGTTTTATAGCCGAACCAAAAGCTTATCCTTGTTTTGGGGTGAGGCACACCTACTGCTTACAAGCTTTTATTTTACTTGTACTGTTCGTATGTACTTACTTAAGTATGTGAGCGTTACATACGACGAATTTTCATTTATTTATTTATTAGGTACACTTTACAGACATGTTCAACGTGCGGCCACCGGCCATGCGTAAAGCGAAAAGTTAACCCATTTTAACCCATAAGTGCATAGTGTTCCCAAATGTCTACAAAGCATTAGACAACTCACAGATTTAAAAAAAAGGCTAACCTTCTTGAACGGACCTTTATACCAAACGTCATACTTGACTTGGTGTAGTGTAAAATAAAAGATCATTGGTTAAGGCCGTGCCGCACGTACTCTCTCGATTTTTCTCGCACTATCCGTATCTCCCCTATTAGAACACTAAAAAAGAGGGGTATAGCGCGAGAAAAATCGAGAGAGATTGCGCGCCGTCTTGTGATAGCCGTGCAGAGTTCTACTCGTATGGTCCCGCCGGAAGACCATCGCTAGCTGTTGAGAAATGGTCCCGACTCAGCGTACTGCTACGCTGAGGCGGGACCATTTCGTAACAAACAAATAGTTGTAAGTCGTTAAATAGTATTATATGTAATGTATGTGATAGACATGTTTCTTTTTTTCATAGTATGTTGCGAATAAATAATTTTCATTTCAGATACATTGCTTCTTTATGAATAGTTTATAGACTAGCATGAAATCCAAGGCAAGTGCACGCAGCATGATCAACAACGCAACAACAACGCTACAACGCGATACAGTATCGATACAGCCTGCATGAAGCAGCCCGTGAGCTGTATCGCACCGCCTCTCTCTAATTAGAACGCTTAGAAAGTGACGGGCAGTATATCGCCGCGACAGTGATAGCCGTACGGCACGGGTATGACAGGACAGCCCGCGAGCTCTCTCGATTTTTCGCGCTCTATCCGTCTCTCTCTTATTAGAACGAGACGAACTTAGAAAGAGACGTATAGTGCGAGAAAAATTGAGAGAGCTCGCGCGCCGTTTTGTGATAGCCGGGGCAGTTATTTGCTACGCGCTAACGTGGCTCACCCCGTCACCCGTCACGAAACTAGACCTCTAACTTCGCATTTATTTATTTATTTATTAAGGAGATAAAACAGAAACTGTCACAGAAATACAGCATATTGGTGTGTAAACAAGTAATTACATATAGACGTTTCCTTAAACATATCCCACTGTGAACACAAAAGTTATTAACGCGATTCAATACTCGCTAAACAATAATAAGAAAAACTTATATAATACCCACTATGCGGCGGATCAATTATGCGGTATTAGTCAAGAATATTATATTATTCGAGTTGACTCGATGTACATTTATATAAACTATAAGTAAGTGTAAGAACACTCAGGACAGCCATGCATAATTAACGCGCTTTCCAGTACAGATAAATAAACAAACTACAGCTAGAACTTAACGCTTATCACTATAAATTTTGTTTAAAGTGGTTTTAAACTGTGAACGGGAGCAAGAGAATATGTCCACATCATTGAGAACCGTATTGTGGCGGTAACACATTCTATAAACTGGTGCGCGTTTACCGGCATTGGTCTTTGTTTTAGGAAGGCTAAAAAGGTCTTTAGATCGTGTACTTCGCACTGGTGCTCGGAACCGAATGCTCGACAGTAATTGTGGGCATATGACATCACCTGTGCAGATGTTGCGCAACATGACAACATCTGCAATAGAACGTCTATCCTGGAGAGCGTCTGCATGGTTACTATGCATCGCGGTGTCATGATATATTTGTGGGTGAGCATTGAGGTGAGCTTAAAACAAGTTACAGAATAGGGTGGCAGGTGAATTTAACCTTTTCACCGCCAGATGGTAAAGCATTTTGCCGTGCCACCTCACGCCACAAGGGTAAAAAAATATGGGTTAAAGATATAATGCCAACATGAAATTGGGAACTTTTAGAGTAGGTTTTCATAAATAAAAAAAAATATAAAAAATGTCGGCAAATGCCGTCTTTGGCGTCGGTGTCACGAATCGTCGATGACGTGATTTCACGTGTTTGGCGGTGAAAAGGTTAACAGGTGATCGGCTAGTGTCGCGTGTTCGTGAAACGCGCTTTTGTATCGCTGGACAAAGTTGCCGCGCGTAACCGCTCGGTAAGGTGTCCTTCAAAATTCACAAACCATTCTTCAGCCACATGCTATTCGATTGAGCTGAAAGGCCTACTTCTGTTCATTCGGTGACAACTCAAAATAAAGGCAACACCGTAGTATGTCTTCATTCCGAAGCATATAGCTAGTTAAAACAGTTTTGCAGGAAAATGTAATAGATTAAGTTTTGTATCCCATTGTTTAGTAATAATAAAATAAAATTAAAATAAAATAATTGCTATACGAAAAATCAAAACGGAGATAGTAGTGTTGGTTTAATTAACCCCCAACGCAAAAAGAGGGGTGTTATAAGTTTAACGTGTCTGTCTGTGTATCTGTGTATCTGTCTGTGGTATCGTATCTAACGGATGGACCAATTTGAATGCGGTTTTTTTGTGTCATAGATAATTTTATCTAGAGTGTTCTTAGCCATGTTTCATGAAAATCTGTTCAGCCGTTTTTGAGATATTGGACTTCAAAATTAAAATTTCGGATGTTTTTCAACTTTTCTAAGTTGCAGTTATTTAAATACGCGTGAGTCTCAAAGTCAATCGATTGTCATGATTGACCTTTCATATCAATAAGTAACACAAAGTGCTTCTTTCCCGTAGTACAAATAGAATAATATAAGCAATCTCTAGCAAAATAACACTAAGTAAATGAGAAAAAGAAAAAACCTTTACGCTCATTAGATTAAACATAGTGTTTTTTTTAAATCCCTGTAACTTTTAGGAAACATTACTTATGTTGGATAAAAATAACTATGTTGATATGTATAGTAAACGTCAAAGGTATGTTTAAAAAAATTGCCTTATTCTTATTACAATGGAATGATGTACAGTCAACTGCAAAATGTATCGATTTAATCCTCTCGTAAATATGCAACGAAACCTTAATCCGCTGACATAAGAGTGATGGGACATATTTAGTAAGTTGTATGCACCCATATTTTTACACTTGACTGTACAAAATAAAATAACACTTATCCTTGACGTCAACTTACATTACACAATTATTTTTAACCTGATAAGGAAGTTACAAGTATAACATGTGCACTTGTAAGTATACTTACTACACATTTAAATGTTTATATTAAGCTGACAGCTTTTGCATGTAACGGATTCAGGTTAACTGTTAATCGAACGGATTAATTAATTAATAAAGGCGAAAGAAAGTACCAACAAACAGAACATACAAAAAAAACAACATTATAAACATTAAAAAACAACATTATAAACATTAAAAAACAACATTATAAACATAAAAAAAAAATTGACGATCATAATATAAGGTTCCTTAACTCGTTATCGCATTGCGCCGGGCGACAACTGCGCTTAGTAACTTAACTAACTTGCATGCCGGTTGTCAACTAATCCGAATTTTTGTTTATTATGTTATTACTCTTAAAATGCACTGTACGTTTAACTCTAAAATTCTATCACTATAGTATGTATGTTTTCATTTAAGTGAATTTATAATTTTAACATATCTTGGTTCCCTGGCAGAGAGGGCGGTGCCTCCTATGGGATGCAACTTGTGTTAGCACTTTTGCAGCGTCCCATCTAAAGCACACAATTAAGTCAGCTGGTTCGGCGGCCGAAAATGCCGCCAAGCTCAAACACGCAAAGTACTCTGCCTTGGAACCGACTTATGATTTCGTTCCGGTTGCTGTGGAGACAGCTGGGCCCTGGGGCAGTGAGGCTCTCGGGCTGTGCAAGGAGTTAGGCAGACGATTAAGGGACAGGGGCCTTGACCCCCGCTCTGGGTCATGGCTCGTCCAACAGGTCTCCATTGCTGTTCAGCGAGGCAATGCCGCTAGCATTTTGGGGACCTTTGGTTCGGGCTTGACGCAGAGCGGGATGTACTCGTAGTATTACTTTTATTTATTTTTACGTATTTTAATTTTATCATTCTTTACACCATTGTATTCCGACTTGATTTGTAATTCATATTATGATAATGTCCATATTGTTATTTTAAACTAATTAAAGATACTTTTATTACATATCTTTATATATTATGTTATCATGTAAGTGAATTTGTAATTCTTATGAGAATAAAAGTTTCTGTAACCGTAATATAAAGTCGTTTAAATTGACCTAGGATAATATAAGGTAAACGTCCGCGTGCTCGAGGCTGTACTAGTCTATGGCATGGGCACTCTATGTCAAAGTGACATGGCTTAAATTCAAAAGAAGAAAATTCCTCTTATTTCGAATTTAACCCAGTACCTTTCTCTGACTTACGAGTGCCCATGCCATATACTAGTAGAGCCTCGAGCACTTGGACGTTTACCTTATATTATATTTTTGTATGATTCAAATACAAAAATCTAACTAACTATGTTGGCCCAGTGATCCAAAAAGGGTCTTGGCCTCAGAAACTAGAGCACGCCACTTATCCCAATCACTTCCTACCAGCTTCCAGCTTGAAGATGGCGCAGATCCGCCCGCACGCTATCCCCCAGCGATACCAGCACGGCTATCACAAGACGGACGCGTCATACTCTCGATTTTTCTCGCACTATCCGTCTCTCTCTTATTAGAACACTTAGAACAAGAGGTATAGTGCGAGAAAAATCGAGAGTATGTCGCATGATAAACGTGCAGGACCGTCGGCCCAAGTACGCTCTCTTGACTGCCCGATCCCTTCCCATTCACAGTATATGACTGAACCGAAATAAAGAAATCTAATCTAATTTACTCATATACAGTGTGTATATTTAATAGTACCTCAAATTGTAACCAGAGGTACAAGTTAGGGCCATGAACCGATATTGCAAGAAAAAATTAAGTTAGTCTTAACTACCAAAGCGTAATTAATTTCTGAAAATTTACGAGCGGCATTGTATTGCGTACACTGTGACATGATGACACATGGAAGAATCGGGTGACATGTAACAATTTATTGTGACGTCACGTCAGTAAGACAAAGTAGTAATTCATTGCGTGCTGAATTATTCTATATGGAAAAAATAAAGATGGTGTTCAAGAAAAAAACATTGCAATATCGGTTCTTAGCATTAACACCAACCTCTGGTTACAATTTGAGGTAATATTAAATATACACGCTGTATACTATGAAATTCTATGATATTTTTTCTGTGTATGTACGCAATAGGCTGAAATCACCGGAATGAAACACATGGTGTATTCCCGTAGCCTATATAATTACTGACGCAAACGAAAGTAAAGTTGTTATCGAACATATCGTTCTGACGCGTTGTTCTGAGCACTATCAGATATTTGTGAGTTCCATTTGAAACCCCGACGGAAAGAGAGGGGTGTTATAATTTTAACGTGCCTGTCTGTGTATCTGTCTGTGCTATCGCAGCTCCCAAACGGGTGGACCATTTGAATGCGGTTTTTTTGTCATAGAAAATTTTATCCCGAGTGTTCTTAGCCATGTTTCATAAAAATCTGTTCAGCCGTTTTTGAGATATTGGACTTTGAAAAGAAAATGTCGGGGATTTTTCAACTTTTCTAAGTTGTCAAGTATCATTCGGTTGTAGATACTTGAGGATCAAATAAATCAGCTGAACAAATGCCTCGAATATTAAACATTCGGAACATGGCACGCCACCTATTGGATAAAGTTGACATTACAAATCAAACCACATGATAGAGGTGGCGCTAACTCTCGAGTAAAGCAACAACCTGTGTAGTAACTGTTGTAGCCACTAGATGGCGCTATTTAGAATAGTTAGCTAAATAATAATAATAAATACCGTTATCACGGTACCATTTTCTTCGTGCGACTATAGTGGTTTATGCGACTGATCCATAATGAGAGGCCTTAAAATACGAGTGTGGTTTTATGAAACTAGCGTCAGAGAGCAAAAAGCCAATAATAAAATGATTAAATGACAACAGCAATGGCGGCAATTCGATCATCCGTCATAACGAAAAGTTTTTTTTTTTTAATCATAGACAAACGAATGAAATCCCTATACTCATATCACTCGAGATCAAATGTCGTGCGATTTGTATTAAAGAACGTACTGACTGAATGGCCGTTTCGTATCGATAACTGTTTTAATATCTATGGATACTAGAATAGACCCACTTGAGTTTTGACAGCTGTTCCAAATTTAAACTCAGAACGTTACAAAAATCTGTACTGTAATAACATTACACTACAGATTTTACCTACTACCACAGACAAGAAAGTTCTCATAGTAAAATTGGTAGCGTTGATAGAGGAAATTATTACATACTGAGATAGAGTCATCAGCTTCCTCCGTGTACTAGGCTACTAGCGCCATCTATTGACCAATGCTCGAGTAAACAAATCTAATCTGTGCTTTATGTCCTAAGGTTGGTTAAAATTATTGTCATAATTCATGATATTTCCAAAAACGGCTTATTGTGTTTTTATTTATAAATAAAATAAGAACTTAAAATCAGATCTCATGTTAATAATACTAATTCATATTTTAGAAATAGCTCCATCTGTCGAGATACGTTCACACTAAAACATGCGAGTTTTAATGTATGGGATCTGTTAAGTACTGAAGGAAAGGACCCTGGTAACGTTTAAGGTTAGGGATGTCACGAATGTCAGATTGATCACATTCGCGAATGCGAACCTTTAGTATGCGAATGTTAAGGAAAAGGACAAAAAAAAACTCAACTTCACAAAAACTAAAACAACATAATAAGTCAAACTAATCAAGCAATCACCAACTACCAGAGGAGTACAACACACGCCACGCCAACACGGTTAATGTTAACTAACCATCCTGTATTTATATACAACCTTATTACAATACACATAAAGCATATGCACGGATGGTCAGTTAGCTGTGTTGTCGATAGTACAAATGCGTCCTGTTGGTCAAAATTAATCACGTGATACCATGTCACGCAACATGCACTCGCATTCGCAAAACATTCGCATCGTTTAATGCGAACTATTCCAGTGGCGTGCCTAGGGTTTCGGAATAGGGCAAGCCGAGACATATGTTTTTGTAGTTTTTACGGTTATTGTGAATAAATCCATCTTCTTGCCTCATTATTGATCAATCTTCAGTTGCACTTGCTAGCGAGGACGAACTCACCAAAACACACTAAAGACATGCTACTATACTAGATATAATTTTACAGACACATTAAACTGTCTTTTATGCGATTTACGGATTTACTACTCTGAGAAATACACAAATCAGGCGGCAAAACCTGGCGAAAAAATTAGTTGTTTCTTCTGAGCAAAGTTTAAAGAGTTTACCTTTCCCTCGCCAAGCAAAACTTGCACACACTTTAAATTATCATAATCACAAGGAACTACTTCCTCCATTGTAAATCAGATTAAATAGCAACACAGCAAACAAAATACTTAATGACCGCACTGACAACAAAAGTAATTAAAATTGAAACTTGAAACTACAAGTCGGCCGTCATCACACTCATCACGGCGCACGCACGAATTTCGCATTTTACTAGACTTGTGTACAAGTTCATACGCATGCAGGGCTTAAAATCTCGTACTATTTGCTATATGAACCTATAAACACTTATGTCTCATTATTAGGCAGTCTTCATGGGTAAGAAAGAGACATAGATAGCTAGAATAGAAGCCCGCTTGCAAGTCAACGCGTGCGTCTGAGATGACTAGCCGTGTGCCTGTCTCAAGCGATTTCGGCTCGTCGCCACAGCGATAGTGCTGCCAGCCAGCCGCGCCGCGGCAGTGCGCGGTCGAATTTTGTACCACGATTTAGGTAATAAATTTGGAAAATGCAATGAGAGCGCGAAACAGTGCGAATGGAAATAGTTCGTGCTCTCATTACCTTTGATTTTTGATCGATAATGAGTTTTGAAAGGCAAGCCCGGCTTTTGGGCTTGTATGGCAGTGCCGCCACTGAACCATTCGCATATGCGAGTGCGAATATTCGTGTAAATTAGCTTAAAGTAAACTTATAAAGTAAAATTATTATAAAAATAAAACAAAGAAATCCGAATCTAAATCTACGTCATCCCAATTAAAGATGCTGAACAGATTTCGACGCATGCAGTATTATTCAATCCTAAAACATGCTCTGAGTGTCATAGGCTGCCTTATGTATAAAACATATTGTTTTGTTTAGTTTTCCATAGTTGGGATACAGTATTGTGATCTTTTGTCAAAGGTTTCCTACAAACATCCATTCATTATTATTCAATGCTAAGCGAGAGTTGTCTCGCTTTAAACCGAGGACCTAGAAAAGTTCTCTGCTCTGGTCCGATATTAAGCTCGTGCTAAATAAAGAACACATTTTTGGAAAAGTTTAATGCTAACAGACTGACAACATGCACTAAGCTACGGTAGCCTAGTGGTTCAGGCATGCGGCTGTCAAGCGGCGGTCGTGGGTTCGAATCCCGGCTCGTACCAATGAGTTTTTGGGAACTTATGTACCGTGTACGGAATATTTACTGTTAGCTTTTCGCGTAAGGAAAACATCGTCAGGAAACCGGTCTAATCCCAAGGTCTAGTTTTCCCATTGGGTTGGAAGGTCAGATGGCAGTCGCTTTCATAAAACTAGTGCCTATGCCAAATCTTGGGGTTAGGTGTCAAAGCGTACCCCGGGATCCGTTAGGGCACAACCGGGAATAACGCTAGGAGGATCATCAGACAGACAAAATGCGCTTACCATCTGGTTAGCCAGAAGCTTGACCACGTAGACGCTCGCGTTGGAGCCGAGCAGATCCCGCGCGCCCTCGGGGTCAGTCGCCAAGCCGCGCGAGGATATATTCACCGCAGTACATAGGGATCTGCGCCAAGAGACAGTCATCATTACTCTGATATTAGATCATTTTTTCTACTTGAGCACTTCTATCCGTCAATAAAATGACTGACTGACAGAAAAATCTAAATCCACTTCATTTGAGTTGGGCTCATAAGATGACTAGCAGTCATCTTATGAATATAAGAATAATAAGAATAAGAATAAGAAAATTTTATTCACTCAAAAAACCCTTGTTTTTTGTTGGCAGAGGGACTCCCTTACAAACAATAGATGGGTAGGTTTAGCTATTGAGTAGAGTATTTTAATTTTATTAAGTTTATTAAGGCATTAAGTATGAATGTGGAGGGATGTAAGAGAAGAGGTAGGCCAAGGAAAAGGTGGATGGACTGCGTGAGAGACGATATGAACAGGAAAGATGTGTGTGATGAGTTGACGGGCGACAGAGAGGTATGGAAGAAAAAAACATGCTGCGCCGACCCCAAGTAAATGGGATAAGGACAAGCGAATGATGATTTTAATTTTATAATTTTGTTTTCTAGTGGTAGGTACAGCTCACGTGATCACTTTACTTAAGACTACATTTCCAGTTTAGATTTTGTTTTTTCTAAGAAAAACTCCTTCACTCTAACCTTAAACATTCTAAATGTGTTACATTCTCTTATGTCATACGGTATATCATTATATATTTTGGGGACCAAGTACTTCCTACTTCTCTTCCCATAATAATTATTACCACACGCCGGCACCTCCAGCATTTTTTTACTACTTTTTCTTGTTAATTTTGTGTGATTGATATTGATTTTAAATTCGTTTTTATTGAACTGCTCTAAAGCCAGCATCAGCAATACCCCCTCATGAACCGGCAGCATACGGCATTCCACGAATAATTCCTCATAATTACTTTTTTACAGCGTGTTTTAGTTTTCTTGTCCACTAATAGCTTCATAAAGCGTATCTGTAGTAATTTAACTTAAGATAACTTACTTTAAGATAACTGTGTACAGAACTTAAATGAATTTTGACCAATCACGAGGCTCGATTTCCAGAAGACATTACATACTTACATACAATCACGCCTTTATTCCCAAAAGAGGTAGGCAGAGCACATGATTAGACGCTTTTAGCATAAATGTGGGTATAAAATATCGACAAAATGTGATATTGCAGTGATAGGTTGCTAGCTCATCGCCCACAACACACTTCAACCCTGGTCAAGGGATGGACACGACTAAGGAGTCGACTTTTACGACATCCACGGGAAGAAAGGGGGTGGTGAAATTCTAACCCGACACCACATGGGGGCCAGAAGACATTAACGCGCAAAAATAAAAGAAAAGCGGTTGGCTGCACATCGTTTCAGCAGGGCGATTTTCAATAGATACCAAGTTTGTTTAATAAATTATTATTTCCGTTAACTCGTAGAAAAAGTATTGTATGCAATAGTTATATAACTAGCTTTTTAACTCTCATACCTCAATTAAACGTGGCACTCAACTGAAAAGCATACATTATATATTATAACGATTGCATAAACTACTATAGTATATGATTTTAACGATTTGCAAAAATTTAAGGAAATATGATTGTGCAACTAACAACAAATACTCTGTATTGCACATCTCAACAGTAATACAACACAGAACAGAACACGCGAATATAAGAGCAGGGGCAAACTATAGGCGGTTTTATCGCTATAGAGCGATCTTTTCCAGACAACCTTTATTAATTAATTTATGTTTACATTTATTAATTGACGTTAGCATATTTGAGTAAGGACCAAATTCTTGGCCAACTTAACTCACTCAATTAAATTTTCTATGAAAGTTTTCCGTTGTGACGCGAAAATTAACCATACAATTCTATGGTTATTTTCTGTGTCTCAACGGAACTTTTTTAACTTCTTCAGTTTGTATGACTAACTATCGACTAACCAGGCTAACTACTGGCCAAGAATTTGGTGCGTACCCATTTTTTGTAACATGAACCTCGTCAACGATATAATCACATTATATTTTAACCCTGCCTTGTAGAGACATTGTGTTTAGATACTCTTTGCAACTTCTTTAGGGTTCCGTAGTCAACAAGGAACCCTTATAGTTTCGCCATGTCCGTCTGTCCGTCTGTCTTCTGATCGGCCATTTCGAAGTGTGCAGTCAGTTTGAAGCAACTTATACTGGCTACGACCGTTGAGGCTAAGAGGAGAGATACTGACTTGATTGTAATTTGATTCGCCAGGTCTTCTCTCTCCGTGGCCAGGGCCAGGAGGTTCTCCACTGTCTTGAGTCCGTGGAACTTCTTGAACAGGGCCTTGTCAGCGGCGTGCTGTGGAGAAGTATATACATTAATCAAATATAAGCTTTCGTGAGACATAATTACACGGTTCAACTCGCGTATTAAATATCACTACGGGCGATTTTTAACCGTGGTGGTGGCTGGATGTTGCCGCCAGCATGGAAAGCTATTATTCCTGACTGGAAGTGGACAGTGTGTTGTGACAATCCCGTGGACACAGTGAGTTCAGTGTGCGTATCTTTTCTCGGAGGAGACAATCTCCTGCTGCAGCCTCATACAACTCCAGCGCAAGACTGTCCCCCTCCCCCGCCCTGTCGGCCTGGTGTGTGTGCGGCGCGGACCGCGCGGCGGTCGGAGCGGGCGCGGGCAGTGATTCAAGCGAAACCGCCGCGGAAACACTCATCCTTAAGGACTCCCGAAGGGTTCGAACCATGTCGCACGTAGTGACATTTAATACGTGAGTTGTACCGTGTAATTATTTGCATTATTTCAAGTATGTACATTCCTATTGAATTACAATAATATAGAAAATGCTAAAGTTAATCTGCCTGCCTGCCTGGTACGGTATTGGAGGTAGTTTGAGTCCCGGGGAAGGGCATGGATCCCGATAATCATCCCCGATGGGAGTGAAAGTTTGAATGGAGCTACGATCGCGGACGTAGTCACGGGCAGAAGCTAGTATACTATATAATGCTAATTAATACTAATACTAATCCATACTAATATTATTCCTCCTAACCTACCCTAACCTCTCGAAACCGATTTAGAGGGAATTTTGTATGGACATAGAGAACCCGCCCGGGAAGGACATAGGGTAGTTTTTATTTCGAAATCATCCCTTACACATGCAGACAAAGTCGCGGGCGAAAGTTAGTGACGCGTCCTCAGTCAGTCTCTAATCATTACTATTAACACGTTGGCAGCCAAGAACCCGCCTAGCGGACACTCGTAATGTTTGTTCAGACGCCGGCTGGACCCGCTAGGCGGGCAGTAGTATGAACTTACACGCCTAGCGAATTCTGTCGGTTCCTGGTGAATGTTTCAATTTTTAGTCCGGTTGTGAAAGTGTTAATAGCACTGTAACTTTATTTACCTTATCAGATTTCTCCAACATTCTGTGTAGTTCATTCAACAATCTCTCCAAGGGCAGTGCGTCCAGCGACACTTTATTCCTCCTCTCGCTCCGATCACTGGCCTTGCTCTTATCACTGAGCGAGCTGCAAATACTCTCAGTCTTCTTCAGTTTGGCTTTATCATCTTTCTTTTTCTTTTTATTCTTTTTAGTTTCTTTAAATTCTACTACATCTGTATTAATACAGTTGTTATTACTCTCTGAAGCGTCCTGTTTATCAGAATTATTTTTCTTCTTAGATTTCTTCTTTTCGACTATGTCTTTTTTAGCCGCTACGTCGCCATTAATTACTATATCCGCGTTTTCTTTTGTTTTCTGCTCAATGGACACATCTCCGTTGAGTTTGGCACCCGATTTAATTTTTGCTGGTTTCACGTCACCGTTTTCTTTCGTGATTGCCTCTGTTTCTGTATTCTGTTCATCGTTTTCCCCGTTTTGGGCGGATTTCTGCTCAGTAACTAGGGGATGCAGGATGTTATTGAGTTGTTGGACGACTCTGAACATTTTGTTCATCGTGGGGAATAAGACGAACGCGTCCAAGGCAATACGGTCATCGATGTCCGTTGGTTGGTTAGCACTGCAAACAATAAAAGAAAACATTTTTTATACTCGTCAACCTTAATGTTTGAATTAAGACTTCGTACACCAAACTTAAATCACATACTTTTTACTATGGAGCTCCCAAGTTGGTTGCACTTTGTTTTCAATAGATACCCAGTTTGTTTAATCAGTTCAGTTGACTCGTAGAAAAAGTATCGTATACAATAGTAATATAATTAGCTTTTTAAGTCTCGTACCTTAATTACGTGGTACTCGACTGAAATATTAGTACATTACTACAGAGGCCGGGAAGTAAAGGGTTGTCGGCCGAGTACATAAAGACGGCCGAGCGTAGCGAGGCTGGATAGTTATGAGGCTGGAAACCCTTTTCACGCCGAGGTATGTATAGTGCTTTTCTCAAACATGAAATGAAATAAATAATAAAAACTCCAAGAAATCAAACTTTAATTTTCATGGCTAAACGTGATGCTGAGCCACAAATTGCGGAATGGAAATTAAAAAACACCATCTTGCAGGCCTCCACTTTTGTATGAAATGCCATTCATTACGGATCTCTCGTCTCGCTGCGCCCGAAACGTGACACTTCGAAGCCCATCATGAAGGACACAACGTCAATATTTCACTGCATGTTCGAGAAAACATTATTGTAACCAAGAAGAAATTTTGTCGACTCACTGAACACTTGACACTTACGTGGACAGCAGTTTCTGTTTGACCTTCCTCGCTTTCTTCCTCAGCGCTTTAACTTTGTCGCGGTCCTTTCTATCTTGTTCCACGCGCACCGCTTCATCGAGATCGTTGTCCTGGCTTTCTGAGGTTGTCTGAAACATGTTCAAACAAGTAAAATTGATATATTGCTTTAAGAAACAAAATCTTGCCTATAATCAGGCATGTGCTTTTGCCACTTCGGCTAAAGTCAGCTCCCGGCGCTTTGGAGACGTCATCATCTATACTCTATACTCATATTTTAAATAGAAATGCCCGTGAGGTTTTTAGCTTTGTAAGTTAATATGTCAGGGATAATCTAGGGAACCACTCAACTGATTTCAAAAACTCTTTTACTTATTTATAGACTGGACTTTCTGGATGCTATATTCATCTCGTGGGTTTGCATGCGTTTTTTACAACACGCGAGCCTTATTTATACTTAAGAGTTAGGCTCTTGTCGGTAGAGTAATTTCCAACTTATTCTACAGTTTAATTACTCCAATTTAGGGAATTGTAGTTTTTTCTCCTGTTTAGTTAGTTTTCCTGTTAGTAAGTGTGCCACTGCTGCCTGACAACGAAGGTTTGCCTGTTTAATGGCGGCAATTACTCGCCATGTCACAGGATCGTCACCGGACATTGCAGCTTTTTATGGACATTGCAGTTTCATAACTAAGCGACGCAGCAACTTTAGGCACATAATGAAATGAGACGCGGAGACGGCAGCCCCGAAAAGTTAGTAATCTTCAAGAACGCAGAGGGGAAAAGACCCAGAGGCCTCTCACCCACCAGACGTACGGACCAACTCAAGAATCCAGACACACCGACATTTTAAACTGTCGCTAACATTGCAACTGCAGTCGATGGAGACAGTTCATCCGTTCCAGACCTACATCTTCAGATATGAAGGACCAACCAGAGTCAATAACAATCGGGCTTGGTTAGGACACTACCTGGCCCTATTTCACCAACCAATTGTCACCTGACACTTACAATAGGCATGATGACACATTTTGAAAAACTGTTCTATAATGTTTAGAAACATTTATTACGTACAACGAATAAGATTTTTCAAGATAATATAACAGTTAAGTAGGAACAAATGCATTTTAGTTTTTAAATTTCAAATTGGCGCTAAAACGCTTGGCAGTGTCATGGCGTCCCGAGTGACGTCACGTTTGTATAAACAGAACACAGACCTTTGACGTTTGCTACCTAGATCGCTCAATTGCTCATTGAATGAACATAAATTCAATAGTTTACAAGTCTTGCGCGGCCGTGCGAGCGGGACAATGACGTATGAAGATCTGATAGATAACATGGTTCTATCCCTGTCTTACTATTCGTTCAGTACGAAAGTTTTCTCTGCAATCTGTCGTAACGGCCGTTATGGGTGTTTGTTTATACAAACGTGACGTCATGCGCTCTGATTGGTGTTTAACATATCATGGCGGGCGTCCGTATTTTTCAGTTTAATTTTATCAAAATAAATAATAATCTCTGACTTCAAAAAAATATGAGCATTTTTCGAATTCTATGATTAAAATTTCACTAAGAAATTACCATATTTTAGTGATTTTCAATTACTGTCATCATGCCTATTCGCCATACATTGATTGTTCTAAAAGTTAAGGTGGTTGCTAGATTACTTGTTGAACCAGCAATGTACGGAGAATAGGGAATATGCATGTGATTCAGAAATGAACGAAAAAAATCATGAGTAATCTTTATTGCTTAGTAAATATACACACATGATTATTTTGACAAATAATCATGTTTCTATTAACAAATTTAATTATTTAAAAGTAGTAATTTTCAAATTCTCTCGCAAATTTCCAAAACGCAACGCTATTGGCGGAGCGAATCGTGACGTCACCGCATACTCGGTGTCTACTGTCAACAGGTCGTTTGTATGATTATTGAAAGTTATTCGCAATGTTTAGCCGTTGTTTATGATAAATAATCAGTGTTTTTTGGGAATTATTAACTGAAAGCAGTGACTCCTTGTGAAAAAAGACTCGCTACAATGACTGGAAGCGGTTTTGTCAAGGCACAGTCGGATAATCTGCCTAAAATTAATGTGTTCATGATGACTAAGTACGTAGGTACCTCGTAGAGGTGTCTTTCTTAAATAATTGTAGTGTAATAACAAACTAGTACATATCTATATTATATAATCAAAGATATGTAGGTATTAGGTATGTTGCATGTTGAGAACATCTTTATGGACATAACAAACTTAGGTTGTTTTCGTCAAGAGTTATAAATAAAACAAATTTGTGTAGGGCACTCAGTAAAAACAAAGAAACTTAGCTAAAACGTCTCGTGATCAAAATCAACACACGTAGCCAACGGTTGATCAACAACAATCATAATATTTGTAACATTAATAACTACAAAATTGGGAATCAGAATAGTTTTATGAATAAGTATACTTGTAATTCATTTTTAGGTTAGGTTATTGTTTATATTATTCGCGAGTCCTAATAAAAAAGATTTTAGGTACAAACATATTTAATACTCACTTCGAAATGATCTTCACGGCAATATAAACTACTCAAGCACGATACATTATATCTCCTCATCGCCTTATACCGCTTTTTTCTTATATTTGCATCTTTGGGCATATGAAAATATATCACGTCAGGTGCAGTTTTAATGTTATTTTCACACATAGGGGCAATACAATATTTATAATAAGCTTTTGTGTGCTCTTCCGTTACAATAAGTTGATCTTACAAGCTTTAATCACTCACTTTTATTAAAACTGTGAATCAAACACTTCGTTGTTAATTTATTCTAAGTGCACGGTGACGTCACAAAATGAGCGCGCCAAAATGGCGGCGTTTCAATCGTCCGAAAATGATAGTAGTTTTAATTAATTTTTTTTAGCTCATTTAATGATAGTGTGAAAGTGTAATATTTTTTTCCGGTTTTATAATTACTTATAGAATCGTTTAAAAATATAAAAAAAATACATGAATATACCCTATTGTCGCAGTCAGGCCACAATTGTCAAGTTGTGTGAAATAGGGGTCAGGAAAAAAACGCTCGAATGATGATATCGAGTTTTATAAGTTATAACGTTTTCGTTTCTTACCGGCTGTCTAGGTCCCGTCGCCTTCTCCCTGATTGCCTGCAGATGCGACTCCAACCTCAGTTGGCTGGCGTCTTGCTTGTCCCTTATCCTGGACCTTAGGGCGTCGGCCTCAAGCTCAGCGGCTGCCGCTAACGCTGACAGACGCGATTTTACACCTTCAGCCTGTGAGAATAGGGGTCATTTTGCATAATTGTACAACTGTAGGTGTAGCAAATAATAAATCAGGTTGTATACGTCCCACTGCTGGGCACAGGCCTTCTCTCATCCATGAGGTGTAGCAAGCATAAATAAAATTCATACGTGTCGTTCTCAGAGTAAAAGGGACCTTAGGACCTATGCAGACTGCTTTTTTTCACGATAACGCTACATAATGTAGTAGGTATATTTAGGTATGTATATTAAAACGAGATATGTGAGAAATAAAGCTAAATAAATAAAATGTAGCAAGTGTTAACAGATGAGCACTTGACTTATTATCATTAATCACTACATATATTTCATTAAGTACACACGTTTAGCAAAAATGCGTTGGGCAAACCCTGTAAAAAATGCAAGCAAAAACAACCTCATAGTCAAAGCACAAAGTCGTTTTTGTTTGCGTTCGTTTGACAGAATTGACTCTTACAATTTTCGATGGAATAAACACGATCTCTATTGTTGTCATCTTGCCAAAAACGATCAAACATACGTAACAATTAATAGGAGCTGTTATGTAATTTCAACGCCTCACGCACAGCCCGGCTAGCTCAGTCGGTAGAGCATGAGACTCTTAATCTCAGGGTCGTGGGTTCGAGCCCCACGTTGGGCGAAATCTTTTTGTTTTTTTTTCAGTTTATAGGAGGAAATATCTAAAGATATCATATCATTATTGTATGGTCTCAACATTGAAAATAGCTTATGCAGTCATACCGATTTTACTCCCGACTACCTTGTATAATATATGTTATCTACGCACATATCATAAGTGCTCTAAAATGCGTTCAGAAACCGTAGGAAATGACCAGCATTATTACAACCGATTTTACTATGAGAACTTTCTTGTATGTGGTAGTGGATCCGGTCTGTTAGGCACTAATTTCAAAATACACCTTTATTCAATATGCTCTATTATCAAAAACACCTTATCCCATAATGAACGAAACCCGAAACAATCTATTCCCAGAAAGCCCCAGTCTCAATATACACTTTTCGCAATAGCACTTAATTTCAAATAACATGAATGTCATAAAACACTTACTAGCAAAATGCATTAATCCCAAAATACTCTAGTATTAAAACACACGAATCTCGTAATGAATGATTTCCAAAATACCCTGGTCCCAAAATACCCTAGTGCCTAAATACCTTATTCTCATAATACCCTAATCCCAAAATACACTTGTTTTTCAATAACAAACAAAACAAAGAAAAAGTTTATTTACATTATCCATGACTCTGGTAGACGGCCATTCATTACGAGATTCGTGTGTTTTAAGGTGCAACGTCACTGACGAATTCCATACAATTTTCGTTCGGACTAGACGTCTAATCTATCGATGTCAGGAACTTGAAATTGTAATATTTGGATAATATATGACCCTTTTCTCCCGCAGTTTGAATAAATACACGTAAAAACTTGTAATATTCAAAATATAGCCATTTAAAATTCATCAAATTTTACTCCGAGCCTTGTATGTGTGCGTAAGTTTTACACTGCCCGTGTAAATGTCATGGCCGCGTCACGTGACAGCATGATGCCCAAAACCTTCACTAGATGTCTTTAATATCAAAGAAGATTAGTTAGATAGCGGAGTGAATAGTAGTAATTATACTCACCAGACGGTGACACCATCGTACAAACATTTTTAGTTTGTGGTGAAAGAGATAGCATTCATTTTATCTTGCTACGCTGCTCATTTTGGTAATGACGTAAGAGCAATGTCATTTGTTTTTGATAGACTGAATTTCAACAATGTATGAATTTCAATGCTTTGCTATAGACCTGCCTAAAGTCCACGGAACGATAAATTATGCATAGGTACATTTTGCGTCTTATTAGAAAGGAGTAAGATCCAATATTGAAACGTAATCTGTGCTACCGAACGGTTTTGATCAAATGACATACATACATACATTCACGCCTTTCTTCCCAAAAGGAATAGGCAGAGCACATGAAACGTATGTTCCAGCGCCACTTTTAGCATTAATGTGGGTATAAAATATCGACAAAATGTGATATTGCAGTGATAGGTTGCTAACCCATCGCCCACATCACACTTCAACCCTGCTCCCTTAGTCGACTTTTACGACACCCACGGGAAGAAAGGGGTGTTGTTGATCAAATGAACCGTTTGAATTTCCAACTTGCAGATTATAAGAAGTTTCGATTGAGTGAATGTTACGTAATGTAGCATTAAATATTACAGACAATTATTAGGAGTGGAAGTACCTGATAAATTTAAACATTCGCTTTAGTCGACTGCACATTGATTGACAGTAAATTACCTACTGCAACCTATTTAGGAATCGACTGTTCAACTAGAATATTAGATTACCCCCAACATGTAAATTATCTAAGTCATAATTTTTCTTCTTTACGAGTACAATGTTGTGAGGGTAGAATTGTACACTCGTAGGCATTCTTCGGTGCAGGGACTGATGCCAGTTACGACCGGTGGTTAGGCAATGTGGTTAGGCGACAGCATAACAGTGCCGCAACCAGTTAGAAATATCCATTACCGGTATTTTTTAAAGCCTAGTGATATCTTTTTAATACCGGTTTAAAACCGGTATTATTTCGATACTTACCTACTTAGATATTTTTTTATTCTTAAGCGGGTCGACCTTGTCCTCCACGCCGAAGTCGAAATATCGGTTACTTTTGTTACTTTTATGAAACCGTATTTACGGTACCGACATAAAATATAAAGCTGCAGCCAGCTATGTCCCGAAGAAAACCGACATATTTAATTAATTTTGTTATTATTAACATACTACATATAGGGAATGCAAACCACCATCATGGAATCCCGAAATACCGGAATCCCCTACCGATTTTCCCAATATTCTAATACCAGAATTTAAAAGGACCAATGTCGAAATAAGTTCTACATTACCGGTATTATTATTATTTTTATCCTGCTAGTATTGTAAATGCGAAAGTTTAGATGTTTATATGTATAAATGTTTAAATATTTGGATGTTCGTAACTCAATTACGCTTAAACTGCGCAACGTATTTGCCTGCCTAACCTCTTAAGGCCCATGGGCCTACTCATGGGACTTATTCTGTCGAAGGCATTTAAATTATATTCAACTGGAATAGAGCTGAATTTGTTTTGTTTCGGGAACTTTTCAAAACAAACGAAAGTCAACTCTATTTCTAACACAACGCGATTCCAATTCCAATGCCATTTTGTAATATATGTTGAGCCTTAGGAGGAGCTTAGATTAAAATATAGGACAATTTTTTTATCCCGGGTTCATGCAGACGAAACCGTGAGTGGAATCTAGTTTTTAGTAAAATAAAAATTGTCATGCATTTGTAAAAAAAAAGAACGCATAATCTAGTGTAGTTAAATTATTTGTTAGTTGTTATTGTCTGTCCTACGTAATTTTTCTACTGAAGAATAATCGCTTTTCCGCTCTATTGATGCTGGTGGTAGGAGCACTATTTGAACTGTTAGAAGGTAAAATAGGCTTCCACTAGAATGGGTAACTTCTATGAATGAACAGAACACCGTAAATGGGGAATGTAGGAAATTTTTTTTTCTGGTAATTTCGTACTTTATATCTCAAAAAAACGTAGTTTTTAGGTTTGTTAACTGATTACATTACCTGACATAAAACTTTACTAAACCTTTGGTTGTAAACATGAATGAAAAAAAAATATTATGCATATACTCTTACTACTATCGGTTCAGGGAGGGCACTAATTCTATTGTATAGACAGTTTCCAAATTCACAATGACCCCCTGAACAGATAAAAGCAGTGGTCGAAAACAGCCCCATAGGTATTTTCAAGTAAATAGGTTGGTTTTGCTGTGAGAGATGAGTGTTTAATTTAATATTAGTTAATATACCAATAGTAATGTTTTGACAAAAAAAAATAAGCTGTAAAACTTCCAATATTGTAAAACCAAAACACAAAAACACAAATGCATTGGTGACACTTTTAATTTCAGACTTATTTTACAAAAAGTGAACTTTTTAGTGCGTGTTTTAGCATTAGAAAGAAGGAAAAAGAACAAAGCACGAGGTCTTTAATATTAAGACACTTTATGCCACACAGCTGTCAAAGTAAGTTCTCTATTGTATGGGCAAAAAATATTTCCCAAAGTGTCACTTCCCAAATGAACATTTGGCAAAAAATCACTAGTCAAGTTATTGTTTCGCAATATTCACTTGGCAATATCTCCTATGGCAAAATTATTGTTTGGAAAGTTTTACATAGTCAAGTTTCATTTGGTCAAACGTATTATTTGGCATAACATTCGTTTTCCAAATTATTGCATGGCATACGATTTAGATCTTAATTGTGTAGTTCATACGAAATCTATTTCAGTGAGATTATTAGATATTTTGCTAAGCAAGTAGTTTTTAAAAAACAAAAGTATATAATTTACAGGTTTACAAGTTTATATGTTCTTTTGTACTATAGGTACTTAGGTAACAAAATATTATAATGCAAATAAGCAGCATGCATGCAAGCAAGCCCCGAGTCGGTTTCGCCCTTTTCATCGAGAGTCTCCAGCGAATCGACGCCACCCCGCTGCGCGGGGTGTCTATTTCTGGTCTGAGGGACACAAGTGAACTCTAACCTAACCGACCGAAAAACAGAGTTCGCTTATGACAAGCCATTTTTTCCACACTGATACCTAATGTGCGAAATGAAAATTTGAACAAATGTTTTGTTTGGAAAACAATATTAGCCCGAACAAAGTGTTTGCTTAATAAACTTTTGTCTTAATAACACTTGACAAAGCAAAATTATGCCAGATGATATTTTGACCAAATGAACAAAATGCGAAACAAAAATGTGCTATTTGTTCGTTTGGGAAATGAAACTACTGCCATAAGTTTTGTGGGAAGAGAAATTTGGCGAAAAATATTTTGCCGAAACAGCAGGATACCATCAAAGTATGTCAACCACCATTAAAAAAGACAGATCATTGTTGTCGACCCTAAAATTATAGAAGTGTTTTTATTATTTATATCTAAATAATACTTACAACAATATATTTATTTTGAATGTATTTATTATTTAACTCAGTTATTATTTTATTCAGTTCTTGAAAAGTTGCTTAAATAAAAAACCTAAGGAAGAAGAGGTTTGAAACGATCGGTTCGTATTTTTCGCTTTTTTTGTCTTTATTGTCATTTATCTAAATTGTCAAAATTGACAATCGTATCTCGTTCTTTTTCTTGTTTTCTTGCTAATCAACAAATTATTGAATTTAGATCACGAGATTATTAAACGAGTATCTATTTGTTAATTCATATTAAGATTTTATTTTTCGCTGTGTGTGATGGTGTGCGGACTGCGATGGAGCTACCAGAGGCAGGCCCAACTGGCTTGCAAAAAAGACCGACTCGTTCTCTCCCGAACGTTTTGCCTTCAACAAAAGCAAAGAGACAGAAACAAATTCCATTAACAACAAATGAGAAACGTTGGTGTTCAACATTTACAAGTTGGTGTTTGAACTTTGCAGCAATAATGAATTTCCGTGTCTGTTCAATATTTATCTCAAGCAGAAAAGGTTGACGACGACTTCTTCTTTGTTTAGCGTATTTCTAATCCTAAAAAAAACACTATAATGTGCAACCAAATGTTGATAGGTATTTTTATCGAAGCCCCGGTAATCCCGGCATTGAGGTCCAATATCACAATTCAATACTACCAGCATTGAGGATCATCTGATATTGAAGGTATATATCTATTTCGTGTTTGACGATTATAATAATGACTTCATGTAAATTGGCATAATAAATAATATACCAGTTTATATTACGTTCCACTGCGGGGCACAGACCTCCTCTCATGGACGAGAATGAAATGAAAAAAATAACGGTACCATAATTATACCGGTTTGGAAAAGGAATTATAAAAGTTTCAGTACAATTAAAAATAAATACCGGTAATCGATATGTATTTCTACACGGTTCCGGATCCGGTACCGTTACGTTGGCGGCGCGGCTAACCTTTACAATATAACGCTATTGTAATGGAATACCGATTCCATACCGGTATAACCGTAACCGAAATCAGTCCATGCTCGTAAGTCAGCCTTTAAAAACAAAATAGTTGGCCAATTGTTAAAAACTGAATCGATAACAATATCTATATACTTAATTGAACGAGCGAGCGAGACGAACGGGGATTTTCATTTCAGCTAGGCAATTATTCCAGATTTCCAGATTCGCGTTTAAAAGTTCTTTACGCAAGTTGTTTGCTAGCAGAGCCTTAAATTCTTAGTGTTGCTGTTCTCTATTTTCGTCTGTTTATATATATAAATATATATTGTATGAAGGTATTTATATGTATTTTATTTATTTGTCTATTGTCGTTATTTATTATGTATGTATAACCACTGTGTGTTTATATCTGTAGTTGCAACGCCCACAATTTGTCTGCTTTGCCCAAATGTTGACTGGTAGAGAATGCTTACGGCTTTAAGTCCGCCTTTTGTACGATATGTTGTTCTTTTATTCAATTAAGATTATATAAATAAATAAATATTCTTTCGTATGTCCGGCTGTCTACACTTCTCTATATGTCGTAGGTAGCTATTTCTCAACCGATTCTCGGGAAATTTTGTGAGCTGATTTGAAGATTATACAGAGTGACATTCAATCCGAAACTATAAGGGACACGGAAATTTGCTCTAAGGAGTCACCCAGACCGATTTTAGAAAGAATAAAAACTGCATTTAACATAGTACACAGTCAAATCTGTCTAAAAATCTGAGTTCGTTTTTTGCGTATAAAATGTACCTAAGTATACTTACTATGCCTAAGCATGGCTATGTCCCCCCAGTAAGTTCAGTCATCCATCACCAGTGAAAGATTTTTTATAATCGGATAAGTGGTATGGGCCGTTAAATACCGTATGCACCGTGCACGGCGCCGTAGACGGCACCGTACCCGGCGACATGTGTCCAGGCCCTATCGGAGGTTATAGGTACCGTACATACAAACATACAAAAAATATCACTTTACAATAATCGTTCCGGTAGCATAGTGGTTCAGGCATGCGACTGTCAAACGGCGGTCGTGGGTTCGACAGATAAGTTTCATCTCATATTTACCTAAACAAGACATTCAATAATTTTGTAAGCAAATGCCCATAACCCAGCCATTGAAGATTAGTAATGAATGAGTGAAAGCATCATAAACGTATAGAAACGAAAACGCGTGAAAAAGGCGAATTCGAATTTTGAATTTTGACGTTCATCGAAAACAGTACCATATTGTCAAATGATATATTTCTCTCTTTCTGACGCGGTCTAGGTCTGGATTCGAGAGACTGGCCACTAAGAGTTTTGATATACAAACTCGCCTGTTATTCACAAAGCTTACTAAATTCGTCCGTCCGGTAACGCAAAATTGTTACCAACTTTGAGGTCATTATTTTAGACGCGACTCACGGGCGAATACAAAACATTTTGTGAATAATACGTAGCCTCTCTGTTTGTAATTAATTAATTATGTAGTACCGCAACTGCGGGTGAATATGGATATAACAAATCAAAGTACTAATATACTTACTAATTATAGGTACCTTATTCCTTATAACGTTAGATTTTTGTAAGGAAAAATATCTCTTTTATCTTCCTTTATAAATATTGTACTTACTAGTGTTATTTCGATTATTTAATGTGTTTCAAATGGAACAATGTAAATGTTTTTGTTTTTCAAAATGGTTTTCATGACGCGAATGAGTTGAAGATTTACGCACGATTTGTCTAATCTTATGTGGAATAGGGTATAGAATAGATAAAGGTAGTACTTTGATTTTTCAACAGTAAACCTACGGATACTCATGAATCATGTTTTTCTAATTAAATGAAAGGCGTAACATCTTTTTAAGTGATATACCGATCCAAAATAGTATTTATGTAGTATGTAACATGTAAGAATGGGTCTGCCATAAATATAGTAGGGTATTTTTGTGGATCATCTAGATACAATCATGCTTATCAAGAATTTATAAACATGTTTAAGTTAAAAAAAGATATTTTTGCACATTATAACTAAATCTAAGTTAGTTGAGACGGTCATATTGGTTTAGAAATCCAAATAGAAAAACAAAAAAGTAGTATGTCCGTCGGGATTTGAACCCGGTTCAAGGATGGCGTTACAGACAGATTTAAGCAAAAGAGATGCGCACTGCGCTACCGCATGACATCAAGTAACGAGTAAAAAAGTCAGCTGCATTCATATTGTAGTCTAGACTGCCACAAGTACATTTAGTTTCACTATTTCCTAATAGAGGCGCTACTATAGATTTAGTTTTGCGCCCTCTAGTTTGATTTATGCAAGATGTTTGACAATGACTGATTCGGAAGTGACATTTAGCTACGTTAGTCTGCGTAAATTCACGGAAAAGCACTTTTATGCATATTTTCGGACTACATTTTAAAAAGAAACACTGTTCAGTGCAGATTGATTGCGATTCATACGTAGCAAGCTCTTCGGCTTCCGCAGTTTGAAACACATGTTGGTACTCGTCACGGTTTTGCGTAAAACGATGAGCAACCATCGAAATTATATATCGCGACATCTGTTAGCAACAGCTCGACAGGAACCAGTGACGTTGAACCTTAATACTAAAAATTAGGGTATTTTGGGATTAATGCATTTTGCAAGTAGTGTTTTATGAGATTCATGTTATTTGAAATTAAGTGCTATTGCGAAGAGTCTATATTGAGACTGGGGCTTTCTGGGAATAGATTGTTTCGGGTTTCGTTCATTATGGGATAAGGTGTTTTTGATAATAGAGTGTATTGAATAAAGGTGTATTTTGAAATTAGTGCCTAACAGACCGGACCCGGTAAAATCTGCACTGTAATGTTATTACAGTACAGATTTTTGTATTGTTATGAGTATTTGGAGTGATATAGGAACTTCATTCGTTTGTCTATGATTTAAAAAAGCCATTCGTCATGACGTTTTGCCGCCATTGCTGTGTTCATTTATTGTTGGTTTGTTGCTGTTACTTACCTACTTATGATATGTGTATAGATAAAGTAGTGTATGCAACTGTTCCTAATTAGGCATTAAAACACTCGTGTGATCCTATTATGAAACGAGCGGCAGCGAGTGCAAAGACAAAACCACACTCATGTGTTAAGGCCTCTCATTATGGATCAGTCGCATCCATAATGAGATGTCTTTACTCTTATGCCATATTAATTGTTAGTAGATGGAGTAAAGTACAGGCAGGTTGCAAATATGGCACCGGTAGCAGTCATTCCATAGATAGTGACTTGTCAACTTTTAACGAACACGGTTTACAATTACAGACGGTTTGATGCAACCTGCCCTTAACGTGACTATGGTAACCGTACCTTTTCCCTCGCCGCAATGTCCCGCTCCTGTCGCTTCATCTCCCTCAGCCCGTCGACGCGTCTGTCTCGCTCCCTCCTGCGTTCCAGCAGCGTTTGCACGTGTCGTTGTCTCTCTTCCTCGATTGCCTGTCTCCGAGCCCCGACGGCCGCTTCCCGAGCTGCTTTTTGCTCCTGAGACAAGATAAGTGCGTTAAGGAACTGGGATATGGCCCTCCGAATCGCTAACCTTATGTGGTAGTGGGCGGGGCACATTGCTCGTTGTTTAAGACGATTTAGCTTTTGTGGACCGCTAGATGGCGCTGTCACTAGTGCAAACTAGATAACGGTTGTTCGATTCGAACTACATCCGTATTGTCTTATATATTGTAATATGATGTCCCCGCGTGGCCGTGCCGGAGGCTTCCCCTGGATTTTCCCCAAGCCACCCTCCAACCACGCAGTTCGACCGCTATATTGGGTCCGTCCTATTATAGCAACAGTCAGGTTCAAAAAAAAAAAAAGTAATATGATAGTAACGGTGTAAACACTCGTAGAAACTATAGTCGTTTGTGGTCTCATTGATCATTTTCGTATAGCGGCGATGAACGGAAGGTGAACTGTTCATCTCTTTCTAAGTAGTCTAATTAAAAAGAGACTTGAAATCTAATATTGGACGCGAGCTGTCTCGCCGTGCTAATATTTCAATCTCACCAGTTTGTTGAGCCGGTCTCGCCTCACCCGCCTGAGACGGGTGGTGTGGGTCCGACACTGGTCCAGGAACTCGTGTCTTCTGTTCTCTGCTTCCAACTGCTTGATGAATGCGATCTCGCGCAATTTCTCCTCTTCATCGTGAGCTTTGCGGACGATATCCTGTATACGAAAAAAATACGCAAAATATAAATCATTTTGAAAATTGTTCATCTAATAAAAAAGTAAACTTAGGCTTCTTTGAATCATTATCTCGTGAGGCAAGTGTTTTGGTAGCAACCGGTTAACTACCCTTGATGACCGATTTTCACACCTTGGGTATACCCCTTATGCAAAAACATGTAGTCCGAGAGCTCTCAGAGGTGTATTCGGGTTAGGGTGAAATCTTTTATTTTGGGATAAGGATAGTCAGATAGAAATAAATACCCGAGTTAGAAATATAGACCCGAATGCCATTCTAAATGCTCGCGTGCTGTACTATTTTAATTATTCTATATTTGAAGATTGCAACATTATTTTCAGCTTACTTTCAAATGTTGATCCCGATTTTCCGTGGCCTTTTGCAGACGACGTTCCATTCTTAAACGTTTTTCCTCAATCAACTGATTTTTTGCTACCTGCAAGTGAAACAAGTTATATATGCGCATATCTATATAAGCAAACATTTGGCAGGAAACACACACCACACCTTTCCCTGCCTAAACTAAAGACAGCAAAAAAAAGAGGAATGCCATCACTTATTTAAAAAAAAAACGATTGATATAATAGATACCTTGACTTCTTCAACTCGGCCGAGTAATTGGTGTATTTTCTTTGCCCTCTCCGTTTGGTATTCCAACCTTTGTCGTTCGGCGCGCGCTTGTTTCGCCTGAAGCCTGAAAATATTTTAAAAGCTTAAAAAAAACAGCTTTATAAGAAGCCGGCAGTGAATACGCAGTGGAGAGGACTGGCACAGGGACTAGCGTAATAAAGAGGCCTATACTCAGCATTAGGAAAATAATTATTGACGTCCACTTGGGATAGGCAAAGATAGAGTGAAGGTGAACAAATTAGCGCAGGTATCTCAAACTAATAGGCTTGTGAAGTTGTGATCCAATTTTTTTTAACGATCCCTTTCGAAACAGTTTTTGGAGAGTAAAAATGTTTGAATGGGAGCAACTATAATGAAAAATCATAAATACCCAAAAATTTGCGTCATAGACGGCCCTCGCTGGCGGCAGCCGTAACGCTTCGTACTAATTGACATAAAAGTATGTTTGCTATTTGTAAGACTGTTAATCCTTGTATGGGAAAGCAAATAAATTGCTGTTTCGGTCGCGAAATACTGCGTTTCAGTCCAAAGTTTTCATACAATTTTGTGTCTATAAAAGCGTAAGGATTCCATTGGTAGATTTAAATTTACTCTTAGACAATAAGTTCTTTACCTTCTAAGAGCATCTTGAAAACTGCCTCGTCTCCTGATCCCTTGAGAGAGTTTAGCGTGAAGTTGCTGAGCGCGACCTGCAATTAAACGAGTGTGAAGACACATATCAACATGCTGAATTGCTGACAGGTTTTTTTTATTACGTTAGGTAGGAAATCCATTCGTCGTCTTAGGAGATTATGCTCGAATCCCATATCAACTCGTCTATTCACACCTGCTATTCAGAAAAGAGTCATTGCACTCAAAGGAGGGAGCAAAGTTGTACTTTTCTCCCATGCTATCCCCTGTTTAACTTAAATTTTCCTCATAGAAGGTGCGAAAAGCCATGCCACTCAGTATTTCCGCCTTGGGCATACTTGAATCCTTCTTTACACTCAAGATTCAATAAATATATACATTTTCTCCCTTGAAACGTAATCTACCGAATGGCTACCGTGTGTTACGAATAGGGTACTCTTGTTTCACCCTTAAATTCATGTTTTTTTTTTTATATTTGGTAGAAAAATAATGTTTTTGTTCAGTTCATCGGATGTATCTAGGAAAAATAAATTTTAAAAATGCGCATATTTTAGTGTTACCAGTTATTATTTCTCAAGACTACTACTTGACTACTTGGTATAAAGGTGCGTTCAAGAACGTAAGCCTTTTTTTATCTGTGAGCTGTCTAATGCTTTATAGACATTTGGTAACACTATGCATTTTATGCTTTCCTAACCTATCACAACTTCGAAATATGTTTGACCGATGATTCATTTGGCAAATTTTCATTTGACCGAATGTATTTTTTTCAGGAATCATTGACAATTCCAAGCTTTTGAAAATATTAACGCATAGAACCCATTAGGTTAGGTTAGGTTTGTTTTATAAAAATACTGAAAACTTTACGGTCTCTGAAAAAAAGGCATTCGGTCAAATGAAAATTTGCTAAATTAATCATTGGTCAAACATATTTCGTACTTGTGATAGGTAACCATTTAAGGGTTAATGAATGCAATACCCGGGACATATACCTGGGTCTCTAGCTACTAAAGCTTCCAGCACAACCAGCGTGTCGACCCGCTCGGCCCAGGACATGCCCGCTAAAGCCGTTTCATACTGATCCTCCAGGCTAGCGGCCAGGGATCCCAGGGTGAGCGACATCTCGGGCGCGCCTGTCAGCGCTGGCACGTCTTCGCACAGGATTTCGGCGTCCGTCTTCCAAAATAAACACATTACTTTACTTACAGGTCGATTCACGAAAGCTGGCACGAATGAATTGAACGAGTGAATGATAATGTCTGCATCACATAATTATTAAATACAGGTTGATGCAAAAAGTGATGAGGTGTGATAATTGTGTTTTAGAATTTGTTTCTTTGTGTTTCTCTTTTTTTAGATATTTTATATTTCGAAGAAGCCATCACCTTTCGATTCTTGACATTAAAAATAAGTCTGAAAAATATACATACGTTTTATTTACAAAGGACTTTAATAATAATTACTAAAAGGTTTAACATGATTCTTGGTACAGATTATAATAATATAATTTATTTTTTCTTGAACAACGAAAACGTATTAGGTACATGTTTACAAAATATTAGGAGGCGTATAAGAACGGCATTCGCACTGACACTCACAGTGACAAGTGACATTACTTTCGGTCAATTCATTCAGGCCAGCTCTCGTGAATCGACCTGTACACTAGGGATTTAATTCGGGATTTAATTATAGATAGTTTGGAATGAGAGATTAAAAAGTTAAAAAAGAAATGTAGTGAACTATGCTAAATGAACCCGCGGAATTCGGCCGAGGTCAGTCCCCAACTATCCCCACTTTCAGAAAAATTAAAATTTCTACACACTTTCCATCAATTGGATCACTAGTTTAGCATAAAGACATTTAGGTACTTTTGCATTTATTTATATAGTAATAGTATGGATGTCTGTGATTTAAGTGAGTCTACACAAATGATTTTAGTAGGAAGGATATGCATATTTAGGTTCCTAACATGAGCTTGCATACATATAAATGCTCACCTCAGTATCATCCGTTTCAGTGTCTAAGTCTATATCAGACACCTGCTGTAGCTCCATAATCTGCCGATTGAGTAAATCTTCTTCCTCACACAATTTCCTCTGATCAACATCCGATTGGAAATCCAACGCCCAACTAATCTTCTTCTCGTTCTCCTCAATTTGTGACGTCATAGCGGCGATCTCTGACATCTCAGACGGATCAGCTGATTTTAAAATCTCATTATGATTCGGCATCTGATCATCATCTTCGAGATACTTAAAGGTAGATCTGAATTCTGCCTTCCATTTGTCAAAGTCGAAAACTTCTTCAGTACTTTCTTGAGACCTGGCTAAGCCTGTTGTCAGACTTTCTAAAGAAGAATGCAGACGGTTTTTAGACAGTTCAGACGATACAGGATCTTTATGCGAATCTTTGGCTTTTTCAGATTTCTTAGAGAGGGCTTTATTTCGAGCCGATCTCTTTAAACCAGTTACATCTGATTTCTGTCTAATCATAGATAAATTCTTAGTTCTAGTCTCCACCCTGTGCTTGGCAGCTACGGTAACAACTTTCTCAGGTTCCACTACTGGAGGCTGCTCAGATTTAGCTCTGTCGGCTTTAGAGGCAACTGGTTCTTTGATTATAGGCTTAACTTCCTGTTTAGGCGACTCGATCATGTTTAAAGTTGGTAGACTGGTAGTAGCAGAAGGCTGATGGTACCGGTTCGCCCAGTGTGATTTAGATTGCTTTTTTGACTCTCGACTTAGACGTCTGGACTTCACAGTGAGCCAACCATCGTTATCATTCCTATTGTTATCTATGTTAAGTACTTCTATTGAGTTAGCTGCATCATGTGCCAGTTCTAAATCATCAGGGACTAGAGTCCGTAAGCTCTCGCTCGATTCTAAACGCGACCTATCTATTTGCGTTACTATTGTATCAGAACTACTGTATTCATCGCAATCTTTGATTTTTTCAAGTGCAAAGTTACCGTTTTCTTTGTTGTCCAATTTGTCATTAACTTTTAGACTCATTGGCCTAATAGGACGTTTTTTGGCATCTACTTTAGGCTGATTAGATCTAGAGTCACCTGAACCCATTTGGATATTTTTATTTATTACTTTTTTAGGGACGGTACTCTTATTCACTACGCTGGACGAGTTGTCAAAGATTGTTCGACCCGTGGTCAAGTTAAATGGGTAGCTACATTTGCTAGTTTGATTCCTTTTAGGACCTATTTTTTGCGTTCTAGAAGCTATGGTTGGTCTAATTTCAACTACCGTCTTGCTTCTAGTTAAAGGGGCTGCCCTTGTAAATGTCTTGACTTCTAATTTGGCAGAATTTGCTTTTGGTTTCGCGGCAGCTTGTGAATAAGCTGTGACGTAATTTGTCTCAACTTTCGGCTCAGGCTTTTTGAAATCTTTGTCATCCTTGAGTTCGTCCTTATTTTTAACGGATTCTTTAACTTCTATTGACCCTTTAGAGACTTCGTTACTGGAAGTTTTTTTTTCAATAGCGTTACTAACTTTAGCTTCTTGAACAGCTGCCTTATTAGTTACCGTCTGACTCGTATTAGATATCAGTTGTTCTTTGTTTTTAGTTGCAATTACGGGCGGTTCCTCAACTTTATCGTGCTTTTCTTCGATCGATTTCGACGAACTTTCATTAGAAACGTCTGCGAAATTATCTTCAGACTTGGTGGGAGATTCATTATTAGAGAGATCAATCGTGGCGTCACATGCGCCTTTGTTTCGTGGGTCGACTACAGGTGGACTTTTTTCAATAATCGCATTTTCTGCATTAACTGGTGGTGGTTCCGAAGTACTGTTATTAGTTACGTCGCTATAAATCGGCTTTTCTGCGATTTTAGAATGTTCTTTTTCAGTATTTGTCCTGGCTATTTCTTTTTCGGCTTCCAAATCTTGGTTTATAAGATTATCATTTTTAATTTTACTATTTAGCAATTGCTTGCCAAGGAAATCATTTTCCATTGCAACTAATGTAGCTTTAGTAGTCTTTGCTTGTGTAGATAACTCCTCAGCAGAGGCCATTTTAGCACCATCGGTCACGACTTTATTTTTGGAAGACTTCAGAACTACTAGCTTAGGCGTAACATTTGGACATTGCTTTGCTTTGCCTATCTCAACTACGAGCGGTTCCAGTTTCTCAAAATTTTCACTTTTAACCGGCACCGCAGGCAATTGTTTTTCAGCATTATCTTCGATGTTAAAACCGTCTTTTTCCTTAATCTCTGTTAATTTCGTCTCTTGTTTTGGCTCGGGTTTAGTAGTAACTTTAGAAGCTGCAATTTTATTGCTAAAAAATTCAATATTAGCTTTTGGGCTAGTTGAATGCCCTGAAGAAACTCTAGGGCTGATCTTGCCGCTACCTGGACTGGCTTTGCCAGTTAGGTTTGGACTGTTTTTGCCACTTGGAGTGTTATGCCCTGATAGGCAAGGGCTATTTTTGCCTGACACAGATGGGGAACTTTTTACAGAATGGGTACGTCTTGATTCAGGGCGGACAAAATCCGTTTTCCGGATCTCCCAGGCTAGACTCTGGGGCCTTTGTGGAGGGGGAGTATTGTCGTACTCCCATTTGAGTCGGAACCATTCTCCTAAAGCTTTAAAGTCACGCGTATAATTTTCTAGTACTAGTATAACTTCTTGGCACTCATTTAGGTTTTCGTGAGCTTCCACTGTATTATATATTTCTCCAACCTGTCAAAAATAAATTAGCATTTAAGTATGGGTACTAACGGGACCTAGCTGTAAAACCTAGTAACTAACCATGGTGTACTCACCGCTCTCTGCAGATCTCCAAACAACAGTGCCCAGTACCGAGCTCGCAGCTCCGAGCGCTTGTCGCGGCCGGCGGACGCGGAGCGGAGCCGCGACGCGACGGGGCGCGGCGGAGCGCGGCGCGGCGGCGGCAGCGTGGACCGAGGGGGCTTGCGGGCGAAGCGGAGCGCTGCTGTGATACAATGTTATTTAGAGGAAAATCCTTCTCTTCAAAATTTATATTAAAATATGACAGGCTTCTATTTCTTTGTCAAAAATGTCATCATCACTTTTCTATCTCAGAGCAAGAATAAGTCAGTGTTTTCTGTATATGAAAGTAAATTTTAGTGGCAGTCTTTTAGTCCATGGCAATGATGATATGGTCTTTCCATACAGCTTACAATCTTACAATCAATGTTGTGATGGTGGATTCATCAATTGGTGTGGTAACACCTTCAATAGTCTGTCAGTTTTGACCTCATATAAATAATGGTAATTCAATGTATTCCTGCTAAGAGATTATAGGATAGGTTGATTGCAACTTTATGGATCACATAATGCATTTTGCTAAAGTGTACCAATTTTGAGATAATACAATTAACAATTTATAAAAAAAACGAATGGTTGGAAACTTTTTTTTTCTTTTGACTTACGTGACAAAGCTATAATTTAAGTTACGGGGTCTATATCGTATGGTATAATTTTTTATTGTTCATTTTCTGCTCCCATAACAACTTTTCGGCTACAAGCGTTTGCCTTAATAATTGTTGTATATAATATTTTATCACCGAAACCGTTACGCATAATAACTATTGACCTAATTATTGCTGTGCATATTTATTGTTTCGAACATCGATCGAATTATCGAACACTACATGCGCATAACTAATATAATATAAGATGTACTATTGCTGTTTGGAACTTTGGACTACAGTTAATAATTCCTAAACATATCCTCAAATGGGAAATAAAATAAAATAACGCAAAATACAGCAAACATAACGCTTTGCAAATTGTACATACATACATATATAATATGTAAGTATCAGGACTATCAGGTAGTAAATAAGTGTTGGATTCTGGCGCTTCGCCAGCCGCTGCCACGGCACGCTCGCTTCGCTCGCTCGGCTCGGTTGCTGTAGGGTCGCGGTTTTTCCTAACACTCCTCGCTGCGCTCGTCGTCATACCTACACAGGCCTCCCTAAGTGTCTTCCTGAAACTACTTTAAAATAGACTTGCACCTTGCTATCTATTCCTTACGGGAAATAGGAAACTTAAATCCTCATTAAAATCTATTTGTTTCAAATCATAACTAAGGTAACACAGAGATAGTCCAAAACATATTATTCCGAATTTCATAATTCCTAAGAAACAAAGTTATGATTATTAAAAATACGAAGTTAATTTTGCCGAATGTATTTTTTTTACACCATATACTAATTTAAGTACTCAAATAATAATAATAGGCAAGCAATTACAATTAGGACAGTTGTCAATAATGCAAAAAAAAAGATTATGCGAAATGTAAAGTACCTATGCCATTTAAAGTATTGCCAAAACAGTTCACCAAAAGATTTTAGGACAATCTATATTACGCCACACAAAGGGCACCTTAAATAACGACGTTAAAACAACATTGACTGATACACAAAAAAAGTATGGCTCAAAATCAGTAAGCATAGTACTTTTTAGGGCTCAAAGGGTAAAAACGGGACTCTATTACTAATGCTCTGCTGTCCGTCCATCCGTCCGTCTGTCACCAGGCTGTATCTCATGAACCATGATAGTTAGACAGTTGAAATTGTCACAGAAGATGTATTTCTGTTGCCGCTATAACAATGAATACTAAGAAACAGAATAAAATAAATATTTAAGGGGCCTCCCATACAACAAACGTGTTTTTTTTTGCCGTATGTATAGATAATGGTATGGAACCCTTCGTGCGCGAGTCCGACTCGCACAACCACCGACGAATAAAATTGTCTAACTAATCTTTTTTCTCCATACAAACTTTGGACCTCTTTTTAACCCCTTTAGGTGTAATTATTTCCAAAACGCTGAAAGCACTTTATTTGTAAATGAATACGTAATCTGTCCACAAAGTTTTAAGTACGTAGTAGCTAAAAAAAAGTTTCCCTTATACAAAATTTGGACCCTCATTTAACCCCCTTAGGGGTGGAATTTTGTAAAACGCTGAAATTACTTTTTTTGTATCCTAATAAGTTATCTTCCTACAAAGTCTCAAGTCTCTAGTTCAATAAATAATGTTTCCCCCCACAAACATTGCATACCTATTTAACCCCCTTAGGGGAAGAATTTTATAAAACGCTGAAAGTACTTTTTGTATCTTAATAATAATATTCCTACAAAGTTTCAAGTCCTTAGTACAAAAAAATATGTTTCTCGCATACAAACTTTGCACCCCTACTTAACCCCCTTCGGGATAGAATTTCCAAAAATCCCGTCTTATCCCTTGCCTACGTCATAAAATGAAGCTCTGGTGTAAATTTCAAGTTTCTAGTCCCAGTAGCTTTGAATACTAACTTTGCACCCCTATTTTACCCCCTTAGGTGTGGAATTTTATATAAGGCTGAAAATACTTTTTTTTGTATCCTAATAAGTAAAATTCTTACCAAGTTTCAAGTCTCTAGTTCAATAAATAATGTTTCCCTTATACAAACATTGCACCCCTAATAAACCCCCTTAAGGGTAAAATTTTCTAAAACGATGAAAGAACTTTTTTTGTATCTTTATAAGTAATATCCCTATAATGTTTCAAGTCTGGTACAAAAAAACATATTTCTCCCATACAAACTTTGCACCCCTTTTTAACCCCCTTTGGGATGGGATTTCCAAAAGTCCGGTCTTATCCCTTGCCTACGTCATAAAAGGACGTTCTGGTGTAAATTTCAAGTTTGTAGTCCCAGTAGTTTTGAATACAAACTTTGCACCCCTATTTGACCCCTTTAGGGGTAGAATTTTCCAAAACGCTAAAAGTTCTTTTTTTGTATCTTAATAAATAATATCCCTACAAAGTTTCAAGTCTCTAGTACAAAAAAATAATGTTTCTCCCATACAATCTTTGCACCCCTATTTAACACCCTTAGGGATAGAATTTCCAAAAATCCCGTCTTATCCTTTGCCTACAATATAAAAGGAAGTTCTGGTGTAAATTTCAAGTTTGTAGTCCCAGTAGTTTTTAATTCAAACTTTGCACCCCTATTTAACCCCCTTAGGGGTAGAATTTTATAAAACGCCTAAAGTACTTTTTTGGTATCAATAAGTTATCTTCCTACAAAGTTTTAAGTCTCCAGTTCAATAAATAAACTTCCCCCATACAAACTTTGGACCCCCATTTCACCCCCTTAGGGATAGCATTTCCAAAAATCCTGTTCTGTCCCCTGCCTACGTCATAAAAAGAAGTTCTGGTGTAATTTTCAATTTCCTAGTCCCAGTAGTTTTGAATACAAAATTTGCACCCCTATTTAATCCCCTTAAGGGTGGAATTTTATAAAACGCTGAAGATGTTTTTTTTTTATCCTAATAATTAATCTTCCTACGAAGTTTCAATTCTCTAGTTCAATAAATAATGTTTACCCCATACAAACATTGCACCCCTATTTGACCCCGTTTAGGAGTGGAATTTTCTAAAACGCTGTAATTATTTTTTTTGTATCTTAATAAGTAATATCCCTACAAAGTTTCAAGTCTAGTACAAAAAAACATATTTCTCCCATACAAACTTTGCACCCCTTTTTAACCCCCTTTGGGATAGGATTTCCAAAAGTCCGGTCTTGTCCCTTGCTTACGTAATAAAAGGACGTTCTGGTGTAAATTTCAAGTTTGTAGTCCCAGTAGTTTTGAATACAAACTGTGCACCCCTATTTAATCTCCTTAGGGGTGGAATTTTAAAAACGATAATTATATTTTTATTTGTATCCTAATAAGTAATCTTCCTACAAAGTTTCAAGTCTCTAGTTAAATAAATAATGTTTACGTCATACAAACATTGCACCCCTATTTGACCCCCTTAGGGGTAGAATTTTCCAAAACGCTGTAAGCACTTTTTTGTATCTTAATAAATAATATCCCTACAAAGTTTCAAGTCTCTAGTACAAAAAATAATGTTTCTCCCATACAAACTTTGCACCCCTATTTAACACCCTCAGGGATAGAATTTCCAAAAATCCCGTCTTATCCTTTGCCTACAATATAAAAGGAAGTTCTGGTGTAAATTTCAAGTTTGTAGTCCCAGTAGTTTTTAATTCAAACTTTGCACCCCTATTTAACCCCCTTAGGGGTAGAATT